>CM034548.1:2400000-3096995 GCA_020055645.1 Tomocerus qinae | reverse complement strand
GTAAGTTCTTTTTTAGTGTGCCAGATGGGTGGCTTTCACTATTAGAAAATCTGCAAAGATTTTCTGTTTAGTTTGTAATTTCTTTTGGTGTGCCAAGAGGGCGTTGTGCAATTTAGAAAATCTAGAGATTTTCTTTTTAGTTTGTAAGTATTTTTTTAGTGTGCCGGATGGTAGGCTTTCGCTATTAGAAAATCTGCAAAGATTTTCTCTTTGGTTTGTAAGTTTTTTTGGTGTGCCAAGAGGGCGTTGTGCAATTTAGAAAATCTACAGAGATTTTCTCTTTAATTTTTAAATATTCTTTTAGTTGGTAGGGGTACCGGGCGGACGGTGGGCAACTTAGGATAGGAATAGAAGTAGTGTATTTTTTGGTGTGCCAAGTGGGCGTTGTGCAATTTAGAAAATCTAGAGATTTTCTTTTTAGTTTGTAAGTTCTTTTTTAGTGTGCCAGATGGGTGGCTTTCACTATTAGAAAATCTGCAAAGATTTTCTGTTTAGTTTGTAATTTCTTTTGGTGTGCCAAGAGGGCGTTGTGCAATTTAGAAAATCTAGAGATTTTCTTTTTAGTTTGTAAGTTGTTTTTTAGTGTGCCGGATGGTAGGCTTTCGCTATTAGAAAATCTGCAAAGATTTTCTGTTTAGTTTGTAATTTCTTTTCGTGTGCCAAGAGGGCGTTGTGCAATTTAGAAAATCTACAGAGATTTTCTCTTTAATTTTTAAATATTCTTTTAGTTGGTAGGGGTACCGGGCGGACGGTGGGCAACTTAGGATAGGAATAGAAGTAGGGTATTTTTTGGTGTGCCAAGTGGGCGTTGTGCAATTTAGAAAATCAAGAGATTTTCTTTTTAGTTTGTAAGTTCTTTTTTAGTGTGCCAGATGGGTGGCTTTCACTATTAGAAAATCTGCAAAGACTTTCTGTTTAGTTTTTAATTTCTTTTGGTGTGCCAAGAGGGCGTTGTGCAATTTAGAAAATCTAGAGATTTTCTTTTTAGTTTGTAAGTTCTTTTTTAGTGTGCCAGATGGGTGGCTTTCACTATTAGAAAATCTGCAAAGATTTTCTGTTTAGTTTGTAATTTCTTTTGGTGTGCCAAGAGGGCGTTGTGCAATTTAGAAAATCTAGAGATTTTCTTTTTAGTTTGTAAGTTGTTTTTTAGTGTGCCGGATGGTAGGCTTTCGCTATTAGAAAATCTGCAAAGATTTTCTCTTTGGTTTGTAAGTTTTTTTGGTGTGCCAAGAGGGCGTTGTGCAATTTAGAAAATCTACAGAGATTTTCTCTTTAATTTTTAAATATTCTTTTAGTTGGTAGGGGTACCGGGCGGACGGTGGGCAACTTAGGATAGGAATAGAAGTAGGGTATTTTTTGGTGTGCCAAGTGGGCGTTGTGCAATTTAGAAAATCTAGAGATTTTCTTTTTAGTTTGTAAGTTCTTTTTTAGTGTGCCAGATGGGTGGCTTTCACTATTAGAAAATCTGCAAAGATTTTCTGTTTAGTTTGTAATTTCTTTTGGTGTGCCAAGAGGGCGTTGTGCAATTTAGAAAATCTAGAGATTTTCCTTTTTAGTTTGTAAGTTGTTTTTTAGTGTGCCGGATGGTAGGCTTTCGCTATTAGAAAATCTGCAAAGATTTTCTCTTTAGTTTGTAAGTTTTTTTGGTGTGCCAAGAGGGCGTTGTGCAATTTAGAAAATCTACAGAGATTTTCTCTTTAATTTTTAAATATTCTTTTAGTTGGTAGGGGTACCGGGCGGACGGTGGGCAACTTAGGATAGGAATAGAAGTAGGGTATTTTTTGGTGTGCCAAGTGGGCGTTGTGCAATTTAGAAAATCTAGAGATTTTCTTTTTAGTTTGTAAGTTCTTTTTTAGTGTGCCAGATGGGTGGCTTTCACTATTAGAAAATCTGCAAAGATTTTCTGTTTAGTTTGTAATTTCTTTTGGTGTGCCAAGAGGGCGTTGTGCAATTTAGAAAATCTAGAGATTTTCTTTTTAGTTTGTAAGTTGTTTTTTAGTGTGCCGGATGGTAGGCTTTCGCTATTAGAAAATCTGCAAAGATTTTCTCTTTAGTTTGTAAGTTTTTTTGGTGTGCCAAGAGGGCGTTGTGCAATTTAGAAAATCTACAGAGATTTTCTCTTTAATTTTTAAATATTCTTTTAGTTGGTAGGGGTACCGGGCGGACGGTGGGCAACTTAGGATAGGAATAGAAGTAGGGTATTTTTTGGTGTGCCAAGTGGGCGTTGTGCAATTTAGAAAATCTAGAGATTTTCTTTTAGTTTGTAAGTTCTTTTTTAGTGTGCCAGATGGGTGGCTTTCACTATTAGAAAATCTGCAAAGATTTTCTGTTTAGTTTGTAATTTCTTTTGGTGTGCCAAGAGGGCGTTGTGCAATTTAGAAAATCTAGAGATTTTCTTTTTAGTTTATAAGTTCTTTTTTAGTGTGCCAGATGGGTGGCTTTCACTATTAGAAAATCTGCAAAGATTTTCTGTTTAGTTTGTAATTTTTTTTGGTGTGCCAAGAGGGCGTTGTGCAATTTAGAAAATCTAGAGATTTTCTTTTTAGTTTGTAAGTTGTTTTTAGTGTGCCGGATGGTAGGCTTTCGCTATTAGAAAATCTGCAAAGATTTTCTCTTTAGTTTGTAAGTTTTTTTGGTGTGCCAAGAGGGCGTTGTGCAATTTAGAAAATCTACAGAGATTTTCTCTTTAATTTTTAAATATTCTTTTAGTTGGTAGGGGTACCGGGCGGACGGTGGGCAACTTAGGATAGGAATAGAAGTAGGGTATTTTTTGGTGTGCCAAGTGGGCGTTGTGCAATTTAGAAAATCTAGAGATTTTCTTTTTAGTTTGTAAGTTCTTTTTTAGTGTGCCAGATGGGTGGCTTTCACTATTAGAAAATCTGCAAAGATTTTCTGTTTAGTTTGTAATTTCTTTTGGTGTGCCAAGAGGGCGTTGTGCAATTTAGAAAATCTAGAGATTTTCTTTTTAGTTTGTAAGTTGTTTTTTAGTGTGCCGGATGGTAGGCTTTCGCTATTAGAAAATCTGCAAAGATTTTCTGTTTAGTTTGTAATTTCTTTTCGTGTGCCAAGAGGGCGTTGTGCAATTTAGAAAATCTACAGAGATTTTCTCTTTAATTTTTAAATATTCTTTTAGTTGGTAGGGGTACCGGGCGGACGGTGGGCAACTTAGGATAGGAATAGAAGTAGGGTATTTTTTGGTGTGCCAAGTGGGCGTTGTGCAATTTAGAAAATCAAGAGATTTTCTTTTTAGTTTGTAAGTTCTTTTTTAGTGTGCCAGATGGGTGGCTTTCACTATTAGAAAATCTGCAAAGACTTTCTGTTTAGTTTTTAATTTCTTTTGGTGTGCCAAGAGGGCGTTGTGCAATTTAGAAAATCTAGAGATTTTCTTTTTAGTTTGTAAGTTATTTTTTAGTGTGCCAGATGGGTGGCTTTCACTATTAGAAAATCTGCAAAGATTTTCTGTTTAGTTTGTAATTTCTTTTGGTGTGCCAAGAGGGCGTTGTGCAATTTAGAAAATCTAGAGATTTTCTTTTTAGTTTGTAAGTTGTTTTTTAGTGTGCCGGATGGTAGGCTTTCGCTATTAGAAAATCTGCAAAGATTTTCTCTTTAGTTTGTAAGTTTTTTTGGTGTGCCAAGAGGGCGTTGTGCAATTTAGAAAATCTACAGAGATTTTCTCTTTAATTTTTAAATATTCTTTTAGTTGGTAGGGGTACCGGGCGGACGGTGGGCAACTTAGGATAGGAATAGAAGTAGGGTATTTTTTGGTGTGCCAAGTGGGCGTTGTGCAATTTAGAAAATCTAGAGATTTTCTTTTTAGTTTGTAAGTTCTTTTTTAGTGTGCCAGATGGGTGGCTTTCACTATTAGAAAATCTGCAAAGATTTTCTGTTTAGTTTGTAATTTCTTTTGGTGTGCCAAGAGGGCGTTGTGCAATTTAGAAAATCTAGAGATTTCCTTTTTAGTTTGTAAGTTGTTTTTTAGTGTGCCGGATGTTAGGCTTTCGCTATTAGAAAATCTGCAAAGATTTTCTCTTTAGTTTGTAAGTTTTTTTGGTGTGCCAAGAGGGCGTTGTGCAATTTAGAAAATCTACAGAGATTTTCTCTTTAATTTTTAAATATTCTTTTAGTTGGTAGGGGTACCGGGCGGACGGTGGGCAACTTAGGATAGGAATAGAAGTAGGGTATTTTTTGGTGTGCCAAGTGGGCGTTGTGCAATTTAGAAAATCTAGAGATTTTCTTTTTAGTTTGTAAGTTCTTTTTTAGTGTGCCAGATGGGTGGCTTTCACTATTAGAAAATCTGCAAAGATTTTCTGTTTAGTTTGTAATTTCTTTTGGTGTGCCAAGAGGGCGTTGTGCAATTTAGAAAATCTAGAGATTTTCTTTTTAGTTTGTAAGTTGTTTTTTAGTGTGCCGGATGGTAGGCTTTCGCTATTAGAAAATCTGCAAAGATTTTCTCTTTAGTTTGTAAGTTTTTTTGGTGTGCCAAGAGGGCGTTGTGCAATTTAGAAAATCTACAGAGATTTTCTCTTTAATTTTTAAATATTCTTTTAGTTGGTAGGGGTACCGGGCGGACGGTGGGCAACTTAGGATAGGAATAGAAGTAGGGTATTTTTTGGTGTGCCAAGTGGGCGTTGTGGAATTTAGAAAATCTAGAGATTTTCTTTTTAGTTTGTAAGTTCTTTTTTAGTGTGCCAGATGGGTGGCTTTCACTATTAGAAAATCTGCAAAGATTTTCTGTTTAGTTTGTAATTTCTTTTGGTGTGCCAAGAGGGCGTTGTGCAATTTAGAAAATCTAGAGATTTTCTTTTTAGTTTATAAGTTCTTTTTTAGTGTGCCAGATGGGTGGCTTTCACTATTAGAAAATCTGCAAAGATTTTCTGTTTAGTTTGTAATTTTTTTTGGTGTGCCAAGAGGGCGTTGTGCAATTTAGAAAATCTAGAGATTTTCTTTTTAGTTTGTAAGTTGTTTTTAGTGTGCCGGATGGTAGGCTTTCGCTATTAGAAAATCTGCAAAGATTTTCTCTTTAGTTTGTAAGTTTTTTTTGGTGTGCCAAGAGGGCGTTGTGCAATTTAGAAAATCTACAGAGATTTTCTCTTTAATTTTTAAATATTCTTTTAGTTGGTAGGGGTACCGGGCGGACGGTGGGCAACTTAGGATAGGAATAGAAGTAGGGTATTTTTTGGTGTGCCAAGTGGGCGTTGTGCAATTTAGAAAATCTAGAGATTTTCTTTTTAGTTTGTAAGTTCTTTTTTAGTGTGCCAGATGGGTGGCTTTCACTATTAGAAAATCTGCAAAGATTTTCTGTTTAGTTTGTAATTTCTTTTGGTGTGCCAAGAGGGCGTTGTGCAATTTAGAAAATCTAGAGATTTTCTTTTTAGTTTGTAAGTTGTTTTTTAGTGTGCCGGATGGTAGGCTTTCGCTATTAGAAAATCTGCAAAGATTTTCTCTTTGGTTTGTAATTTTTTTTGGTGTGCCAAGAGGGCGTTGTGCAATTTAGAAAATCTACAGAGATTTTCTCTTTAATTTTTAAATATTCTTTTAGTTGGTAGGGGTACCGGGCGGACGGTGGGCAACTTAGGATAGGAATAGAAGTAGGGTATTTTTTGGTGTGCCAAGTGGGCGTTGTGCAATTTAGAAAATCTAGAGATTTTCTTTTTAGTTTGTAAGTTCTTTTTTAGTGTGCCAGATGGGTGGCTTTCACTATTAGAAAATCTGCAAAGACTTTCTGTTTAGTTTTTAATTTCTTTTGGTGTGCCAAGAGGGCGTTGTGCAATTTAGAAAATCTAGAGATTTTCTTTTTAGTTTGTAAGTTGTTTTTTAGTGTGCCGGATGGTAGGCTTTCGCTATTAGAAAATCTGCAAAGATTTTCTCTTTAGTTTGTAAGTTTTTTTGGTGTGCCAAGAGGGCGTTGTGCAATTTAGAAAATCTACAGAGATTTTCTTTAATTTTTTAAATATTCATTTAGTTGGTAGGGGTACCGGGCGGACGGTGGGCAACTTAGGATAGGAATAGAAGTAGGGTATTTTTTGGTGTGCCAAGTGGGCGTTGTGCAATTTAGAAAATCTAGAGATTTTCTTTTTAGTTTGTAAGTTCTTTTTTAGTGTGCCAGATGGGTGGCTTTCACTATTAGAAAATCTGCAAAGATTTTCTGTTTAGTTTGTAATTTCTTTTGGTGTGCCAAGAGGGCGTTGTGCAATTTAGAAAATCTAGAGATTTTCTTTTTAGTTTGTAAGTTGTTTTTTAGTGTGCCGGATGGTAGGCTTTCGCTATTAGAAAATCTGCAAAGATTTTCTCTTTAGTTTGTAATTTCTTTTGGTGTGCCAAGAGGGCGTTGTGCAATTTAGAAAATCTAGAGAGATTTTTTCTTTAATTTTTAAATATTCTTTTAGTTGGTAGGGGTACCGGGCGGACGGTGGGCAACTTAGGATAGGAATAGAAGTAGGGTTTTTTTGGTGTGCCAAGTGGGCGTTGTGCAATTTAGAAAATCTAGAGATTTTCTTTTTAGTTTGTAAGTTCTTTTTTAGTGTGCCAGATGGGTGGCTTTCACTATTAGAAAATCTGCAAAGACTTTCTGTTTAGTTTTTAATTTCTTTTGGTGTGCCAAGAGGGCGTTGTGCAATTTAGAAAATCTAGAGATTTTCTTTTTAGTTTGTAAGTTGTTTTTTAGTGTGCCGGATGGTAGGCTTTCGCTATTAGAAAATCTGCAAAGATTTTCTGCTTAGCTTGTAATTTTTTTGGTGTGCCAAGAGGGCGTTGTGCAATTTAGAAAATCTACAGAGATTTTCTCTTTAATTTTTAAATATTCTTTTAGTTGGTAGGGGTACCGGGCGGACGGTGGGCAACTTAGGATAGGAATAGAAGTAGGGTATTTTTTGGTGTGCCAAGTGGGCGTTATCCAATTTAGAAAATCTAGAGATTTTCTTTTTAGTTTGTAAGTTGTTTTTTAGTGTGCCGGATGGTAGGCTTTCGCTATTAGAAAATCTGCAAAGATTTTCTCTTTAGTTTGTAAGTGTTTTGGTGTGCCAAGAGGGCGTTGTGCAATTTAGAAAATCTACAGAGATTTTCTCTTTAATTTTTAAATATTCTTTTAGTTGGTAGGGGTACCGGGCGGACGGTGGGCAACTTAGGATAGGAATAGAAGTAGGGTATTTTTTGGTGTGCCAAGTGGGCGTTGTGCAATTTAGAAAATCTAGAGATTTTCTTTTTAGTTTGTAAGTTCTTTTTTAGTGTGCCAGATGGGTGGCTTTCACTATTAGAAAATCTGCAAAGATTTTCTGTTTAGTTTGTAATTTCTTTTGGTGTGCCAAGAGGGCGTTGTGCAATTTAGAAAATCTAGAGATTTTCTTTTTAGTTTGTAAGTTGTTTTTAGTGTGCCGGATGGTAGGCTTTCGCTATTAGAAAATCTGCAAAGATTTTCTCTTTAGTTTGTAATTTTTTGGTGTGCCAAGAGGGCGTTGTGCAATTTAGAAAATCTACAGAGATTTTCTCTTTAATTTTTAAATATTCTTTTAGTTGGTAGGGGTACCGGGCGGACGGTGGGCAACTTAGGATAGGAATAGAAGTAGGGTATTTTTTGGTGTGCCAAGTGGGCGTTGTGCAATTTAGAAAATCTAGAGATTTTCTTTTTAGTTTGTAAGTTCTTTTTTAGTGTGCCAGATGGGTGGCTTTCACTATTAGAAAATCTGCAAAGACTTTCTGTTTAGTTTGTAATTTCTTTTGGTGTGCCAAGAGGGCGTTGTGCAATTTAGAAAATCTAGAGATTTTCTTTTTAGTTTGTAAGTTGTTTTTTAGTGTGCCGGATGGTAGGCTTTCGCTATTAGAAAATCTGCAAAGATTTTCTCTTTAGTTTGTAAGTTTTTTTGGTGTGCCAAGAGGGCGTTGTGCAATTTAGAAAATCTACAGAGATTTTCTCTTTAATTTTTAAATATTCTTTTAGTTGGTAGGGGTACCGGGCGGACGGTGGGCAACTTAGGATAGGAATAGAAGTAGGGTATTTTTTGGTGTGCCAAGTGGGCGTTGTGCAATTTAGAAAATCTAGAGATTTTCTTTTTAGTTTGTAAGTTCTTTTTTAGTGTGCCAGATGGGTGGCTTTCACTATTAGAAAATCTGCAAAGATTTTCTGTTTAGTTTGTAATTTCTTTTGGTGTGCCAAGAGGGCGTTGTGCAATTTAGAAAATCTAGAGATTTTCTTTTTAGTTTGTAAGTTCTTTTTTAGTGTGCCGGATGGTAGGCTTTCGCTATTAGAAAATCTGCAAAGATTTTCTCTTTAGTTTGTAAGTTTTTTTGGTGTGCCAAGAGGGCGTTGTGCAATTTAGAAAATCTACAGAGATTTTCTCTTTAATTTTTAAATATTCTTTTAGTTGGTAGGGGTACCGGGCGGACGGTGGGCAACTTAGGATAGGAATAGAAGTAGGGTATTTTTTGGTGTGCCAAGTGGGCGTTGTGCAATTTAGAAAATCTAGAGATTTTCTTTTTAGTTTGTAAGTTCTTTTTTAGTGTGCCAGATGGGTGGCTTTCACTATTAGAAAATCTGCAAAGATTTTCTGTTTAGTTTGTAATTTCTTTTGGTGTGCCAAGAGGGCGTTGTGCAATTTAGAAAATCTAGAGATTTTCTTTTTAGTTTGTAAGTTGTTTTTTAGTGTGCCGGATGGTAGGCTTTCGCTATTAGAAAATCTGCAAAGATTTTCTCTTTAGTTTGTAAGTGTTTTGGTGTGCCAAGAGGGCGTTGTGCAATTTAGAAAATCTACAGAGATTTTCTCTTTAATTTTTAAATATTCTTTTAGTTGGTAGGGGTACCGGGCGGACGGTGGGCAACTTAGGATAGGAATAGAAGTAGGGTATTTTTTGGTGTGCCAAGTGGGCGTTGTGCAATTTAGAAAATCTAGAGATTTTCTTTTTAGTTTGTAAGTTGTTTTTTAGTGTGCCGGATGGTAGGCTTTCGCTATTAGAAAATCTGCAAAGATTTTCTGTTTAGTTTGTAATTTCTTTTGGTGTGCCAAGAGGGCGTTGTGCAATTTAGAAAATCTACAGAGATTTTCTCTTTAATTTTTAAATATTCTTTTAGTTGGTAGGGGTACCGGGCGGACGGTGGGCAACTTAGGATAGGAATAGAAGTAGGGTATTTTTTGGTGTGCCAAGTGGGCGTTAGGCAATTTAGAAAATCTAGAGATTTTCTTTTTAGTTTGTAAGTTCTTTTTTAGTGTGCCAGATGGGTGGCTTTCACTATTAGAAAATCTGCAAAGATTTTCTGTTTAGTTTGTAATTTCTTTTGGTGTGCCAAGAGGGCGTTGTGCAATTTAGAAAATCTAGAGATTTTCTTTTAGTTTGTAAGTTGTTTTTTAGTGTGCCGGATGGTAGGCTTTCGCTATTAGAAAATCTGCAAAGATTTTCTCTTTAGTTTGTAAGTTTTTTTGGTGTGCCAAGAGGGCGTTGTGCAATTTAGAAAATCTACAGAGATTTTCTCTTTAATTTTTAAATATTCTTTTAGTTGGTAGGGGTACCGGGCGGACGGTGGGCAACTTAGGATAGGAATAGAAGTAGGGTATTTTTTGGTGTGCCAAGTGGGCGTTGTGCAATTTAGAAAATCTAGAGATTTTCTTTTTAGTTTGTAAGTTCTTTTTTAGTGTGCCAGATGGGTGGCTTTCACTATTAGAAAATCTGCAAAGATTTTCTGTTTAGTTTGTAATTTCTTTTGGTGTGCCAAGAGGGCGTTGTGCAATTTAGAAAATCTAGAGATTTTCTTTTTAGTTTGTAAGTTCTTTTTTAGTGTGCCAGATGGGTGGCTTTCACTATTAGAAAATCTGCAAAGATTTTCTGTTTAGTTTGTAATTTCTTTTGGTGTGCCAAGAGGGCGTTGTGCAATTTAGAAAATCTAGAGATTTTCTTTTTAGTTTGTAAGTTCTTTTTTAGTGTGCCAGATGGGTGGCTTTCACTATTAGAAAATCTGCAAAGATTTTCTGTTTAGTTTGTAATTTCTTTTGGTGTGCCAAGAGGGCGTTGTGCAATTTAGAAAATCTAGAGATTTTCTTTTTAGTTTGTAAGTTGTTTTTTAGTGTGCCGGATGGTAGGCTTTCGCTATTAGAAAATCTGCAAAGATTTTCTCTTTAGTTTGTAAGTTTTTTTGGTGTGCCAAGAGGGCGTTGTGCAATTTAGAAAATCTACAGAGATTTTCTCTTTAATTTTTAAATATTCTTTTAGTTGGTAGGGGTACCGGGCGGACGGTGGGCAACTTAGGATAGGAATAGAAGTAGGGTATTTTTTGGTGTGCCAAGTGGGCGTTGTGCAATTTAGAAAATCAAGAGATTTTCTTTTTAGTTTGTAAGTTCTTTTTTGGTGTGCCAGATGGGTGGCTTTCACTATTAGAAAATCTGCAAAGACTTTCTGTTTAGTTTTTAATTTCTTTTGGTGTGCCAAGAGGGCGTTGTGCAATTTAGAAAATCTAGAGATTTTCTTTTTAGTTTGTAAGTTCTTTTTTAGTGTGCCAGATGGGTGGCTTTCACTATTAGAAAATCTGCAAAGATTTTCTCTATAGTTTGTAAGTTTTTTTGGTGTGCCAAGAGGGCGTTGTGCAATTTAGAAAATCTAGAGATTTTCTTTTTAGTTTGTAAGTTGTTTTTTAGTGTGCCGGATGGTAGGCTTTCGCTATTAGAAAATCTGCAAAGATTTTCTCTTTAGTTTGTAAGTTTTTTTGGTGTGCCAAGAGGGCGTTGTGCAATTTAGAAAATCTACAGAGATTTTCTCTTTAATTTTTAAATATTCTTTTAGTTGGTAGGGGTACCGGGCGGACGGTGGGCAACTTAGGATAGGAATAGAAGTAGGGTATTTTTTGGTGTGCCAAGTGGGCGTTGTGCAATTTAGAAAATCTAGAGATTTTCTTTTTAGTTTGTAAGTTCTTTTTTAGTGTGCCAGATGGGTGGCTTTCACTATTAGAAAATCTGCAAAGATTTTCTGTTTAGTTTGTAATTTCTTTTGGTGTGCCAAGAGGGCGTTGTGCAATTTAGAAAATCTAGAGATTTTCTTTTTAGTTTGTAAGTTGTTTTTTAGTGTGCCGGATGGTAGGCTTTCGCTATTAGAAAATCTGCAAAGATTTTCTCTTTAGTTTGTAAGTTTTTTTGGTGTGCCAAGAGGGCGTTGTGCAATTTAGAAAATCTACAGAGATTTTCTCTTTAATTTTTAAATATTCTTTTAGTTGGTAGGGGTACCGGGCGGACGGTGGGCAACTTAGGATAGGAATAGAAGTAGGGTATTTTTTGGTGTGCCAAGTGGGCGTTAGGCAATTTAGAAAATCTAGAGATTTTCTTTTTAGTTTGTAAGTTCTTTTTTTGTGTGCCAGATGGTAGGCTTTCACTATTAGAAAATCTGCAAAGATTTTCTGTTTAGTTTGTAATTTTTTTTGGTGTGCCAAGAGGGCGTTGTGCAATTTAGAAAATCTAGAGATTTTCTCTTTAATTTTTAAATATTCTTTTAGTTGGTAGGGGTACCGGGCGGATGGTAGGCTTTCGCTATTAGAAAATCTGCAAAGATTTTCTCTTTAGTTTGTAAGTTTTTTTGGTGTGCCAAGAGGGCGTTGTGCAATTTAGAAAATCTACAGAGATTTTCTCTTTAATTTTTAAATATTCTTTTAGTTGGTAGGGGTACCGGGCGGACGGTGGGCAACTTAGGATAGGAATAGAAGTAGGGTATTTTTTGGTGTGCCAAGTGGGCGTTGTGCAATTTAGAAAATCTAGAGATTTTCTTTTTAGTTTGTAAGTTCTTTTTTAGTGTGCCAGATGGGGTGGCTTTCACTATTAGAAAATCTGCAAAGATTTTCTGTTTAGTTTGTAATTTCTTTTGGTGTGCCAAGAGGGCGTTGTGCAATTTAGAAAATCTAGAGATTTTCTTTTTAGTTTGTAAGTTGTTTTTTAGTGTGCCGGATGGTAGGCTTTCGCTATTAGAAAATCTGCAAAGATTTTCTCTTTAGTTTGTAAGTTTTTTTGGTGTGCCAAGAGGGCGTTGTGCAATTTAGAAAATCTACAGAGATTTTCTCTTTAATTTTTAAATATTCTTTTAGTTGGTAGGGGTACCGGGCGGACGGTGGGCAACTTAGGATAGGAATAGAAGTAGGGTATTTTTTGGTGTGCCAAGTGGGCGTTGTGCAATTTAGAAAATCTAGAGATTTTCTTTTTAGTTTGTAAGTTCTTTTTTAGTGTGCCAGATGGGTGGCTTTCACTATTAGAAAATCTGCAAAGATTTTCTGTTTAGTTTGTAATTTCTTTTGGTGTGCCAAGAGGGCGTTGTGCAATTTAGAAAATCTAGAGATTTTCTTTTTAGTTTGTAAGTTGTTTTTTAGTGTGCCGGATGGTAGGCTTTCGCTATTAGAAAATCTGCAAAGATTTTCTCTTTAGTTTGTAAGTGTTTTGGTGTGCCAAGAGGGCGTTGTGCAATTTAGAAAATCTACAGAGATTTTCTCTTTAATTTTTAAATATTCTTTTAGTTGGTAGGGGTACCGGGCGGACGGTGGGCAACTTAGGATAGGAATAGAAGTAGGGTATTTTTTGGTGTGCCAAGTGGGCGTTGTGCAATTTAGAAAATCTAGAGATTTTCTTTTTAGTTTGTAAGTTCTTTTTTAGTGTGCCAGATGGGTGGCTTTCACTATTAGAAAATCTGCAAAGATTTTCTGTTTAGTTTGTAATTTCTTTTGGTGTGCCAAGAGGGCGTTGTGCAATTTAGAAAATCTAGAGATTTTCTTTTTAGTTTGTAAGTTGTTTTTTAGTGTGCCGGATGGTAGGCTTTCGCTATTAGAAAATCTGCAAAGATTTTCTCTTTAGTTTGTAAGTTTTTTTGGTGTGCCAAGAGGGCGTTGTGCAATTTAGAAAATCTACAGAGATTTTCTCTTTAATTTTTAAATATTCTTTTAGTTGGTAGGGGTACCGGGCGGACGGTGGGCAACTTAGGATAGGAATAGAAGTAGGGTATTTTTTGGTGTGCCAAGTGGGCGTTGTGCAATTTAGAAAATCTAGAGATTTTCTTTTTAGTTTGTAAGTTGTTTTTAGTGTGCCAGATGGGTGGCTTTCACTATTAGAAAATCTGCAAAGATTTTCTGTTTAGTTTGTAATTTCTTTTGGTGTGCCAAGAGGGCGTTGTGCAATTTAGAAAATCTACAGAGATTTTCTCTTTAATTTTTAAATATTCTTTTAGTTGGTAGGGGTACCGGGCGGACGGTGGGCAACTTAGGATAGGAATAGAAGTAGGGTATTTTTTGGTGTGCCAAGTGGGCGTTAGGCAATTTAGAAAATCTAGAGATTTTCTTTTTAGTTTGTAAGTTCTTTTTTAGTGTGCCAGATGGGTGGCTTTCACTATTAGAAAATCTGCAAAGATTTTCTGTTTAGTTTGTAATTTCTTTTGGTGTGCCAAGAGGGCGTTGTGCAATTTAGAAAATCTAGAGATTTTCTTTTTAGTTTGTAAGTTGTTTTTTAGTGTGCCGGATGGTAGGCTTTCGCTATTAGAAAATCTGCAAAGATTTTCTCTTTAGTTTGTAAGTTTTTTTGGTGTGCCAAGAGGGCGTTGTGCAATTTAGAAAATCTACAGAGATTTTCTCTTTAATTTTTAAATATTCTTTTAGTTGGTAGGGGTACCGGGCGGACGGTGGGCAACTTAGGATAGGAATAGAAGTAGGGTATTTTTTGGTGTGCCAAGTGGGCGTTGTGCAATTTAGAAAATCTAGAGATTTTCTTTTTAGTTTGTAAGTTCTTTTTTAGTGTGCCAGATGGGTGGCTTTCACTATTAGAAAATCTGCAAAGATTTTCTGTTTAGTTTGTAATTTCTTTTGGTGTGCCAAGAGGGCGTTGTGCAATTTAGAAAATCTAGAGATTTTCTTTTTAGTTTGTAAGTTGTTTTTTAGTGTGCCGGATGGTAGGCTTTCGCTATTAGAAAATCTGCAAAGATTTTCTCTTTAGTTTGTAAGTTTTTTTGGTGTGCCAAGAGGGCGTTGTGCAATTTAGAAAATCTACAGAGATTTTCTCTTTAATTTTTAAATATTCTTTTAGTTGGTAGGGGTACCGGGCGGACGGTGGGCAACTTAGGATAGGAATAGAAGTAGGGTATTTTTTGGTGTGCCAAGTGGGCGTTGTGCAATTTAGAAAATCTAGAGATTTTCTTTTTAGTTTGTAAGTTCTTTTTTAGTGTGCCAGATGGGTGGCTTTCACTATTAGAAAATCTGCAAAGATTTTCTGTTTAGTTTGTAATTTCTTTTGGTGTGCCAAGAGGGCGTTGTGCAATTTAGAAAATCTAGAGATTTTCTTTTTAGTTTGTAAGTTGTTTTTTAGTGTGCCGGATGGTAGGCTTTCGCTATTAGAAAATCTGCAAAGATTTTCTCTTTAGTTTGTAAGTTTTTTTGGTGTGCCAAGAGGGCGTTGTGCAATTTAGAAAATCTACAGAGATTTTCTCTTTAATTTTTAAATATTCTTTTAGTTGGTAGGGGTACCGGGCGGACGGTGGGCAACTTAGGATAGGAATAGAAGTAGGGTATTTTTTGGTGTGCCAAGTGGGCGTTGTGCAATTTAGAAAATCTAGAGATTTTCTTTTTAGTTTGTAAGTTCTTTTTTAGTGTGCCAGATGGGTGGCTTTCACTATTAGAAAATCTGCAAAGATTTTCTGTTTAGTTTGTAATTTCTTTTGGTGTGCCAAGAGGGCGTTGTGCAATTTAGAAAATCTAGAGATTTTCTTTTTAGTTTGTAAGTTGTTTTTTAGTGTGCCGGATGGTAGGCTTTCGCTATTAGAAAATCTGCAAAGATTTTCTCTTTAGTTTGTAAGTTTTTTTGGTGTGCCAAGAGGGCGTTGTGCAATTTAGAAAATCTACAGAGATTTTCTCTTTAATTTTTAAATATTCTTTTAGTTGGTAGGGGTACCGGGCGGACGGTGGGCAACTTAGGATAGGAATAGAAGTAGGGTATTTTTTGGTGTGCCAAGTGGGCGTTGTGCAATTTAGAAAATCTAGAGATTTTCTTTTTAGTTTGTAAGTTCTTTTTTAGTGTGCCAGATGGGTGGCTTTCACTATTAGAAAATCTGCAAAGATTTTCTGTTTAGTTTGTAATTTCTTTTGGTGTGCCAAGAGGGCGTTGTGCAATTTAGAAAATCTAGAGATTTTCTTTTTAGTTTGTAAGTTGTTTTTTAGTGTGCCGGATGGTAGGCTTTCGCTATTAGAAAATCTGCAAAGATTTTCTCTTTAGTTTGTAAGTTTTTTTGGTGTGCCAAGAGGGCGTTGTGCAATTTAGAAAATCTACAGAGATTTTCTCTTTAATTTTTAAATATTCTTTTAGTTGGTAGGGGTACCGGGCGGACGGTGGGCAACTTAGGATAGGAATAGAAGTAGGGTATTTTTTGGTGTGCCAAGTGGGCGTTGTGCAATTTAGAAAATCTAGAGATTTTCTTTTTAGTTTGTAAGTTCTTTTTTAGTGTGCCAGATGGGTGGCTTTCACTATTAGAAAATCTGCAAAGATTTTCTGTTTAGTTTGTAATTTCTTTTGGTGTGCCAAGAGGGCGTTGTGCAATTTAGAAAATCTAGAGATTTTCTTTTTAGTTTGTAAGTTGTTTTTTAGTGTGCCGGATGGTAGGCTTTCGCTATTAGAAAATCTGCAAAGATTTTCTGTTTAGTTTGTAATTTCTTTTCGTGTGCCAAGAGGGCGTTGTGCAATTTAGAAAATCTACAGAGATTTTCTCTTTAATTTTTAAATATTCTTTTTTAGTGTGCCAGATGGGTGGCTTTCACTATTAGAAAATCTGCAAAGATTTTCTGTTTAGTTTGTAATTTCTTTTGGTGTGCCAAGTGGGCGTTGTGCAATTTAGAAAATCTAGAGATTTTCTTTTTAGTTTGTAAGTTGTTTTTTAGTGTGCCGGATGGTAGGCTTTCGCTATTAGAAAATCTGCACAGATTTTCTGTTTAGTTTGTAAGTTTTTTTGGTGTGCCAAGAGGGCGTTGTGCAATTTAGAAAATCTACAGAGATTTTCTCTTTAATTTTTAAATATTCTTTTAGTTGGTAGGGGTACCGGGCGGACGGTGGGCAACTTAGGATAGGAATAGAAGTAGGGTATTTTTTGGTGTGCCAAGTGGGCGTTAGGCAATTTAGAAAATCTAGAGATTTTCTTTTTAGTTTGTAAGTTCTTTTTTAGTGTGCCAGATGGGTGGCTTTCACTATTAGAAAATCTGCAAAGATTTTCTGTTTAGTTTGTAATTTCTTTTGGTGTGCCAAGAGGGCGTTGTGCAATTTAGAAAATCTAGAGATTTTCTTTTTAGTTTGTAAGTTGTTTTTTAGTGTGCCGGATGGTAGGCTTTCGCTATTAGAAAATCTGCAAAGATTTTCTCTTTAGTTTGTAAGTTTTTTTGGTGTGCCAAGAGGGCGTTGTGCAATTTAGAAAATCTACAGAGATTTTCTCTTTAATTTTTAAATATTCTTTTAGTTGGTAGGGGTACCGGGCGGACGGTGGGCAACTTAGGATAGGAATAGAAGTAGGGTATTTTTTGGTGTGCCAAGTGGGCGTTGTGCAATTTAGAAAATCTAGAGATTTTCTTTTTAGTTTGTAAGTTCTTTTTTAGTGTGCCAGATGGGTGGCTTTCACTATTAGAAAATCTGCAAAGATTTTCTGTTTAGTTTGTAATTTCTTTTGGTGTGCCAAGAGGGCGTTGTGCAATTTAGAAAATCTAGAGATTTTCTTTTTAGTTTGTAAGTTGTTTTTTAGTGTGCCGGATGGTAGGCTTTCGCTATTAGAAAATCTGCAAAGATTTTCTGTTTAGTTTGTAAGTTTTTTTCGTGTGCCAAGAGGGCGTTGTGCAATTTAGAAAATCTACAGAGATTTTCTCTTTAATTTTTAAATATTCTTTTAGTTGGTAGGGGTACCGGGCGGACGGTGGGCAACTTAGGATAGGAATAGAAGTAGGGTATTTTTTGGTGTGCCAAGTGGGCGTTGTGCAATTTAGAAAATCTAGAGATTTTCTTTTTAGTTTGTAAGTTCTTTTTTAGTGTGCCAGATGGGTGGCTTTCACTATTAGAAAATCTGCAAAGACTTTCTGTTTAGTTTTTAATTTCTTTTGGTGTGCCAAGAGGGCGTTGTGCAATTTAGAAAATCTAGAGATTTTCTTTTTAGTTTGTAAGTTGTTTTTTAGTGTGCCGGATGGTAGGCTTTCGCTATTAGAAAATCTGCAAAGATTTTCTCTTTAGTTTGTAAGTTTTTTTGGTGTGCCAAGAGGGCGTTGTGCAATTTAGAAAATCTACAGAGATTTTCTCTTTAATTTTTAAATATTCTTTTAGTTGGTAGGGGTACCGGGCGGACGGTGGGCAACTTAGGATAGGAATAGAAGTAGGGTATTTTTTGGTGTGCCAAGTGGGCGTTGTGCAATTTAGAAAATCTAGAGATTTTCTTTTTAGTTTGTAAGTTCTTTTTTAGTGTGCCAGATGGGTGGCTTTCACTATTAGAAAATCTGCAAAGATTTTCTGTTTAGTTTGTAATTTCTTTTGGTGTGCCAAGAGGGCGTTGTGCAATTTAGAAAATCTAGAGATTTTCTTTTTAGTTTGTAAGTTGTTTTTTAGTGTGCCGGATGGTAGGCTTTCGCTATTAGAAAATCTGCAAAGATTTTCTCTTTAGTTTGTAAGTTTTTTTGGTGTGCCAAGAGGGCGTTGTGCAATTTAGAAAATCTACAGAGATTTTCTCTTTAATTTTTAAATATTCTTTTAGTTGGTAGGGGTACCGGGCGGACGGTGGGCAACTTAGGATAGGAATAGAAGTAGGGTATTTTTTGGTGTGCCAAGTGGGCGTTGTGCAATTTAGAAAATCTAGAGATTTTCTTTTTAGTTTGTAAGTTCTTTTTTAGTGTGCCAGATGGGTGGCTTTCACTATTAGAAAATCTGCAAAGATTTTCTGTTTAGTTTGTAATTTCTTTTGGTGTGCCAAGAGGGCGTTGTGCAATTTAGAAAATCTAGAGATTTTCTTTTTAGTTTGTAAGTTCTTTTTTAGTGTGCCAGATGGGTGGCTTTCACTATTAGAAAATCTGCAAAGATTTTCTGTTTAGTTTGTAATTTCTTTTGGTGTGCCAAGAGGGCGTTGTGCAATTTAGAAAATCTACAGAGATTTTCTCTTTAATTTTTAAATATTCTTTTAGTTGGTAGGGGTACCGGGCGGACGGTGGGCAACTTAGGATAGGAATAGAAGTAGGGTATTTTTTGGTGTGCCAAGTGGGCGTTGTGCAATTTAGAAAATCTAGAGATTTTCTTTTTAGTTTGTAAGTTGTTTTTTAGTGTGCCGGATGGTAGGCTTTCGCTATTAGAAAATCTGCAAAGATTTTCTGTTTAGTTTGTAAGTTTTTTGGTGTGCCAAGAGGGCGTTGTGCAATTTAGAAAATCTACAGAGATTTTCTCTTTAATTTTTAAATATTCTTTTAGTTGGTAGGGGTACCGGGCGGACGGTGGGCAACTTAGGATAGGAATAGAAGTAGGGTATTTTTTGGTGTGCCAAGTGGGCGTTGTGCAATTTAGAAAATCTAGAGATTTTCTTTTAGTTTGTAAGTTCTTTTTTAGTGTGCCAGATGGGTGGCTTTCACTATTAGAAAATCTGCAAAGATTTTCTGTTTAGTTTGTAATTTCTTTTGGTGTGCCAAGAGGGCGTTGTGCAATTTAGAAAATCTAGAGATTTTCTTTTTAGTTTGTAAGTTGTTTTTTAGTGTGCCGGATGGTAGGCTTTCGCTATTAGAAAATCTGCAAAGATTTTCTCTTTAGTTTGTAAGTTTTTTGGTGTGCCAAGAGGGCGTTGTGCAATTTAGAAAATCTACAGAGATTTTCTCTTTAATTTTTAAATATTCTTTTAGTTGGTAGGGGTACCGGGCGGACGGTGGGCAACTTAGGATAGGAATAGAAGTAGGGTATTTTTTGGTGTGCCAAGTGGGCGTTGTGCAATTTAGAAAATCTAGAGATTTTCTTTTTAGTTTGTAAGTTCTTTTTTAGTGTGCCAGATGGGTGGCTTTCACTATTAGAAAATCTGCAAAGATTTTCTGTTTAGTTTGTAATTTCTTTTGGTGTGCCAAGAGGGCGTTGTGCAATTTAGAAAATCTAGAGATTTTCTTTTTAGTTTGTAAGTTGTTTTTTAGTGTGCCGGATGGTAGGCTTTCGCTATTAGAAAATCTGCAAAGATTTTCTCTTTAGTTTGTAATTTCTTTTGGTGTGCCAAG
The DNA here is from genome assembly GCA_020055645.1 of Tomocerus qinae. Classification (NCBI taxonomy): domain Eukaryota; kingdom Metazoa; phylum Arthropoda; class Collembola; order Entomobryomorpha; family Tomoceridae; genus Tomocerus; species Tomocerus qinae. The sequence continues at coordinate 3,077,806 of CM034548.1, read as the reverse complement.
AGGGCGTTGTGCAATTTAGAAAATCTACAGAGATTTTCTCTTTAATTTTTAAATATTCTTTTAGTTGGTAGGGGTACCGGGCGGACGGTGGGCAACTTAGGATAGGAATAGAAGTAGGGTATTTTTTGGTGTGCCAAGTGGGCGTTGTGCAATTTAGAAAATCTAGAGATTTTCTTTTTAGTTTGTAAGTTGTTTTTTAGTGTGCCGGATGGTAGGCTTTCGCTATTAGAAAATCTGCAAAGATTTTCTCTTTAGTTTGTAAGTTTTTTTGGTGTGCCAAGAGGGCGTTGTGCAATTTAGAAAATCTACAGAGATTTTCTCTTTAATTTTTAAATATTCTTTTAGTTGGTAGGGGTACCGGGCGGACGGTGGGCAACTTAGGATAGGAATAGAAGTAGGGTATTTTTTGGTGTGCCAAGTGGGCGTTGTGCAATTTAGAAAATCTAGAGATTTTCTTTTTAGTTTGTAAGTTCTTTTTTAGTGTGCCAGATGGGTGGCTTTCACTATTAGAAAATCTGCAAAGATTTTCTGTTTAGTTTGTAATTTCTTTTGGTGTGCCAAGAGGGCGTTGTGCAATTTAGAAAATCTAGAGATTTTCTTTTTTAGTTTGTAAGTTGTTTTTTAGTGTGCCGGATGGTAGGCTTTCGCTATTAGAAAATCTGCAAAGATTTTCTCTTTAGTTTGTAATTTCTTTTGGTGTGCCAAGAGGGCGTTGTGCAATTTAGAAAATCTACAGAGATTTTCTCTTTAATTTTTAAATATTCTTTTAGTTGGTAGGGGTACCGGGCGGACGGTGGGCAACTTAGGATAGGAATAGAAGTAGGGTATTTTTTGGTGTGCCAAGTGGGCGTTGTGCAATTTAGAAAATCTAGAGATTTTCTTTTTAGTTTGTAAGTTCTTTTTTAGTGTGCCAGATGGGTGGCTTTCACTATTAGAAAATCTGCAAAGATTTTCTGTTTAGTTTGTAATTTCTTTTGGTGTGCCAAGAGGGCGTTGTGCAATTTAGAAAATCTAGAGATTTTCTTTTTAGTTTGTAAGTTGTTTTTTAGTGTGCCGGATGGTAGGCTTTCGCTATTAGAAAATCTGCAAAGATTTTCTCTTTAGTTTGTAAGTTTTTTTGGTGTGCCAAGAGGGCGTTGTGCAATTTAGAAAATCTACAGAGATTTTCTCTTTAATTTTTAAATATTCTTTTAGTTGGTAGGGGTACCGGGCGGACGGTGGGCAACTTAGGATAGGAATAGAAGTAGGGTATTTTTTGGTGTGCCAAGTGGGCGTTGTGCAATTTAGAAAATCTAGAGATTTTCTTTTTAGTTTGTAAGTTCTTTTTTAGTGTGCCAGATGGGTGGCTTTCACTATTAGAAAATCTGCAAAGATTTTCTGTTTAGTTTGTAATTTCTTTTGGTGTGCCAAGAGGGCGTTGTGCAATTTAGAAAATCTAGAGATTTCCTTTTTAGTTTGTAAGTTGTTTTTTAGTGTGCCGGATGTTAGGCTTTCGCTATTAGAAAATCTGCAAAGATTTTCTCTTTAGTTTGTAAGTTTTTTGGTGTGCCAAGAGGGCGTTGTGCAATTTAGAAAATCTACAGAGATTTTCTCTTTAATTTTTAAATATTCTTTTAGTTGGTAGGGGTACCGGGCGGACGGTGGGCAACTTAGGATAGGAATAGAAGTAGGGTATTTTTTGGTGTGCCAAGTGGGCGTTGTGCAATTTAGAAAATCAAGAGATTTTCTTTTTAGTTTGTAAGTTCTTTTTTAGTGTGCCAGATGGGTGGCTTTCACTATTAGAAAATCTGCAAAGATTTTCTGTTTAGTTTGTAATTTCTTTTGGTGTGCCAAGAGGGCGTTGTGCAATTTAGAAAATCTAGAGATTTTCTTTTTAGTTTGTAAGTTGTTTTTTAGTGTGCCGGATGGTAGGCTTTCGCTATTAGAAAATCTGCAAAGATTTTCTCTTTAGTTTGTAATTTCTTTTCGTGTGCCAAGAGGGCGTTGTGCAATTTAGAAAATCTACAGAGATTTTCTCTTTAATTTTTAAATATTCTTTTAGTTGGTAGGGGTACCGGGCGGACGGTGGGCAACTTAGGATAGGAATAGAAGTAGGGTATTTTTTGGTGTGCCAAGTGGGCGTTGTGCAATTTAGAAAATCAAGAGATTTTCTTTTTAGTTTGTAAGTTCTTTTTTAGTGTGCCAGATGGGTGGCTTTCACTATTAGAAAATCTGCAAAGATTTTCTGTTTAGTTTGTAATTTCTTTTGGTGTGCCAAGAGGGCGTTGTGCAATTTAGAAAATCTAGAGATTTTCTTTTTAGTTTGTAAGTTGTTTTTTAGTGTGCCGGATGGTAGGCTTTCGCTATTAGAAAATCTGCAAAGATTTTCTCTTTAGTTTGTAATTTCTTTTCGTGTGCCAAGAGGGCGTTGTGCAATTTAGAAAATCTACAGAGATTTTCTCTTTAATTTTTAAATATTCTTTTAGTTGGTAGGGGTACCGGGCGGACGGTGGGCAACTTAGGATAGGAATAGAAGTAGGGTATTTTTTGGTGTGCCAAGTGGGCGTTGTGCAATTTAGAAAATCTAGAGATTTTCTTTTTAGTTTGTAAGTTGTTTTTTAGTGTGCCAGATGGGTTAGGCTTTCGCTATTAGAAAATCTGCAAAGATTTTCTCTTTAGTTTGTAAGTTTTTTTGGTGTGCCAAGAGGGCGTTGTGCAATTTAGAAAATCTACAGAGATTTTCTCTTTAATTTTTAAATATTCTTTTAGTTGGTAGGGGTACCGGGCGGACGGTGGGCAACTTAGGATAGGAATAGAAGTAGGGTATTTTTTGGTGTGCCAAGTGGGCGTTGTGCAATTTAGAAAATCTAGAGATTTTCTTTTTAGTTTGTAAGTTCTTTTTTAGTGTGCCAGATGGGTGGCTTTCACTATTAGAAAATCTGCAAAGATTTTCTGTTTAGTTTGTAATTTCTTTTGGTGTGCCAAGAGGGCGTTGTGCAATTTAGAAAATCTAGAGATTTTCTTTTTAGTTTGTAAGTTGTTTTTTAGTGTGCCGGATGGTAGGCTTTCGCTATTAGAAAATCTGCAAAGATTTTCTCTTTAGTTTGTAATTTCTTTTGGTGTGCCAAGAGGGCGTTGTGCAATTTAGAAAATCTACAGAGATTTTCTCTTTAATTTTTAAATATTCTTTTAGTTGGTAGGGGTACCGGGCGGACGGTGGGCAACTTAGGATAGGAATAGAAGTAGGGTATTTTTTGGTGTGCCAAGTGGGCGTTGTGCAATTTAGAAAATCTAGAGATTTTCTTTTTAGTTTGTAAGTTCTTTTTTAGTGTGCCAGATGGGTGGCTTTCACTATTAGAAAATCTGCAAAGATTTTCTGTTTAGTTTGTAATTTCTTTTGGTGTGCCAAGAGGGCGTTGTGCAATTTAGAAAATCTAGAGATTTTCTTTTTAGTTTGTAAGTTGTTTTTTAGTGTGCCGGATGGTAGGCTTTCGCTATTAGAAAATCTGCAAAGATTTTCTCTTTAGTTTGTAAGTTTTTTTGGTGTGCCAAGAGGGCGTTGTGCAATTTAGAAAATCTACAGAGATTTTCTCTTTAATTTTTAAATATTCTTTTAGTTGGTAGGGGTACCGGGCGGACGGTGGGCAACTTAGGATAGGAATAGAAGTAGGGTATTTTTTGGTGTGCCAAGTGGGCGTTGTGCAATTTAGAAAATCTAGAGATTTTCTTTTTAGTTTGTAAGTTCTTTTTTAGTGTGCCAGATGGGTGGCTTTCACTATTAGAAAATCTGCAAAGATTTTCTGTTTAGTTTGTAATTTCTTTTGGTGTGCCAAGAGGGCGTTGTGCAATTTAGAAAATCTAGAGATTTTCTTTTTAGTTTGTAAGTTGTTTTTTAGTGTGCCGGATGGTAGGCTTTCGCTATTAGAAAATCTGCAAAGATTTTCTCTTTAGTTTGTAAGTTTTTTTTGGTGTGCCAAGAGGGCGTTGTGCAATTTAGAAAATCTACAGAGATTTTCTCTTTAATTTTTAAATATTCTTTTAGTTGGTAGGGGTACCGGGCGGACGGTGGGCAACTTAGGATAGGAATAGAAGTAGGGTATTTTTTGGTGTGCCAAGTGGGCGTTGTGCAATTTAGAAAATCAAGAGATTTTCTTTTTAGTTTGTAAGTTCTTTTTTAGTGTGCCAGATGGGTGGCTTTCACTATTAGAAAATCTGCAAAGATTTTCTGTTTAGTTTGTAATTTCTTTTGGTGTGCCAAGAGGGCGTTGTGCAATTTAGAAAATCTAGAGATTTTCTTTTTAGTTTGTAAGTTGTTTTTTAGTGTGCCGGATGGTAGGCTTTCGCTATTAGAAAATCTGCAAAGATTTTCTCTTTAGTTTGTAATTTCTTTTCGTGTGCCAAGAGGGCGTTGTGCAATTTAGAAAATCTACAGAGATTTTCTCTTTAATTTTTAAATATTCTTTTAGTTGGTAGGGGTACCGGGCGGACGGTGGGCAACTTAGGATAGGAATAGAAGTAGGGTATTTTTTGGTGTGCCAAGTGGGCGTTGGGCAATTTAGAAAATCTAGAGATTTTCTTTTTAGTTTGTAAGTTGTTTTTTAGTGTGCCGGATGGTAGGCTTTCGCTATTAGAAAATCTGCAAAGATTTTCTCTTTAGTTTGTAAGTTTTTTTGGTGTGCCAAGAGGGCGTTGTGCAATTTAGAAAATCTACAGAGATTTTCTCTTTAATTTTTAAATATTCTTTTAGTTGGTAGGGGTACCGGGCGGACGGTGGGCAACTTAGGATAGGAATAGAAGTAGGGTATTTTTTGGTGTGCCAAGTGGGCGTTGTGCAATTTAGAAAATCTAGAGATTTTCTTTTTAGTTTGTAAGTTCTTTTTTAGTGTGCCAGATGGGTGGCTTTCACTATTAGAAAATCTGCAAAGATTTTCTGTTTAGTTTGTAATTTCTTTTGGTGTGCCAAGAGGGCGTTGTGCAATTTAGAAAATCTAGAGATTTTCTTTTTAGTTTGTAAGTTGTTTTTAGTGTGCCGGATGGTAGGCTTTCGCTATTAGAAAATCTGCAAAGATTTTCTCTTTAGTTTGTAATTTCTTTTGGTGTGCCAAGAGGGCGTTGTGCAATTTAGAAAATCTACAGAGATTTTCTCTTTAATTTTTAAATATTCTTTTAGTTGGTAGGGGTACCGGGCGGACGGTGGGCAACTTAGGATAGGAATAGAAGTAGGGTATTTTTTGGTGTGCCAAGTGGGCGTTGTGCAATTTAGAAAATCTAGAGATTTTCTTTTTAGTTTGTAAGTTCTTTTTTAGTGTGCCAGATGGGTGGCTTTCACTATTAGAAAATCTGCAAAGATTTTCTGTTTAGTTTGTAATTTCTTTTGGTGTGCCAAGAGGGCGTTGTGCAATTTAGAAAATCTAGAGATTTTCTTTTTAGTTTGTAAGTTGTTTTTTAGTGTGCCAGATGGGTGGCTTTCACTATTAGAAAATCTGCAAAGATTTTCTGTTTAGTTTGTAATTTCTTTTGGTGTGCCAAGAGGGCGTTGTGCAATTTAGAAAATCTAGAGATTTTCTTTTTAGTTTGTAAGTTGTTTTTTAGTGTGCCGGATGGTAGGCTTTCGCTATTAGAAAATCTGCAAAGATTTTCTCTTTAGTTTGTAAGTTTTTTTGGTGTGCCAAGAGGGCGTTGTGCAATTTAGAAAATCTAGAGATTTTCTTTTTAGTTTGTAAGTTGTTTTTTAGTGTGCCGGATGGTAGGCTTTCGCTATTAGAAAATCTGCAAAGATTTTCTCTTTAGTTTGTAAGTTTTTTTGGTGTGCCAAGAGGGCGTTGTGCAATTTAGAAAATCTACAGAGATTTTCTCTTTAATTTTTAAATATTCTTTTAGTTGGTAGGGGTACCGGGCGGACGGTGGGCAACTTAGGATAGGAATAGAAGTAGGGTATTTTTTGGTGTGCCAAGTGGGCGTTGTGCAATTTAGAAAATCTAGAGATTTTCTTTTTAGTTTGTAAGTTCTTTTTTAGTGTGCCAGATGGGTGGCTTTCACTATTAGAAAATCTGCAAAGACTTTCTGTTTAGTTTTTAATTTCTTTTGGTGTGCCAAGAGGGCGTTGTGCAATTTAGAAAATCTAGAGATTATCTTTTTAGTTTGTAAGTTCTTTTTTAGTGTGCCAGATGGGTGGCTTTCACTATTAGAAAATCTGCAAAGATTTTCTGCTTAGCTTGTAATTTCTTTTGGTGTGCCAAGAGGGCGTTGTGCAATTTAGAAAATCTAGAGATTTTCTTTTTAGTTTGTAAGTTGTTTTTTAGTGTGCCGGATGGTAGGCTTTCGCTATTAGAAAATCTGCAAAGATTTTCTGTTTAGTTTGTAATTTCTTTTCGTGTGCCAAGAGGGCGTTGTGCAATTTAGAAAATCTACAGAGATTTTCTCTTTAATTTTTAAATATTCTTTTAGTTGGTAGGGGTACCGGGCGGACGGTGGGCAACTTAGGATAGGAATAGAAGTAGGGTATTTTTTGGTGTGCCAAGTGGGCGTTGTGCAATTTAGAAAATCTAGAGATTTTCTTTTTAGTTTGTAAGTTCTTTTTTAGTGTGCCAGATGGGTGGCTTTCACTATTAGAAAATCTGCAAAGATTTTCTGTTTAGTTTGTAATTTCTTTTGGTGTGCCAAGAGGGCGTTGTGCAATTTAGAAAATCTAGAGATTTCCTTTTTAGTTTGTAAGTTGTTTTTTAGTGTGCCGGATGTTAGGCTTTCGCTATTAGAAAATCTGCAAAGATTTTCTCTTTAGTTTGTAAGTTTTTTTGGTGTGCCAAGAGGGCGTTGTGCAATTTAGAAAATCTACAGAGATTTTCTCTTTAATTTTTAAATATTCTTTTAGTTGGTAGGGGTACCGGGCGGACGGTGGGCAACTTAGGATAGGAATAGAAGTAGGGTATTTTTTGGTGTGCCAAGTGGGCGTTGTGCAATTTAGAAAATCTAGAGATTTTCTTTTTAGTTTGTAAGTTGTTTTTAGTGTGCCGGATGGTAGGCTTTCGCTATTAGAAAATCTGCAAAGATTTTCTCTATAGTTTGTAAGTTTTTTTGGTGTGCCAAGAGGGCGTTGTGCAATTTAGAAAATCTAGAGATTTTCTTTTTAGTTTGTAAGTTGTTTTTTAGTGTGCCGGATGGTAGGCTTTCGCTATTAGAAAATCTGCAAAGATTTTCTCTTTAGTTTGTAAGTTTTTTTGGTGTGCCAAGAGGGCGTTGTGCAATTTAGAAAATCTACAGAGATTTTCTCTTTAATTTTTAAATATTCTTTTAGTTGGTAGGGGTACCGGGCGGACGGTGGGCAACTTAGGATAGGAATAGAAGTAGGGTATTTTTTGGTGTGCCAAGTGGGCGTTGTGCAATTTAGAAAATCTAGAGATTTTCTTTTTAGTTTGTAAGTTGTTTTTTAGTGTGCCGGATGGTAGGCTTTCGCTATTAGAAAATCTGCAAAGATTTTCTGTTTAGTTTGTAATTTCTTTTGGTGTGCCAAGAGGGCGTTGTGCAATTTAGAAAATCTAGAGATTTTCTTTTTAGTTTGTAAGTTGTTTTTTAGTGTGCCGGATGGTAGGCTTTCGCTATTAGAAAATCTGCAAAGATTTTCTCTTTAGTTTGTAAGTTTTTTTGGTGTGCCAAGAGGGCGTTGTGCAATTTAGAAAATCTACAGAGATTTTCTCTTTAATTTTTAAATATTCTTTTAGTTGGTAGGGGTACCGGGCGGACGGTGGGCAACTTAGGATAGGAATAGAAGTAGGGTATTTTTTGGTGTGCCAAGTGGGCGTTGTGCAATTTAGAAAATCTAGAGATTTTCTTTTTAGTTTGTAAGTTCTTTTTTAGTGTGCCAGATGGGTGGCTTTCACTATTAGAAAATCTGCAAAGATTTTCTGTTTAGTTTGTAATTTCTTTTGGTGTGCCAAGAGGGCGTTGTGCAATTTAGAAAATCTAGAGATTTCCTTTTTAGTTTGTAAGTTGTTTTTTAGTGTGCCGGATGTTAGGCTTTCGCTATTAGAAAATCTGCAAAGATTTTCTCTTTAGTTTGTAAGTTTTTTTGGTGTGCCAAGAGGGCGTTGTGCAATTTAGAAAATCTACAGAGATTTTCTCTTTAATTTTTAAATATTCTTTTAGTTGGTAGGGGTACCGGGCGGACGGTGGGCAACTTAGGATAGGAATAGAAGTAGGGTATTTTTTGGTGTGCCAAGTGGGCGTTGTGCAATTTAGAAAATCTAGAGATTTTCTTTTTAGTTTGTAAGTTCTTTTTTAGTGTGCCAGATGGGTGGCTTTCACTATTAGAAAATCTGCAAAGATTTTCTGTTTAGTTTGTAATTTCTTTTGGTGTGCCAAGAGGGCGTTGTGCAATTTAGAAAATCTAGAGATTTTCTTTTTAGTTTGTAAGTTGTCTTTTAGTGTGCCGGATGGTAGGCTTTCGCTATTAGAAATCTGCAAAGATTTTCTCTTTAGTTTGTAAGTTTTTTTGGTGTGCCAAGAGGGCGTTGTGCAATTTAGAAAATCTACAGAGATTTTCTCTTTAATTTTTAAATATTCTTTTAGTTGGTAGGGGTACCGGGCGGACGGTGGGCAACTTAGGATAGGAATAGAAGTAGGGTATTTTTTGGTGTGCCAAGTGGGCGTTGTGCAATTTAGAAAATCTAGAGATTTTCTTTTAAGTTTGTAAGTTGTTTTTTAGTGTGCCGGATGGTAGGCTTTCGCTATTAGAAAATCTGCAAAGATTTTCTCTTTAGTTTGTAAGTTTTTTTGGTGTGCCAAGAGGGCGTTGTGCAATTTAGAAAATCTACAGAGATTTTCTCTTTAATTTTTAAATATTCTTTTAGTTGGTAGGGGTACCGGGCGGACGGTGGGCAACTTAGGATAGGAATAGAAGTAGGGTATTTTTTGGTGTGCCAAGTGGGCGTTAGTGCAATTTAGAAAATCTAGAGATTTTCTTTTTAGTTTGTAAGTTCTTTTTTAGTGTGCCAGATGGGTGGCTTTCACTATTAGAAAATCTGCAAAGATTTTCTGTTTAGTTTGTAATTTCTTTTGGTGTGCCAAGAGGGCGTTGTGCAATTTAGAAAATCTAGAGATTTTTTTTTAGTTTGTAAGTTGTTTTTTAGTGTGCCGGATGGTAGGCTTTCGCTATTAGAAAATCTGCAAAGATTTTCTCTTTAGTTTGTAAGTTTTTTTGGTGTGCCAAGAGGGCGTTGTGCAATTTAGAAAATCTACAGAGATTTTCTCTTTAATTTTTAAATATTCTTTTAGTTGGTAGGGGTACCGGGCGGACGGTGGGCAACTTAGGATAGGAATAGAAGTAGGGTATTTTTTGGTGTGCCAAGTGGGCGTTGTGCAATTTAGAAAATCTAGAGATTTTCTTTTTAGTTTGTAAGTTCTTTTTTAGTGTGCCAGATGGGTGGCTTTCACTATTAGAAAATCTGCAAAGATTTTCTGTTTAGTTTGTAATTTCTTTTGGTGTGCCAAGAGGGCGTTGTGCAATTTAGAAAATCTAGAGATTTTCTTTTTAGTTTGTAAGTTGTTTTTTAGTGTGCCGGATGGTAGGCTTTCGCTATTAGAAAATCTGCAAAGATTTTCTCTTTAGTTTGTAAGTTCTTTTCGTGTGCCAAGAGGGCGTTGTGCAATTTAGAAAATCTACAGAGATTTTCTCTTTAATTTTTAAATATTCTTTTAGTTGGTAGGGGTACCGGGCGGACGGTGGGCAACTTAGGATAGGAATAGAAGTAGGGTATTTTTTGGTGTGCCAAGTGGGCGTTGTGCAATTTAGAAAATCTAGAGATTTTCTTTTTAGTTTGTAAGTTCTTTTTTAGTGTGCCAGATGGGTGGCTTTCACTATTAGAAAATCTGCAAAGATTTTCTGTTTAGTTTGTAATTTCTTTTGGTGTGCCAAGAGGGCGTTGTGCAATTTAGAAAATCTAGAGATTTTCTTTTTAGTTTGTAAGTTGTTTTTTAGTGTGCCGGATGGTATGCTTTTGCTATTAGAAAATCTGCAAAGATTTTCTCTTTAGTTTGTAATTTCTTTTGGTGTGCCAAGAGGGCGTTGTGCAATTTAGAAAATCTACAGAGATTTTCTCTTTAATTTTTAAATATTCTTTTAGTTGGTAGGGGTACCGGGCGGACGGTGGGCAACTTAGGATAGGAATAGAAGTAGGGTATTTTTTGGTGTGCCAAGTGGGCGTTGTGCAATTTAGAAAATCTAGAGATTTTCTTTTCAGTTTGTAAGTTCTTTTTTAGTGTGCCAGATGGGTGGCTTTCACTATTAGAAAATCTGCAAAGATTTTCTGTTTAGTTTGTAATTTCTTTTGGTGTGCCAAGAGGGCGTTGTGCAATTTAGAAAATCTAGAGATTTTCTTTTTAGTTTGTAAGTTGTTTTTTAGTGTGCCGGATGGGTGGCTTTCACTATTAGAAAATCTGCAAAGATTTTCTCTTTAGTTTGTAAGTTTTTTTGGTGTGCCAAGAGGGCGTTGTGCAATTTAGAAAACCTACAGATTTTCTCTTTAATTTTTAAATATTCTTTTAGTTGGTAGGGGTACCGGGCGGACGGTGGGCAACTTAGGATAGGAATAGAAGTAGGGTATTTTTTGGTGTGCCAAGTGGGCGTTGTGCAATTTAGAAAATCTAGAGATTTTCTTTTTAGTTTGTAAGTTCTTTTTTAGTGTGCCAGATGGGTGGCTTTCACTATTAGAAAATCTGCAAAGATTTTCTGTTTAGTTTGTAATTTCTTTTGGTGTGCCAAGAGGGCGTTGTGCAATTTAGAAAATCTAGAGATTTTCTTTTTAGTTTGTAAGTTGTTTTTTAGTGTGCCGGATGGTAGGCTTTCGCTATTAGAAAATCTGCAAAGATTTTCTCTTTAGTTTGTAAGTTTTTTTGGTGTGCCAAGAGGGCGTTGTGCAATTTAGAAAATCTACAGAGATTTTCTCTTTAATTTTTAAATATTCTTTTAGTTGGTAGGGGTACCGGGCGGACGGTGGGCAACTTAGGATAGGAATAGAAGTAGGGTATTTTTTGGTGTGCCAAGTGGGCGTTGTGCAATTTAGAAAATCTAGAGATTTTCTTTTTAGTTTGTAAGTTCTTTTTTAGTGTGCCAGATGGGTGGCTTTCACTATTAGAAAATCTGCAAAGATTTTCTGTTTAGTTTGTAATTTCTTTTGGTGTGCCAAGAGGGCGTTGTGCAATTTAGAAAATCTAGAGATTTTCTTTTTAGTTTGTAAGTTGTTTTTTAGTGTGCCGGATGGTAGGCTTTCGCTATTAGAAAATCTGCAAAGATTTTCTCTTTAGTTTGTAAGTTTTTTTGGTGTGCCAAGAGGGCGTTGTGCAATTTAGAAAATCTACAGAGATTTTCTCTTTAATTTTTAAATATTCTTTTAGTTGGTAGGGGTACCGGGCGGACGGTGGGCAACTTAGGATAGGAATAGAAGTAGGGTATTTTTTGGTGTGCCAAGTGGGCGTTGTGCAATTTAGAAAATCTAGAGATTTTCTTTTTAGTTTGTAAGTTGTTTTTTAGTGTGCCGGATGGTAGGCTTTCGCTATTAGAAAATCTGCAAAGATTTTCTCTTTAGTTTGTAAGTTTTTTGGTGTGCCAAGAGGGCGTTGTGCAATTTAGAAAATCTACAGAGATTTTCTCTTTAATTTTTAAATATTCTTTTAGTTGGTAGGGGTACCGGGCGGACGGTGGGCAACTTAGGATAGGAATAGAAGTAGGGTATTTTTTGGTGTGCCAAGTGGGCGTTGTGCAATTTAGAAAATCTAGAGATTTTCTTTTTAGTTTGTAAGTTCTTTTTTAGTGTGCCAGATGGGTGGCTTTCACTATTAGAAAATCTGCAAAGATTTTCTGTTTAGTTTGTAATTTCTTTTGGTGTGCCAAGAGGGCGTTGTGCAATTTAGAAAATCTAGAGATTTTCTTTTTAGTTTGTAAGTTGTTTTTTAGTGTGCCGGATGGTAGGCTTTCGCTATTAGAAAATCTGCAAAGATTTTCTCTTTAGTTTGTAAGTTTTTTTGGTGTGCCAAGAGGGCGTTGTGCAATTTAGAAAATCTACAGAGATTTTCTCTTTAATTTTTAAATATTCTTTTAGTTGGTAGGGGTACCGGGCGGACGGTGGGCAACTTAGGATAGGAATAGAAGTAGGGTATTTTTTGGTGTGCCAAGTGGGCGTTGTGCAATTTAGAAAATCTAGAGATTTTCTTTTTTGTTTGTAAGTTCTTTTTTAGTGTGCCAGATGGGTGGCTTTCACTATTAGAAAATCTGCAAAGATTTTCTGTTTAGTTTGTAATTTCTTTTGGTGTGCCAAGAGGGCGTTGTGCAATTTAGAAAATCTAGAGATTTTCTTTTTAGTTTGTAAGTTGTTTTTTAGTGTGCCGGATGGTAGGCTTTCGCTATTAGAAAATCTGCAAAGATTTTCTCTTTAGTTTGTAAGTTTTTTCGTGTGCCAAGAGGGCGTTGTGCAATTTAGAAAATCTACAGAGATTTTCTCTTTAATTTTTAAATATTCTTTTAGTTGGTAGGGGTACCGGGCGGACGGTGGGCAACTTAGGATAGGAATAGAAGTAGGGTATTTTTTGGTGTGCCAAGTGGGCGTTGTGCAATTTAGAAAATCTAGAGATTTTCTTTTTAGTTTGTAAGTTCTTTTTTAGTGTGCCAGATGGGTGGCTTTCACTATTAGAAAATCTGCAAAGATTTTCTGTTTAGTTTGTAATTTCTTTTGGTGTGCCAAGAGGGCGTTGTGCAATTTAGAAAATCTAGAGATTTTCTTTTTAGTTTGTAAGTTGTTTTTTAGTGTGCCGGATGGTATGCTTTTGCTATTAGAAAATCTGCAAAGATTTTCTCTTTAGTTTGTAAGTTTTTTTGGTGTGCCAAGAGGGCGTTGTGCAATTTAGAAAATCTACAGAGATTTTCTCTTTAATTTTTAAATATTCTTTTAGTTGGTAGGGGTACCGGGCGGACGGTGGGCAACTTAGGATAGGAATAGAAGTAGGGTATTTTTTGGTGTGCCAAGTGGGCGTTGTGCAATTTAGAAAATCTAGAGATTTTCTTTTTAGTTTGTAAGTTCTTTTTTAGTGTGCCAGATGGGTGGCTTTCACTATTAGAAAATCTGCAAAGATTTTCTGTTTAGTTTGTAATTTCTTTTGGTGTGCCAAGAGGGCGTTGTGCAATTTAGAAAATCTAGAGATTTCATTTTAGTTTGTAAGTTGTTTTTTAGTGTGCCGGATGGTAGGCTTTCGCTATTAGAAAATCTGCAAAGATTTTCTCTTTAGTTTGTAAGTTTTTTTGGTGTGCCAAGAGGGCGTTGTGCAATTTAGAAAATCTACAGAGATTTTCTCTTTAATTTTTAAATATTCTTTTAGTTGGTAGGGGTACCGGGCGGACGGTGGGCAACTTAGGATAGGAATAGAAGTAGGGTATTTTTTGGTGTGCCAAGTGGGCGTTGTGCAATTTAGAAAATCTAGAGATTTTCTTTTTAGTTTGTAAGTTCTTTTTTAGTGTGCCAGATGGGTGGCTTTCACTATTAGAAAATCTGCAAAGATTTTCTGTTTAGTTTGTAATTTCTTTTGGTGTGCCAAGAGGGCGTTGTGCAATTTAGAAAATCTAGAGATTTTCTTTTTAGTTTGTAAGTTGTTTTTTAGTGTGCCGGATGGTAGGCTTTCGCTATTAGAAAATCTGCAAAGATTTTCTCTTTAGTTTGTAAGTTTTTTTGGTGTGCCAAGAGGGCGTTGTGCAATTTAGAAAATCTACAGAGATTTTCTCTTTAATTTTTAAATATTCTTTTAGTTGGTAGGGGTACCGGGCGGACGGTGGGCAACTTAGGATAGGAATAGAAGTAGGGTATTTTTTGGTGTGCCAAGTGGGCGTTGTGCAATTTAGAAAATCTAGAGATTTTCTTTTAGTTTGTAAGTTGTTTTTTAGTGTGCCAGATGGGTGGCTTTCACTAATAGAAAATCTGCAAAGATTTTCTGTTTAGTTTGTAAGTTTTTTGGTGTGCCAAGAGGGCGTTGTGCAATTTAGAAAATCTACAGAGATTTTCTCTTTAATTTTTAAATATTCTTTTAGTTGGTAGGGGTACCGGGCGGACGGTGGGCAACTTAGGATAGGAATAGAAGTAGGGTATTTTTTGGTGTGCCAAGTGGGCGTTGTGCAATTTAGAAAATCTAGAGATTTTCTTTTTAGTTTGTAAGTTCTTTTTTAGTGTGCCAGATGGGTGGCTTTCACTATTAGAAAATCTGCAAAGATTTTCTGTTTAGTTTGTAATTTCTTTTGGTGTGCCAAGAGGGCGTTGTGCAATTTAGAAAATCTAGAGATTTTCTTTTTAGTTTGTAAGTTGTTTTTTAGTGTGCCGGATGGTAGGCTTTCGCTATTAGAAAATCTGCAAAGATTTTCTCTTTAGTTTGTAAGTTTTTTTGGTGTGCCAAGAGGGCGTTGTGCAATTTAGAAAATCTACAGAGATTTTCTCTTTAATTTTTAAATATTCTTTTAGTTGGTAGGGGTACCGGGCGGACGGTGGGCAACTTAGGATAGGAATAGAAGTAGGGTATTTTTTGGTGTGCCAAGTGGGCGTTGTGCAATTTAGAAAATCTAGAGATTTTCTTTTTAGTTTGTAAGTTCTTTTTTAGTGTGCCAGATGGGTGGCTTTCACTATTAGAAAATCTGCAAAGATTTTCTGTTTAGTTTGTAATTTCTTTTGGTGTGCCAAGAGGGCGTTGTGCAATTTAGAAAATCTAGAGATTTTCTTTTTAGTTTGTAAGTTGTTTTTTAGTGTGCCGGATGGTAGGCTTTCGCTATTTAGAAAATCTGCAAAGATTTTCTCTTTAGTTTTTAAATATTCTTTTAGTTGGTAGGGGTACCGGGCGGACGGTGGGCAACTTAGGATAGGAATAGAAGTAGGGTATTTTTTGGTGTGCCAAGAGGGCGTTGTGCAATTTAGAAAATCTACAGAGATTTTCTTTTTAGTTTGTAAATATTCTTTTAGTTAGGTGTGCCAGATGTGGTGGCTTTCACTATTAGAAAATCTGCAAAGACTTTCTGTTTAGTTTGTAATTTCTTTTGGTGTGCCAAGAGGGCGTTGTGCAATTTAGAAAATCTAGAGATTTTCTTTTTAGTTTGTAAGTTCTTTTTTAGTGTGCCAGATGGGTGGCTTTCACTATTAGAAAATCTGCAAAGATTTTCTGTTTAGTTTGTAATTTCTTTTGGTGTGCCAAGAGGGCGTTGTGCAATTTAGAAAATCTAGAGATTTTCTTTTTAGTTTGTAAGTTGTTTTTTAGTGTGCCGGATGGTAGGCTTTCGCTATTAGAAAATCTGCAAAGATTTTCTGTTTGGTTTGTAAGTTTTTTTGGTGTGCCAAGAGGGCGTTGTGCAATTTAGAAAATCTACAGAGATTTTCTCTTTAATTTTTAAATATTCTTTTAGTTGGTAGGGGTACCGGGCGGACGGTGGGCAACTTAGGATAGGAATAGAAGTAGGGTATTTTTTGGTGTGCCAAGTGGGCGTTGTGCAATTTAGAAAATCTAGAGATTTTCTTTTAGTTTGTAAGTTCTTTTTTAGTGTGCCAGATGGGTGGCTTTCACTATTAGAAAATCTGCAAAGATTTTCTGTTTAGTTTGTAATTTCTTTTGGTGTGCCAAGAGGGCGTTGTGCAATTTAGAAAATCTACAGAGATTTTTCTTTAATTTTTAAATATTCTTTTAGTTGGTAGGGGTACCGGGCGGACGGTGGGTAACTTAGGATAGGAATAGAAGTAGGGTATTTTTTGGTGTGCCAAGTGGGCGTTGTGCAATTTAGAAAATCTAGAGATTTTCTTTTTAGTTTGTAAGTTCTTTTTTAGTGTGCCAGATGGGTGGCTTTCACTATTAGAAAATCTGCAAAGATTTTCTGTTTAGTTTGTAATTTCTTTTGGTGTGCCAAGAGGGCGTTGTGCAATTTAGAAAATCTAGAGATTTTCTTTTTAGTTTGTAAGTTGTTTTTTAGTGTGCCGGATGGTAGGCTTTCGCTATTAGAAAATCTGCAAAGATTTTCTGTTTAGTTTGTAATTTCTTTTGGTGTGCCAAGAGGGCGTTGTGCAATTTAGAAAATCTACAGAGATTTTCTCTTTAATTTTTAAATATTCTTTTAGTTGGTAGGGGTACCGGGCGGACGGTGGGCAACTTAGGATAGGAATAGAAGTAGGGTATTTTTTGGTGTGCCAAGTGGGCGTTGTGCAATTTAGAAAATCTAGAGATTTTCTTTTAGTTTATAAGTTCTTTTTTAGTGTGCCAGATGGGTGGCTTTCACTATTAGAAAATCTGCAAAGATTTTCTGTTTAGTTTGTAATTTCTTTTGGTGTGCCAAGAGGGCGTTGTGCAATTTAGAAAATCTAGAGATTTTCTTTTTAGTTTGTAAGTTGTTTTTTAGTGTGCCGGATGGTAGGCTTTCGCTATTAGAAAATCTGCAAAGATTTTCTCTTTAGTTTGTAAGTTTTTTTGGTGTGCCAAGAGGGCGTTGTGCAATTTAGAAAATCTACAGAGATTTTCTCTTTAATTTTTAAATATTCTTTTAGTTGGTAGGGGTACCGGGCGGACGGTGGGCAACTTAGGATAGGAATAGAAGTAGGGTATTTTTTGGTGTGCCAAGTGGGCGTTGTGCAATTTAGAAAATCTAGAGATTTTCTTTTTAGTTTGTAAGTTCTTTTTTAGTGTGCCAGATGGGTGGCTTTCACTATTAGAAAATCTGCAAAGATTTTCTGTTTAGTTTGTAATTTCTTTTGGTGTGCCAAGAGGGCGTTGGGCAATTTAGAAAATCTAGAGATTTTCTTTTTAGTTTGTAAGTTGTTTTTTAGTGTGCCGGATGGTAGGCTTTCGCTATTAGAAAATCTGCAAAGATTTTCTCTTTAGTTTGTAAGTTTTTTTGGTGTGCCAAGAGGGCGTTGTGCAATTTAGAAAATCTACAGAGATTTTCTCTTTAATTTTTAAATATTCTTTTAGTTGGTAGGGGTACCGGGCGGACGGTGGGCAACTTAGGATAGGAATAGAAGTAGGGTATTTTTTGGTGTGCCAAGTGGGCGTTGTGCAATTTAGAAAATCTAGAGATTTTCTTTTTAGTTTGTAAGTTCTTTTTTAGTGTGCCAGATGGGTGGCTTTCACTATTAGAAAATCTGCAAAGATTTTCTGTTTAGTTTGTAATTTCTTTTGGTGTGCCAAGAGGGCGTTGTGCAATTTAGAAAATCTAGAGATTTTCTTTTTAGTTTGTAAGTTGTTTTTTAGTGTGCCGGATGGTAGGCTTTCGCTATTAGAAAATCTGCAAAGATTTTCTCTTTAGTTTGTAAGTTTTTTTGGTGTGCCAAGAGGGCGTTGTGCAATTTAGAAAATCTACAGAGATTTTCTCTTTAATTTTTAAATATTCTTTTAGTTGGTAGGGGTACCGGGCGGACGGTGGGCAACTTAGGATAGGAATAGAAGTAGGGTATTTTTTGGTGTGCCAAGTGGGCGTTGTGCAATTTAGAAAATCTAGAGATTTTCTTTTTAGTTTGTAAGTTCTTTTTTAGTGTGCCAGATGGGTGGCTTTCACTATTAGAAAATCTGCAAAGATTTTCTGTTTAGTTTGTAATTTCTTTTGGTGTGCCAAGAGGGCGTTGTGCAATTTAGAAAATCTAGAGATTTTCTTTTTAGTTTGTAAGTTGTTTTTTAGTGTGCCGGATGGTAGGCTTTCGCTATTAGAAAATCTGCAAAGATTTTCTCTTTAGTTTGTAAGTTTTTTTGGTGTGCCAAGAGGGCGTTGTGCAATTTAGAAAATCTACAGAGATTTTCTCTTTAATTTTTAAATATTCTTTTAGTTGGTAGGGGTACCGGGCGGACGGTGGGCAACTTAGGATAGGAATAGAAGTAGGGTATTTTTTGGTGTGCCAAGTGGGCGTTGTGCAATTTAGAAAATCTAGAGATTTTCTTTTTAGTTTGTAAGTTCTTTTTTAGTGTGCCAGATGGGTGGCTTTCACTATTAGAAAATCTGCAAAGATTTTCTGTTTAGTTTGTAATTTCTTTTGGTGTGCCAAGAGGGCGTTGTGCAATTTAGAAAATCTAGAGATTTTCTTTTTAGTTTGTAAGTTGTTTTTTAGTGTGCCGGATGGTAGGCTTTCGCTATTAGAAAATCTGCAAAGATTTTCTCTTTAGTTTGTAAGTTTTTTTGGTGTGCCAAGAGGGCGTTGTGCAATTTAGAAAATCTACAGAGATTTTCTCTTTAATTTTTAAATATTCTTTTAGTTGGTAGGGGTACCGGGCGGACGGTGGGCAACTTAGGATAGGAATAGAAGTAGGGTATTTTTTGGTGTGCCAAGTGGGCGTTGTGCAATTTAGAAAATCTAGAGATTTTCTTTTTAGTTTGTAAGTTCTTTTTTAGTGTGCCAGATGGGTGGCTTTCACTATTAGAAAATCTGCAAAGATTTTCTGTTTAGTTTGTAATTTCTTTTGGTGTGCCAAGAGGGCGTTAGGCAATTTAGAAAATCTAGAGATTTTCTTTTTAGTTTGTAAGTTGTTTTTTAGTGTGCCGGATGGTAGGCTTTCGCTATTAGAAAATCTGCAAAGATTTTCTGTTTAGTTTGTAATTTCTTTTCGTGTGCCAAGAGGGCGTTGTGCAATTTAGAAAATCTACAGAGATTTTCTCTTTAATTTTTAAATATTCTTTTAGTTGGTAGGGGTACCGGGCGGACGGTGGGCAACTTAGGATAGGAATAGAAGTAGGGTATTTTTTGGTGTGCCAAGTGGGCGTTGTGCAATTTAGAAAATCTAGAGATTTTCTTTTTAGTTTGTAAGTTCTTTTTTAGTGTGCCAGATGGGTGGCTTTCACTATTAGAAAATCTGCAAAGATTTTCTGTTTAGTTTGTAATTTCTTTTGGTGTGCCAAGAGGGCGTTGTGCAATTTAGAAAATCTAGAGATTTTCTTTTTAGTTTGTAAGTTGTTTTTTAGTGTGCCGGATGGTAGGCTTTCGCTATTAGAAAATCTGCAAAGATTTTCTCTTTAGTTTGTAAGTTTTTTTGGTGTGCCAAGAGGGCGTTGTGCAATTTAGAAAATCTACAGAGATTTTCTCTTTAATTTTTAAATATTCTTTTAGTTGGTAGGGGTACCGGGCGGACGGTGGGCAACTTAGGATAGGAATAGAAGTAGGGTATTTTTTGGTGTGCCAAGTGGGCGTTGTGCAATTTAGAAAATCTAGAGATTTTCTTTTTAGTTTGTAAGTTCTTTTTTAGTGTGCCAGATGGGTGGCTTTCACTATTAGAAAATCTGCAAAGATTTTCTGTTTAGTTTGTAATTTCTTTTGGTGTGCCAAGAGGGCGTTGTGCAATTTAGAAAATCTAGAGATTTTCTTTTTAGTTTGTAAGTTGTTTTTTAGTGTGCCGGATGGTAGGCTTTCGCTATTAGAAAATCTGCAAAGATTTTCTGTTTAGTTTGTAATTTCTTTTGGTGTGCCAAGAGGGCGTTAGGCAATTTAGAAAATCTACAGAGATTTTCTCTTTAATTTTTAAATATTCTTTTAGCTGGTAGGGGTACCGGGCGGACGGTGGGCAACTTAGGATAGGAATAGAAGTAGGGTATTTTTTGGTGTGCCAAGTGGGCGTTGTGCAATTTAGAAAATCTAGAGATTTTCTTTTTAGTTTGTAAGTTCTTTTTTAGTGTGCCAGATGGGTGGCTTTCACTATTAGAAAATCTGCAAAGATTTTCTGTTTAGTTTGTAATTTCTTTTGGTGTGCCAAGAGGGCGTTGTGCAATTTAGAAAATCTAGAGATTTTTTTTTTTAGTTTGTAAGTTGTTTTTTAGTGTGCCGGATGGTAGGCTTTCGCTATTAGAAAATCTGCAAAGATCTTCTCTTTAGTTTGTAAGTTTTTTAGTGTGCCAAGAGGGCGTTGTGCAATTTAGAAAATCTACAGAGATTTTCTCTTTAATTTTTAAATATTCTTTTAGTTGGTAGGGGTACCGGGCGGACGGTGGGCAACTTAGGATAGGAATAGAAGTAGGGTATTTTTTGGTGTGCCAAGTGGGCGTTAGGCAATTTAGAAAATCTAGAGATTTTCTTTTTAGTTTGTAAGTTCTTTTTTAGTGTGCCAGATGGGTGGCTTTCACTATTAGAAAATCTGCAAAGATTTTCTGTTTAGTTTGTAATTTCTTTTGGTGTGCCAAGAGGGCGTTGTGCAATTTAGAAAATCTAGAGATTTTCTTTTTAGTTTGTAAGTTGTTTTTTAGTGTGCCGGATGGGTGGCTTTCGCTATTAGAAAATCTGCAAAGATTTTCTGTTTAGTTTGTAATTTCTTTTGGTGTGCCAAGAGGGCGTTGTGCAATTTAGAAAATCTACAGAGATTTTCTCTTTAATTTTTAAATATTCTTTTAGTTGGTAGGGGTACCGGGCGGACGGTGGGCAACTTAGGATAGGAATAGAAGTAGGGTATTTTTTGGTGTGCCAAGTGGGCGTTAGGCAATTTAGAAAATCTAGAGATTTTCTTTTTAGTTTGTAAGTTCTTTTTTAGTGCGCCAGATGGGTGGCTTTCACTATTGGAAAATCTGCAAAGATTTTCTGTTTAGTTTGTAATTTCTTTTGGTGTGCCAAGAGGGCGTTGTGCAATTTAGAAAATCTAGAGATTTCTTTTTAGTTTGTAAGTTGTTTTTTAGTGTGCCGGATGGTAGGCTTTCGCTATTAGAAAATCTGCAAAGATTTTCTGTTTAGTTTGTAAGTTTTTTTGGTGTGCCAAGAGGGCGTTGTGCAATTTAGAAAATCTACAGAGATTTTCTCTTTAATTTTTAAATATTCTTTTAGTTGGTAGGGGTACCGGGCGGACGGTGGGCAACTTAGGATAGGAATAGAAGTAGGGTATTTTTTGGTGTGCCAAGTGGGCGTTGTGCAATTTAGAAAATCTAGAGATTTTCTTTTTAGTTTGTAAGTTCTTTTTTAGTGCGCCAGATGGGTGGCTTTCACTATTGGAAAATCTGCAAAGATTTTCTGTTTAGTTTGTAATTTCTTTTGGTGTGCCAAGAGGGCGTTGTGCAATTTAGAAAATCTAGAGATTTCTTTTTAGTTTGTAAGTTGTTTTTTAGTGTGCCGGATGGTAGGCTTTCGCTATTAGAAAATCTGCAAAGATTTTCTCTTTAGTTTGTAAGTTTTTTTGGTGTGCCAAGAGGGCGTTGTGCAATTTAGAAAATCTACAGAGATTTTCTCTTTAATTTTTAAATATTCTTTTAGTTGGTAGGGGTACCGGGCGGACGGTGGGCAACTTAGGATAGGAATAGAAGTAGGGTATTTTTTGGTGTGCCAAGTGGGCGTTGTGCAATTTAGAAAATCAAGAGATTTTCTTTTTAGTTTGTAAGTTCTTTTTTAGTGCGCCAGATGGGTGGCTTTTGCTATTAGAAAATCTGCAAAGATTTTCTCTTTAGTTTGTAAGTTTTTTTGGTGTGCCAAGAGGGCGTTGTGCAATTTAGAAAATCTAGAGATTTTCTTTTTAGTTTGTAAGTTCTTTTTTAGTGCGCCAGATGGGTGGCTTTCACTATTAGAAAATCTGCAAAGATTTTCTGTTTAGTTTGTAATTTCTTTTGGTGTGCCAAGAGGGCGTTGTGCAATTTAGAAAATCTAGAGATTTTCTTTTTAGTTTGTAAGTTCTTTTTTAGTGTGCCAGATGGGTGGCTTTCACTATTAGAAAATCTGCAAAGATTTTCTGTTTAGTTTGTAATTTCTTTTGGTGTGCCAAGAGGGCGTTGTGCAATTTAGAAAATCTACAGAGATTTTCTCTTTAATTTTTAAATATTCTTTTAGTTGGTAGGGGTGCCGGATGGTAGGCTTTCGCTATTAGAAATCTGCAAAGATTTTCTCTTTAGTTGGGTATTTTTTGGTGTGCCAAGTGGGCGTTGTGCAATTTAGAAAATCTAGAGATTTTCTTTTTAATTTTGTAAGTTCTTTTTTAGTGTGCCAGATGGGTGGGCTTTCACTATTAGAAAATCTGCAAAGATTTTCTGTTTAGTTTGTAATTTCTTTTGGTGTGCCAAGTGGGCGTTGTGCAATTTAGAAAATCTAGAGATTTTCTTTTAAGTTTGTAAGTTGTTTTTTAGTGTGCCGGATGGTAGGCTTTCGCTATTAGAAAATCTGCAAAGATTTTCTCTATAGTTTGTAAGTTTTTTTGGTGTGCCAAGAGGGCGTTGTGCAATTTAGAAAATCTACAGAGATTTTCTCTTTAATTTTTAAATATTCTTTTAGTTGGTAGGGGTACCGGGCGGACGGTGGGCAACTTAGGATAAGAATAGAAGTAGGGTATTTTTTGGTGTGCCAAGTGGGCGTTGTGCAATTTAGAAAATCTAGAGATTTTCTTTTTAGTTTGTAAGTTCTTTTTTAGTGTGCCAGATGGGTGGCTTTCACTATTAGAAAATCTGCAAAGATTTTCTGTTTAGTTTGTAATTTCTTTTGGTGTGCCAAGAGGGCGTTGTGCAATTTAGAAAATCTAGAGATTTTTTTTTTAGTTTGTAAGTTGTTTTTTAGTGTGCCGGATGGTAGGCTTTCGCTATTAGAAAATCTGCAAAGATTTTCTCTTTAGTTTGTAAGTTTTTTTCGTGTGCCAAGAGGGCGTTGTGCAATTTAGAAAATCTACAGAGATTTTCTCTTTAATTTTTAAATATTCTTTTAGTTGGTAGGGGTACCGGGCGGACGGTGGGCAACTTAGGATAAGAATAGAAGTAGGGTATTTTTTGGTGTGCCAAGTGGGCGTTGTGCAATTTAGAAAATCTAGAGATTTTCTTTTTAGTTTGTAAGTTCTTTTTTAGTGTGCCAGATGGGTGGCTTTCACTATTAGAAAATCTGCAAAGATTTTCTGTTTAGTTTGTAATTTCTTTTGGTGTGCCAAGAGGGCGTTGTGCAATTTAGAAAATCTAGAGATTTTTTTTTTAGTTTGTAAGTTGTTTTTTAGTGTGCCGGATGGTAGGCTTTCGCTATTAGAAAATCTGCAAAGATTTTCTCTTTAGTTTGTAAGTTTTTTTCGTGTGCCAAGAGGGCGTTGTGCAATTTAGAAAATCTACAGAGATTTTCTCTTTAATTTTTAAATATTCTTTTAGTTGGTAGGGGTACCGGGCGGACGGTGGGCAACTTAGGATAGGAATAGAAGTAGGGTATTTTTTGGTGTGCCAAGTGGGCGTTGTGCAATTTAGAAAATCTAGAGATTTTCTTTTTAGTTTGTAAGTTCTTTTTTAGTGCGCCAGATGGGTGGCTTTCACTATTAGAAAATCTGCAAAGATTTTCTGTTTAGTTTGTAATTTCTTTTGGTGTGCCAAGAGGGCGTTGTGCAATTTAGAAAATCTAGAGATTTTCTTTTTAGTTTGTAAGTTGTTTTTTAGTGTGCCGGATGGTATGCTTTTGCTATTAGAAAATCTGCAAAGATTTTCTCTTTAGTTTGTAAGTTTTTTTGGTGTGCCAAGAGGGCGTTGTGCAATTTAGAAAATCTACAGAGATTTTCTCTTTAATTTTTAAATATTCTTTTAGTTGGTAGGGGTACCGGGCGGACGGTGGGCAACTTAGGATAGGAATAGAAGTAGGGTATTTTTTGGTGTGCCAAGTGGGCGTTGTGCAATTTAGAAAATCTAGAGATTTTCTTTTCAGTTTGTAAGTTCTTTTTTAGTGTGCCAGATGGGTGGCTTTCACTATTAGAAAATCTGCAAAGATTTTCTGTTTAGTTTGTAATTTCTTTTGGTGTGCCAAGAGGGCGTTGTGCAATTTAGAAAATCTAGAGATTTCCTTTTTAGTTTGTAAGTTGTTTTTTAGTGTGCCGGATGTTAGGCTTTCGCTATTAGAAAATCTGCAAAGATTTTCTCTTTAGTTTGTAAGTTTTTTTGGTGTGCCAAGAGGGCGTTGTGCAATTTAGAAAATCTACAGATTTTCTCTTTAATTTTTAAATATTCTTTTAGTTGGTAGGGGTACCGGGCGGACGGTGGGCAACTTAGGATAGGAATAGATGTAGGGTATTTTTTGGTGTGCCAAGTGGGCGTTGTGCAATTTAGAAAATCTAGAGATTTTCTTTTTAGTTTGTAAGTTCTTTATAGTGTGCCAGATGGGTGAATTTCACTATTAGAAAATCTGCAAAGATTTTCTCTTTAGTTTGTAATTTCTTTTGGTGTGCCAAGGCGGCGTTAGGCAATTTAGAAAATCTAGAGATTTTCTTTTTAGTTTGTAAGTTGTTTTTTAGTGTGCCGGATGGTAGGCTTTCGCTATTAGAAAATCTTCAAAGATTTTCTCTTTAGTTTGTAAGTTTTTTTGGTGTGCCAAGAGGGCGTTGTGCAATTTAGAAAATCTACAGAGATTTTCTCTTTAATTTTTAAATATTCTTTTAGTTGGTAGGGGTACCGGGCGGACGGTGGGCAACTTAGGATAGGAATAGAAGTAGGGTATTTTTTGGTGTGCCAAGTGGGCGTTGTGCAATTTAGAAAATCTAGAGATTTTCTTTTAAGTTTGTAAGTTCTTTTTAGTGCGCCAGATGGGTGGCTTTCACTATTAGAAAATCTGCAAAGATTTTCTGTTTAGTTTGTAATTTCTTTTTGGTGTGCCAAGTGGGCGTTGTGCAATTTAGAAAATCTAGAGATTTTCTTTTAAGTTTGTAAGTTGTTTTTTAGTGTGCCGGATGGTAGGCTTTCGCTATTAGAAAATTTGCAAAGATTTTCTCTATAGTTTGTAAGTTTTTTTGGTGTGCCAAGAGGGCGTTGTGCAATTTAGAAAATCTACAGAGATTTTCTCTTTAATTTTTAAATATTCTTTTAGTTGGTAGGGGTACCGGGCGGACGGTGGGCAACTTAGGATAAGAATAGAAGTAGGGTATTTTTGGTGTGCCAAGTGGGCGTTAGGCAATTTAGAAAATCTAGAGATTTTCTTTTTAGTTTGTAAGTTCTTTTTTAGTGTGCCAGATGGGTGGCTTTCACTATTAGAAAATCTGCAAAGATTTTCTGTTTAGTTTGTAATTTCTTTTGGTGTGCCAAGAGGGCGTTGTGCAATTTAGAAAATCTAGAGATTTTTTTTTTAGTTTGTAAGTTGTTTTTTAGTGTGCCGGATGGTAGGCTTTCGCCATTAGAAAATCTGCAAAGATTTTCTCTTTAGTTTGTAAGTTTTTTTGGTGTGCCAAGAGGGCGTTGTGCAATTTAGAAAATCTACAGAGATTTTCTCTTTAATTTTTAAATACTCTTTTAGTTGGTAGGGGTACCGGGCGGACGGTGGGCAACTTAGGATAGAAATAGAAGTAGAGTATTTTTTGGTGTGCCAAGTGGGCGTTGTGCAATTTAGAAAATCTAGAGATTTTCTTTTTATTTTGTAAGTTCTTTTTTAGTGTGCCAGATGGGTGGCTTTCACTATTAGAAAATCTGCAAAGATTTTCTGTTTAGTTTGTAATTTCTTTTGGTGTGCCAAGAGGGCGTTGTGCAATTTAGAAAATCTAGAGATTTTCTTTTTAGTTTGTAAGTTGTTTTTTAGTGTGCCGGATGGTAGGCTTTCGCTATTAGAAAATCTGCAAAGATTTTCTGTTTAGTTTGTAATTTCTTTTCGTGTGCCAAGAGGGCGTTGTGCAATTTAGAAAATCTACAGAGATTTTCTCTTTAATTTTTAAATATTCTTTTAGTTGGTAGGGGTACCGGGCGGACGGTGGGCAACTTAGGATAGGAATAGAAGTAGGGTATTTTTTGGTGTGCCAAGTGGGCGTTAGGCAATTTAGAAAATCTAGAGATTTTCTTTTTAGTTTGTAAGTTCTTTTTTAGTGTGCCAGATGGGTGGCTTTCACTATTAGAAAATCTGCAAAGACTTTCTGTTTAGTTTTTAATTTCTTTTGGTGTGCCAAGAGGGCGTTGTGCAATTTAGAAAATCTAGAGATTTTCTTTTTAGTTTGTAAGTTGTTTTTTAGTGTGCCGGATGGTAGGCTTTCGCTATTAGAAAATCTGCAAAGATTTTCTCTTTGGTTTGTAAGTTTTTTTGGTGTGCCAAGAGGGCGTTGTGCAATTTAGAAAATCTACAGAGATTTTCTCTTTAATTTTTAAATATTCTTTTAGTTGGTAGGGGTACCGGGCGGACGGTGGGCAACTTAGGATAGGAATAGAAGTAGGGTATTTTTTGGTGTGCCAAGTGGGCGTTAGGCAATTTAGAAAATCTAGAGATTTTCTTTTTAGTTTGT
Source organism: Tomocerus qinae (assembly GCA_020055645.1). Lineage (NCBI taxonomy): Eukaryota > Metazoa > Arthropoda > Collembola > Entomobryomorpha > Tomoceridae > Tomocerus > Tomocerus qinae. The sequence continues at coordinate 3,051,682 of CM034548.1, read as the reverse complement.
AAGTTCTTTTTTAGTGTGCCAGATGGGTGGCTTTCACTATTAGAAAATCTGCAAAGATTTTCTGTTTAGTTTGTAATTTCTTTTGGTGTGCCAAGAGGGCGTTGTGCAATTTAGAAAATCTAGAGATTTTCTTTTTAGTTTGTAAGTTGTTTTTTAGTGTGCCGGATGTTAGGCTTTCGCTATTAGAAAATCTGCAAAGATTTTCTCTTTAGTTTGTAAGTTTTTTGGTGTGCCAAGAGGGCGTTGTGCAATTTAGAAAATCTACAGAGATTTTCTCTTTAATTTTTAAATATTCTTTTAGTTGGTAGGGGTACCGGGCGGACGGTGGGCAACTTAGGATAGGAATAGAAGTAGGGTATTTTTTGGTGTGCCAAGTGGGCGTTGTGCAATTTAGAAAATCTAGAGATTTTCTTTTTAGTTTGTAAGTTCTTTTTTAGTGTGCCAGATGGGTGGCTTTCACTATTAGAAAATCTGCAAAGATTTTCTGTTTAGTTTGTAATTTCTTTTGGTGTGCCAAGAGGGCGTTAGGCAATTTAGAAAATCTAGAGATTTTCTTTTTAGTTTGTAAGTTGTTTTTTAGTGTGCCGGATGGTAGGCTTTCGCTATTAGAAAATCTGCAAAGATTTTCTGTTTAGTTTGTAATTTCTTTTCGTGTGCCAAGAGGGCGTTGTGCAATTTAGAAAATCTACAGAGATTTTCTCTTTAATTTTTAAATATTCTTTTAGTTGGTAGGGGTACCGGGCGGACGGTGGGTAACTTAGGATAGGAATAGAAGTAGGGTATTTTTTGGTGTGCCAAGTGGGCGTTGTGCAATTTAGAAAATCTAGAGATTTTCTTTTTAGTTTGTAAGTTCTTTTTTAGTGTGCCAGATGGGTGGCTTTCACTATTAGAAAATCTGCAAAGATTTTCTGTTTAGTTTGTAATTTCTTTTGGTGTGCCAAGAGGGCGTTGTGCAATTTAGAAAATCTAGAGATTTTCTTTTTAGTTTGTAAGTTGTTTTTTAGTGTGCCGGATGGTAGGCTTTCGCTATTAGAAAATCTGCAAAGATTTTCTCTTTAGTTTGTAAGTTTTTTGGTGTGCCAAGAGGGCGTTGTGCAATTTAGAAAATCTAGAGATTTTCTTTTAGTTTGTAAGTTGTTTTTTAGTGTGCCGGATGGTAGGCTTTCGCTATTAGAAAATCTGCAAAGATTTTCTCTTTGGTTTGTAAGTTTTTTTGGTGTGCCAAGAGGGCGTTGTGCAATTTAGAAAATCTAGAGATTTTCTTTTTAGTTTGTAAGTTGTTTTTTAGTGTGCCGGATGGTAGGCTTTTGCTATTAGAAAATCTGCAAAGATTTTCTCTTTAGTTTGTAAGTTTATTTGGTGTGCCAAGAGGGCGTTGTGCAATTTAGAAAATCTACAGAGATTTTCTCTTTAATTTTTAAATATTCTTTTAGTTGGTAGGGGTACCAGATGGGTGGCTTTCACTATTAGAAAATCTGCAAAGATTTTCTCTTTAGTTTGTAATTTCTTTTGGTGTGCCAAGGCGGCGTTAGGCAATTTAGAAAATCTAGAGATTTTCTTTTTAGTCTGTAAGTTCTTTTTTAGTGTGCCAGATGGGTGGCTTTCACTATTAGAAAATCTGCAAAGATTTTCTGTTTAGTTTGTAATTTCTTTTGGTGTGCCAAGAGGGCGTTGTGCAATTTAGAAAATCTAGAGATTTTCTTTTTAGTTTGTAAGTTGTTTTTAGTGTGCCGGATGGTAGGCTTTCGCTATTAGAAAATCTGCAAAGATTTTCTCTTTAGTTTGTAAGTTTTTTTGGTGTGCCAAGAGGGCGTTGTGCAATTTAGAAAATCTACAGAGATTTTCTCTTTAATTTTTAAATATTCTTTTAGTTGGTAGGGGTACCGGGCGGACGGTGGGCAACTTAGGATAGGAATAGAAGTAGGGTATTTTTTGGTGTGCCAAGTGGGCGTTGTGCAATTTAGAAAATCTAGAGATTTTCTTTTTAGTTTGTAAGTTCTTTTTTAGTGTGCCAGATGGGTGGCTTTCACTATTAGAAAATCTGCAAAGATTTTCTCTTTAATTCGTAAGTTTTTTTGGTGTGTCCTCATAGTTAACTGCCTAAATACTTCATAAACCTCCAAATGCGATTAGCTTTTTTTAAGCCCTTGCTCGTCTCTGTGGCTTTCGTAGATTTTGAGAAATGTCACAGAGTATTAGATCAAGTCGATCATGATTTTAAAGCATGAAAAACGGCACTCTTAAGGTGTAATCCAGAAGTCTTAAAAATCTGTTAGCAAATCTCGTCGGTTTCGGCATTACTACTTACAGAGTCCCAAAAGTACATTTTAGCATGGATTGATGTAATTAAAAATTGCGTTAGTCTCTTATAAGATGAAAACCAATGACCTACTTGATTTTGATGCAGAATTAAAATTGGTATGATTTTTGCTCAAATTTAGCGGTCTGTATCTCTGCATGCATAATATACATCATAAATACAGAACTTTGGATTAAAATACAGCATTCAAAGTAAACTCAAAAAATACCGCTATATATATATATATTTGGGCTTACAACAACACAAAGTTTTTTTTAATCCTGGGCGGAGAATTTGGCATTTCCATTCATCATTAATTTACAATTTATTTCAGGTAACTAAGAAATGGCGGAGAAAAAGCCTGATGTCATACCAAATCAAACCGGCGAGGGCAAAACAATTGAGGTTTGTTATATTGTATATATAATTGTCATAATATTTTCTCGCATTTACTAACAACTATTTACTATCCTCCATCTTTATAATCATTCCATTGCATTGATTCCTTTTTTAAAAATTAATTCCTACGATATCTAACTACTTCAATATAACAAGCAATAAACGGTTTATTAATATTTATTTAAGGCTCGACAAAGAGCCATTTATTTGATAAGAACGATTTTCCGGATGGAAAAGGCTTTCCGTGAAGCTAGAGAAGACATTCTCCTTTTGGTAGAGGAAGCAGAGCGACATAGATGGGGAAGAAATCCGAAAAACACTAGAGACGTGAATGAAAAAGGGACAGGTTCAAATTAAATTTTTTTAATTTTGTATTGTTTGACTGCAAGTTATTACTACATCATGATGTTTAAAATTTAAATAAAACATATACTGTTTCATGTAAAATGGCAATTTTTAAATATTGTAAACAACTTTATTAGACATTGAAAATTAACTGTTGGCTTACTTCATCACATTTATTTTAAATATATGTAGCTATCTAGTACGCGGGGAAGGTACTACGAATGAGTACGAGTACAAACATCTGCTATGAATAATAGAATGATACAAATTTACACCTTACACTTCTGTTCTGTGTATTTATACTTTGTCCTGCCTAACTATAGCATGATTAATTGTAATACCTTTCATATAACTCTTTCATAATAACCATAAACATTAATATTACACATGTCACTGACAAATTGCTGCCCGCCACATTTGTCACGGCCAGCTATCTTTATGACGGTATAGGAAGATTTCAACAAATTTTCTCGACATTTATTTAAACTTATATATATTTGCTTTTTTCGATGACTTCTTGAATAGTAATTACCTAGTTATTGTTGACGTAATTATTATCATACAATTTACGCACACCCATGTTCAATCACTCTGACTTGATCTTACAAACAATAGTCACTTATATAGCAAGTTATAACTACTTTTCCCCAATAACATTAGTTATTTAGACTCTAAGGCTTTACAGGCCAAATATCCCATGTAAGGTACTGATACAATCAAGTATTGTTTCCATTGATATAATACAAATGCAAATGTGTCTACATAATCCACTACAAATAGTGCATTGCTTTCAAAATTGTGCTGCGGGACTTGCTGGAGTTACATTGTGATTAAGATAGGAAGTATTGAGGCAGGATGACATTGAATAAAAAAACAGAAGCACCCGTTTTTTCCAATACTCAAAATTGGTAAAAGTTCAAAGAGTTACTTCAACATTGATACAGAAATTAACTTTCTTAGCAGTTTTGATAGCATTCAACTTCAGCATTATGTGCACGAGGCATGAACGTAGATAGGGGATAAAGACAAACTGCAAATCTACGTTATACACACAGACAGACAGAACTAACACTAATGTACGTTTTTTTCGTGTCTCATCGTGCCTCACGCACTCCTTAATAATGACTTTATTAGTACTAGGTAAGATAGGAATTAGGACAATAATAATATTATGGTAGTTGCTAAAATACGTAGTACATACAATAATCGGCAGTAATTTTAATCATTGGAACTGACACTGCATATCATAGTATTACAAACTAATAAACAGTAGTTATTGAATAAAGAAACCACACTAATTATACTCTAATTGAAGTAAAAGTAAACATACTAAGTAGAGATCTTGCTTCTCTGTCAAAAATTACCCTTTACACTCACACAATCAACACTAAGATGATATGATGAGTGGCCACCGAATGTTGAGTTGTGTAGGAATGAAATTTGAAATTAGCTGGAAAATAGTCTGCAACACTTAGTTAGGAGAAGGAGTTGACTTTACAGCAATTCGTTGTTTATATATTCATAAAGTCTTCATGACAAAGTAACATTTTAGCAAAAAAACGCCTGAAGCACATATAGGTATTATATTGGTGTCTACATGTTAAGCACACACCTTCTTACAATTTAAAGATTTACAGACACGAATTTTTTTTGTGTAAAATGTGATTTTTGGTAGCCGATTTCATTCCCTGTTGAGGTTAAAATAGATTGATAATTACCAACATGGCTGGCTGAATTAATAGTTCAAGTGATTACATCTGATGCAGATCCTAATTTCCACTCAGTTAAGTACCGGAAACAATGAGAGTGAGCAATTGAGCGTAACCTAATTTGTTTGCAAAGCACTGAATTTAATTGTTGAGTAATTAGAAGAGTTGTGGAGAAGCCGTGAGCCAACGATGAACTTTAGCAGGAACAACTGCCGAGTAGAAAAGGGAGAGGACACTGAGTCATTGAGAGTCGAGAATCAGCGGCGGTCCCTACGGTCGTAGCGGTGGTGTTTGTCGGAGCCGTAGCGGGAGGACGAATGGGTGTGTTTGGCGGGGGATTTGGTGCGGTCACGCCTTCTGGAGGTCGAGGAGGAGGAGTAATGACTGGACGAGCGGCGCTCTTCGCTAGGCCGGTAATCCCGAGAGGAGGAAGGAGAGCGGGATCGCGAACGAGATCGATGGCGACTGTGCGAGTGGTGACTGCGCCGACTCCCGCCCTTAGATCTATGACTACTGTAGCGCTCGTCCTCGCTCCTGTTCCGCGACCCGCCCCTCGGCGACTCCTCTCGAGATCGCAATGTGACAGGAGCGACAGACTCTGACTGAGACTCTTCTTCCCCTTCCTCCTGTTTCCGCGGTAGGGCATCCGTGGAAGTGGCGTGCTTGAGAGCCGACAGCTTTTTGTCGATGCCGATCTAGAGTAGAAAACAGTTAAAACCAAATCCTTAATTCATCCTACCGACTCCAATTTAGGATGAGAAAAAATTATATTGGGACGTGAAGGTAATTCAATACTTACTACAGCTTACACACCTGAATGGGAACTGGGATCCTCGGGAAGAGGGAAGAGAACCAGTCAAGCTTCGTCAAGAACAGACGACACATCTCTCCGATGGTCATAATTTGGCCACCTCCAGCTCTCACATCCACTTCCTGTCGCACCAAACAAAAGATAAATATATTACATTTTTCTATTGACATATATCGTTATCACACGCAGCCAATATACTACAAGAGGGCAAACCTCTTCATGGATATAATCATTGGCACTCTACGGACAGAGAAGAAAGTCGTCTTCAGCGATTTCTTTAAAATTTATTTTTAAAATTCAAGCTGTAATACTTAATTTTTATAGATCAATGTAACATGGTATTGTTTCTTGGAATCAAGAAGGAGTACAAGTGATTAAAAAAGATGGCAACTTTAAGTCTCCATAGATTTTTAGTTCATACTTGATCTGTAAAAGGATGTACTGATAAAATTAAGGAAGAGTCTAATATGTCTATATTTAAAATTTTTCCCCACCCACGACTTGTGTAAGAGTGAATATTGCAAATGCACCAAACGCACAAATATTGCATCAAAAACAGAGCAGCATGAAATTGAAAAGGGAAATGCCATAATTACATTTTTGAAACCACTTCAACAAAATGTTTAAATAAAAACTTTTTTATTCATTACTGTGGAATCAAGTATTATAAAAGAACCACTTTTAATTGACGAATACTTCAGCATTTGTAGTAATTACAAACTCGTTGTTAATAATACCATAAAGAGATTTTAGATACATAGATTGCCAATAGATTAATCCAGGGCTCCAGAACGGATAATACAAAAACTCTATATACCTAAAGTAATTGGGTGAAAGAAAAAATTCACCATTTCTTACCGACTGTTCTTACCTCAGCATCATCAATGTACGATTCAAACCACTCCCACAGGTCGGCCGGGGGTTGGGTAAATCTAATAAAATTGTGAGAAATATCAGTTTGTAATTATCCAGATTTAAAACACCAAAGTTGAATAAGTTACCTTATATACATAAATCCAAGGGAGCGAATGTAAGGAGAATCTCCATGGTTAAGAAGCCCATTGAGTTGCTTCCGGGTCAATCTCATGGTGAACAGTTTGTACAACAGGCAAAAAGCAGTGGATATTATGCCTCCAGCTCCCACTCCTCGGACACCCCCACACATCCCCGTTTGGCCGGCTGTTCGTCGACTTCCTTTCTCCCACGGCTCTAAATGTGACACCTAAATTTTTCGGGATAGTTGGAATTGACAGTACAAAACAAAAAACAGCTGCATGAGTGTCTTCAATCTTTCATCGTCCATAGTTATTTCTACCATGATAACCAAATATAATTAACACATAGTATTGGTTATTTATTAAATTTTAATTATGAGTCAAGATCAAGATGTGCTCGAGATTCTTACAAGAATCCTAGAGGACTCGTATGCAGAAAATGTTTGTCATTTCTTACTCAGAGAGCGTGGCACAAATGTCTTGCATCATTATCTGAAGTAGAAATAAATGAAAGAAATTCGCAAGAAATAAATACAAATCATTTCTTGCCAAATATTATACACTCTTAGCGCATTGCATTGGAAAAACATAGTATATTACCCCATGCAATGCAGATATTTGCGACTCTTTAATCCACTCTTTTGACTACAAGCACAAGCATCAGTCACCTTACATTGGCTTGCGACCGTTTGAGACTAGCCAAAACATCACAGACAGCAAGGACGAGGAATCATGCAGATATATTCAATACATACTCATGAACCATTGTAAACACTACATCGTATTGGCTATCATATCCCACATTGCAAAGGGTCCTGCAATGTCTTAGCTTCCTCGGTCTCGTTGCCAGTTTCACAAAATATAATGTAATACTTGAGGCTCTACTCTGACTACTCTTGACCATCATTTCGGAAAAGATAACTGAAAAGACACAAGATGCTGTGCAGAGGGTAAGGGTATTTACTTATAGAGCACGTGGGTAACTTGGATCCATAAATATCAATTGACTTCAATTTTATTATCGAGCCGTGTGCCCTGCTAATAAAATGCCGATCATTGATGTATTACTGCAAGGAATATTTTACAAGCAATTAAGACATTAACTTGTAAACAATATTTAAGCATATAAAGCGGTATTAAATAGGAGATACGGACACCAGGAAATGTGATACTAGTTTTAGTGTTTTAGGTGCTGGTCTTAATGCAAATAAAATCATATAATATCATAAATAGTATTCTAGACAATTTAAAAGTTACTTAATTAGATTACTTAAACTTAATGGCTTAAAACTTAGTTCCTATTTAGTTTTTTATTGGTCGTAAAGTTTTCTAAAAAATGAAGCAATTGCATAATAACAAGGAAAGTTTGACTTTTGCCATTTTCTATCAAATGAGTACAAAGTACAATAAATGACAGTAAATAGTGTTATCTCAGTCTCCTTAAGTAATAAAGATATCTTTACCAGGTTTCATTGCTGTCGTCAAAACTAACAATTGTAAAACTTATGTTTGTAATTTTTAAGAAGAGGATTAAAGAGTCTCAATACAATTAATGAACTAATGATATCACTCATATATAAAAATCTACAGGCAGATAAAAATTAAAAATGTTGTGTTTACCATGTTAAGACATTTGGCCGGGTCGTCTATATCATTCCCGAAAAACGTCATCAATTGGTGATGAACGCAATTTACTCATTATTGTGTCATGTAGAGAAATATAATACTCAACTATGAAATGATTGACATACCTTATAGTAAATTTCATCCACAACTTCGTGGTATGTTTTCAGTTCGGATAACGGACCCTTAAAATACGGCGAAGTCTGAATATTGGTAAGAATCAAAGGGTTTAAATTCATAGTCGTTGTGTTTCCCCATGTTGGTAATGTATTTGGTTTCTTCCTTGAGTCTTCACCTCTGCATTGTTACAAATAGGCAAATATTTAGCACCTCATCTTACAAAACCAATTTTTAAAAAATGTTTTCAGATACTTACTACCAACTATGTAATTATTGTGTAACTTATGATTTATTATTATAAAAAGTAACTTACAGCATCATTGCTTCCATTGTACACGCTTCTTTGTTTATAGCAAATAAAGTTTTCTTAGAGGTGTAGGTATAGTAAACAGCCTGACTGGTATATCAGTGCTTTGCCAAGTAGAAGTAAAAAATGAACTATAAGATATAAGTATTAAAAATCGAGCACCTAGTCTCCTACAACTGCAGCCGATCCGTCTTTTCCAACAACTTCAGCCGATCCGTCTTTTCCAATGAACAGACTCAAACCACCACCTATATTTCCATTGATTTTAAATCAACCAAAATGCAATGAAAAAAATCAACAATATTTATTTAGGCGTATATAAATAATATATAATCAATATAACATGGTTATATTGATATCTATAAATTTCAAAAATTTGCAAAAAACATTTTTGTGGAAAGCTTTAATTTCAGGACAATATTCATTCTATTGTTGTTTTAAACCATAATTATTATTATTTGTGGAAGAAAAACGAGACTGTTAGTATCAAGACCGTAAACACAAAAATGATTGCTTTAAGCAATGAAAAGCCATCGCTAACGATATGGCCCATAAACACAAACGCTAGAATTGCTAATATTGTGTGACTGACTACTAATGTGCTTAGCATAATATAGAATATTCTTATAAAATTAAAGTGAAATATGTATCAGATGTTTATGTTTACCTTCACTTGGTCTAGATTCCAAGTTAGATTCCCGAAGCAATTGATCGATGAGATTTTCTGGATCGACTCGAGTAGAGTCAACACGAGATGAACCCACTTTTTCTCTATCTAAAATAACGGGTGCTGCCAATGCAGAATTTCTGCCAGAATTTCTTTCCAAACTTCCGTATTCAGAAGCTATTTCATTTCTGTAGAGTCAAATACAGGCATTACATTACCGCCAATTATTTTTTCAAGGTCGATTGCATTAAACCTGCAATTGCATTTTGTTGCACACATGAACATGTCATCATGACTCTAAATTAAAAAATGCTGAAATAACTATGCATCATGTAAATTGATATTTACTAAGAATAGATTGAAAAAATACGAATTTTAAATAAGAAACTCTAAGAATAAATTATTTCTATAAAGTATGCATTAAAAAATAAATTCAGGTAAAAACATTACGAATAGCATTAAAGGAGCATTTTATAGTTCCAAGCGACTAATGGATGAAATAAAGAAATAAATAAAGCTACAAACCTAATAACCCCAGAGTCTGAGGACGAACTCTGTCGACTATGTTCTCCCTGGTTGCCCTCTTTCTCTACTTGGGGTTCTGGGTCGCGCTTTTCAGTTCCGGTCAAGGTGTCTGCAAAATATGTAGGTACTGATGGTGATGGCCTGTTGATGATGGCATATACAAAACATAATTGTGATATTGCTTTTGAGTCTTTCCGATAAATACAATACAAAAAATTCAAATAAGAGCTTACACTTTAAAGCAGAAATCTCCTTCTTTCACTCTCATGCATATGGTAATTCTGAGGAGAGCGTTGTTTGCGCGGGCTGACGAAGTGTACTCTTCCAAAAGATACGACCGACTTTGTGGAGTACCACCGGCAAATTCAGCCAAATTAATGTCTGCAAAACCTAACTTTTGATAACTCTTACCACCCTGCGACTCCTAAAATCACAAATAGACCAAAATGTTTTATAAAATATTGTAATCATCGGAATAAAGACTTTCGAAGCTATTTTTCGTTACCCTTCGAACAGAAACTCGACAGAAACAAGGATCTAGAATTCCTGTGGTTAATGTAGCAGTCAGCTTGCATTCAAAGTCGAAATGACTATCCCAGCGTACTCGATGTTCTACTATCTCCTCCCTAAAAACAAAGAAAACAATTATCAAACACATTTCAATTTTTATTACCGCCACAAACCATTTATTAACAAAAGTGTTAGACATTTCTACCTAGCAAAACTCCTAAAGTGTGCTTAGTAATATTGAGTTATCTGTAGTTAAATAAAAAACCTGAAATTTATTCGAGTACCACCAGCACATGATCACAAAAGCACTATACAACTTTTAATTAAAAATTTTGTTTTATAACTCATCAAACATCATTATAGACTAAAGGTAGAAATATTTAAACATGTTAAATAGAAAATGTAAAAAATTATTAAATGTTGTAATCAGTACCGTATTCCGTTCCGACGCAGAATAATACTACCGACAGTGTTGAATACTGATTACTGTGATTACCTGTACTAACTATTTACCACTACTGCTTTTAAGGTTAGCCTTGTAGAAATTCAACCTTCTTATAATACTTATAGTAGATGGTAGAAATGTATAGTAATCAATTTTAGTAAACGAGAAGTTAGTGATGAATTAATCAAATCCAAACCAGAAGTGATAGAGAGAATAATATACAAACTACAGTCGACATTATATTTATAAAGTATATCTTGGAAATCGGTTTTCAGTGTTCAGTAAAACTTCAATTCTGATATTCTTAAAGTATATAATTCATTATGGAAATGTTTCAGAAGTGAGAAAAGTAAAATCCAAGGGAGGGAGAAACGTAGGAGCTATGTACTACTCAATATATAACGTTCTCATTTATGAACATACTGCAGAAACCAACCATCACGCTATTTTGTATGTCTACCTCCATCCACTATCAACCAACTATGTACATACCTAATAACCTAATGCAGATGCAGAATACAATGCATAATATAATAAACACTATAGATTATAGAAAGACAGAAACATAAGCACTCCTTCTACATTGTACGTTGAAATATTTACTCAAAATCGGAGATGTTTAAAATAGACTTACCTGTCGGAAACTTTTCTGAAATTTCCACCATTGAGGAGTCGCAGTTTTGCAAAAATGACTCCAGCAAGAAATGGCACTGATGACAACTCCTCAAGATGAAAATCCACCAAAAATTTAATGTGCTTTTTTGAGGATTTCCAGACGCCCAAACTCATTCTACTCCGTCGCACCAAATTCAAACAGATGATCTGACTGAAGAGTCAGAGAAATAACCCACTACTTTTTCAAGTTGAACCAACTCCCAGTCAGTCACAACCAACGTCAGTTCGGCGCAATGCAACATGCAATACAAAACACAAGTCTTGGCTTACTTCTGTCCTGTCCTGTAACATAGAAAAACAGTTGCTTTAGTAGGCATATTCACCAAATACCAACATTAATGTAAAACTAAAATCATTTCTACATCTTCTACAAAAAGTTATACTACATAGCATATTATTTTGTAAATATATATTATATTACTAGGCCCCCAGTCTCTCCTCCAAACGTCAACATTTGTTTTAATTTGTAAATATTATAATATTAACCCTATATTTTTTTTGCGTCTGCGTAGTTACACAAAGCTTATCTTTTGCATTCAAACATTAGCACGGAATTTTTTCAATGCGCAACTCCACTTCACGGTTATACTTACTATAAGATAATACTATATATTACTCTCTATATTATAATCACCGTTTTAGATAGAGCAATATATTTACCTGCCTATATATGTATGTAACTATGTGTGGTAGGGCGTTCTCAGGCACGTAACCAGGAATGGACCAATTGGCTATTCAATCAGCGCCTCTTCAGCGAGACACCACGACATTAAAAAGATAGACACAACAGCCGAGTTTCGGTCCGCCGCAGTATCCATAAACCATTAGGCGGTCGGCCGAAAGTCGGCTACAGGTCTATCTTTTTAATGTCGTGGTGTCTCGCTGAAGGGGCGCTGATTAAATAGCCAATTGGTCCATTTGGGTAAGGGGAGTCGCACAAATGGTTATAGCAAAAATTGAGCTGAGCAGGGTAGGGGGCCCCCTATACCCTCTTCTGGGTACTTGCTTGGCCAAAATCCAATACGCATGATTACGCTGGATGCCATTTAGTCACATATGTTTGGGGCACAGAAATAGTTGAGTAGTACACCTTACCGAACTAGTACACCTTAGTACACCTTACCGAACTAGTACACCTTAGTACACCATATACCGAACTAGTACACCTTAGTACACCATATACCGAACTAGTACACCTTAGTACACCATATACCGAACTAGTACACCTTAGTACACCATATACCGAACTAGTACACCTTAGTACACCATATACCGAACTAGTACATCTTAGTACACCATATACCGAACTAGTACACCTTAGTACACTATATACCGAACTAGTACATCTTAGTACACCATATACCGAACTAGTACACCTTAGTACACCATATACCGAACTAGTACATCTTAGTACACCATATACCGAACTAGTACACCTTAGTACACCATATACCGAACTAGTACGTCTTAGTACACCATATACCGAACTAGTACACCTTAGTACACCATATACCGAACTAGTACATCTTAGTACACCATATACCGAACTAGTACACCTTAGTACACCATATACCGAACTAGTACATCTTAGTACACCTTACCGAGCTCAGTACACCTTACCAGATACTAGCACCATCGATTAAAATAGTATAATAATTATCCTAGATTTGAAATCTTATTAATATCGATCATCCTAATCAAAAGATATTGCAATAAAAGCGAAACTTGTAAAAATGAATTTATGTGATACCTTTTGAATGGTACGTCCAATCTTAATAAAATTTCATATCTAGGATAATTATGCTAGTTTTAAACGATGGTGCTAGCATCATCTCTCTAGTCATTACCGTTTGGTAATTCTAATTATCATGTAATTACGACCAAAGGTATCCCTCTCAGTCTAGTCTGAGAGAGCCATTATATGCCTCCCAGTCTTCTATCCCTCCCAGTCTACCACATAGATAGGTACATGTATAAATGCTACATAGCGATAGGTACAAATATTTGTAATTATTAAAAGTGATTATTGGTCATGCAAACAGGTAACTTACCTATTTATTCTGCTATATGTTATTTTCTCGTTTATTAGACGCCTCCTTATCAGACTTAAATAAAAACGTAGAAAAATGTCACTTCGATATTTTTGAAATTCACATTTTTAAGCCTTAAAACAATTCATTTGCCCAAGTCAAAACATGTGTGAATACCCCCTTTGTACAGTGTGTAGTTATACATTAGCAAATGCTGCGTACTTGGTGGCTCATATTTATTATGCTGGTGCTGGTGTGCTTATGTTATGCTTATGCATCTTGCAGGTACGCACCCACAGACGAAATGACTCGAGCTGGCGTGCTATTAAGCAGTGTTTGATAGGATATGTACCACATTTTTGAAGAATAATATAGCAAACTATGTAATGTGGACTTTGTAGACGTCTACATTCTTCATATCTATATAAGTTCAGAAATATGTGGTAAAAATACGAAACGTAATTCTCATGTTTTTTATCGTACATTTTCTTAAATCTGATGATGAAAATGATTATCGGTAACACATACCGCCTCTTGTTAAGGTCAAAATGGCCATTTTCATATAAAACTTTTTTCGTAACAGTTCCCTTACTGGCGTGAAAAATTCTTGATAATGTCAATTTACAAGCGTTGTGCCACTTTTTCCTATGCGCAATGTACATCATTCACTTTATGTGGGAATTGTCGGATAATAATAATGAAATTTTTGTCCTTCGAAATAAGTTACTGTATTAAGGTCAACTCTTCAAAAAATTCTTCAAATGTCTAAATCAAAAATCTAAAGATTCTAAACCCAATAAACCTAAATGATATTATAATCCCATCTCCATGATTGCAAAACACACTACTGATATAAACAAATGTTTGAACGGGGACCGGGTCATCATTTATGTCTGTCTTTCCCTTTGTTTGTGAAGGGGTCTAGGTGTGGACGCAACTTCCTCACAAACTTGACCTCAGTAACTCATTTCAATATATTTAAGTTAAAAATCGAAATAAAATGTTGATAGGAAATCCTCGATTTCTATGTATCCGAATGTACCCCAGCCCACAATGACAATTTCAAACTACCATTCTCATTTTGCCTCTAGAGCCCAAGCCTTTACTGTCGTAATTTTCTGTGGAGTAGTGAGTAGAGAAAATAAAGAATTGGCATGCACAAAGTAAGTATAGTCATTTCGTAATGGAGAAAGTACAGATGAATCGGCCATTCTAACAAACTGCTCTCTGTCCTGCGCCCCAAAAATATAACACGTAAATTAGGCGATGAGGTGGTCATTCTGATCTAGTAACTTTTTAGGTGGAATGGTTGATAGATTGTAGGTAATGCCAAACAAGAGCATGAAATGTGTATGAAAATAGCAATTCTCTTGGTGGTAGCAAACAAAATATTATTGTAGGAGTATTGGAAGAGATTATAATTCAGGTAATTAACTTTTATTTCAGGACTATCCAGACTGATTGATTGGACGAGTTACCCATAAATGACGGGCGGGAGTATTTGATGCAAATTGATACAATTTATAATTATATATATATTAAGTGCAATTAAGTAATACACTTAATAGTACATCTTCGTCTTGAACTTTACATATTTATTTACCACATATAATTGTAAACGCGTAGATATATAGGTGCTAAAATCTGCTGAATTAAATTCATTACATAGCATCGTTCCCTAGTTCTCGGTATGCATCATCTTCAAATATAGAACTTACCCACACATCTTGGAGCACAAATGTAAGCATTCATCTCATGCTTCGTTGCTACAGCGCATCTTAGAGCAGGTGCGTCAAGACGAACAATATCTTATATTTATAAGCATAAACAATTGGCCTAAGATTTGCTCTCCAATTATTTTTAAGTAATTTGTAAGCTAAATTTATGAGTGGGTGGGTTAAGGGTGTTTGTTTTGCGACTTTCCTCATTTACATTTTGTCATCACATTCCTACCCTTTATCTCGTATTTTATTAGTTGCATTTCTTTTGTGCTGTGCCAATAAGATACCTAACAACAAAAACTGTGATTTTCTATTGCATTTTCTCTGAAATGAAATTGTTTTCTATTCTATCGTAATTTACTAACCTAACCTGTGCACAGGTTAGCTGTGGTTGAAATGGCCTAAAATAGCTCAAAAAAATCTGCCTGTATATCACTAGTAGAAAATGTCCAATTCATAGTAAATAAACAATGAAGTGAATTTGTCTTTTCGCCCTTTTTAAAGCAAAGCCAATGAAGCATACTATGAACATTATGTATGACTGTACAGATAGAATATACATCTTCACATGAATGCATATAGTAATAATTATATGGACCGTCATTCATTCTATGGACTCTGAAAACTCCATTTTTAGATTTAGAGTTGAGTCTTTTTCTTGTATCTGTAGTAGTTGTATCTGTTTCTATAAAGATAAAATAAATGTCTGCTATTGTCATTGTACCTGTAGTGCTTACAAACTCTACTGTAGCTGTAGGCTGCAGCCTTAGCACTGTCAGCACTAACACATACAATTACAATACAAAAGGAATACCTAAAAGTAATGTCTCAATTAACCCTAACGATTGCTATTTACTATCTCCTCCACGCAAGTTTGCTTTTCGTTGTGCATTTCTTCATACCCTGTTATATTTACTGTCTTCCTACTCTTCCAACTACAATAACTCCTACCTATAAAGCCCACCAACAAACCATATAGTTTCATTCTTCTCTTGTATCTATACTCTCATTTCTTTCCTGCTTGCAAATAAAAGACCAAATTGTATCAAATGGAAACCAACACAAGACATTCGCTTTGCCGAAGATACTTAATCATGCTTTGATAGAAACATCAGGACAAGTTGTATTGAGTTGATCCCAGCTCCTTCAATTCTGCTTCCCTGCTTGTCAGGCGCTGAATTTGTCCACTTTACCTTATATTGGAACTACATAAAGATGTCAAATTATTGATTATATTTACCTGTAGTACTCACGTTCCTTACGACTTGCAGCTGTTAGGTTGCATTTCGGGTCGGGTGTATCATATAAATTTGGAATTCCCTTACGTTAAAATTAATACAAGACGTTTTAATGGCATATAAACAAATGAAGAACGAATCAATAAAATAGGTGGAATAATTGAAAAACTCCTAGAAAGATTTACAAAAGGAGCTTGCTTGTAAAACTAATATAATGTTTTTATTCGTCGTAGTTAATCAAGTGAGATTGGCAAAGTTGTTCTTTGAAGCTAACAACGCGGTTGCATTATGCCTAATGTGTATAACTGCAGAATGCACCGTTAGTGTCACTAGTCGTTTTTAATGCAAATGTAGCAAAATTAGAACTTACATTGGCAAAACTCTTTCACATAAATAGTAAATCGGAAGCACAAATCACTCAAGAACTTTCTCATTTTATTTGTAGTGGAAGTCGGAAAATCTATTATTGCTTTAAAAACTCCGATTCGTCTCTGGACAGTATGGATCTGCTTTTGTGAAGTTATGTTATCCGAGGGATAATTCGCACAGAGTTGCATTTTATGGTCGGAAGGAAAAGAAAGTGCATTGTCCAGCTATACTACAATCAAAGCAGATGGAAACTTATGGGTTATATTAATTCAGTATCGATAACCAAGGCTATCTGTATCTGGCTATTTGAGAAGTGGAAATGTATTCAGAGAAGAGCCTAATACAAAGCATTTAGTTGCTACCTGGTAAGCTACCTTACTGACCACTTTGTCATGTAAAGAACTATAATATTGCTATGAGTGAGAATGCACTTGTGAAATCTTGGTGAAAGTGAAAAGAAACTAAAAAAAATTTGAAGGACGGTGAAGTGCAAGTTCTTGTTCGGTTCAGTTGTTGATAACTATTGTGCTGTATTTGACGACTATCAAATAGGATTGAACGAAATGTGAACCAAAGGAAATAGACGAAGATCTTCAGTCGGTACACGTTCACAGGAAATATTTTCTTCTCTCCATCACAATGGATATTTCATGGATGTGAGCAAACTGAATGAAGTGAAATATATTTACATTTCATACAGAACACTTCAATCTACACTAAACAATGTTTTGCAAATGACACTTCTATGTGATACATAAACAATACCCAGCCACCTAAAAATTGTAGAATGCAAAAGAAATTGTGCTTCACTATTGACTACTGGACAAAGAGGTGTAGACAATTTAGTGCACATTTTATATACTACGACATGCTGCTGGGTTAAATAAACACTATAAAATACAGGTAATTGTAAAATTGGCATTTACGCCTTGCATAACCTTGGAAGGGGCTTGCTTTTGAGTTCTTTTTGAAATTGAGGAAATCAAAACAATGAGAATATGAGTTAGTCTAAAGCTCTAATCGAAGAATGCAACTTCATGTTGATGATATTGACATAAGATACCATTTTTCTACGAACAGGGGCATATTTTATAAAAATTGTAGGCTGCTTTTCTATGGTTGCTAACATTTTATAATTGACTTACTTGTATCTAATATTTCGGTCTAACAATAATTAGGCATTAAAGATATATTGCGTGCACTAATAATGTAGGTAGCAAGAAGCAATTCTATGACCTCATAGTATGTATTGGATATCTTAAGCAAGTGAGCTAGCTAAGTGAGCATATCGTGTGGGTAAGGTAAGTTAGAGAGAAATAGGAGACGTCATGCTTATAGTCAAAACATAACATACTCTACTATGTATGTAGACTGTACATTATGTATAACTGTAGTGTTCTATTATTGTGGTTCGCGTACTTAATGCAGTGTGCAACTATCAACGTGAATTTAAGTAGAGCACCGGATGCATGGAGCTCTCTGGACAAGTTTCATAACTTTCAATCACTCCCTGTCTTGTCTTTAAGTGAAATTGCGTGGAAACTAGATAACTCTTTGTTCACTTATACAGATGAAGCTCCAGAGACAATAATATAAAATATAATATAAAACGCAGCTCGTCTTCCTGCTCTTAATTGAATAGACTACTATATATACATAGATACTTGAAATTCGTTTACCTTTTAATGTACTCCCAGACAGATTATGTAAGTTGGCTCCTGCCGCTCCAATGTCAAGCAACGCTGTCTTTGTTGCACTACTACGTGTCTTGGGGCTACGACTTGTTCGTTGCTATCCACAATAAAGTGAGAATTCAACTGGAGAAAACTGCCGTTTGTCTAACATGTATGGGTTTATATTATAGTGTCGAGTTTATAAGACTCTAATTGAAGTCTACTTCAGAATGAAGTGCAATTGTGGGATGCAGGAGGTACCTTGATGTTTGTGTGCATACACGACGCTAAACCAAGTTGACTAGAATGGAGTGGAGTGAGTGTGATGTGTGTGAGTGCAAAAAGGCAATTTTAAGGAAGAAATGAAGGAAGGAGAGGAATCTAGTCCACTCTCTCAACATTTGCAGTCAGAGACGTACGAAGGTAAGACTTCCGAAAATCAAACTACTACCTTTCACGAATGGCAGATATCTTATATTATTAGAAATGGGTTTGCGTTGTAGTGCTAACAAAATATGAGAGTGCATACAATTTCTCTGCCTTCTGGCTCATTCTTTGCAAGAATTTTAGCAATGTAGTAAATACATTGTAAATATAAGCAGATCACGCTACATGTAATACTCAAATGCATGAATGTTTCGTTTACCAAAACTAGGTAAGGTAAATAGTACAGAGCTACATTCAGAATGTGCAATATGGATCTATACTTAGTAAGCCAACAACGTAAATATTATAACTATAGAGTGCACATACACACTTCCCAGCTACACCAGGCAGATAGTGTTGAGCCAGCCGTGCTACACTTCTTATGTATCGTGACCTATGCTATTTATTCCTTTGACTATGGCTTTGGCACTTTTACTTCTACTCCTGCTCTGTATCTCTCTGCTTTGCTTTATATTAATATTTTACAATCCACAATACGTACGAGGCTCCATAAAGAATATATAGACACTGCAATAATAATATTATCTGCTAAGTATATAGAACTCAGTATAGGTACAAAGTACATGTTACGTACGATGCGACGTAATCTAATGTAGGTCTCAAGTAAATCAAATGTATCAAAGCTGCCTTCACACACGGACCAAGTAGTAGTGCACTCAAGTGTGGTACATGCATAGTAGATGGAAAATGATGGCATGCACAATATATCTGTAGGTAATAGGTATTTATTAGGATTTAGTCGACTTGACACAACTCGAGTCTCCAGCACTGTCAGGTCCGTCCCCAACTATACATTACATTACTTCATGAAACTAATGGCATTATTATTACTATTATCACACCACACGAAGTATCCTGTACCGAACCCAAAACAAGATAATATTATGTTATGTAATGGACCACTGTCAGATTCTGCCAATGTCACTGCAGTCAACTCTGTCTCTCCGCTGTACTTAATACTACCATGCATTACTATGCCCTATTACCCTTCTGCAGATTCTGCACTGTCTTATTTCAACTGGAGAGATGAAACTTGTTATGATATTATGTACTTACAGTAGTTAGTGGGTGCATATTGCATGGTGCATAAAATAATGAAAAATCAGCAATCCAATTCAAGCTAATGGATAGGCCGACGACGATGAGACTGCTTGACTGAACTGAATTGGAAGATGAGTAGAGGGTGCGACTCGTTCTGACGTTTTTCTCCGAACTGGTCTTTGTTCTGAATGTTGGGAAAACAAGATTGCACACGAGAACGTCGTTTGAGAGATTGCAATTCGCAGTACTTTCGACAGCTAGCTATTTCTAATAAATACTACCAAGTCAGTCGGGAAAAGACTCTTATTACCACTCCAAGGCACAAAATAGTCTCATTTGAGCATCATCTCCAGGCGGAGAGAAAACCCATTTCAGCATAGAACACATTCCCTAACATCAGTCATATTAAAACTACGCCTTTGATCCAGCAAATGATCGTATGACATAAACCTTTGTACAGCGATCTGCATTACATACATATTTATACTTTTATTACCAATATTAAAGTACTCTACATGTTTATCATAACATATTGGTATAGAGACAATTTAGATAACATAGAATAAATATTCTTTGACATTTTCACTCCGTATTATATATGTTGTAAAAATTATCATAATCCATTAGATACTATTAATAATACTGGAAGGTAATAAATTATTATGTGCATATCATAAGCATATTATGCACTACAATACAACAAAATCGCACAAATGAACACTTTAGAAGTCTAGATGGGATAGGACAGCTACATTTGTGCGAACATAAACCTAGCAGTGCGTAGGACATCGAAGATAAGGATTCTTAGTGAAAGTCAAAAGTTGTATGAGATATGAGATGCATGAAGCGCATATATTTTATGCTGGCTAAGCATTTAGAACAGATAAGACAAATAAATACCAAATGTAAATAGATAATTTTGATAAATTCTCTAATTTCTGCTCGCGTGAAGACAAGACAGATGCGTATGGGCAGTGTTCCATTTTAGCCGGCTAAAAATGATTTTGACCAGCCAGCCGACTAAATTGGCTGAAATGGCTAGTGTCCAAAATGGCCAAAAATCATGGGTTTTCAAATTTCCCGCCAAATCAAGGATATTTTTCTCAGTTCACATAGCCCCATTTGACTATTTTTGGCCATTTTAGCCATTTTAGCCACTGGCTAAAAATAATTTCAAACAGCCGGCCGGCCATTTTAGCCAGCCATTTTAACCAACCAGCCGGCTGGTCATCGAACACTGCGTATGGGATGAGCATACATTCAGTTAATGCGGACAGCATAGTTCAATAGCTAATGAATACAAATCACCTGAATGCCGCGTTTTAAGCCATATTCACACTTTCTCACTGTACCCAACGTCCTATATATAGTATATTTCACAATTCAATGAGATTTTCACCAATTTATTTCGAGTCAAATAAAAGTTGTTAAGAAATAAATATTGACATGTATTGACTGCGACAAAGGAGGGTTTCTGGATAAGAGCACTTCACTTGGCTATTTTCTCTTGATCATTTTTCATAGAGCACACAGCTTTAGAAACTTCAAACTTTCAAAACTCCACAAATCTGAAACTTTTACCATAGGTTCTTCAAACAGTTTAAAAATTATGATTTGAATTTGGAGTTTGAGGTATTTTTAGTTTTTGAAAAAAAATTGATTCAAAAATTAAAAATTGCCTCAATCCTTTAAAAAAGACAAGGATGCAACTAAAATTGACGCTATAGCGGTTGCCATGTGCTACTTCTGTTTATATTGGCAATTGGTGATCTTATTGTTAGAGCAATCATACTATCCAAGGTCGACCAAACTAGGTATCTCAAAATTTATAACCAAGGTTAAATAAAGGTATCTCAAAATCAGGCATCCCGAAGGTTGAAGTAAGGCAGTGGTTGCACAAATACCTACAGTCAGATCAGAAATGGATCGAACTCCATGCGACATAAACGACCGTCAAGCGGTTAGTTTTCTGAGCACATATTCATTATCACCATAACAACAGCTCAATTTCTCATGTTGGTGAATGGTGAATAATAAAGTATAGTACTCAGAAAACTAACCGCTTGACGGCCGTTTATGTCGCATGGAGTTCGATCCATTTCTGATCTGACTGTAATAATGTTGTTGTTTTAATTAGGTTAGGTCCCTAAAAGGCGGGTCCTAGTATGTCCTCCGTATTTCATGGCGCGATTTTTAAAATGTGCAACCACTACTGTCTTAATTTAACCATACCGAATTTTCGGTAACTAGGAAATCTTGATGACTCTGAGAGTGGAGCGTAAGATTTTAAGCCAATCGAATGGCGTGCCACAGAAGGGGCATGGCTTAAGGCCAAGTCAAAACTTGAAAATTAGGAAGCCATTATTGGAGGATATAACATTGGAAATTAAAACTAGGGCTTATTGTGCCAATATTTCTTTTAATTTTTGATAGAGCAAATTCACGTGTATTTCTTCCTCTCCAAAAACTATTTAATTTTGAAAAATGCAGGGGCTTTTTGGGAAAATAGACCACAAGAAGTCCTCAGAAAATATGTAGTACATGTTTTAAAAAACATGGCAACTTTTTATTCCTCACGTGGATGTGTTATTAATGTTCTGAGCATCGACAAAATAGCCTTAATTCACCCACTCGAGATTAGGGAGTTGCACTGGCAAAGATTTTAATGCCCTATGAGCACTGTTTCCCTTCGAGCTCTCTTAGATAGTTGCACGGGCAGGCGTACTTATACTTGGGATGGGCAACCCATGCAGGTCTCTAATCCTGTTCCACATATCACATAGCTAATCGGACTAATTTGCCGTCACCTGGTGTTGTTCGTTGTGGTTTCATTTCGAATCACCTTGGTGGAAATAGTTACACGACTCGACTGACTAGGAACTGTACACTAACAACAGTAACAACTGTTGGCAATTTATTTGGTGTATCTTAGGAACAAAATTCTATCATGTGTTGAAAAATGGCCATAGCCCAAAATTTTTGCCTAAATTTCAGTGGTTTATAGCCAACGTTGCCCTTCTTATCAGATATTCTCCTTTATTACACTGAATTTATGAATTGCTAAAACGCTCGATCAAATTAGAAATGCAAAGCTTCCCCTTCTGCCTACCACCTTTAACACAGTTTACGGTAGCAATTAGCAAACATTATAACCCATTGGTAGTTCTTAATTCTTATTGTTATACGGCATAATAGTCATAGAAAATGGCAATATTATTTTGTGAAAAGGGAGTTTGAAACAATCTTCACATGTAGCGAATGTCATAGGAAAAAGCAAAAAGGTACAAAAAGACAATAACATCCCAAAATCAAAAACTTTTCCCGCTAACTTTTAATGCCAAATTCAGTTAAAAACGGAAATTATTTATTTAATGATATTGTAGAAAAATGCTATTTTATTGCGAGTTCCATTTTATCTGGCTAAAACTGATTTTGAATACCCATAATTTTTCTTCTATTTTTTCTCTTCCTCTCCCTTTTTCTCCTTTCTTTTTTCTGCCCTTCTCTTTTTCTCCCTTTTTTCTCTCCCTCTCCCTTTTTTTCTTTCCCTCTCTCATTTTTTCTCTCCCTCTCCCTTTTTCTCTCCCTTTTTTCTCTCCCTCTCCCTTTTTTTATGTTCCTCTCTCTCTTTTCCCCCCTTTTTCGCAAATTTAAAAGTGAATTTTCGGATACCGAGCTTTTCCACCAGCGGTGGACGGGCTGAAGTCTCCCCCGGAAATCCAAGAAAAAAGAATTTTTTTCCCAAAATAGCAAAACATTTCTCGCTCGGCCGGATTTTTAGCGATTTTTAGGCCAATTTTGACTCATTTTCGTCAAAAAATGCCAAAATTTTTATATATAACTAGTAGCCCCCAGCGTGCGTGACTCGATTTCGAAAGGTAGTCATCCGGCATACTCAGTACTTGTTAATCTCGAAATACTGTTAACCCGGGGAGGACTTTATGTCTACGCGTTTGAGCATTCCAACAAAAAGCCGCCAAGTCCAACGCTAAAACACAGAGACATGCATACATGCGACGTAGGAATAAATATTTTTATTATATAGAATACATGTATATAATTACGCGAATATGTATAGTTGCAATATCTATATGAAATGTTAGCCCTCCCCTGAAATTCAGTTCTGTATACGTGCTTGTATTCTGCCGTTTTCGTTGTTATAACGACGGGGACAATGTAGGGAAAATCTAAGAAATTCTTACAATCTTGCAGTCATGACAACTTTTTTCCGAAAAAGCAATACCGGTTTATTTTACGTCCTAAGAAACCAGCTAATTGGCAATGGCTTTTTCTACCTTCTGTGAAATGACCAATAATTGAAATCATCCATCGTTAGTAGAAATGGGTGTTCGAATTACAACAATGGATTTTCCAGCTCTTAGCGAACTGCTAAGAATGGGAGCTTAAAATTTTGGTTAACATCCTTTAGTGTAAACGCTGCTTTGGTTTGGACATTTATTTAAAAATTTTAAGAAAAGTGTTTGTGTTATTTAGAAAACTATAATCATTAAATAACTATGTAAAAAGCAGTCACGCAACACAAAAATTGCAAATGTATTTTAGCATAATATTTTAGTTGTAAAGGAGGTTTCTCCTTGGAACTTGGAAGGTATGCATCGTGTGTAATTGCCTACCGTCTAATTAGTAATAATTATTATTCATGCCCCGGTGTGTGCAAATATATACTCTTGCATTTTGCATTGCACTTACAATTGTCGTACTAAACTGAAGCTCTTCTGAATATACATCGATGTAGAATTGAAAGTAACATTTTCATATTTGGGTGAATCGGAAGGTTTGTGTTAACTTACAATACTTTGGGTATCTCTCCAAACTGGAGAGGATAAATATCTTATTAAACGAAATACGAGTTTTAGATACTACAAGTGAGAACGAGTTCTCTCAACTGTCTCCATTAAAGTAAGGACATATCCAGTTTACATTTGTAGTAGTTGAAGGCA
This sequence comes from Tomocerus qinae, assembly GCA_020055645.1. Taxonomy (NCBI): domain Eukaryota; kingdom Metazoa; phylum Arthropoda; class Collembola; order Entomobryomorpha; family Tomoceridae; genus Tomocerus; species Tomocerus qinae. Next base: position 3,026,772 of record CM034548.1, on the reverse strand, counting down.
TTTAATCATTTTTTAGTAGAATCTTTTTCCGATTTCGGGATAGGGACTCGTTTTCTGGTTCTTCCTGGCCGTGGCCTTGGTCTGCTATGCTTATTATATATATTAGGCATCCTATTATAATTGACTTCTTGACTAATTATGTGACATAGTGTAGAGCCGCGGATTTGATAGCCTACCATCTTCGCGGTTAGGGATTTCAAATATAAAGCCTTTTCCCCACACCCCCTTGCGAGGTTAGAGTGTTGATAACGGCCCTCCAAAATGGGAAATGTAATAAGTATAGTAGTAAATGCATCATACATCCACAGTATAAGGGTAAAATCATTCCCCGCTAGTTTGGAGGCACCCACATATTGTCCAAGTCTGCCATGTGATTATAATTAATATTATTGTGTGTTATGATGTGTATTGCTATTGCTTCGTCGACTTGACTTCCATAGCCAACCTTTCTACGTGCCTGCCGTTTGCAAATGCACATCATTTTAACTTCTGCTATTCCATCAAGGCCAAAGAGCAACACACTTCGTAACGTATTTAGATTTAGTTTTATTATTGTTGGGCTAGTTGCGTCGCGTTCTGTAATAACTACTCTCTTTCCAGCTCACATTTGCATGATACCTCCGACATAACAATAATAATCTTTATACATGCTTACTTAGAACCTACTCATTACTTTTCTTTTATCGTTTGTCGTATATTATCACGAAATGCTATGGAATATGGAAATACCCCTGCACAGTGCAGTGTATTTAGGTTTGACTCCAAAGTAACAGTGCTCTACCTAAAGAGATTCTATCTCTGTGTAACTAAATAAATATATTACTGAAACTAAAGTTGAAATCTAATTCTAATAGTAACACGAGTTACAGTTACATGGCTCTGAAGCATTTCCGAAAGAAATTTACTCGCTTTGATGTTACCACTTTATACCGCCACTTATTGTAAACTGTAGTTACTACATTTATGTAGTGTTGAAAATAAGTTTTAAAAACAAGAAAATCAATTGCAAAAGAATCATGACAAAGTTAAGCATGATTGATTGATTGGAAGTAGGTAGTATTACAGTTCCAATTTCACCTTATATCCATTGTATTAGAAAAACAATGGAACAATGGACCTCCCACGTTCATTTGCTCGACTCGAAGTTTGAGCTGAAGTTAAGCCTTTTGTACTGCAACATAGGATCCATTGTCTTTCGAATACAATGGATGTAAGGTGAGCTTGGAACTATAATACATGATTAGTGTTAAGGGAGCTATCTAAATATATGGATATGTATATACATTATATATCATATATTTGAATATTATGGATATTTTTCTGAATATAAATATACATAGTATTTTTACGTAGATAATTCATTCGTCCGATTGAGAAACAGATACCAGCGGTCTTTATAAATGGTGGAGTAAAAGGCTATCTTTTGAAATATCTCCAAATCTACACGTCGCACTTCAAAAGAAATCGCCTAGGATATACTATAATATCCAATCCGCTTCTATTACTTCTTTCTGCCTAAGACACTGGCTTTCACTTTTTAAAGGTTTGAGAACCAAAATTAGGATTCTGAGAGTATGAAACTATGAAAGGCATTTTTGACTTGGTTAAGCAGTATTGAGAAGATCCAATTGGAATGAGACTTGCATTCGAGTGAAATCTATGGCAATATATAACAGAGTTACAAACAGAGTAACATAGTACAGGACTTATTGAATTTGTTTATATTTCATTGGGACCAACAGGTTTTATTAGTATTCTGACGTCACATTATACGTTTACGTCCTACGTCATTGAGCTATATGCCGATATGGCTTCAAGATACCTGTATGCATTGTTGAACAAATACCTGACAAATCTTACAATGTTTAAAAACTAGCAACTTACTTTAGATATAAAATACCTACATTTTATGCTACATAGTGGAGTAATATATTATAATATTAATATGCATTGAAAGTGGATGCTTAAATAGTTTGTATTCGATGCACGGGTTATACCATCCTGCACTATCCATGACTACCTACCCATGTATTTTAGAAGTTGCTTATTACGTACTTTAATGTGCTGTAGTTGCATAATAGCCCACAACAACACTACGCAATAATACACATAATGGAATACAATGTCTAGTATACTTATAGTGTTACATGAAGGAAACTGCGATACAAAGACTCGTTTTTCCCCTAGAGACCTTTGCTGAGCAATGCAAGCAATGCATGAGAGTAATTTGGTCGGTCGGGACGAACCCCACAGAGATAAATACAAGATAGAAGGTCCAAACCTTAAGCAGACAAATCTGAGTAAAACGCAAGCGCATGTTGATCATCTGTGATGTGATTGTGGAAGTGAGTGAGTAAAAAATCCTGCAATCTAATAAAATTCAAAGGATTATCACGGGGACACATTCAATTCAACATTCCACTCTGTAATCACTTAATTTGTTTAATTTAACTGCCTAGCGAAATCGGGGACAGAAATCCCTCCCATTGAATAATTACTTGGTGATTATAGCAAAAGTTCAACCCGTGCGAATTATAATTCTACCAACACACAGCATACATAATAACATCAACCTATAGATTCCAATCAAAGATAGGTAGGTACACAATACAAAAACGCACACTGCCCAACTGTTGTCAAAAAGTTTGTCACCAGATTTGTGACAACTAATTTCCACATCTCACTCTACTGTAAAAGTAGTTTTCTTACAGAAGCCACTTGTGTGTGTTATATTTTAGTTTGTGTATGGTTGCTCAACTGCCATTGATTCAACTCAAAATTTGATTGGACACGTAGAAAGCAAAAGTATCTACTTTGTGCCTGATAAAAAACATCTTACCTTACTACAAATTCCGTCGAAATCGGTTTACTCAAGACAATCCGCTATTTTTGTATGCAAACTATGTCTAAAGAAGTTTAGTTTTTTCAAATTGTTGGATGGTTAAGACGTGATAGAATTGTCATGTAAATACTTGGATTGTAAAGGAGATAAGAATTTCTTTCGGTCACAGAGAACTCTAGTCTAATCGGTAGAAAACTCGGAATAAATTAATGTCCAGCGTCCAAAGCACGACTCCTACAAATATAGCAGCTATATGCTATACTGAAAATATATTACAAATTGGACGCTGCTACGGAATTAGAGCTGAGCTTTGGCTCTGGATTCCTGCAAGCTGTACATTATCTAAATGAACTGCCATAACAAAAGACATTTAACTGACTGAAGTTCATGCACGTCGTTGTGTGCCTTTAGTATTTATTTACAATTGAATTACATCCAAAACTCACATACACACTTTTAAAGTGAGCTCAGTGCTGATTGATCGGACTTGATTTATTGATTTCTAGTCGCAATGTCATTTTAGTAGTACTTAGACTTAAGCTCTGTGGCAGACAAGACTTTAAAGTGTTGCTGTTGTGTCCTTCCATAGAAACCACACTGTCGAATAGGAGTAATAATAATTTAGTTGTTGAGTTAAGTTTTATGACTGCAGGATTGTCTTGAGATAAGATAAAGTACATGTACTCACCATGTCAACATCAGACAAGCGAGACAAAACAATTATCTTGACAAATTAAACCCTATTGTAGAGGTAGGATGAGAACAATGTACCTATTGGTTATGGATTCTCACTAAAATCAATGTTTATAGGCAAATGGCCTACTTACTGCTTACTTTAATCAGACATAGTACAGCAATATAAGTGTACTTGTTTGTACTGGCATGGCACATATCCATTTATTTTTTATTTATGACCATAACAAAAGCAAATTTCACAAATCTGATTAGCAAATGTCCTAAAACATCGTTTTGTCTGACAGTATCTTTAGAATTTTATTCTCCACGATGCAATTAACTTAGAGGCAACGTTGGTTGTTATCTGAAATGAGATTCTTGATACCCATTTGGCATAGGTATTAAACTAATGTAGTACGTGACAATTGTCAAATGTGGTACATAATATACATACTTAGGCATTTCGACGATTATAAAGACAACCACATTGCTGGGTGTACAAAAACAGATATAGGAACGTAAACAAACAGTATTTCCTGTTGACCATTCTATGCATAAATATCATAATATTTAGTGTAAGTTAGATGTATCGTCATAAATATTTGAAGGTAAATACACACGATAATATCGCAGCATTAGAAATAACGGAGGAATAAATTATGTATTTGCTGATGACTTTATACGATAAGCGTAAAAGTTATTTGTGTGGTTGATATGTTTGGAGCTGAAGTTTCATTGCGCTTATTAAAACAGGAAGCGATAGTAAATGTATCGCAATTTATATTGATAATATTATTATGTCCATCGACTCATTAATAGCATACACACTTCACACTGGCAAGTGTCCGATACGTGGAGTAGGTAAAGGAACAATAATAACCATAGGTACCCTACTAAACTTGTGGTATCCCTCATTTGAGGCTTTGCCTACTTTGTCTGTCTAGTTGCTGCATATACATAAATAAAGGAGTATCTACTATATATAATAGTGTAGTGTGAGTTTTGTCTTGTGTGTGTATAAGTGAAGCTGAGAGTAGACAAGTCAGACTCACTACATACATACAAGACTCACTCATTGACTTTGACTCATTGATTACCTCAGTCAGCGTAAGCCAAACTGATTGTGTTACAAATATACACTCACTCACTATACTTGCACAAGACATGCCATACTATCCTGATACATCTGTTTATCTTATGCCGTCAGTTCAACTTTTATAGTTAACAAGACGACTTCTGTATGCACATATATTTATCAATCTGTTATTTTTAAATCGGTGCACTATGGAATGACTCTGGGACTGACATAAACACAAGTTTAATTTCCATTACCGGTTGACTCATGGAAATGCCTACACACTTCCTTCTAATAGACGGATAGGTACTCACTCCTCCGTTGCAACCTGGTAGTTAGTTGGTGCATTATTGAAACACCAACAGCACACTTACTCACATAAAATTAATATCGATTGTCTATACACAGAGTTTAGTAAATGTAATTCCTACTACTAACGACTGTGTCCAGTGACCAAAGTTCCTATCAATCAGTTTTGTTATGGATACCTGAAAACGCCATCATTCATCATAGTGAAAGAAAATACAGATTGTGTTTTAGAAATCAATAATTTGGTTGGACTGTGTGGATTTTACAGATAAATTCTTCGTTCTGATGTCGTCTGCCGGAAGAAATTTCATTTGTCATTGAATCCGTTCCACTGAAAGAACGCAGAAATCAGTTAATGGTTCGTGGAGAAAATAAGTATGTGACTTTGTCTCCGTTCTTCATAATTACCGTCGTTTTGCATAACTGCGTCATGAAGAAGAAGAGCTGACCGTGATTTGTCACATAGCGAGCGAGCTACTAATGCATGTTCAATTTTAATTACACTTGTTTGTCTTGTGTGCAAAATGTAATTCAGTTTGGAAGGATTGTACATATATAAAGTTTTATCGCGTATTTATAGTTTATTTACGATAGCGTTTGTAGGCTAGGACAAACTCTTCTCAGAATTCCTCTGTAAGACAGACTCAGACACATACTGACTGAATTGAAACTACTTACTACCCAAATGAAATAATATAAGCACAGCCAGTGGTTAGTTATATATAGTATTTACTTGGCATACCGCAGCATAAGAAATGTAGAGGCTCACTAATTCGACCATATTATTATGATTATTACTATCTTTCACGTGCATAGCACAAATGAAAATACCTAATAGAACTTGAAAATTTTGGAGACGAGGGCTGAGAACGTTTACACATTTCTTTGGTCTCTGAGCCTGTTGATGCACACTTGTTGCTTACACTGTGTAGATCAGTTACACATGCTACGATTGATACACCAACCACACAATTCTAAGTGTACAGATAAAGGTAGGTAGGTAACCGTGGAACACCGAAACTCCAAGTCTGACAACCAACCTATGCTTATAACCCAGACAAGCAGTGTAGGCCAGCAGAGATTTTAAAAAACCTTTTTAATGCATTCACATTTCGTCAGACACATTCTTAAAATAAATAGTATTACAACGTCAGGTATTTTAGTTTATTGTTAGCACTTGCCGTCTGGCATTTCTACAGAGCCCTTCCTCTCCGTACTATTTCACTACAAAATTCACGACTGTCTCAAATGCCATAATGTCAGGGCCATTAATTTCCGAAGAAGACGCCTGGTTTCATGGCAATACCACAAGGGAAGAAGCAGAATCTTTACTAAGGACACAGGGTAAATATTTTAGAATTCTATGTATTAACTATAACTTTCCCTTCTATTCAAAACTATTCATTTTATTCAACCAATTCATTTGAATTTCAGAAGAAGGAACTTTTCTTGTAAGGGAAAGCTCCACATCAATTGGCGACTACGCTTTGTCCGTTTTCTCCAATGGCGATATTCTTCATATTCAAATCTGTAGACATGATAGGGACGCATTCTTCTCAATTGGTGAGTTACCATCCTGAATTTTTCTATTTTAGCAGTGTTGCTGATATTGATACTTATTTAGATGTAGGTATGCAGTTATTCTAAATGGTTACCATTGACCCAGTGTGAGAGAGAAGGGTTTTTGTTTTTTCACTAACTACTGAGTAACTGGTCGATCGATATCCACACGTCGGGCGAAAAATAAAATGACACTAGAGTATCATTTATTTAAAACATAAATAATTCTCTAGTGTCGTTTTATTTTTCCAAGCGTCGTGAGAAACAATAGATTGAAAATGAGCACAGAGTGTAATATAGTACAAGCAACCTTATTCCCTACTTGTGGAATGTCTCTAAATACTGTAGTTTATAAACTTCTTGTTTCTCGACTGTTTTTACACTCAGTCCAATAGTCCAATTCCTTTTAAGCAGGGGTTTGTAACTGCTGGCTTTATCATTTTACCCCTGCAGTCTGTCTGTGGGTGAGGGTATAGCCACAATAACTTTCGATTGAGATAACTCAATGTAACTTAACTTTCAGCATGTTTTAAAAGGACAATGACGAACTTCGATTTGAAAATGGCGTGGATATAACCTTTGACCTTGGAGTTTTCTTCGGCGCCACTAGTATTATAAGACAAAAATCCACTTTACATTATCCCATTGTGGCATGCTGAAATCAAATTGTCGATCAGCAGCGCCGATCCAAGCCCATAAATGCGAAAACCATAGACACCTTGCCAGTTTTACAACCATAGATAGTTTGAAAACCATAAACAGTTTGAAAACCATAGACAGTTTAATACCAAAGGTAGATAGTTTGACAGAAACTTAAAAAAATATTTTGCCGCTGCTTTAGTACAACGTTTACCACATTACATACTATACATACACATACCAATATTAGTCTGTAGAGTCGGTTAGTCTGGCAGTTGTAATGTAATTATGCAAAGTCTTAAATTTGTTCTGATTCTTTTATTAGAAGAGGGAAATGTCATTCACGGATTGGATGAACTTATCAAGTTTTACCAAAGGTCGTCCATGGATGACGATGCAATTCTTTTGCGCAAACCTTTAATCAACTCACCTCCTCCGCCAGACTGTCGTAGACATGGACGAACAAATCTACTGCATAGAGCCACCAAAGAAGGTATGAAAATATATTAATCCTGCACAGCAAACACACTAAATTTTACTAGAGTTTTGAGAGTGTTGCTGTTGAATTAATGTACTCTGATCCTGAGATTTAAGACTTGGATACAATTCTATAATTTTCTTGATAATCTATAGCTAACAAAACTCATGGCAGATGTATTTTATTAACATCGTGGCAATGTAAAGTACTTGAACTTATTCTTAATCTTGCAACTTAATCTTTCTCCCTTTAATTTAACTATAATATTTCCAACTTACCAAGTTAAATTTCTTACCCATGTTTTAAGTGTAATTACTTTGGTGCTTTGGCTATGTTAAGTTATGTAATCATTAATTTACATTCTTGTACACACATTTATTTTCAATAAATGTCAATGTTTTGAATAGGGAATACGGCGATCGTGTTGGAAATGGTTCGATGTGGATACCGAAGTCTTGATGCCAAAAATGATGAAGGTCAGACTGCGGCTCATCTTGCCTCAATTAATGGATGTAATGAAATTCTATCCTTACTGATTGATGCCGGTACCAATGTGAATGCTAAGGACTCGTCGAGCTGCTCTCCTTTACATGTGCGTACACAATTCTATGCAGATATTTATATATCACGAAGAATCATAACACGATATACTTGAGTATCTAGTTTACAATATGCGTCTAATGACATCATTTCTTGAATAGTATGCCTGCATCTTTAACCATCCTGAGACCGTTCAGCTTTTAATGCAGGAAGGAATGGCTAACCCACAGCTACGTCGGAATGAATCAGGTAAGAGTCTTGAGAAAGCCTTCCCGAGAGACAAAAGACGGAATTTTGAGATCAATATTAATTGTACAGGATGGGTTGCCATGCACGAAGCTGCATCCAGAGGACACACTAAATGTGTCCATGTCCTACTACAAAATCACGCTCCCCTTCGTCCCAGGACGGTAGACAACAAAATTCCTCTACATCTTGCCATTGAAAACAACCATATAGAGACCATTCAATTTTTGGGTAAGTTATTTTGCTCTTTGTGATTGCTAATTAAAATGAGTATAGTCCACCGGTGTTAAGAACCGATTCCTTTTTAACGGTCGATTCAGTTGTCGTTTTTTTCTTATTACAACCAATCAACTAATGATATCTCAATGGTGGTTTCTATTGTAAACTATTCTATTCTAAACTATTCTACATGTAGACAGTTACAAAGTTAAGAAGACGAGATTGAATAAAGATGATTGGTATCACTCCTTGCTGGAAAGACAAGAGGCTCTCCAACTTCTGCAACAGTGCCAAATTCAGAACAACAATGATACGAACAGGTCGTACTTTCTACTACGTCGATCGTCAAACAAGCCAAAGGTCTACGTACTTACTGTTTTATTTCAAGGGCATCCATTCAACTTTGAAATCGGCAGAGAAGTACGTTCTAATCTCCTTTTAATAACTATTTTTTATTATGTAATATTTACATTATATTATATAACAATTGTCTGTTTAGTAGGTGCCTTGTTAAGAAATAAGATAGACAATGTTACATTCACGGAAGTAGATATATATAGGGTTTTGTAGTTTGTAACACATGTGTATTCCGGCGTATACCTATGCATTCCATTCCCTGACTAATGTTTAAACCAACACTTCGATTGTGACTGTTCATGTTCCTTCGTGCTATCTGTGTACACGCACTTGTATTAGAAAATAGTTATATTCCCATCTTGAGACAACCATTTACGAAATCTGAGTCTCTCAACAATTGATTCATATTACTTTACAGAAAAATTTCTTCTACATTGACGACGGGCCCTATTTGGATTCCTTGGAGCACATAGTAGATCACTATTCCAGATGGTCTGACGGGCTTCCTTCCACATTGCAAACTCCCATTGGACCAACTCAAAGTTTTTCTGACCTTTCCATGAGATCAGCTTCATCTAACAGCTTAGATGTCCCTCCTCCTTTACCAAAACGAATTCCACTATCTACATCCCCAAATGGATTTCGTTCAATCAACGACTCTGTCAATAATAATAATAAATCTGACAGCGTCTTTTGTAAAGGTAAAACATGTCTCTATTGCTATACTGTTGACTTTTTTAATCAGCTCTCGTACATAATGCAAAGAAAATACGCAAATTCTAAAATGAGAATTGTGATTATCAGAAAATATTCTGCATGATTTGATTGAATTGGGTGAGTTGCTCGGCAGTGGAGAGTACGGCGAAGTTTACGAAGGAAAGTTGAGAATGAGCAAAACCACTGTGATTGATGTGGCTATCAAAACACTTAAGGCTGAAGAAGAAATGCATGAGTGGACCAAAAAAGAATTCTTGCAGGAAGCCAAAGTTATGATGGATTTGGAGCATGAAAATATTGTCAAAATTATCGGTATTTGTTGGCATCCGAGGATTTACATGGTGAGTAATCCTGAATACAGAATTCAACTTTTACCTTAGTGCTGAAAAGAAACTTTCAAAAATTTTTTGAATAGGTACAAGAACTTTTAAAACTTGGATCTTTACAAGACTACCTCGTGAATCACAAAGAAGAAATTAATCCAGAGAAGCACATTCGACTTTGGGCCAACCAAGTTGCCAAAGGTTGGCTACATTACAAACGTTTTGAATTGATCTCATTGTAAAAATATTCGATTTTTAACATTTTTTATGTATACAGGTATGGTCTACCTTCAAAAGAAAAGATTTGTGCATCGCGACTTGGCAGCACGAAATATTCTCCTTTCTTCGGTGAAAATGGCTAAGTTAAGTGACTTTGGACTATCAAGAGCTCTTGGTTTTGACAGCAATTACTACACAGCGTCTCATGGAGGAAGATGGCCGATTAAATGGTACCCTACTACAGACTAATTTATTATTTACACAAAAAATTATTTTAAAATATAGTTTAGAATAATAAAAACAGAAAGCAGGCCGATTAGTCTACATTTACGCATTGCGTTTATTGATTAGTAAATAAAAAGATAAACCACTCATTGCAATTTATTTTTAAGGTATGCTCCTGAGTCATGTACGCACGGTACTTTTTCACACGCTTCCGATGTTTGGTCTTACGGCATTACCCTATGGGAAATGTATTCATACGGTGAAACGCCTTATGGTGATGAAGTGCCAGGAAAGGATGTAAGAAAACAAAATATTTTCTATTTCATACGCTTTAAAATTAAAATCCCTCATAATAATGAAGGACAGCAAATATCTACAAAAATGCTTTGTGAAATGTTTCCATCTCGTTTCACCTAGATTTTGATTGAAATACAGGTGATTGAAATGGTGGAGAAAGGAGGTCGCCTGGGGAAACCTGAAGACTGTCCCGATGATGTATTTAATGTGATGAAAAAATGTTGGGCTGAAAATCCTGACCACAGACCTACTTTTACATTTCTGGAAAACTTCTTTGCAATGTCTGAACTGTTGGTTGACCTTGATTGACATTCTATACCTATTCCCGCTCTAGATATTGTGTCTAATTGTGTTTTGTTTGGATACAGAAGTAAATTTTATAACTGTCTCAGTTGCCATTAACTCAATTTTAAGCTTCTCCGTGCCTTTGTTGTAAACGCGTTAATAGTTTATGCATGCAGATAGAAATACCATGGTCACTTTTATTTATTTATCTTTAATTACGTCAGCAACACAAGTGTTTTATTTACAGTTTTTCTTTTACTTTAATTCTAAGAGGCAGAGGTTAGCAAGGTGTGAATGTGCCTATTTATTTACCAGTTTAAATTCTTAAATTCAAAGTGTCATCCATTGTATTTATTTCGTTCATTAGTACCTTATTTTACCCATTTGTAATGCAAATATTTGTTCCAGCTAATTTTAATGTATTTAAGAAATTAGAGTGTTTATTTAGTACGTGAATTATTGAAATAGTAATTTCTCTGCGTTTTTATAACCGACACCTATGTAAATGTAATATAGGAAAACGACACGAGAGTCACACAAAAAATTATTTAATTTGCCGCAGAATTAGTTTGCTGAGATTAAATATTAGTCAATTTTTAATAAAATACAATTTACATAATACTGTGCATGCATAATACTATATAGTGGGCATTTACACTTGTATATATAATTTATATGATTGTAAAATTATCTTCATATTTTATACATGTTACGTATAGAGTTATTGATCCTTGCACTTATGGAAGGCTTGTACTAGTTCTGCTACGTAACTGCTGCAGTCATAATTACGAGGTACGACTGGGTATAATATTATAGGGTAACACCTTAAGCGTTGGCTGTAGCCCGTGTATTTATCTATAGATAGTATACACAAAATGCCGATAGCAACGTAGGATAAATAAGTGACAACAGTACCATATTTTAGTAATAATCATGAGGAGATACCTACGACAAGAAAGTGACAGCGTAGAAGTATATTTTTGTAAAGAAGACTGACGACGACATTGAGACCATTTAGTAAATGAGTGGCAACCATTCATGTAACATTGAACTAATGGCCACATTATAGGTATGTAAGTGTCTTTTATGCCATGTAAATATAATACGTTATCACAATAGAAACTGTGTCTCCTAATAAATGGTACATAGTTGAGTGGTAAGAGTGAGTGCAGAGAATCTGCAAAGTAGCAAAAGTAATCTTATTTATGATTTCATGCTACACAAACTCAACGAATACCAATAGTTTTATAAAATGCTGCTCAAATGAACAAACAAATTAGGCTACAAGCAAAGCACAAATAAAATGGATGTGATTTGATTCAAATGCCTTTTATTGATGGTACCCAACTACATTTTACCTATAGAGTCTATACATACTGTTTGTATTTATTTAAGAAAATGTGTATGGTAAGATTGTAATACTTAGGGAAAATATAAATAGGTGCCTAAGCTGGATTGTATACATGTAAATTAATTAATAGTTACTGCGTTTTAATACAACCGATTGTGTATGAACCCAATATGAATTTAGAGTTTCTGTTTTGGGAAACTCATTTGTTCATATCTAGAAAAAATCGTAATCAATACAGTAATAAAAGTGCCAACGACTTTATAATTTTTATTTGTTTCCATCCTGTCATATATTGGTATAATGTTAATACAACCCCAATGAAAATTCAAAATAGCATACTTTCTAAATACATGGATACTCTCCTTCTGTTTTTTAGCTATATAATATTTACTTTAATGCATGTAGGAATCAATAAGTGATAATACATGTTCAATAGGTCCCTACAGTGCCTATTAGTGGATTACAAATGATGTTTTACAGTCTGCAAGCTATGTACTTTCCCAATGTGTTTGATTCGCATGTCGGCTGAAAAGTGTCCTTGTAGTTCTACCCTGTCAGCTTTTCAGTCCCTTTCATCAGATATACAATAATAAATGCTACCTATTTGTAACGAAATGATTGCTTAGATATACTCTCCGCTTACTATGATATGGTCTATTCTCTTTTCAGTTAAGTGCAGTTCCGCATTAACGTTCATATGCGTAGGAGATACTCAGAAAAGTTTCTGGTTTCATATTTCAATCCGACGAGCTGTAGTAATATAATTAGTGTATCGACGGAAGACGATTCATAAATTCCAGCATCCGAATTCATGATCTTAACCTCTCAGTCTGTATACAGTAAGAAACAACCGCATTGTATTGAGAGCCTGCTTTAACAAATCCCTCTCCCTCATTAGTCATCTAACTATTGAATTGTCCCTACCATTACGAGCCTGCTTTTTGAGCACTCGATTCCTACTAGAAGCCTTTATACGCAGCTACTAATAAAACACCCAACCATTTTTTTACAAAGCCTCCACTATTGAATAACAAATCCTTTACTTCATAAGCACTTTCATTTGTGTATTTTACTTTTCTCGTTGTTTATAACCTGGGTTAGAAGTTCCTCGACTGGGTTTGCATTATATATATTTAGGTTTGGCTGTGTGACTTCGGAAATTATCATTTCGCACAGACGTAAGCATCTGTTATTAGATTATTCCAGGAGGAAGGAGCAAAGTGAGCACATCCACAGGTTTGAATTGTATTTCCTGTATCCTGGTAGGAGAATTCATTATGGCAGTAGGTGTGGGCATTTTACAAAAGGCGATTGGGGGTCTGAATGAGCCGAGTTGGCTTGGGCAAAAGTAAATAGTGAAGTGGCGGAAATCGTAGTTTGGTTTGGCTGCCATTACGAACCGAAGCCGGGGCTGTTTTCCAGAACAGTCCGCTGACGCATCTTCCAGGGCTGACATCTTGGAATTTCTATTTTTGTATCTTTTGTGTCATCTTCCAACCTCCATTCCACCTTGCTTGATCCACTTACTACTGAAGAATCCCGAGACGACCGTCCCCTTCTTGCTTCCAGCTTCCAGGCAAAAGTCAGTTTTTCCTGTGCCTCTCCCTTATTCCTTCTTTTGTCTCCACAGAGAGCCAGCTCAAGACTATTAGACTACTGTTTCTGATTCCTGAATCTTCTTCTTAACATCCACCTTTCCTATTCCTCTCTACTCGTGTCCAGTTCTGGTTTGTATTGGCTCTGACTTCGGAAAATCTTTGAAATAAACATTACTTATCTTCTACAGTTTCAATATCTCGACTGCATTCCTTCCTTCACTTTTACATTGGACAATGGAGTCAAGAACCAGAAGCAACAGGCCCTACAATTTCCACGCTGACACACAATCTACACGGAGAATGTACTACACAAGTTTAGAATTTCCCCAAGCATATTTTACAAATCAAAGAATTCGGCTAAAATTGTTGTTCCTTCTTTCCCTTTTGTAATTTTTAGGAGTCCGCTGACTAAGAAAAGACGAAGCACCATCTCCTATTTCGTAAGAAACACACGTGATGATCCAAGCTTTTTTGGGCCACCATGGAGTTACAGGTGGGTTAAGTACCTTGTGGATTTTCTCGACCATGAGAGACTGAACGAAAATTGTGTACTAACCTGGCTAGTCCGAGATCCATACCTGGCAGTTGTAAGTCTTACCAAATTTCTGTTTCATACAAAGTAAAATCCTTATAGTTGTATTAAATACTTAGGTACGTGCTCTTTCTGTAAGAAAACTTAATGTGACATTTTGTTTACTTAAATTGCTTAGAGATTTTCTGGTGCTGATCAATATGATAAATACAGTCTGAGTAAGGTAAAAGCATTTTTCAGTAAAAGCGAACTTTTACGCGTTTCAAGAGGAGAAGTACCTTTTTCTGAAGATTTACATCCTGTATTGGGTATGAATTGGCAATTTTGACTTTTACATGTGCTTTCTGATTTAATTAATGATGTTAATAGTTTAATTCTGATCAAATAAGTAGTATAATTATGTGGTCAATGTTATTAAGTATCCCATTATTTCATGTGCGGGAAAATTTGGCCATTTACATTAAAATTATGGCATTTTTCAATTCGCTAAGGTTTTCTAACTAATGGCTTAATTGAAAAAAATAGAGACAAAAGTTGTTCTTCATACAGTCGTTTACAAAGTGAAGTAGCTTTTTGACGATATTCCACATCGTCAGCATTTTACCGCCTTCGTAAGAAAAAATAATTTTTAAAAATCTATCGGAGATTGAAAAATGTGAACGAAGTGGAATATCGTCTAATATTAACTTCACTTTTTAGATGACCGTATGAAAAACTTTGCACATCTAAGAATCAGGATCAATTGAGGGTGTATCCTAAATCTGCAGAATTTCTACCTGCCGCTGCCCCTTTTTACCTACTCAAAGGGTTCTATATTTTAACAGAATGATACAGTAATTGATATGTGATTGTAATTTATGAAATCAAGGTTAGTGAATTTACCGTTTGTAAATGATATCAGTTGAACGCAAAATTAGCTATTCGTAGGCATCACTACTGTAATATGCATTTCTTTATCATTTTAATAATTTTGTATGTAAGACAATCTTGAATGCAATAGTCATAACGTGCGATGATACATGCCCTCCTACCTGTGTGTTGTGTACATTGCATGCTACTTACCATCGCGTTACAAACTGCATCTCTCGTAACGTTTTGGACGATGTAGAAAGAGGGGGCGACCCATAGAATACCGATGGTGGCTGTGAAGGGGCGACCCATGGAAGTAGGTAGGGTTGCTGTTAGGGGGTTCTAAGTTCTTTTCCCAAAACAAAAATCAGGCAACAAATTTCTAAGTATTTTCAAAACCTTGCAGTCACTATTTGCCTCTTTTTTGACCAAACCTAATAAAATTGAAACGACAAAACATTTTTATGTTAATTTTTATTAGGTTCTAGGTTAGAACGTCATTCTTACATTGAGGAAAGAACTTAGAAAATTTCCGGTTACTGAGTCCCGTTTGCAGCAACCCAACCACGAAAGTATATATTGGTAAGACCCTTAACTTTTAAAGTACCTAACGTACTAAAACGGGAGCATCTCTGGTAGTCGCTCCTTGTGACTTAAATATACTGTTAATTAGGATAAGACAATGCTACTGATGTACATATTGAGAGAATGCAATTTTGTTGTATTCCCTATTTTTCTATTTCTTCCCAAAATGCCCAGCAAACAATTGAACTAATTTACACTATCTATTACTTGTTGACAGAGTTCATTATGATAACATGAACATAAGAAAATCCTAATGATTTTCTTATGCGATAACAGGTAGACATTTTCTTAACCTGGACTCTCACTTTGTCCTTCAGCCTGGAAACAGCGTTTTTCCGCCCTCAGTGGCATTATTCTTGAATTGTGACATTCATTTCAATTAAAATAATATTTTCGATTATTGTCCCTGCCGCTATATATTATACAGTCGCTTATTCAAAAACAAATCCTACGGCTTGCTTAGCCTTTTGCTGATAGTGAAAGTACGATCATTGTGAATTTATTTCTGCACATGAGTAAAGATACGTGGATGTACTCATTTCCCACCGACTCATTATCTTTTACTCTGACAACGTTAGTTCGTCTTTATGTTTATTCATTGCAGCAAAATAAATGAAAGAACATTTTGCAAAAATAATTTTAGGGAATTTTTACTGAATTTTAATTTATGGCAGATAGCAATTTTTGACGCCTAAAAAATTATTTAAAAAAAATTAAGGAATATAATTTCAAAAGAAAAAAATTAAAGATAGCAGAATATTATGTTATCGCCACACTTAGGGTGAAGTGATACGCTCAAATTTTGATCAAAAAATATATTTTAATATTGCATCAAATAAAATAATATAATATGAGTATTTTGTACATATTTTACCTTTTGCTTTAATTTCGGTTTACCTGGTGTGCGGGGTCTTGTTAGGAAATAACGGATTTGCTGGGTTTGTTGAGTGTATAAGTAGGAATAAATATATTAATTATGTAGTGGTAGGGCTTATTTTTATTTTTAGGAATAGCGGCTGAATTTAGCGTCTAATGGAAGAGTAAGGGTAATTTTGAAATAGAATTAAAGTTAATTTAACGTGGAAATAAATGTAATTTAAGTAAGGAAGAAAGGGGCGAATTTCTAGAAATCTCTCGGTGCGGACAGCATCTTCGAGATGTAAGTCGGGCCCGAGTCAAGAAGTAAGTGATTGTAGAAAGGTAAGTTCAGGTGAGTTCAACTGAGGGAATTAGATAATAATTAACATAGGTGGATAAATTAGGATAGAATAGGTAGGTAGTAATAGTAGTAGTGGCAATGGCAGGGCAATTTCTAGAAAGATGAAATAGTAGTGGCGACATTCAGATTTAGGCCGATTTAGTCAAATCTGACTAATGGGGCATTGGCCATTAAGAATGCGAAGTTAGTTCTCCTTTAAAATTCACACCACCTCCTCCAGGATTTATTTTGTCACTATTTTCGATATTAGGAGCAGTAAGTAGCATGTAATGTACACAGCATAATTTCTAAACTGTGTGTTGCAACGCGCAGTTTAGAATTTAGATAGCTTGTAGAATGCAAGTATATGGGGTTGATTAGTATTAAAATACATTTTAATCACTCTATAGTATGATCGTGTTGTTCGAATTGCGCAGTGAAAAATTCCGTAGGTATGTTTGTTTATATAATCGTGTTAATTTGCCGCTCTGATATCGCAGTTAAGCAGAACCCAGTCTTAAACGTTACCTAAATGTGGTAAGTCCATTTATATAACAAAGCAGTTCATGCGTTCTGTATGCAAATATTTCCAGCTTTGGGTTCGCTTAAGGTTCCCATTATTTCATGTGTGGACAAATTTAAAATTTGGCCATTTACATTGGTAAAATTATGATACACGACAATAATCTTGCCAAGTACCTCCTCTTTGTCCGGAGATATAGAAAAAAAGCTATGCATCTTAAATACTTTCTTCTCAACGTACAATATCGTCCCCGGAATACATACTAGCTTTATTTATAACAGAGCCTAGGTCCTGTGAACGGCTAGTAATTTATAAGTATACTGCTAGTTGATGTGCTCAATGTGCTGTAATGTGTGCATTCATCAACTTGTAGGATTTTAGCAAAATCGGCAACACTGTAAGGCTCTTTGAGCCCCTAAATTTATATAAAATAACTGACCCAACCTTCAACCTTTTCCAGCATATTGTTCTCACTTCTAGACGGTCTAATTCTTTCTCGTGT
Organism: Tomocerus qinae; assembly: GCA_020055645.1. Taxonomy (NCBI): domain Eukaryota; kingdom Metazoa; phylum Arthropoda; class Collembola; order Entomobryomorpha; family Tomoceridae; genus Tomocerus; species Tomocerus qinae. The sequence continues at coordinate 3,008,628 of CM034548.1, read as the reverse complement.
TCTAAAGGTATACGGTGAACTGGTCTGAGAAATTGGTCCAAAAATGAAAAGGTGAACTGTTCCAATGACAAAGGTGAACTGTTCCAATGACAAAGGTGAACTGTTCCAACGACAAAGGTGAACTGTTCCAACGACAAAGGTGAACTGTTCCAATGACAAAGGTGATCTGTTCTGAAACAATAAATGTTGTTTTCAGCTTAGTTAAATAAACGCTGGAGGATATCTATGGAGTTTAGCATAATTATTCATGTTTATGATAAGCAAACAATTTGAGGATACGCAATTGTATGTGGCATGGTGTGCTGAGAAATGCAAGTTGAGATTTCCCATTAGTTGTGGTGTTGCTGGCATAGTGTAACCATCATGGGGGATAGCGGTGTAAATTTTGTAAAATCTCAAAGAGGTGGGGATAAATTAGAGTTTCAAGGGTACGTGTATATAAAAACTAATACTCACAAGGACGTCTCATATTGGAAGTGCGAGAAATATAGACATTGTCCGAGTAGAGTTGTTTACGGAAGTGGATCAGGACTCAATATTTCTAAGGATCATAATCATATTCCAGATGCTTCAAGGTACAGTGTTAAATTGATTTAAAACAATAAAATTTTATACTTAATATTTACTAGAATTTTATCAATTTTTTTTAGTACATACTTATAAATTTAATTACTAAAATATGTTTTAGTGTATGTAATTTATATATGAATTGTTATGTTTTACAGACGAGAGGTGCTTGAAGTTCATGAAAAGATAAGAGAAATGTCTAAATCTGACGATATACCAAGTGTAATACTACAAAAGGCAATGGTTGGAATGTCGCAGGATGCTGCAGGCGCTATATCGGAAGAATTATGGAAAAGAAATATTCGTTTTCGTCGCCAAAAAGGCCAGAATCATCCGACGGAGCCAGCAAACCGAGGTGACATTCCTTTGGACCTGAGCATGAAAACTTAAACACAAGCAAACTTAAAAGTAAAGTTTAATACTTTTATCTTCTCTTTTCTTATCGTTTCTTTTAGAATATAATGCACATTAAAAGTATGTATATTAGTATTATCGTTTACATTACAGACACTTTCTCTTTGCAATACCTGGATTGCAGATGGTACGTTCAAGGCAACCCCGAAGCAATATACACAAATGTATACCATCAGTGGAGTAGTACAAGATGCCGTTGTGCCCTTAGTTTTTGCTCTGCTACCAAATAAAATGGAAATTACTTACATAAAATTGTTTCAAGCTATAACATCAGCTAATATAGGAGAAATATGGAGTCCTAGAGAAATTATCATTGATTATGAACTAGCAGTCATGAATGCCTTGAAGTTCGTTCTACCCTCTACAGATATTTTTGGTTGCCTCTTCCACATGGGTCAGTGCTTTTATAGAAAATGTCAGGAGTTAGGACTACAAAGAGATTACAACAATGCCCACAGCGGAATTAGTCTACATGTCCGTTCTCTGATTGCCTTATCGTTTGTTCCAGTACCGGACATTCGACCCCGCTTCTTAGAGTTGACCTCCAATATGCCACCACAACTCAAAAATTTACTCAAGTATGTGGAAACGACATGGATAGGTTCACCAAACAAGGACCCTACCTTTCCTCTCACTATGTGGAATGTATATGATCGAACTTTAAAAAAAATACCCCGTACAACTAATGGTGCAGAAGGTTTTCATAATTCCGTCAACATCAGATTTCGTACAAATCATCCTCGTCTGTATACCTTCATCGATAAGCTTCGTTTGGAGGAGAACAAGTGGTACTTAGCACTAAATCCCAAAATTCGGAACGGGCAATGGAAACCTCCTCCCGCAAGGTATGCACTTATTAACGAGAGGCTGCACAGTGTGATTAACACCTACAATACTATCGACATCATTGATTACTGTCAAACTATTGCTCATCTGTTAAAAAGTGAACACAAAAAATCAAATAAGGTCAACAAAAACAAAAAAATTAAGTTAAACTGACTCTTTGAATGCTTGCAATTGTTTTCTAAACGAATTTCATTTTTTAAATTTAACTACTTTGTTTATTAATAAATTTCATTTTATTTCATGGTTTCATTTGGCATATTGTTGTTCGCCTTTACTTGCATTATTCATCATTTGCATAGCCTTTTGTTGAGGTTTCACAATATCACCAATTAATATAGAAATTAGAACAGTTCATCTATGTCGTTAGAACAGTTCACCTTTGTCATCAGACCAGTTCACCTTTGTCATTGGAACAGATCACCTTTGTCATTGGAACAGTTCACCTTTGTCGTTAGAACAAATCACCTTTACCTTTTTATATGTATCGGTTTCAGGCCAGTTCACCCCCAACCGTTCTAAACGCCTCCGCGGGTGGGTGAAGCGACCAACAGAAGAAAGTCTTGTGAACTTGTACCTAACGAACCTAACCTAACGAAAATGTTTTTTGACGAAAATAAGTCAAAAATTAGTTAAAAATAGCAAATAATTGCTTTTTTTGCTTTTTGAGAAAACAATGTCTTTTTTTTGACGTCGGGGGAGGGGGGGGCAAGATATCATCCCGTGGAGCCCCTCTTAATACGTTCATGATTTTAGTAATAGCTAAGAGGCTAAGAGTAATGGTGAGAAAAACAAGTTAATAGGGCTCGGGTTAACGACTGTCTTACCATTTCAGAAAACAAATTGGATAAGGAGACATTAGAAGAATTGAAAGTAATAATGACAACTTACCAAGGGGGAGCTTTAAGCGCAGTACTACCACAAGCAACTTCTCATTCGCAAGATGCCGTTGGAAATTTCCACGGCTTATTTAGGACCAAAATGAAGGAATCCCGTTCCCAAGATGGGTTCGGCATTAACCGGAATGTCAATAACCAAATTTTGCATTTCCAGAACAGAATACCCAGTATGTGTTGCGAGTTATGTTCCCAAGACGGGACGAATAATTCATTCAATTTCCAGGGCCAAATCGAAAGTTCACAAAATGCTTGTAACGGAGATTCACCAACAGATATTCAGACTCACAATTCGGAGGTCAAATTCAAATTGAATAATTTTGGACAAATAGCATCATCTTCTACACATTGTCAAAATGGGATGGCACATTCTAAACATTCCCAAATTGAAACCTCAAATGCACGTCACTCTCAAGACGATATCATGGATACCGAAGATGACGAGGTCGGGGCTTTGAACTTAAAAACTCATGACTCGGTCTCTATGGCCATCTACAATTGCAGTAAGCGTATCTCTCCAACATCCTTCAGACAACTGACATCTCCAACTATTGTGGCATCTACTTCTAAGGGTCACGTACCAGAAGAAGAATCATCATTAACTTACTCCAATATTAGTCAGTCGATTAACAACAGCATTCGTAAGCTTTGAGATCAAACAATTCCATATATTATTAAATTTTCTTTTCTCAAAAGTTAAAATAAATAATTTTTGAATTTGTACTTGAAACTCAAAGTGAGTCTTAAAGTACAAGGTCATGATTTATAACAGCCCCCCCCCCACCACAGCCCACTAAAGACTGGTAGACCTTCTGTGGTGAGCCAAAACTTCTTTAATGGATTTCTAGAACCGATTTTCAAATGCTCCAACTCAAAACAAAATCCCCACAACTACTCAAAAAATGCGATTCTAATGGCTAGTCTGGAACTATATTGTACATTAAATTCAAATTGATTTTGTGCAAATGATTTGGAAAGCCTACTGTTATCTAGTCTATGGTGGGGACGGGGCAGTGGCAACGAGGTGAGGGGAATATTATAAGTAATGCCCCTAGCCCTGTAAATTATCCATTTGTCCTCCTATTTACTAGCCAAGATTACGTTAACTTGACATCTAAATTACGTTAGAATGTAGCTTCATCCGTTTTCTATTGAGTCACTAATTAGCTTTAACAAAGGACAACCATGTTTTCTTTTTAACGATTTTCGCATCGCATCGCTGTGTTCAATTGTATTGTGCTCTGCAGCACATACCACCCACAGCGATGCGACTATACGACCACCCACACATTACGGAGAAACTTTATCCAATACTTATAAAAAAGGATTACGTTATTGAGTGAAAACCCAAGACATGTGTAAGGTCCGGAACAATTTATTTCGGAAAGTAAAGAGACTTCAGAAATCGATTGGTGAACCTCATATGAACATGAAATAAATACATGCATTTTTCTTGAAAACCCGCCGTTTGAAAGTTACGACAGAGTTTTCCAAAAAGCCACCTTTCTAGTTGATTTATTCCGAAAGTTGTAGACTGATTTGAGTGAAATTGTTTTTGATCTTTTCGCAAACAGATTCTGCTCTTGGATACCTCATATAAATAAAAATGAATATGAAATATTGAAAAATAAAAAAAAAGCTTTTCAAAACTTTTCCATTTTATCGTTTAGCAGCTGATATTGAACACAATAAGAACATTCTGTGGCGATAGAGAAGTGTGGAAAATAAATTCCAATTCCATATTATGCAAGCATTTATTTTCAATGTTTTTCAAAATTTTGAAAACATTTTCAAAAATGGCGAGGTGCCCCAAGAACAAAAATATCCGTTTGCAAAAAGATCAAAAACAACCTGCAGTTACAAGGGCGGTCCTATGGATACCTCGTATGTAGGGTACGAGAGTAGCTTTGGATAACCTGTCTTTGTTGGGCTAGTAAACTTCCGTCAATAGTCCCACAACAGTGACTCGTAAATGACAGCCTTAGGCTTCTCGGGCATTAACTCCCTTAACACTGGCATGATTAACAACAATGCCAGTGTTGAGGGAGTTGGCAATGGGCCCGTATTAGAGGCCTGCGCCCAGTACTATCACTCTGTAGTGAGACAGTACATCCCATTAACATACATACAAGATGAAATGCAAAACCGTGAATACCTTAGATATCCTCCCGGGTTAGATCTCCTCCCCGTTAGACTACCTCCCTGTTAGACAACTTCCCGATACGAAAAATATGAAGACACGGCATCAGAATGAAGATCGAAACACAAAATGTTAGTTAAGGAAAAATGGTAAAAACGAGATTGGTCACCACTATTGATTACTTAATAACAATAATATGTATCTGTAATAACTATAGTAATGTGCTTTGAACATTCAACTAAAACTTTTTTTAAACAGTAGATGGACAAACTGTTTACATATAAATATACAGAAGTTTTGCAGTTTCGATTTTCATTCTGCCGTTTCTTTATCTTTTTCGTATTGGGAGGTAGTCTAACAGCGAGGTAGTCTAACGGGGAGGAGATCTAACCCAGGATGAAACCTAAACCGGGAGGAAATCTAATGATACCATTTTATGCAGCCATTATATTTATGTACTATTTAGGTCGGATGTCCTCCCCTCCAGTGGTACAATTGGACCAGATTCCATGTTCTACAACAGAGCAGGTTAATTACCCAATGATGCAGACACCGTCTACACTGGAGAAAACGAATAATCCCATGGACCTAAGGGTTACCTTGCTACAGATTAAATCTCCAGTGCGACATATAAAAACCTATGAAAAACCGTCAACGTCATTTCAACAAGCAAGATCTCCAGAAGAAAGTTTTACATTGGCAAAAACACAGGATAAACCTCCGTTAGAAAAAATTGACCCACCAATCCAGCTAACTAAATCTCCAGGAGAATATATAAATTCTACAACAGGAGGGGTTTTCTGTTTACCAAAAGGGAAAAAATTTGTGAGAGGACAGATTTTACCTCGCACAATAGAGGATGCAAATCCCACAGAACAAGAAATACTGCACCACGGCCAGTCTATACCGCATCTCATACGGCCGACAGTTATGCTGCAACCAGATCAGTTTATTCCACAACAAGAACAATTAATTCCGCCTTCAAACCACAACAACACGTTCAAGCACGTTCAGCCTCCATTGTGGAAAAAGAAAAATTCAACCGACCAGGTTGAATATCAGGCCAAAATGAAGAACTTTCCCAGAGTAAATGATAAATCGGCCGTTGTATTGGCCAAATCTCCCAGACTACACAATAAATCATCTACAGAACAAACTCAAACTAAATTTACAGCTGAAGATAGTTCAGGAATACCGACGCCGATTATATCATTTGCTGGAGTCTTTGCAGCAGTTCCTCGTACGTCGTTTCGTGGAGCTATTTCAGCAGAGCAGACTAAATCCTGTGCTGGAGCTTTTTCAGCAGCACAGAGTCAGTCTTTGTCTGAAGTAAGGAGTTATTCAAGAATGCCTAAGGAAACTTCCACTGCTGAAGCTCTGAAATCTCCCAGTGTGAAGAATAAATCTTCCCCTGTCTCAAAAATGCCTACCGTTATGCAAAAACAATCTTCTGCCAAAGTATCGAAGTCTGCTGGGGGGCAGAATAAAGCATCCTCTGAAGCTATAAAATTCCTAGGTTGGGAGTGTAAATCTTCAGATCAAGAAAAGCCTTCGAATGGCGATGTGAAACATCCAATGAACACAAACAAGCCAGAGCTGAAGTTGATGACTTTGTTGGAAGAGATAATTCATCCAGATAGGCCAATAACAAGCCCAACAGGGTTAGATCAGTCATTGAAAGAAATGGAACTGACGAGTCCACCTAAAGGAGAAGCGGCGCCTGGAAAGGGGAAAATTCCAAATGGACATTCATGCTCTATCTACTTCCTTGACAATATGTACCAAGAATGGAACCAATTTTTAAGACAAAACATTGAAGCTGCTGAACCTGCTGTCGTGCATCAGTTAACAGGTTACTGAATACATTTGAAATCTTCTAGCAACTGCATGAACGAAATAGCAAAATATATTAAAATTAACTTTTGTACATTTTCAGCCCAAAGACAGGAAAATCCTTTAATGGATTCTTTCATCTCCAATGGAAAACGTACTACTGCAGTTCGACTAGATATTTTAAGAGATGCTGTGGGAGATAATGCCGCCGCTTTGAATATAATTTCCTTCATGGAAAGCAAAATGGGCGATATGAAATCAGAGATACTAAAAATGACCACTGATGGATAATGGCACCTCCTTGTTGTCCGTATTCAAAAATAAGTAAGGTGGGAATATGATGGGAGACATTTATTAGATTTGAGGACATTTACTACTAGTTATATTAGTCATCCATTTGTCAATCATGGAAAGGAACGGAACGCGACAGCTTTAGGAAAGGAATGTAGAGAGCACATTTTGGGGATGTAGTATATATAGTAGAAATAGATGTTAGTAAAAAATCAGCTCTTTTAATAATTCTAACATATAGAGTACGTAGTAAGTATTAAAATATTAGCACAAGTTGAATGGGCGATGTCTCGCGTGTGACAATTTATGCCTAACTAGTAAACTATCAATAATTTTAGGGGGGATGAATATTATAATACTTAAATGAATATGAATTTCATTAAGGCACTCCCAGACGGGTTGTAAATCCGGTTGGTTCTGAATGGTTGTTGAATATATATCACTTGGATAAGGATGGATGTGGTTGGTGAATGAGGGAGGATTGGTGACGTATGATGTCATGATGAGAATTGTTGATGACACTATATAGGCAAGCATCGGTCGATTCCAGTTGCGCTGGACATCTTTGCGAGCTAGAATAAGTGTACTTTATCTAAATGTGTAAATATAGAACTGAAACTGTAGTCATTTACTTGTAACCACGAAGTAATTAATTTATTTATTTATTATAAGAATATGGTGACATATAGTGGAGAAACTTACACTGTGTCACAAGAGAGAGAGAGAATATAAAAGTGCTTTCTAGAAGCGGTCTGCAGAGTGAATGCGCGTACGTTGGACGTCAATTTTAGTAATAGGAATAGCTTACTTATAAATAATTGCAATTTGATTGAGTGAAATTAAAGTAGAATAAAAATGCGAGGGTTATAAAGTGATGAAAGATAAAGCCAGAGGGAGTCTCTTATATATAAGGGATTCATAATATATTAGAAAGTTCAAAACTGACCCAGTATGTTCGTCAAGTAATTTATAATTACAATGTATTTAATATCCTATTAATTTTGAAATTGTGGTCGTTGTCGTCGTCGCATTTGCTATATATAATATGAAATTCTTGAAGTACTTGTATAAAGTGTCCACAGCCATATAATTTGGAGTGTAATTAAATAAAACATTTTATTATAAAATGAAATAAAGGCAGATTTTATAGTTTGATACAGGTAATTGTCTTTTTGGTCAAGAAAAACCTCTTAAATCGAAAAGCAAATTGCCTTTTGAACCCTTTTTTTGAATATCTTTCGATTTCGATGAAAATTAGTACAGGGACCTGTTATAATTATATTTTCTGTTTTCGAAAAGAGTCTGTTAATTCCAATTTATTCGATTTCAAAATACCAAGCCGCGTATAAAAAGGTAGGTTTTTTTACGAATTTTGCCAAAATACCAATTTTTTTTCGAAAATTCGCTTATTTGAAATTAATAATTAGAAATAAATGTACTTTTTGAAACTTCGTCTGGTCTTTTGAAACCGAAATAGACGGGAATTAACAGCTCTTTCAAGAAAAATTTAGGTATATAACTATAATGGATCCCTGTACCAATTTTCAACAAAACCGGTTTAAAGGTTCAATAGATATTTTGCTTTTCGATTTAAGAGGTTTTTTCATGAGGCAAAAATTTTTCCTGAAGGATATTTGTTTCTCATTCCTCACATGACTTTAGAAGGAAATGATTTTGAAGCCATCGGGAAGACCATTTACATGTATTAAATAAAATCTGTCTGAAGTGAATTTAACATAAATATTCGTCAGAGAGTTAAATATAAATATTAGCTATATGTATAAGAATAAGATGACTATATTATATATAGTGTATAGCATAGTTATATGTAATATTTTTAGCAACTATACCCACCTTTTATTCGTTAAAACTATTTATTTTATGTAGCGGAGCTGCTTTATAGGAAGGACTGTTCTGTCTGTCCGTCTGTCTGTCAGCACGACAACTCAAGAACTGTTTGAGATAATCAATTGACTTTTTGAACTTTTTGAACGTAATCTAGGAATGAAAAGTAAGGTAAAGTTTGAAAATGGACTAAATTAGATGTGGGCGTGGTTCAAAAACTAAAAATTGGTGTAACTTTAGTTATCGACATTGTAGAACGTCATGAAATACCTTATTTGAAAGTTATATGGTAGGTCAGGTCATGTCATACGGGTCAAAAGGTCAAAGGTCGTTTCAAAAATGCACTAAAAAACGTCATGTAACGTCCCAAAGCCTGATTATCTCCGTTACTTTTTTACATGCATTTGAAATAGTTTATTAATATTGTAAAGCAGAAGAATAAAGTGTGCTGTATGCTATGTGCAGTCTTGATTGTATTATAATTAAGTCATTATAGATACGTATTAAGGACTATTTAATGAAGATGCAAGCAGAAGAATCTTATTAATATAATTTGCATGCTGTCTTAATTGTATATGATTATTGAGTATGGTTTGAATGCTGTCGTGGTTTTATTATAAGTGTAATGTATGAGTATGTGTTAAATAGAATATTAACATTTTTGTAACTTTAGGTAAAAATTCTTTTATTACAATAATAGCACTAGAAAGTTCAAGAGAAATGAAAACGTCACTACTGGATTAGGATAATATAGAAAGAATATGTGCATAAAAAATCCAATAGTTTAGACATTAAGCAGTCTGACAAAACTTAAACTTTTCCAATTAACTTAATTAAAAGGTTTTTTTTTTATTTTGCAATTTCTAAAGTTAACTACCTGTACTCCGCACTACTTGTGTTAAGTAGCTTGCTAATTAACAGTTTGGTAGCTGCTTTCCTACCACCAAACTGTTTTATTATTAAAAATATATCTTACATCATAAAATTATTATTTTGGTTTTTGGAGATGTTTGTGATGTTTCATTTTAATAGTCATCTAATTCTGGGTATTCAGGCCATGTAGTAGATACCGCATTATTCTTCATTATGATGATTCAAAAATATAAATAAAAAATAATGTGATTTCTTTTGCTCGAGTTTGAACTATTTAGTAATTTAATTTAGAAAAGGAAAATAACATTATTTAAAGTTTCTGTTAATAATTAATTCATAATTAACTATGTAATAAAAATAAAAGTAATAATAATAGAGATTTACCATATTATAATATGCATAATAGTAAGTAATAATATCTTAACATCTTATGATAACATAATGTAATAATATCTTAACATCTTATCATAAGATAATGTAATTATATCTTAACAACTTATGATAATTTATCATCATAAACATAAACGTAAAGTGAGACATGCGCATGGAATTATGTCAGTATTCTTGTAAAAAGGTTTTTATGTATGTCCGTGATATTTTGTAACTAATGAGCAAGGACTAGACTATCAGTATACTGAATTTGTTATACATTTCAACACGCTTGGGCATCAAAAATGGTTGGGGGTGAACTGGCCTGAAACCGATACATATAAAAAGGTAAATGTGATTTGTTCTAACGACAAAGGTGAACTGTTCCAATGACAAAGGTGAACTGGTCTGATGACAAAGGTGAACTGTTCTAACGACAAAGGGGAAATGTCTATATTATTTGGTGATATTGTGAAACCTCAACAAAAGGTTTTGCCCGTCCCGAATTTTGGAATTTAGTGCTAAGTACCACTTGTTCTCTTCCAAACGAAGCTTATCGATGAAGGTATACAGACGAGGATGATTTGTACGAAATCTGATGTTGACGGAATTATGAAATCCCTCTGCACCATTAATTATTTGTACGGGGTATTTTTTAAAGTTGGATCATAAACATTCCACATAGTGAGAGGAAAGGTGGGGTTCTTAATCTAGTTCATAATCAATAATGATTTCTCAAGGACTCCATATTTCTCCTATATTAGCTGATGAAACAATTTTATGTAAGTAATTTCCATTTTATTTGGTTGCAGAGCAAAAACTAAGGGCACAACAGCATCTTGTACTACTCCGCTGATGGTATATAATTTGCGTATACTGCATAATTATGCTAAACTCCATAGATATCCTCTAGCCTTTATTTAACTAAGCTGAAAACAACATTTATTGTATTAGAACAGATCACCTGTGTCGTTAGAACAGTTCACCTTTGTCATCAGACCAGTTCACCTTTGTCATTGGAACAGTTCACCTTTGTCGTTGGAACAGTTCACCTTTGTCATTGGAACAGTTCACCTTTGTCATTGGAACAGTTCACCTTTGTCATTGGAACAGTTCACCTTTTCATTTTTGGACCAATTTCTCAGACCAGTTCACCGTATACCATCAAAAATTGGTCTACTAAATAATCAACGGTATATGAAATTCAGGCCAATGCGCAGTCGCTAGAAATTTATTGAACATTTTTCTACCACACTTTATGTGCTAGCAAGCACGTATCCAGGAATTTGACCTAGGGGGGGCCCACCAAAATATATTGATAAATTCAAGACATATTCACGCGAAGCGCGAATTTTTTTTGGATTTTTCACCTTTTTTGACAAAAAAATTGCCTTTTTCTGGATACTTAGGGGGGGCCCGGACCCCCCCCCCCGGCCCCTCCTCTGGATACGTGCTTGTGTGCTAGGATTCAACAAGTAATGTAATAATATCTTAACATCTTATGATAATATTAGAAAAAAGCCCGTCCTACGGACGGAAAATTATCAACAATACCCACTCACAATAACACTAAATCCAATCATTTTACCAAAAAGTGTAATCTTTTCTACCTTTGCTGTTTAAAGTCCTTTTATCACCCGTGCAGCATTTTGTTTAATTACAAAATATTGTAATAATTGTTGCGCCTGCGTAGTTACACGAAGTTTATCTTTTACATTTATACATTATCACGGAAATTTTTCATTGCGCAACTCCACTTTACGATTATCCTATGGGTATGATAATGTCTAAGCATTTTATGATAATTAAATGTAATAATATCTTAATGATAATATAATGTAATAATATCTTAATAATATCTTAATGATAATTAATGTAATAATATCTTAATGATAATGTAATGTAATAATATCTTAATGATAATGTAATGTAATAATATCTTAATGATAATGTAATGTAATAATATCTTAATGATAATATAATGTAATAATATCTTAATGATAATATAATGTAATAATATCTTAATGATAATATAATGTAATAATATCTTAATGATAATGTAATGTAATAATATCTTAATGATAATGTAATGTAATAATATCTTAATGATAATATAATGTAATAATATCTTAATGATAATATAATGTAATAATATCTTAATGATAATATAATGTAATAATATCTTAATGATAATGTAATGTAATAATATCTTAATGATAATGTAATGTAATAATATCTTAATGATAATGTAATGTAATAATATCTTAATGATAATGTAATGTAATAATATCTTAATGATAATATAATGTAATAATATCTTAATGATAATATAATGTAATAATATACTAACATCCTATAATATAACAATACGTCAACATCTTATAATATAACAATACGTCAACATCTTATAATATAACAATACGTCAACATCTTATAATATAACAATACGTCAACATCTTATAATATAACAATACGTCAACATCTTATAATATAACAATACGTCAACATCTTATAATATAACAATACGTCAACATCTTATAATATAACAATACGTCATTATCTTAAATATCTTATAATATAACAATACGTCATTATCTTATAATATAACAATACGTCGTTATCTTATATTATAACAATATATTAACATCTTATAATATAACAATTAACAAAACATGTTAAAAAATAAAAATAACAAAACATGACACAATAATAAAAATAACAAAACATGTTACAATAATATAAATAACAAAACATGTTACAATAATATAAATAACAAAACATGTTACAATAATAAAAATGACAAAACATGTCACAATAATAAAAATAACAAAACATGTTATAATAATCACATAACAGAAGTTGCAATTAGGAGAGGAAGCTACTAGAGTCAAAGGGGACAGGGTTACTAGGTGTTAGTTGTTATTTCAAAAATATGTCAGTTGATCAGTGAATGTCAAAGATGAAAGGTGCATGATCGGTCTTCTCCAATAAATATTTAATTATTGTTAGTAATTGGTGGTTGCAACAACCAAGTCATTCAAAGTATAAATAAGTTAAATATTCTTAGTAATACCAGGTATACTTAAATGGCAAGTATAATACTTAAATTAGACCCTATACTTAAAATACTTAGATTATACTTAAATATACTTAAATGAGCTAAAATCGGTAAAAATGGAATAATTTCATCCTTAAGTATTTTAACACAAATGTTAGAGTTCAAATAAGTTAAATGTCGAAATTTTCTCTCGCTTCGCGCGAATTTCAATATTCTTTATTGATCGACCCAGCTTAGTTGTCAAAAATTTTGTCAATTTCGATGGAAATCCATTAACCCTTAATCAGTGGAGGATAAAAGCAAATTTCTTTTCCTCAACTATGTCACTTAACCGTTAAGCTAAATTACACAAAATTCGTCAAATCATTATTGATAAATTTTGAAGTTGAATTTCAAATTTTTCTCGCGCTTCGCGCCAATTTGTACCTTTTATTTCTACTTTTATTTTATTTGTACCTTTTACCTTATATTCTCACTTATCTCTGTATTAATATGCGCGAATATAAATTTCAAAACACATTATTTACGTTATTTTTGTTTCATTTTTTTCAAAAAACCGTAAATTTGTTAGCTGCGCATTTATGATAGCGCCAAATGTGGTTGTATGACATTTAAAAGAATTTACTAAGACGCGCCCGAAGGGCGCGGGTTGGTAAATGGCTTTTGTTGGTCAGGATACTTAAATTTGCTGAAGAAAATCTGGTAACCATGAAGGGGAATATCCCACTTTCGTGGTTGCAAAATTAATCTGTTGTTTCTGAGTATGAAATTAATTTTATAATTTATTATAAAGCCGTCTTTACTCCATATGAACGTAGAGTGGCACATGCACATGGAATTCTGTCGGTATTCTTGTATCTTGTATAATAAAGGTTTGTGTGCATCTTCGTATCGATTTGTAATGAGGAGGAACTAGACTTCCAGTACTGACGCTTGGGCATCAAAAATTTGTCTACTAAATAATCAACAGCCTATGCGACTGTGCTTTGCCCTAATTCGGGCCAATGCACAGTCGCTAGAAATTTACTTATTTCAACATTTTTTATCACACGTTATTATCTAGGTTTCAACTACGTTATTATAAAAGTAATAATAACAAATTAGTATAATAAAAGTATTAATAACAAATTAGTATAATAAAAGTATTAATACTAATATTAATATATTAATATAAAATATTAATAGAAATAATAACATATTAATATAAAATATTAATAGTAATAATAACATATTAATATAAAATATTAATAATAATAACATATTAATATAAAATATTAATAGTAATAATAACATATTAATATAAAATATTAATAATAGCATATTAAAAATTCTAGTACTAGTAGTTTCATTGTTTTTTAAGTATAATATAAGTATGTTATACATTGCATTACCTTTTGTGATCCATTAAAATTTTTTACACTAGACATTAATTTCTTCACCTCTATTCTCTATTAAGAAAAACATTAACACTTTTAGTTTTACTCCCTTGTACCTAGTTTCAAGTTTCAACTCTGTACTTTGTGTGACGGTTTCAATAAAATATTAGGAAAACGACATTTAGTTTGGCTTGGTTTTCCTTCCCAAAAATACTTTCTGTACTCAAAATTATATTTTTAAAATCTGCCTTTCATGCACCCTAGACAGAAACATTTACTTTCAGGTATATAATTGTTACAAATACAAATCTGTAAGATGACCCTGTTACTTTGTCCTCTTCGCAGCAAACAATGGGAATGCCACTTAAGTTAAAAATACCCTACGTTATCGCTGTGGTCCACTTGAAAGAATCTGTTGATAGATAATTTATATTATATATTTGCTAACCACAAATATGCATGAATATAAACCTACGGCAAGCCGTAACAGAAGCTCGCCTGAGTGAAGGGAACCGTGTACACATTTTTTGGTGAAATAATAATTGCGAAATAGATTTATTTTGATTAGTAAAATGTAATACAAACTAGATCAATATTTATATTATTGAAAAAATCTTCAAATTCAACAAAATAAATAAATATTGATAATGAAAATCAACAGAAAATCAAAATAGATTAATATTGACTATGAAAATCAACAGAAAATCATAATAGATTAATATTGACTATGAAAATCAACAGAAAATCATAATAGATTAATATTGACTATGAAAATCAACAGAAAATCATAATAGATTAATATTGACTATGAAAATCAACAGAAAATCAAAATAGATATTTGTTGACTATGAAAATCAACAGAAAATCAAAATAGATAATTGTTGACTATGAAAATCAACAGAAAATCATAATAGATTAATGTTCACTATGAAAATCAACAGGAAATCAAAATAGATAATTGTTGACTATGAAAATCACTAGAAAATCAAAATAGATAATTGTTGACTATGAAAAACAGAAAATCAAAATGGATTAAGATTGAGTATCAAAATAAACAAAAAATCAAAATTGATTAATATTCAGTATAAAAATCAAAAGAAACCCAAAATTTGAAAAGTGTAAATTTTACTATCAACTTGCATATCAATGCGAAGTAGATTTATTTCCGTCCTACAATAGGTTTCTTCCGGTTTTATTTACTTTTTTTATAAAATCTTAAATCTTGTCGAAGCGGAGTTAAATATTATATACTATTAGATTAACAATGTGTAGGAACAAAAATTGAACTTTTAATGTCCATTTTATGCCGATTTTTCATTTTGACTATCAAAATGAAGGCAAAGTGCGCGAGCGTCATCTCAGCAACCTATGGACCAATTCGGCCCATTTTCAATATGATTTGTCCTGCGTGGTCATAGGCAATAGTTTTGCCCATTATGATCAAAATCCGTCATTGCGTTCGAAAGTTATCGTGGTCACAGACGAACGGACGGACTGTGTGATTCTATAAGCTGTCTATTCAGGCTAGCCAAAAGGTAGTACACAAATATCTCAAGTTCAAGTGTAGTCAAATGACAAACCAAAACCATCAATTTCAATACATGAATGAAAAATCGATTTTACAGTTGGTAAAGCGAATATCAGAATTTACGTTAAACACAATTTCAGTAACACACCCATTAGGTGAAGTTTGAAGTGCGTTTCATAGCTGTGACTGCATTCACGCTTTCCAAAATGGGGAAAATCGTTCAATTTTTCCTTTTTATGATTTTTCTATGTGGTCTAGGAATTTCATTGTCTCAAGAATATGATACCATAAACCTTGGTGAGATTTTCGTCCAGCCTTGTTTCTATTATATCAAGATACGACTGAATACTGAGTTATTATTAAAATTCTTTAAAAATAAGAGCTAAACTGCAGTTGATAATGATGGTGAAATTGACGAGGTATGTTAAAGTGTTACTATTGGTTTGCTCGACTTCTCTTTTAGGGCAAATGGAAATAGACACCAGCAAAATCACGATTTCGGGATTTTCCGCTGGCTCTACTATGGCCACCCAACTTCACATTTCACACTCTTCTATTTTTCACGGAGTAGCTCTTTTCTCACAAGGTATTTAAAATTTCATCGTCATTTTCATAAGTATTTTCAATTAGGGTAAATAAATATGTTAAATTTTGGTTGCTAAACTGTATGGTCTGTATATTTAATATTTACATGATCCAATGATGCTAGCAACACAAATCCTACAATTCCTAACCAATTTCATTTACTAACTTATAAAATATTTAAATTTTTAATAATGTTTTAAACAGGCTTTGGTATTGCATTGGAGTTATGAAATTTCTAATAACTAAATACCAGTTCTAATTTTCTAATAATGTCCAATGAGATATAAAAAACCTCACATTTTTAAGCGTGTGACTTGACTTTAACAAATAATTATAGTATTCAAAAAAGAAAGGCATTTTATTTCATCCACAAATTAAAGACGGCATTCTTTGATTGCTTATAAAATGAGAAGGAAGAGCTTGCTGAGCATTTGTTTGTTTATTACTTCAAAAGACTCCATTCTAGGAGAAAAATTCAAATTATTAAGCATAGGTTCAAACATTCAAAAATTTAAAAAAGTAACTTTAGTTCTCTACAATGTAAAACGTCGTGAAATTAGATAGTTTATTGTATGAGCAAAATGTTGCTATAAAATCCGTTAAAAGAAACACCGTATTAATCGATTTAGTTCCCCATATCGCAATAATTCCCCAGTTGGGGAACTAAATGAATAAATTTGGGAAAATATGGGTCTCCAAATGTTTAGTTCCCCATATCGAAATAGTTCCCTCACCCTAAAATCCTAAATTAAAGGCATATGAACCATATTATTATACAAATCAAATCAGTGCATCTGTACCCAGTCAGTGCATTTGTGCCAACCAGTGTACAAAATGCTATTTACCACATATGATTGGTAAGTGGTTTTTTATGGTATTTAATGTTATTACCATCACCTAAACATTGGTGGTAAATGATATAATTGGTAAGAAATGGTAAAAATAGTTGTTACGTACATCGTACAGAGTTTTGAATAAAATTCGACACTAATACATAAACTACCGTTGCAGCTAACGATTGTTGTCCTAAATTGACTGCCCAACTTAATATGTGTTAATTAATCAAGAAAGGGTCAACTAATTGGGACAAAATCATCCTTACTAATTTATTGAATAATTAATTTTAATTAAATGAGTACTTTTTTTAATTAAATGGAAATTGGCTGTATACCAAGCGAATAATGTCGTTTAAATGACTGTTTCACTACTTCAGTGAACATTCAAATATAAATTTTAGTTAGAAATATTTTAGAGAAAATAGAGAATGAAAACTTATTTTAATGTACCGTTTGTGTATCTCTGCTAAGTATTCACTATAATTTAACATTTTAACCATTAAATGCATTTTTACCACTGTGATGGTAAAAAACGCTAAAAAGTGGTAAAGTTTGTAAAGTAGAATGACGATGATGACGAAGAAATGGATGTTGATCTAACCGAACCTATGGACGTATCTTTATTATATCCTCTGACGACGACGTGGAAATCTAAATTCCTACTAATATCATTCACTATATTTACAATTTAGCTTGAATAATTCGAAAATTTGCCATTCGAAATATAGTTCCCCATATCATAATAATTCCCCATGTGGGGAACCATAAGAATATTTTTGACCAAAAAATGGTCTCCAAATGGGATTTCCCCTGGGGAACTAATTCGATTAAGTAGTAAATAATATAACCATCACCAATAAGGATTTTTGGAAAGACATAATTAAGCAGTTACTAAGAACGTTATAAATGTATCTGTAATAGAGACTTGCCTGGGCGCCCATTTTGGTGCCCATGGCCCTTCCCCCAAATTCCAATACGGACATGGGCGCGCCCACGTCTATAATATAGCTTTGCATGGAGGCAGATATCGGTGCCCATGTCCGCCCAGGCCCATGCCCAGGTGAGTCTCTAATCTGTATAAAACGAGTTCTGTTATTATTACCCCGTCTTTAGTATAGCCATATATTTCTAAAATAATCATCCTGAGTAATACAAATGATAAAGTATTATTTCAGCTTATTACCGATGTGGTGCATCGTCTCTTATCGATTTTGGATTACACTGCACAAAAATAGGAGAAAGAATTGCTGAAGTTTTTCCATCCCTAAATATTACTCGCCATGACATACAGCATTCAATTTCTGACGTCTACAGGTATGAGCGACAAGGACGGATAGACTCTCTAAAAAATCTTGAGAGACAAAGGGTCTATCTGTGGACTGGAGCAAGGGATACTTTAATCCCCCCTGGTAATGATTCAGTTCGAAAAGTATTTAGGTGTACGATTTTACAAAACTTAAGCGTACTTAGTGCACAGAATATAATTCTCTTTAGTCTATGGCAACTTTCCCAGGTATTACGGTAACTCATTATTAATTCCAAAAACTCAGGATAGCTCAATTAGTTTCACATTTTTATTAGAATGTGTGTACGTGTAGCATTAAAAGATCACCTGAAAACCTATTCACAATGCAGAACTTCAGTACCTATTTACAGGTTATCATTATTTTTGAGAATGAAATTTTTGCAACGAAATTGCTAAAACAAATAGATTAGGCAGATAAATGTTGACTTTAAGCGGACGAAACATTAGTACCTACTATTATTACCATATTGTCCCTTAAAGTACCAAATAGCCTTAATTCACTTTTTGTTTTGTATGTAAAATATATAACTTCAATTCAGTGGTTCTCTTGCGTATTGGGGAAATTTTACACCCAAATAAAAAGTGGGTTAATGCTTTTTCTTTCGAGAGGATATTATGTTTAATTGTCACTTGCCTTGAGGCGAAAGTGGCTATGACTTAGAGATTCTTTTAATACTTTCGTCTTTTCTTGTTGTCTCTATTACCGTATATTTAGTAGGCTACAACGAAGTAAATAACAAAAAATTCTGTAGTTGGTAGCAGGCACGTATCCAGAAATTTGGTCAAGGGGGGGCGGAAACAGCTCCCGCCGCCCCCTACTGGATACTTGCTTGGTTGGAATTAGCTAAAATAAACAGGAATATAAATCTCTGCAGATGTTGCTATTCAAAACTACGATTTTTATTCTTTGTTCATCTCTCCAAACCAAATAAGACCCCGGGACACGATTATCAATCCATTGGCGCAGCATTTGTATGTAAGTTGCTTTTGGTTAATCTTTCAGAGCAGTATGACAATCAAGGTCTCAATTATATTACCTACAGTTTAAATTTAAATCAATTAATGTCACCTCAGCCCTCAGACAGCTATGGTCTAGATTGTACCATGGAAGGAGGGAGTCATGCTCATATCGGAAATTGTTTGTATTCTGGAGCTTATGAAAGTATTCGCTTTCTTTTGGGAGAACAAATACAAAAACCTAAGGGTAAGACTCTTATTGTTACAGAATATCAATAAAAGGATGCCTATTAATATAACATCTTGCCCTTTACTTGGCTGATGGCTCATATTTGTCATATCTATTCATAGTTTCGGTTTCGAATATTCCCATTTTACACCTTAATTTCCTTGGACACTGGGGAAATTGAAAATACTGCGAAATAAGTATCACTATCCTGCGGATTTTAGGTTCATTTCCCACTTGAGTTTTCTATTTCTCATGTTCCCACTTTTTTCATTTTCCATTCCAAACCATCGTCCATATTCCTATGACTTTTTTCCACGCTTGTGCTTTTTTGCTGTGTCATCATACATAATAATCATGGTCTATTTTTCAGTATTTACGATTGTGTATATTAGGACTTGTAACCGAATGTACCAAAATTCGTTTTTAAAAGTTGGTCAAAATTGGTCTCGAAAAAGAGGAAAAAATTATCTTCCCAAGTAAATTCCCAATCAACATTCCATCAATTATCCTGTTTTAATATTAACAATGACAATATGAAAAAACGGTGCACTTGACGCAGGCTTGCAATTTCTTTTGCAGACTCGCGGAACTGCTCCTCAATTAGCACCCAAGGCGCCCTGGGTGCCTTTACGAAAATTTGGGCGCCAAAAATAAGACGTAATTACAGGGATTAGAATTGCGAACATCAAAAAATATTTTTGGTCACGGAATGGATCCACAAAAATCGTTATATTTTTTGGGCGCCAAATTCTTTTTTGCTTGCGGATTACATCTCCGAAAAATTAAACTTTAGGCGCCCAGGTTGCCTATGCGCCCAAAGAAGAAATTACAGGCCCGACTTGGTACACATTTACACATGTCAAGAATTGAAGCTTGAAAACTAATGTCTTTTCAAATTAATGAGCTCAGAGCCTAAAACGCTTTCCCGCCGTACCAGCTTAAATGTTCTCAGTGAAGAATTAAAATATTATTACACTCTGTTATTACAATTTGTTTTCAGGAAACATGCAGTTGTCATCCCAGTTGAAAATGTTCAATCAATCAGAATTTTACCACGGTGGGGAAATAACAACAATAGGTATGGCAAAGAAAGGTTTCATTTATATTCCCAAAGAATGCGAAAAAAACAAATGTCTTCTACATTTCCACTTTCATGGATGCGGTGAAGGAGCAGATTGGGTTGGCAGGTTAGTATTTGACGGTCATTTTCAATGAAAAGTGTTTTTGATGGTAATATGTATATAAAACTCGAATTTAAGGTAAATTATTCGGAAGGTTATGCCAAATTTCTTTGCCACTAATCAGATTAATCATTATCAATTATCAATGTCCAATGTTGAAAATAACTATTAATTATAATAAAAGTTATGTAAGAGTCTCGCCCTCTACCTCATAATAATCTAATAAAGTAGTCTCTCCTGTAGAGGTCGTTCGTCCACTATATTTTAAAGCCCAAAAGCTAAAAAAAACTTCCCAAATCCGGCTATGAGCCCGCTCTACCACTCTTTGTTTCTCATTCTTCTTTTAGTGGTCGTTCGATTCACATCGAAATAAACCAAGCTGCGAATCTTATCAAAAATTTTGATAAAGTGAAAATGGGAGTAACCAAACCTCACAAGAAAGTTGGATCTCAGACATTAAGTCGTTGGGTGAAATCAGTTTTATCAAAAGCAGGGATAAGTAATGAATTTGCAGCCATAATTGTTGACATCATCAGCATATAAAAAAGTTAATTCATTGGTATTGTAAAATTTTTATAATTTACCTATTGTCAATCTAATCGCTAATTCAATATTTAACAAAGCATAATACAAACAATGAAGTCTAATTGCCTAATTAATGATTGTAACATACCTATGTATAATTAACTATACATCTCTTTCACTCGCAGCAACTGTTACTGTTTTCCGTTTAGCTTTAAACATCTACTTTATTAGATTATTATAAGGTAGAGGGCGAGACTCTTACATAATTATATGATTAAACAAACGAACGTGACGTTCGATCTGAATTATGTAAGAGTCTCACCTGAAAACCTCATAATTCCCTCCCTAAATGAAAAGAATATTCTCATTACCCACCCAAAATATGGACAAAAAGCTTTTTTAAAATATAAAAAGAAGAGTGGTAGAGTGGGGTCATAGCCGGATTTGTGAAGATTTTTTAGCTTTTGGGCTTTAAAATGTAGTGGACGAACGACCTCTATAGGAGAGACTACTTTAGTAGATTATTATGAGGTTTTCAGGAGAGACTTTTGCATAATTCAGATCGAACATCACGTTCGTTCGTTTAATCATATAATTTTCAATGGAAAGATTACAACTGCCTTATTAAAACAAAAATTAATGTAGTTTTTATCCCTTCTGGGAGGGATTTAAATAATGACATTTGTCTACGCCAATACCGCATTTAGAAGTAGATTTTGGAAGGGGCAGGTATGTTATGTGTTAGGTATAGTTTAGTCTCTTTTTTTCGAAAATGAGGTAAAGAAAACCTAAAAGCACATCTACTCTGCATAGATATGTATGTATGTATGTATTATAAGGGGTTGCCATCAGCCTATTGAGTAGAGCTGACGACAAGGGCGCAGGCCGCCTGTACGGGCCTATTGCCAACTCCCCTGGCGACAACTTTGATTCCCGGCAGGCTCTGCCACGCCATATCAGTGCTTAGATATGGCGTTTTAGCAGCAGCACTTGCCACCACAAAATAAAATAAGAGAAAGAACGAAGTTGGGCACCCCGCCCCACCTACCTCATCTTGCAGTCCAGGGGGATTAGGATTATAGCGTTCCTTTTAGCCCCATATTCTCCGGTTATGGCAGTTCTTGCTGCCGGTTCGGCAGTGCACCTGCTGCTTTGGGAAGTGGTTAATCATATTGATTCCCACTTCCGACCGACGGTCTTGTGGCCCCCCGTTTTTAGGCCGAGGGGCCTGTGGCAGTCTATGTGTCGACACAATATTGTATTGTGCCAATCTGTAAGACTGCCGTTTCAGCGTGTTTAAGGTTGTGAGCATAGATATGTAATATTATGGCATCACGTAGACTCTGGTCTTTTGGGGAAAACTGATAACTATTAACAGCGTAGAGTGTATTTTCATTTTGGATCCTTTTCCTATGCGTGTTGTTGTGTTTCCAACTGCCTTAGGTTTCTCCATAGGCTTTAGTTCAAATGGCCAAATACACACGTATTCCAAACACAGTTAACAACTACTCTCATAATATTAATCTGGTTTATTCGAAAAGTGAAATGGTCTTCCCGAAAAGCGAACGAACAAAAGGTTTTTTGGCAAAGGATTAGCAATGGATATGATGTATTTATTTGTCAGCACAAATATCGCCCTCATCTGAGGTCATTATAATATCAGAATGCTCACTCATGTCAAAATATAATCCTAACTGACCTTACAAAAGGTAAATTTAAATTAAGCCAGAAGCAACTTCTTCCATATACACGAATAATTGAGGTCCATATCTGTAATAGTTGAAGATTTAATAAAATATTTCTTTAAAGCCTTCTTGAAACTGCGTCGAAGTTATCATTACGTGTATATTATGGGGGTACACTATACCATAGTTTAACAGCAGAATATTTAGTACAACGTTTAAACATTTTGGAGTTGCCTATAAATGAAGAATTTCTATGTGTATTACTACGAGTAATATAGTGGTATTTACATTATTAAATTGTAGATAAAGTAAGGAAAGCATGTCATTAATCACGGTAAAAACCAACTTAATCATCTCATATGTATATAGATTTTCTGGGAATAGCCAGTTTAATTGCACCTCAGATTACAGACATGTAATGTATAAGTGTCAGTACATTTGCATTCATAATGGATTTACGATAGAAGAAGTATAGGTAAGGCTGAGGGGATACAAGAACCACAAGACACAAGATACCATTAACTTTTTTCTCATTTCACAAATGTGAGACGTCCAGACTAAGCTTAGAGTCTATAATTAATCCTAGGCATTTAATTTTATCGACAGCAGTTATAACCGAATCATTAACTTTGAGTTAAATGGTTCCAAGTGATTTTACAACATGGGGTCGGCCCACAGCCATAAGTTGGGTCTCATCCTTATCAACATTGAGTTCCATTCTATTACTTCATTTATTCAATTAAAGTACGTTGTACATATCGGTACTAATAACTCAATTAATAAGGATATACTTTCTGGTGGAATGCTGAATGATTGTATGCAAAACAATTCTCATTCGATGTATTGGCATTTTGGCATTACCATTTATTAGTAAGTCAATGTCATTATCAAACAAATTAAATGGGAGAACATAATTATTTTTTTTATTAGTGTTGTACGCTTCAATTTTGAGCATCTAATTTTACATACCTTTGCTTCCTTTTCTTTCATTTAATGGCATTGCTTTGAGCCATCTATCCTTTGTCCTTTAGTATCTAATTGCAATTTTTTCCATTGACAACGTAAATATTCTCCAAAACTAAATATTTTTGCAATAAGACCAGTTTACTTTTCGGGAAGACCAGTTTACTAAGACGAGTAACAGGTAATAATAATAATTATTATGGATATACTATATTGGCTATAAGTATATCAATATGTGTGTTTGCCTGTTTGGAGCATTGTCCAAACTCCAATTAATGGTGTGATGGAGCTGTCATTAGATTGATAAAATAAATTCTAATCGCTTCTACTTACTATTTTAGTATGGACGAAGCTTCAAAATATGTCGAAAATAACGGTTTGCTCCAAGTGGCGGACGTGAATAATATTATAATGGTTTATCCTCTAACATTTAAAACCATAGCAAACAAAGGTGGTTGCTGGGATTTCTTTCAATACACTGGTCGACATTTTGGTAAAAACTTACTCTTGTATAATCGGACACTCTGTCCATGTTGTTTATTAATATCCGCATTATTAAATTTTATTAAGAAATATGATTTATTAATTACGAATCAAATAATATTTTTGTCTTTTATGTACATTCTATACATAACACAAGAAGCTTGTTTGTGTTGTTTAGCATTCCCACTTCATGACATATTTTATGTTTTCCAGGAAATAGAAATGGCATTAATTTATTCATTTATCTAAGTGACTTTCTAGTATAACCCTCACAACGCCCTTCGGTTGCCCCCTGAAATTTTTTTCTGGCTGCGACCCTGTCTATTTTTGCCTCTTTTCTGACCTAACCTATCAAAAATCACTATTTTCGCGTCTTTTCTGACCTAACCTAATAAAACTTAAAGTATTTTTTATTAGGTTCAAAAAAGTCCAAAAACTGGCAAGGAGGTACTAATCGTTACTTAATGATGAATTAGAACTAATTTTGATGATGTAGTCTGCCTTCGTGAACTTTTTGAAAACATTCAAAAGGATGGTAGAAAGTCCCCGGTGACTTTCTAGCAAGTGCTTGGGAATTTGTAAGGGGTGCTAGAAAGTCTAGAAATATATGAGAGAAAGGAAGGATTGAAATAAGTATTGTGTTAATTGTACCATTGTAAATGATTTTATACTAGCAACAAAAAATGGGACGCAAATTAAAATTGTTCGAAGGATGATGGATCGTTTAACTCCTAGCTTAATTACGGACCCATCGGAAACGACAACCACTGAAGGCTCCAACGGCAGTTCTAAGCACATCGATAATTTATTCGGGCAAATGATTTTGCTAATGCTAGCATTTAATATGTACTTTTAAAATAACGAAATAAAAATTGCCTACACCTGTCTGTGTATTTCATTATTAACTTTAGCAACATTGTGTTACGTTTAAAAAAACAATACCCCGTCACACTAAAAGGCACTCCCTGTAGCCTCCCTCACCCCCAATCAGGATAACTGAAAAAACCTAATCTAAACTAGCCATGACAACTATATTTTTATTCAATCTGGGCTGCGGAGGAGGGGGCGGTTAGCTTTAGGAGCAACCCATAAATAAACAGTTTACAGTAATTTAATTACACGTTACAGTAAAGCATTGTGAGATGCTATAATGTGAAAGAAAGGAAACAAATGTTTGATGCTACAATAAAATGTACTAATTTATATTCTCTAATTCATACATACACTGGAAATTTTCACAGAGTGTCGAACAATAAGTCGATGCCAATTAATTTCTGTCTTTTAAGGTATTGGTTTTTAACAGTTGTAAATAAATCGTTGCGATTACCATCAATAAAATTATATATAAAAGTGACACATAAGAGAGTAAACGAATAAATTTAAATTAGATGTGCGTGAATTTAGTTTAAGAATAAAGGAATGGATCGACGAATCACAAAGTGTTAGCGTTAGCCTTCTCCGTCTCCAGCTTTTCAAGTGCAATACATTTCAAATAACGGGCCTTCCAAATGAAAAATGTGTCGTCCATCTCCCGAACTATGGCGGATGTTTTTTTATTCAGAAACCCGTAGTTGGCAATGTCGACTACATTACCAAGATGAATGAGGATACTCCGAAGAATTTCAATTTTATCATTGAGATCGGAGATATCTTTGGGCATGGAGTGATAATCCTCGCTTTGGAAGTTGTAACGAATTAATACTTTTGCCATAATAGACTCCAAGGTGACTATAATTTGAACACATATTAAAATCAGCTGTGTTAGTTCATTTATGTGGATTTACTACATCAAAAGAATATGATTAAGCAATGTCTTGATATGTAAAAGTGAATAAACAATTACTTCTCTGGGGTATTGATCCAAAGTGGAATGATATGGGTAGAGCTTGGAGTAGGCGGCGAGCTATTGTTACATAAGTAATATCACTTTTTTTAGATTCACCCAATAGATCGTCCAAGTTCTGAGCGTAGATCCAGGCATGAATAGTCGCAATGACAAGGTGGTGATTTGCGTGGAGTCTAAATTTGACAGTTGCATTTCTGATCATCAAATCGAATCCATTTGTTCTAAACTCTCCATGTCTGTTATTTACTTCAATCAGCTTTTGTCTGTAGACAGCTTCAATTTTCTCCACCTCCTCGAAAGTGAGTCTAATGCCACATCTGTTACATTTGAAGCGATTGACAGCAGAGTGGCATGTTGGTGGCACAAGCCAACCACAACTGCATTCTGAGCACTTTAAAGCTGAATAAAAAGTGTTGAACTCTGTCTCGTCCAGGCATCGAGGGCATGCACACACGAATCCGAATTTATTGTGGAGAGAGCCTTGACGCTGTCGGCTTCCTTGGCACATGATATCTTTATTGTAGCTCAATGTCACCATTTCCCCAGCGGAAATATCGTCACGGGAATAAAGTCCCATGGTCCCTAGAATTTTTTGGTTTGGTGGGAGATACCATTCTGTATTTGGGGCACAGCTATGAGACATCAAGCAACAAGTTGCGTACACAGCAAAAAACTTTCTTGGTCTAATTAAAACACATTTACAATCAAAATTTGAAGCTTACCTAAATACCGCATATTATTTTGAGTAATGTACACTAAATAAAACAAAACTATTCATTCCAACTGTCCAATTGTTCCTTCCTTCCTCGCCAATCCACTTGTACTTCACCACTTTCCCCACCAATCCAAAAATAATGATTGATGACTTTGTCTCGTTGCTTAGGACCCCTATGATTACTGTTTTTGTTAATAAATTATATAAGGATGCTCAACTGACTTCCCCTAATCAGGGGGTATGAATGATTGTGCGCAATTTACAAACACTCTATGGTCCTATTGACTTCAGGATTATACCCTGAAAATTTGAACGTTGTAACTTAAGACGTTCGAAAGTTGTCAGTGCAGAGGTATTTAGAGACAGACAGACAGAAAGACGAAAACTACATAGAAGAGAGACATTCCTCTGAATGACAATTTTAAAAAACTCCCAAATACTAAATATTAAAGTCAATAGGCATTTAACATATGAAGTACAAACATAAAGTTAATAAATATTTAAATATCATTCAAGAAACTTCCTCTAAGCAAAAACAATCTTACGGATCTGCTTCGTTTTTAGACTTCTCCACAAAACAAAAGGAGTTAATTCTGAAAATGTTATAAATTCTCTTGATGTAGTCACGATCAACGTCGAGACAGCAGGAAGTTCTAAAGAAGTTATATGCGTGGAGACTTTCCAATTCAAGATTTTTTTCGTACTCACGGTCTCTACTTCCAAACTTATGAGTCAGGTTCATTATGGTTTTCCATACGTATGGATCCTTCTCTTGCAACTGAATAAAACGCAGTATAAACAAATGAGAGAACGCATCTTCGGAAGGTTGAACATTGTTCTGTGTGAAAATTTCACACTCCAGTTCATGATGCGACGAATTCTGAAATTACAAATTAGATGACTAATTTGGTAAATGTCTTTATATGTTAAATATAAATGTTAAATAACAATGTTATTACCGTTCCGCTGCCACAGTCCTCTCTTTGTATTCGAAAGACAATGGATCATATGTTGCAATACAAAGGCTTAACTTCAGCGCAAACTTCGAGTCGAGCAAATCAACGTGGGAGGTCCATTGTAATGCAACATATGATCCATTGTCTTTCGAATACAAAGAGAGGACTATGGCAGCGGAACCATAATAATATTGCGCAGGTTGGATTGGAGCAAACGGTAGATTATGATTACTTCATTAAACATTCAACATTATGGAAAGTAAGATTAGACTAAACTAAAGAAAAAATTATGAAAAATTAATTCGACATAACCAATTCAATGAAATTTTTAACCCATCAGCTGAACCTTGTCAAAATGTAAAATAAAATTGAGCAATTTCAACATGCATATAACTTATTCATTTTTTAAAAATAAGATCGAATTGATTGACTTCCCAGAAACTATTCCCACAACAAAAATTTAAATTATTCTTCAAGTTCAGAGCAGTGGCGGAAGAATGCGGTCGGTAATGAAAGGGGGCCTACGGTATATTATGATTGTCAAATTGTCATTACTTTTTTATTATTTCTTACCTGATGACATTTCCAACTGCAAAATGACCATTGGCAATTCAAACATATAATAGCCTTGACCTTCTGAAAAACTCGATAGCAGCAAATACAGGTGGTCAGTGTTTCATCTCTATTAACTTCATCTTGGTCAAACTTAGAATATGTCATCAAGGGGGCCTCAATGAATATCGATTGTCCAATCAGAAAATCCCTCTTGGAAAACAGACATCTACCAGCCTTTGGCGTCGTTATCACTTCAAATGGTATCTCCTCTTCTTCAGTTGCCATCTTCCCACTAGTTCCCACTGTAGTTGAATGTTAAATTTTGTATTGCATTTATCAATGTTGCACTACTGTCTCTATAACAAATAAATGGCACTGGTTGATCACCAGTCACCACT
Source organism: Tomocerus qinae (assembly GCA_020055645.1). Lineage (NCBI taxonomy): Eukaryota > Metazoa > Arthropoda > Collembola > Entomobryomorpha > Tomoceridae > Tomocerus > Tomocerus qinae. The sequence continues at coordinate 2,979,375 of CM034548.1, read as the reverse complement.
GTTAATTGTTTTAATTTCAAAATTAAAGCTGACAAGCGACAAAGAGGAATAATATGATATCGAATATATGACACATGGTGAACAAGAACATGGAACCTGTGGTTAGATAATACCCAAGACCCAAAGAAAATTGAATCTTCGCGCTGTCACAGAATAGAGGTTCCTCACTACCTTCCATTATAATGTTAATCTATGTCCTATGTCGCGCTGTTGCTTTGCTTCTAGATTGGACATCTCCATTCATTTAATGTATTGCATTTTTATGACCTGCGAAGGACAGACTTAAGAGTGAATTGGGTAAAAGGCGGACAATTTAAAAGCTCAATTGATTTGTTTGACAACATTGAGAATATTGAGATTGTCATATTGTATTAGGCAAGCGGCATTTTTTGTATTTGCTTCAATTTACCCAAATTCCAAATGTAAACAAAAGTTCAATCATGTGACCGTATGTCGCATCTAGATTTACAGTGTAGTTATATAATCTAAGCTTTGCTTACATCAAGAAGGAGAAAGCTGTATTATCGTTCCGCTGCCACAGTTCTCTCTTTGTATTCGAAAGACAATGGGTCATATGTTGCAATACAAAGGCATAACTTCAGCGCAAACTTCGAGTCGAGCAAATCAACGTGGGAGGTCCATTGTAATGCAACATATGATCCATTGTCTTTCGAATACAAAGAGAGAACTGTGGCAGCGGAACCATAATATGTCTGTACGTGTGGTACGCAAGGCCCTATTGAGGCGGGGGCATTGGGGACAAATTCCCCCCCACGAAATCAAAGAAAAAGGAAATTTTTTCTCAAAATACCAAAACATTTTTGTGATTTTATGTGATTTTTAGGCTATTTTTTACTCATTTTAGACAAAATAAGCCAAAATTTTTCGCATGCGTAATATATAGTCCTATCATATCATTGCATCCTCCGATATCGACTTTTAATACGGTACTGAGTGGTAGGGTGACCCCAAATGCAAAATGCCCAAGCGTTTGTGCAATGAATATTGCAAAAAACAATAAACTACACTGTGGGTTAACATTAGGTTATTTGGAAATTAAAACAAAAATTGTCAAAAAATTTTTAAAACAAAAATCTTTTGAAATTTAATAGCAGTACTGGTATATATATATTATACTATTTGAAAGTCAAACGTATGTGTAACCCGATGACCCACTGTATCGCTTGCTTTGCTTTCCTTCCACTCCTCTCACTCAGCCGGAGCCAAAAGATCGGCGGAGCCTAAGCTGAAACTATAAACGATTTAGCAGGTACCAAAGGTTCGGCGGAGACAAAGCTAAAATTATAAGCGAATCAGCAGGTGCAAAAGGTCCGGCGGAGACTAAGCTGAAATTATATGCGAATCAGCAGGTGCCAAAGGTTCGGCGGAGCCTAAGGTCCCATGAGTATGAGACCTCCGATGCTATTGCACCACCGAAGACCCAATCTTATTTAGTCGAATATGAACACAAACAACACCTGACTAATTTCGGAGCCCCATTCGAATTCCTCCGAATAAAATATAGAGCATCTTCGAATAAATTCGAGTATCTCCGAATAAATTCGAGTATCTCCGAATAAATTCGAGTATCTCCGAATAAATTCGAGTATCTCCGAATAAATTCGAGTATCTCCGAATAAATTCGAGTATCTCCGAATAAATTCGAGTATCTCCGAATAAATTCGAGTATCTCCGAATAAATTCGAGTATCTCCGAATAAATTCGAGTATCTCCGAATAAATTCGAGTATCTCCGAATAAATTCGAGTATCTCCGAATAAATTCGAGTATCTCCGAATAAATTCGAGTATCTCCGAACAAATTCGAGTATCTCCGAATAAATTCGAGTATCTCCGAATAAATTCGAGTAACTTTTTTAATTATCTAATTAACATCGAACCGCCATTCGAAATAATCTAGATACCATTGTGTGAATTTATTCCCATTGTTGTTTCGGCCAGGGTTTATTGACGGGCTCGTTATCTCTATATAATAAAATTATTTATTCCTATGTCGCAGGTATCTATGTATCTATCTATGCCATGGACAATGCGGCATTTTGTTGCAATGCACATGCGCGTATACAATACATGTTTCATAAAACAAGGACGTCCAGTATGGGTTAATATTAGCTTATTTCGAAATTAAACAATGATAATATGTATAATCATTTTGAAATTCAGCAATGGTACTGGGTGCCTATATTATTATAACATCAAAACAAAAATAGAAATTTACATAAGATGATTATTTTGTAATGGAAATGATTGGCGAAAGAGAACATTTCGTAATGATCGTAATGTGCGTATTAATTAGCATTTCAAAACTCCTAAACCAAATTGGATTTGTTAAATTGACAAACAAATTTAGTATTTTTAGTAGACTGGTTTTACTTTTTATTACCCCTAGACCCCCTTGACTCCTTTGTGGCAGCTTGCACACCTTTTTGCACAATTAAATAACAGCACTGGGGGCCACTATTTATCCTTTAAAAATATTCATCCGTAAGTTGTACTCATGGGATTTATACGATTTTCCAAAATCCCAGGGGGAATCTTATTTTTCTGATTTTAAATGAGAGCTTTTCGGTAACTTTTTGAGCAGATTTTTAAAAATGGAGTCTTTCATTGTCCCCTGTATTTGATGCTACGATCTACAGTTATTGTTGTAGTTTAGTAAATTCCTTTTTATCAGGAAGTTGAAACTGCAGCTAATTTTTCTATCCGCTGTAGAAAATAAAAGTATATTTATTTGTATTAACAAATTTAATAACCTAAGGGAAATGCCAATGATTTTTTCTGAATTGTTTTTATTACTGTGATTGGTGGCCTGCTGAATTTCTCTTGAGTGCTAGGTTCGCTCCTTAGCTGGGTTCACTAGTAATATAATATGTCTGCTCGTGTGGTAGGGTGACTCCAAATGCAAAATGCACATGCGTTTATGCAATGAATACTACAAAAACAATGAACTACACTATGGGTTAATATTAGCTGTTTTGGGCTGTAACAATAAATTGGAGAAAATAATTTTTATTATCAGATGTGATTATTATGTTTGGTATAGATAGAGTTGATTATGTTTGAAAGGTTTCAAGTGTATGGAGTAATGTGAATTCCGAGTATGGAGTTGGTAGCTATCTAAGCGAGATTGAATTAAATATTATTATGATATCCGATACTGACTGCAAAATAGAGTGCAATTGACTAACAATAGTGCAAGTAATGAGAATCAAAAGCAACAATCAAATAAATAAATTCAATACAAAACGAAAGAAAAAATAAAAGGTTCCTGACTAGTTTTACAGAGTGCTCGCTTCGTATATCTGATAGTAACTGAACCCGCACTGCTGAGTGTGAGAGCTACTGAGTAACTAGAGATCAACTGAATATTACATTGTAGATTGGGTTCTATATACAACAATTTAAATACATTGGAAGGATACAACAGAAACCTACATGAGTGCGTTAATACAAGTAAATTCATATAACATGAAAGAGGTAAGCATGCAATAAAATTGCACAAATCCTAACATTGGTGATTAACTATATTCGATTCCATATATGTTAAGATTACTCAGGGAATATTTTAGGTTCAGAAAATTTAATATAAAAAATGGCAAGGTGGTATCACGAGAGTATGAGTTTGAGGTTGGTACTGAGGCTGTGTAGAATTCGCCGAGGGAAATTATCTACCCGATAATATATCGACAAGGTCTGCGATTTATAGTTAGAATTTGAAAATCTCAAAAAATAGGCTAAACTAATCTATTGTAGCTGGAATGGCGAGTGAATAAATGTATCACACCCAAAGGCTGAGTAGTTAGCTTTAAATAATATTTAATTCAACAAAAAACTGAATATAAATCGAAATTGCAAGAGCCCCAAAATTCGTGACTCCTCACTCTTTCAATTCACAATGAACATTAACGGATAAAAACTAATGCGTGTACAATCACACTCACATAACAACGCTCACACGCACAGAATACAACACATACATAGAGGGCACTCAATTACATATTACAAAACATAAACTATGCCTATAAAATACTTCAATATTGGTTCCTGCTTGGGCCCTATCTTATTTTCATTATACATCAACGACATTGGTAGTGTAGTTGACATAAATTACATCATGTACGCTGATAATGTTTTGCTATGGCGATCGGCTCTGAAGTGAATGAGTCGATCAAAAAGGTAAATGAAAACCTAAGCAGGATCCAAGATGGTGGCAAAAATAGGGATTAATTATTAGTATTGAGAAAACGAAATATGTGTAAATGTGAAAGGGTCAGAACTGAATAGAGTATATTCCTTTAAGTATCTTGGTGTAATTTTCGTTGTTATATAATATGAACTTTAAGCAGCACCATGAATATGTTGACAAAAGAGTTAAGACTGCAATTGGAAAACTCTTTCGAATAAAATGGTTGGTGCATGAGAGATTTGTTGTAAGTATATCGGACCTTGGTATCGCTGTATGGGCAACTTTGACCCCGTTGTAACTTAAAATATACCCGTATTTCTAGATTTGTAACTAACTATTTTTACCCCAAAATGTTCAAAATGGGAAAGGTGTCTTGTAGAATACGGTCAACTAGATCGCAAAAGGTATTTAATGTCAATCCCATATTAACCAAGTGGAATATGTTTACGGTGGGGAAGTGGAGACTACGTGGAGCTAATTAAAAACTTTTTTTGCTTTGAGGGAGGGGGATGGGTTGTGAGATGGAGATTACGTTGAGCTAATAAAAAACCTTTTTTTGCATTGTGGGAGGAGGATGGGTGGGGAAGTGGTGACTACGGGGAGCTAATAAAAAACTATTTTTGGTTTGTGGGAGTGGGATGTAAAGACTACGTGCAGTTTATTTTTTTTGTTTAAAGCAATGGATAGGGTTGGGAAGAGAAGACTAATTGGAACTAATAAAAAATTTTTAATGGTTTGTGGGGGGAAATAGGCGGTTAAGTGGAGACTACGTGGAGCGAACAAAAATAATTTTTGGGTTGTGGGAGGGTTATGGGTAGGAAATGGAACTACGTTTTTTGTTTAGAGAAGTGGCAAGGGTGTGGAGCTGATAAAAATATATTTTGGTCATGGAAGGAAAGGTGTAGAAAATTGGGGAATACGTGGAACTGATAAAATAATTTTTTGGTTTGAGGGTTAGGTTTTGAGGAGTAGAAATCACCTGAAACTGATATAAAAATCTATTTTGAGTGAAGAAAATTGGTGGGAAGGTAACGAAAACATGTAACAGATAAAGTTTGGGGGAGGGGGTGGGGAAGGTGGAGACATTAGCCCGAAGCTGATATTATTTTTGTTTAGGGAAAAGGAATGTCAGTTTAAGATTTGGGCCAAAGTAAAATTGTTTTTTTTTTGTTTGGAAGGAGTGGAATGAATAGTGGAGCAGAGACAATACACGGGAATAATAGAAATATACTTTAATGGGGGTAAAATCGGTGAAAATTGGAGGCTACATGAAATTTATACTTTATCTTTAGGTCAAAGTTCAAATTGTGGAATTTTCAATATAACTACTGATTAATAGGTTTCGAAGAAATTTTTAAAATTTACTGTATGGTTGTGCGACCTGTGGTCTCAGATCCTTAGGGAATTTCCAAAAGGCATTATTGACAAATATGGTGGTCGAGAAATCATTTTTGTTTCCATGCACCTTGGGCTTTAATTTCTATTTTGTGAATAAAGTTTTTCGAACAATTGTTACCGTGACGAAGTCACGGGTCGAGAACGGGCTCGTACTGTGTAAATTGTAAATATATCAACTTATTGCATGGCGGTCGGTTAAATGGTGATTTGAAAAAGGACATTACAAGAGGAGTGCATCGATGGTCGGGACTACATGAAATAAATTGCTTTCTAATATATTCCATTGTAAATTATCTAGTTTGAAGCCTTTTCCATTAGGAGTTACCGAATTTATTACCTTCTTCTATTGAAACTAATCTAATTAAATGATATTTCATTCTACTTAACATGTATACTTGTATGACAGCCAATTAAAATTTAGTCGAATTGTACCCCATTGGCATTTTACTAATTATTTAAATATTTTTACTACATAAATTTGATTTAATTAACGTTGTCTTTATTTGATTGTTTTATTTGTAAATTAAAATACCATGTAATACGACATAATTTGGTTATACGGTGCAAATGACTTCAATTAAAATTAAATTAATTAGTTGTATACAATGGTATACGGTTTTTTAGAAAAATTCAATGCTGATTTCTGTACGCACACCGTAATTTCCAAAATCGTGCGGTCGGCTGTCGAGTTGGAGGGTGTTGTGTCTTATGTTGTCAGGAGTCGCTGCCGAGTATCGTGTATTCGGCTGTCATGTTTGTGGGAGTCGGGTCAAGCTTGGTCGTACTTAGACGTGATCCCCAAAGTTTTAATGGATCTTTACCGGACATGACCCAAAGGTCACTTTCCCACCCTCCCCAGTCCCAGGGTAGTACTAGGGCAAAGTGAGATCCCACAGGATTTTGATAGATATCGACCATCCATTCTCACGTATACGAGCGGAAGGGAGCAATGAATGGAGGGTAAATGCAGGGTATGGATTCCAATTTTCTCACGCTGCAAAACTTACCCGTGCGCTGAATGACCTCCAAAATAGGACCGCCCCCTTAACCTAAAAATGATGACGGTCAAGTTGCACAGTTAAAATGATCAACCACTGTCTTACTTCAACCAAAAAAACTCCCAAGACCTTACAGTTCCTTATTATCGAATATATTATATTGTACCTGCAATCCGGAATTTATTAGCTGTTTCCAAAAATTCTTTATCATTAGATAATGATAAAACATAGTGAGGACAGAGATTCTGTATAGCAATCGGCATAGTACAATTAAAGAGTGTATCTTGGCAACATTTATCAGCTTTTTCCTAAGGGAGAAGTTAAACGTTTGTATTTTATTTGTATCATTTAAGAAAATTTTCATGACATATAAAATATTGTTTCGATAATACATACCGTAATAATCGATATAATTCCCCGTATCGAAATAGTTCCCCGGTAGGGGAACTATATCGATTTTCCCCCGTAAATGTCATCCTTTGAAAGTATAATTCCCCGTTTCGAAATAATTCCCCGGTCAAAATTTAGGGCATTTGGTACGTGTGTACTAAAACATGTATTTACAGTTTAAGTACAGGTGTATTTACAGTAAAAAGTACATGTGTACCAACACCAAGGCAAATAGACTGATTCCCGCCCCCTCCCTCCTCCCCCTCCCTGGCATCAGGTGGGTTCAGTAGAGGGAGGTCCCATAAGAGAGTTTGAACTTTTATATGGGACTTGCATTTACTCCTGAAGGGTGGGTATCCATGACTACTGGGACCAGAATGGGACTCCGGAATGGGACTAATTTCAAAAGAAAGTCCCATATAAAAGCTCAAACTCTCTTATGGGACTTTCTCTACTGAACCCACCTGATGCGGGGAGGGGAGAGGGGGAGGAGGGGGCGGGAATCGGTCTATTTGCCTTGATGTGTACTAAAAGAGAAAGGAATCATTGGTACTGAAAGGTAGAATAGTTGCAGTCCACAGTAAATCTGAAATGGCAGAAGGAAGAGAACAACGATTATATTTGACTCCAAGAAGACCCAGTGCATATGTCATTGGAAGAAATATATTCAGAAAAAACTGCTGGTGTGGGACAGTTGGGGACGTGGATGGAAGTGAGGATCCTTTGATCACTGCCTTTAAACCAGACAAAGATTGCAGTGAAGGACTGGAAAGGTTAAAGCAGTGCAATCAATTTTCACAAATGGAACAGCCATTGATTAACGAGGATGACATTTTGCTGCCCTCGGACGATGATGATATGGATGTGAATATCACGGAACCTATGGACGTATTACTCTCCTCTGACGAAGAAAATTAATTACATTTTAATAAAACTTTTAAATTTTTTAAAATAATGCATTGATAATCTAATAAATCTTGACTTTGAAACAATAATTCCCCGTTTCGAAATAATTCCCCGGTAGGGGAACTTTATCGATTTTTCTTGCTCAAAAGATGGCCATGAAACTATAATTCCCCCGAGGTATTAATTCGATTATTACGGTATCCTGGTCGTGGTGCCTCATGTTTATTTGAGTGAAATTTTAATAGCCAATTAGCATATATATAAATATCTTGGAGGCGGTAGTTGTTGTTTAAGTTTCTATAATGTCTGCATTCCATTTCCATATACTACAGGACGATGCGGATGCGGAATATTGTGGAAGCTTAGAAATTTCAAATTCCCATTGTCCTTCTGTTTTGCAGAAAATATTTCGTCATATATCGATCCTACTGCGACTATAATGAATATAGTATTTATGAGACAAATTACTTGCTTGGCTTGATGGACATTCTATTGTAATCTGCCATTTAGACATGGTTTCTGCAGCTACGTATTAGTACGTATACACAACAAGTGCAAAAATACCTTACCTCATATAAAAATAAACCGTTGTAACGGAATAACTGGCTTACGAGACACTACGGTGCGAATGATATGATGCCCACCAAGTCCCTACCTTACGCGTATCCCATGTCCCATATGCACCTATTTCTATATTATAATCGTAGATTTGATAAAGGATTAAATTTACCTGTATTTATCTGTATTTATTTACCTACATTTACCTTTTATTTACCTGAAAAAAATAATTTTTTTTTCTAAAAAACAATAATATCATACATACATTGTCACACGAAAGTGGGGAGACCAACTGTCAGTGCCACAACGCAAGGTCGCTCATTAAGACAAGAAGACAATTCAACAGTAGAATTAATCAGAAGTCAACTCATTGAGAAGGCTAGAAAGGGGTCGACTCCTAACTAAATCAATGAGAAGTGATATTAAACGTAACTAAAAGGGCCATTAAGCAGTATTATTTGCGCTTACTAGGGCTTTTGTGGATGTACTTTCGAAACTGAAAATCTAATTTTGGTATAACAATTTTCAACACATTGAGGAACGTACCACCGCAAATTATCGAATTTGCGATGGTAAGAATTTTTTCCTACAAAATAGTGAACCCACTGTGTACATGGTACTATTAACCTGTCTGCAATCAATCGCGTCATAATAATCAGTAATTGCTTAATAAAACAAAAAGTGGATAAAGTTGTGCTTTAAAAAATGTAGTTCCGCCAAATTATTACACCTACTAAATAATATATAAATAATATATAAGGCATATTTTTATATCTGTACTCTTCAGTGATTGGACAAAACAACATCAACAAAAACAGCTGTGTCGACACATGAATTGCGGTAGCAGCTTGCCACGTTGAATGATCCCACCTATTCGTAGACGCAGCTACCAACGAGCTTTCTGATGCCTTTTCTGGTGTGTATTTCCAGTTTTATGTAATCGCGCATTTTTTAATGAGATCACGCACCAGAAATTACGAAAAATCTGCAAGCTGCTTTGGCTAACTGCTTTCAGCGTGCCGCTCGGCAGTGGGTGAACCCCTTAACTAATAACCTTGCAAAAGAGCCAAAATTACATTATGTTCTACAATGCGGAGAACTAAATTTACGCCAATTTTTAGTTTTTGAACCCCTTTTGAATTTGATGGCAACATGCTTTGGACGATTTTGTACATTTTCAACTCGACCTCACTTTCTATCCCTAAATTATGTACAGAAAATTTGAACTTTTTATCTCAAACCTTTCTTGGGTTACCCGACAGACAGACAGAATGTTCATTTACATACAGCTCCGCTACTTAATAATGAGTTGTTTGAAGAGTATGTCTCTTTCTAGGACATGAATAAAGAAAATTGATATTATCCAATATATTTTATAATATGACTTATTTTCGACAATATTACCTAAATGTTTTATGAGGCCATGGAGTCTTAATACCTGACACGCTGTGACTGTGTATTATTAAGTCTTACTATTAACTAAAATCATTCAATGCAATTAATTTATCTTTGATTTCAACCTTGGGATAGTAATTATGGTTCACAAAATTTCTCTAGTGAATGAACATAATGGTATATCGTATAGTATGTACTGTATCGTACATAAATGCTCCCTGATTGCAACTATGACTAACGCAACGAAATAATAATGTGAATATGACTACCATGTGCAGTATGAGCCTACGCTTATTGGGTATTGGTATATTTTGTAGTATTTGTAGCTATGTATGTATTTTCATATTATATGCCGTATGATAAGTCGCAAGAAAGTCGGAATAAATAGTCATGTAAAGCAATGCAATGACTACAAATTACCTACTCTACTGTGTAAGTGGCATTGGCTAATTACCTTAAGCTACTTATACAGAAAAGAGATGGAAATGACATGACGTCAGCGTTTGCACAATATGCTGCAGTTTCGTTGTAGACGTAGAACAGCACACACAATGCATGTGCTATGTTCTATTACTTTTCTATTGACAGCCACATTCTCAATCGTTTCCTGATACCTATAAATTTATATTATTATTAAGCTCGACCTATATAGAGAACAGGTCTCTATTTGTCTGTGATAGCATTAACAACTTTATTTCGTTTTTAAATAGTGCTAAAATCCAGCAGCACATGGCTTGCTGTCTGTATTTAATGTACTTGTGTTGTTTTGTTCTAAATACATACATACTTGTAGTCAGTCTGTGATCATTTAATACATTGTACATGTGAAAAATACCTGTCAGTCACCCTGTAATTTTGTATTTGATGAAACACACAGTGTACAGTGACCGTTTCGTGAGTCGTAATATTATGATACCTATTTCCTACATTTACTTCTTTCGTCTTTAGTTTAGTGTCACAATGTTCTTATCTATTAGGTAATGTAGGATTTAAATAGCAACCTTATGTTATTTTCATCTGGCAAAGGAACTTTAATAAATACATCGCCCAATATTATCACCATATTTCACATCCTTTACATATTAATGTGCAGTCTATTCCGCATTCGTTAAATACGTGATGTTTGGTGGAGAATTTTTAATGTGTTGTTAATGTTCTCCTGCTTTTAAGTAACATCAACTTGTTTAGCTCTATCTGCATGTAGTAGAAAGCGACAAGGTTTTACTTCAAAGAAGCTTTTCATGTTTTGCAATTATTATGGATTCTGAGCCATTGCGAAGCCTGAATTGAGTAGGAAAAATTTTTGCATAGTTTTCTGGTCGTATTTATCTTGAGCTGTCAATATCCTTCCTGATTAATCCATTAACATTGGTGAGTTGCTGGTTTCAATAAGTTTGACAAACAACATATTAGTCTATGAACTCCATCAAAAATGAAAGTTATATTCACACAATTACCAGAACCAGAACTTACTATTTTATTCCCAATTTTCTTTCACTGTTTTGCCAAACTGACGGGCATCAAGTGTCCGTAACGATATCCGTAAGCAGCGATGATACGTTTCATATGCTTGCACTGCGATGCGAAGGGCATGTAGCACACAGTGCACGTAAACCTCAACCGGATATTGACAAAACACACCCCCCACCATTCCACCCCCACTACATGGTTAGGGTAGCTTTTGTTTATTTTTAGGTTAGGTTGGTTACCCTAACCATGTAATGGCAATGGAATTGAGGTGTATTGTGTCGATTCCCCCTTAACCCGAATCATTTGGGTTATTGAAAATAACGGGGTTATTTAAAATGTCGGGGTTATTGAAAATGACAGGATAATGTTAAATGACGAGGTTATTGAAAATGAAGGGGTAATGTTAAATGACGGGGTGATTTAAAATTATATATTATGTCCATATAATATTAATAATAATAATATAATGAAAATCAGGCGTTGATGAAAGGACTTTACAAACATTTACTTTGATTTCGCTGTTTTGTTAAATGATGTTGAATGTGGTTCAATATTATTATGTTGATTGTATTTTGCTCCCCGTCCGTAGGATGTAGCAATGGATCAAGCAATTTTTCAGCATTTTAGTTTGTTAATATTCTTTCTTTTTTTAATGTATAATGCATACTATGATCTACCGTCCCCATTATGGGGTTACCCATTTCCCGTTCAGAGAACGGGCCTATTACTAGTACCATTGTAATCTTATTCTAATACATTTGAATGGGTAATTAAACCATGAAAATATAGAAAAATGGAAAAGTGAAACAGATTTGATATTTAAAAACTTCAGTGATCCAATTCGGAAATGAAATCATTCGAGATGAAGTTCAAATTACAAGCTATCATGGAAGTGACCGTTCGAATTTATTTTGTTACTGCTGCTTTATGTCTTCATTCTGTATTGTGTGATCAAGCTGTGCAAGCCCATTGTGGGTTTGTGGAACTTCGTAGTGTAAATAACTCTAGTACAAAATCAGTTATAAGAATTGAAACTCCCATTGGGTCTACAGTGTTGAATAACATCTTCCCCAAATGTCAAAAAGCATCTACAGATATGTGCAATATTATTAATTTTCGTGTAAAATTTCAACTGAGGAATTCGTGCAATTTAAAGATATGTGATTATATCGACTCAGAAAGTTGCTTAAACTACAAGGACACTGATACTAAGAGTACAATCAAAGTAAGTAAGAAGTGTCCACTCAAGATAAGGATTTATATATACACTTTAATGTGCTAATAATTTACAGATTTATTTTATTTAGATTGTGACAGAGAGTACCATTTTTCACTGTGCTTGCTCTTCATACCCAAACGAAAAATATAATGTCGATTTCAACCGAGAGTACGTGGGTGTAGTTTTTCAACCCTACACAAAACAAGGGGCAAGATGGAACAATTACACCGTCTCTGAAGTGAAATCAATGCTCCAAATCACATCGACAAAATTTTCTTGGATTTCAACCTATGGAATTGGAAGTGCTGGTATTTCTATTTCTATGACATGATAATTACACATATGCTTTTCATATTTCAATCTCAACTCAATATCAGCTATGGCTATTAGTGATTAATTCGAAATTTAAAAAAATTATATCAGCATTTAAATAATAGTGAACCCAGCTAAAGGGCAAACCTAGCACTCAAGAGAAATTCGGCAGGCCACAAAACATAGTAATAAAACAATTTCGAAAAGATCCCTTAGGTTATTATGTTAACTTTGTGAATCTAAAGTATATTTAAATTAATATACTTTTATTTTCTACAGTGGTTGGAAAAATTAGCTGCAGCTCCAACTTCCTGGTTAAAAGAAATTTCCTAAACGAAATAATAACTGTAGATCGTGGCATCAAATACAGGGAACAATGAAAGATTCCATTTTTGAAAAAAAAATCCACTAAGTCATCAAAAAGCTCCGTTTTAAAATCAGAAACATAAGAATTCCATGAGTACAGCTTACGAATAAATATTTTTAAAGAATAAATAGTGGCCCCCCAGTACAGTTATTTAATTATGCAAAAAGGTGTGACAATTGGCACAAAGGAATCAAAAGGGTGGTAAAAATATCCGAATGACATCCAAACACATGTTAGATGACTCACAACAGACTTTATTATGCAGAAATATGCATGATTTTTCGGAAGTATTTCGCAATTTTATCATTGTTCATATACATTAGTGTTGCAATATCATTGCATTATATGACCCTTAAACTCTTTTCGAAGTCTTTATTACCCAAAATAATGCCTTTGGTGACATCAGGGTCTTTATCAGCTTTTGATTGATACCTCAGACTGTGATATTCTAACAAGGTTTGACCTTTGACACTGGGCAGGGGTCACCGAAAGTTAAATACTTGATATGCCAACAAACCATAGTTTTATAAACTCTTTAATTTGAACCGAACAGACTTTCGAAAAAATATTTTCAATTAGGTAAAAACCCGATAAAACCCACTTTTTTAAACTTTGCCGGGCCATTTGAACGTTACAGCTCTTTCAAAAAACCTCTGGAGATATACTTATGACGGGTATCAATACCAATTTTCATCAAAATCCGTTCAGGGATTCAAAAGTTATTTTGCTTTCCTTCTTAAGAGGTCTTTTTCATATAACTACTGACAGGGTCAAAAATAATTTTTTTCCTGAAAGTCGTTTGTTCCTATTCCCATTCCTCACATGTAGAGAGAAGAAAATGGCATTTCGGAAGCCATCAGGAAAACCAATTACCTATATCAGATAAAATCTGTCTGTTATGAAACGTTTATCCTTCACGAGGTCATGAATTTTGAACAAATTGTTCTGCACCATTTCAAAAGTTTTGAATAAATTACAAAGGAATAATTAGTAATTTATTAACAACTAAGTTGAAATATTTTACATGGGTAGTTAATTAAGTAACTAATTTTATGTTCATTTAATTTACATAAAATATTCTATAAGGTGTCAACAGCACTTGGAAAGATGGTGATGCTTCTGGATTTGTCCCCGTGTCAGCCGCCTTAATTAACAGGAATTCTAATGAAGTACGACTGCGTGTGTTAGCAGCGATTTGGCAGAATTATGAAAGGGAAGATCTTTACTTAAGTGAAATCACAAATGCATTTATGGCTTCCAAAGAGGCTAATGAAATATATCCGAATACAGTTTTTGGTATCATCTTTACCAGTAATAGCCTATTCACAATTCCTGAGTGGCAGGATTTGAGAAATCGTTTAAAAGTCCATCGAAGTCAAGCTGATCGTCTCGGTTTAAAAATCGGAATTCGATTGAGCAACTGTGGGAAACTTTTGCCTCCTACACTCGTAGAAGCTAAGTACGTGTGTGCATTAAAATTATTTTTGTGCTGCTACAAGCTCAAATACAGTGGCTATAAGCGTATAGCTTCTCAATTCTTTCACTAAAGTAAACGTTTTAGTTCACTTTCAGTTTTTGAAAGTACAATAAATTGAATTCATTTTTTTCATAAAGCTAATCAATTATCTTACAATTCTTAGAAATGAACTTTTATGTACTTTTTTATTTCAATTTTCAGCAATGACTTGTATTCAGCCCCAAATAATTACAGTTCTTTAGGCTATTTGACTGAAGGAAGTCCAGGAGGGATCATTTTTAACATCTCTGCGATGCTGGACTTTGTTATATGCCATGAAACTCCTAAGACACGATATGTCAACAAAACAATGTCGGATATTGTAAATCATTTAGGAAATGAAAATTTTCTCCCACTGCGAGAGTTCTTTGCTACACATCTGCCCCATTTAACATTTTTTGGACAAACTGGATGGCCCAGTCAGGGCGTCAGCGATAATCTTTCAATAAACACAATAAAAAATCAAAGGGATTTTTGGGACCAAATTAACAAATGGTCGTCTCAGAATAAAGTTAAAATATTTATGTTTGAGGCGATGGACGAGCCCTACAAAATCGATACAAACATTAAAGATGAAACAATCAGCCAAGGTGTTAATGGGGCCGAAAGTCACTATGGTTGGTGGAAGAGAAGTGATAACCATAATTCAACTACCTATATTGAGAAATATACCGGTGAGCATAACGGACAAGTAATTAGTGAAAATTACTTTACTTTCTCTGAATTGTTATATCCACAATAAAACTTTACTTTTGCATTTTAAATTTTAAGAAATTCCAGCGGAGTTGGTACAAGTATCTGAAGCAGTAGGTTCGTAGACTTGAATTTCAATAAATCAAATATATAATTCTTGACCAATCTAAAACCGTTAGTTAAAACTGCTTTAAAGCTAATGCCTTTGGTTTTTCATGTGGAATAAACTAGACTATAATGGAGTACATATAGACTACGAAATGTTGGCTGTAATCGTCTCAGTGGCAGTCGGACTTCTAGTCATTTTTGTCGTCTCAGTTTATTTGTACAAGAGACAAAAATCACTTCGGGTAAAGTTTAATAAGCTATTCAATACATATTAAAAATATGCAATAAAATGATCCACTTAAATGCTTCAAACAAAAACCGTGTTTAAAAGTTAAAATTTGACCTAGCCAACAATGAAAAAAGCTTTTTCAAATCAACCAATTAAAAGGAACTAAATATTTCGTCACGTTCATTTGATGCAATTATTTGGCATTTGATGTACTTTACAGTACAAGGTGTCAAATTGTATTGACTCGGCCGAAATCTAACCTACCTTACCTGGTTTCTAGTCCTAATCCATAGCATAGTTATCTTATCCTTCCACATAATAAGGTTTCGATGTTAACATTTAAAAGATATAATTGGTTATTAATTTAATACTATAAGTAATATACTGAGTTGGGTTAAAAGTATTTTGTTTTATTTGTACACTGTCTGGTGCCAGTGCCGACTCCTACGAGAGGGACATACTCCTAAAAGACTACTCCTAAAGTACTTCTTTCTCCAATACCAGATGCTAACTAAATGTTTTTAGTTATTTCAGTTTCCTTTTTAACAACATCTAGTCGTACTCATCGATTGGTTTACAAATCAGTTTAATTTTCAATATCTTTAATATTAATAGCTAATAGTAATACGCTACCCTAAGCTGAATTATACGAAGAAGTTGCATTGCACGTATTAGTTAGTACTAGCTGGTTCTTTAGGAGTAGAGCCAGAGCCTTTTAGGAGTGATTCCATGTAGGAGTCGATCCATGTAACCATTTGTACATCTGAAAATTGAAGGCCAGCATCATTAGCATATTTTATACTTTTTATTATGACAGGCGCCTTATTTCGTCCGTTTAAGTAATGAAGAAGTCCGTATTTTTAAAGAAGGCAGTCAAGACAAAACGGAAGAAAGTGACAGGGACTCTACGATAGCACTCCGATTTCCCTACGACAAATCTTGGGAAATCGCAAAAAAGCAGTTTTCTTATGGTATGGAATTTTGAAATTTCAATGTGAACACTTTCCAAATGATTTTTCTATTCTTTATTTCAGATAAGACTCGAGTCCTTGGAAGTGGAAGTGGTGGCGTTGTGTACAGAGGGCACATTACTGGTATTGAACAGGAAGTTGCATTCAAAACGACTGGTATTTCCAGTACAATTGCTCACGTACGCAATTTGCTCTCCGAAATCAAGTTGCTAAGTTACATCGGACATCACAACAATATAGTGAAGTTCATAGGAGCTCATACTGAAAACATTCAGTCTGGTATGGTATTACATAATTTTTTGGCTTTCATTTCTAAACTTATTTTTAGTGATTGTATAACCCTCAAGCTTACTGCAAGACAATGCCCACTATTTTTCCACAATGTGTTGTTTGTGCAATTGGCATGTAAATAACTATGTCTAATATACTAATATATTCAGAAAAATTTGAATGTTTAAGTCCGAACTGTGCGTACAAGAAAAACATAAGGATGTTTTAACAACTACATACTATTATCATTCTAGGTGAAGTTTGTTTAGCAATCGAATACTGTTCCTTGGGAAGTTTATTAAATATTCTGCGTCACAGGAAATACGGATACATTTCGGAGGTGACAGATGCGACAGCAAATAACAGCATTAATGTAGCAGTAAATTACGTCAGTCTGGCCACAGCCACGTAATAACATTCAGTACTAATTTATCCATTGATATAATTAACAATGCATGAGGAATTAAGTATCTTTAAGTCGTCTGTTTCAGAGTCACTGAGGAGCCTGAAAAAGAAGTGAGACCACTATATTTTGCTGATTTGGTGAAATGGTGCTATGAGATAGCCGATGCGATGGAGTTTATTTCAAACAAGAAGGTTTGTAATTAAATGTGTGTAAAGCACACATTAGGATTTGATTGGGCTATTAAATAATTCGCTAGCTATTAAAGTGCTATTTTGTGTTCTATTTGAAAGAAACGAACAGAACTCTCCTTTAAGGAACAACTGTCCCTTCAGTCCATATAAAAGTTCCCTTTCTGATAAGGTGTCAAAAAATAGTGAACTCAAGGCTCAGGCACTATACTTAAGAGAGGCAGTTAAGGGGGTCCCCCTACATCTCTGCAAATGAACAAATTCGTGGATACTTGTTTGTGCCCAATGTAATACGCACTTATCTTTTGTCGACAAGCTGGAACTCAAAAAATTAATATTTTCATAATATTATGCCGATTTCCATATTAAATAAAAAAGAACTTCACTCACACTGCGCTAGATTAAAATTACAATCTTTCGAAATTACTACAAGTGCTGGGGGTCTATGTTACTTATATATGCACGATAACATACATGGCGATAAAAGTCACGTATAGTTTGCCTAACTAAAGCTCGTTCTAAGGAAATAAAAGTGTTCTATATTTGTGTTTTTCTTGCCTTAGAACGAGCTTTAGTTCTTATTTCAGGTTTTCCTAATTGCAGCAGGTAATAGAGTGACATTGTGTTCCTGATGTTGCCATGATCACACTTTGGGGTCCCTTTTGACGAATTTGTTAAGAAATCAAAAAGAACAAGAAACAAATATCTAGGGAGCCTAAAGCTTGCTTTTACCAAATAGGCCATTGGTAACGACTACAGATTTGTCTGTCTCACAGACTCTTTTTACATTTTTCGAAACCTAACCGAACCTTAATTTTATCTAGGAAATAAAACACTATTTGAGATTATGATCGCTTCCCCTGAACCGAAATAATGTACACATTATATTTATTGGAGTTTATTTAATTTACAGATAGTGCATGCAGATCTAGCTTGTAGAAATATACTCTTAACAGCAGACCAAACCGCAAAAATAACTGATTTCGGGTTGTCTCGAAAGTTATATAAATATGCAGCATATTTACGATTTAATGACGACCAACCCCTGCCTTGGAATTGGATGGCTCCCGAATCACTGAAGCAACTTAAATTTTCTACTGAGACAGATATTTGGTCATTTGGGGTCACTTTGTGGGAAATATTTTCCTTAGGTGACATTCCCTATCCTGGACTCTCGTGGTCTCAAAATTTTCTTAAAGCTTTGGAGTTAGGTGTCAGGCTACAAAAACCTTCACATTCCACCAATGAAATGTAAATAGTCTAACAGAAGCGTTGCTGGAAATTAAATTTTATGAATCAAATCATTATGATTAGTTAATTTTGTGCAATGTTTAATAATTTTAACAGATACGACCGTATGCGTCTTTGCTGGAACGCTGATCCAAATGCAAGAATTAAATTTGAAAAACTTAAAGACTTTTTCCGATACCTACATCAAAATAACCCATGCAAACAAGTTTAGAAATTTTAAATATGATTTTGCCTTATTTTTTGTAAAGTCACGTAAGTAATAAAAACGTACTTTGTCATTTCTTTAAATCTATTACGTATATACGCACATTTTTATTTTTCCATATCAAAAATGAAAATCCATCATTTGAATCCGTGAATTAATGATTATAGTTATTCGTTTTTTATTTGCGTTGAACACTTTAACTAAGGTCGAAGTAGTTATTAAAATGATATCAGACGAATTTTTAGTTTTCATGTGTTTGCATAAAAACTGAACATTTTACTTTCCCATTTACAAGCGGAAAAATGGGAATCAAAGGTCGAGTGGGTGGGAAAATGTGAAATAGAAAAATCGAGAGGAATTCAAAAATAAACCCTTATATTCGATAAATTCTTAGTCTTTTCTTCAAATATTTGGATTTGGTAGATCTTAAGCACATTAATTCATCTTTTTTATACTTGCTTATCTCATATTTAAAAATCGTATTTTCATTTCCCAGATTTTTCCGATTTTCTTAATTTTCCCAAATTCTCAAGTGCCCGACAAAAACTAAGTGGGAAGTGGGAATATCCGAAACTATGGCCATTATGCAAGTTTCTCACTGAGTTGAGTGGCACTGTAAACCGTAATAATGATATGAGTGTTGGCCATAAATACGAATTCACATTGATTGGATAATCACGGAAAGTATATACTGATAGTAAGACTGGAATAACTATTTCAACTATTCCATTTTTCAAGAAAAATTCCTTGAAATAAAAAACTAATACCAATGTCTGATTAGCTATATATAATATAGAGATTACTAATATTAAATACTTATTAAGCTTGACAACTAGTGAGACAAAATCAAAATACAGTTTATGTCGTAGTCGTGCTGATATAAAATGTGGCAAATATTATATTATTATTATTATAATACCTTGATTGGAATTTCACTATAGGTTTTAAAAAATTGAAACGCAAAGTTATCACACTGAACAATAATTTTCGACTTTATTTAACCAAATTTGGGCAAATCTACAAGCATTGTTAAAATTTTATTCACCAAAAATTGCTACATGCTTACTAAACAAACAATTACACGATTAAAACACACTCAAAATTATTAGTTCATCTAAATTAACCCATATGCAGTAGGAAAACATTTATTTGAAAACATTTCTAAAAGTAATATGTACAAGAGTCCGCATCATTGACGACACGGCGGAAAATAAAACCTTGAATGCTATATTTTCAGCTCCAAAACATCAAAAACACTTACCACTTAATTACATTGTAGACAGAAATTATTAGAGATGTGTAAATAAATAAAAGCATGATATTCTGAAGTAAAAGGTCTTATCTGGTAGCTTATGACATTACAAGAAAACAACTTGAAGGAAAAAATTTTAATTTCCTTCAAGTTGTTTTCTTGTGATGTCATAAGCTACCAGATAAGACCTTTTACTCCAGAATGTCATGCTTTTATTTATTTATTCATCTCTAATAATTTCTGTCTGTTGAGGGGTGGGGGGGGTTCTAGGTCTACTACAATACAAGGCACTTAATGGGTGATGGGAAATATAGAAAGAAAAGATACCCTAAAGAATACAATTTCAAAAGTGAAACATTTTATCATATATTTTTCTTTCGCTTTTCATTTCAGTTTTCAGTTTTCAACAGATTTTCAAAACTATAAGAGGCAAACCAAGCAAATTATCTTCTAAATACTCCAGTGTTTAGTGGTATCTACATTGTTTTCCAATAACTTACTTGTTAAAAAGTCTTGGTGACTTAAAAAATGTTAAAATTCAAAGTACAAGCCAAAATTTTAAATGTTTCCGAGTTTAAATACAATGCCATCATAAATTCTGATCTCGGAAGTATAAGTGAGCTTTTTTTGCAAACACGTACTCCTTATTTGTATTGGCCACGTAAATTTCTCAATCCATCGGCTTTTGTGGTTTCTGAAAAAAGTTATTACCAATAAGTTTCATTAAAACACAACAGACCAAACAAAATGATGGAAGCAATAGGTCATATTCCTTCCATTAACTTCTATTGACCCTTTTATTATGATGTAAACAGTAAATGGCCTAACATTGACGGTAAAAAATAATTATATTTATTTACTAGGCAGATTCTTTTTCTTTCAACTTTATCTAATAAGTTATGAATCGCTATATTCTCATTTTAAATTAGAAAAGCAAAGAAATTATTATTATTATCTGGGACATTTGCATAAATTACAGAAAGGCGATTTAATTTTGTTTAAGAGGTACCTCCGAAGGTTTGTTTCGTTTCCAGTAGTGATATACTGGTTTTACTGGGGCATCATTTTTTTCGGAATTCGATTCATCCTTTTTGTCCTAAAATAAATGAAAATGAATTTTTCATTTCCCAAATTGAGAACTAAAATGATTTCCAGTGCATTTAATCGTATTTATTTATGAGAAATTTCAAAAACATAGATATTATTAATATAAGTTATATATATATATAACCTGGGACTGATATTGGTCCGGCTTGTCTTTCGGAAGTAGATAAGCTCTACTAGGAGCTGCAAATTCTATTTCATTTGCCGGGGACACAGTTGCTGGAGGGACCATGGGGGCCCGCGTGTTGTTAGCGCTGATATCCATTGAAGCATTTCTAGCTTTCACGTCTTTCAGACTTGGTTCCTGATGTGTCCCATGGACTTTGGTGGCCAGCTTTATATAACGAGAGCATGTAGGAATTTCCTCTCGAGGATTAAGCTTTGAGACTTTTACAACTCCGCCGTGGGTAGCTGTCACGGGGGTCACCGTTGACATCGACTTTCCAACATCTTTTGAATATCCATTTGACGACATGTCGACCTCAGAAGTGTTTGCTAAAAATGCATTTTTTCCAGGTTGGCATCCCTCTGCAGAAGTGGGGAACGACTGTACCTAGCAAATAAAATAATTTTCATAGGTATTATTACACAAATCTGGGAAAATAGGTCACGGCTAAAGGGGAAGTGTGTAGAGTAAATATTTACTGTCAAAATAGGCATTTCCGACAATTCTTCTTGTGACATAATTTGATTGATTGTAATAGCTTTATTCACCAGTACCGATGATGTATTTGCTTTCTGCACTCCTGCAACAGATTTAGGGATGGCATGCGAAGTGAGAGCTGCAGCTGGAGGTTGTCCAAGAGATAAATTAATTCCCCGGTCCTTAATTAGTTCCTTCATATCTCCGGCCGACGGATAATTAACGGACGTCCCCCATTTTTTTGAGTTGGGTATAATCGACATCGATCTCGAGTCCTCGATTCTTGAACCAGATGAAGATGACAAATCTAGAGGACACCATTGACTACTACTTGAGCAAGGATCTGCTGGACCGAGTGGATAAATGCCTTCATTGTTACATGATTTCTTCTTGGGTATACTTAAATCAATTCCTGCAAAATATCTTTTCTTTGGGGGAACAGCAAGAGTCGGCAAATATCTTTTATCGAAAGCGTCAAGCCCTTTGGAGACTAAGTCTATCACTTGAGAAATGCCGGTCGGTATTGTTTGAGAAGACGACGGAGCGGCTGTTCCATTTCCACTACTTTGACCATCATATATTTTGATTGACTCTCTTTGGAAGTTTCCCGTCTGTTCCGTAAAGCCCTGGATATTAGTCAATTGATGTGCCGGTGTCATGAATTCACCTGGTTTTAAATACTTTCCAGCATCTTTGAAAGGCATTTGAACTTTTGTGACATGTAGCGGCAATTGCGACAGAAGTTCATCATTTGTCTTTTTTGGGGCCAGTGCTATTTTTGTGGAAAAATTGGGAAGCTTGGAGTTTGCCTTGCGAGACTTACCATGGATTGCGGTAGACCGCTTGTCTTTTGATAATGAATAGAAAATATTGTCTTTCGGCGGTGCAGGTTTCCTAGAATCGGGAGACGGCGTCCGAAGAAAGCGTGCCGGGATTTTTCTAGGGCGTCCACTTCCTCTTCTGAGCGGTAGAGTGTCTTTCAATGCCTGCCGCTGCACCACCGGCGGACGAAAATAGACGTCCTCCGGATCCTCATCAACGTCTCCATCCCCTTCTCCCTCATCCTGGCTGTCCTCCGGCTCTCCAGCAGAATCTTCACTCAGCAGAGACCTATCTTCGACCAACAAGTCGCTAACTCTTGGTCTTCTTGAAGGACGATTTCGACCGTACTTGCAAATCCATATGCGTAGAACCACATCCCGTTTGTAGCACATGGTCATTTCTTCGACCGTGTCAGTGACCAAGCATTTGGTTTTTTTGGTCTTCACTATGTGATCTGACTCTGAAACTTCAATCTAGCAAATAAAACACGCGAATTACTCTATGAGAAGGAACCTAGGTAAAGAGAAACGAAGAGAAACTAACCCCACGATTCGACAAGCACTCCTGCCACGTCACATCTAGCTCTGTCTCGAACTGTGGTTCATCTAGACTCGAAAACTCGGGTAGTTTTGATCTTACAAGTACCCTTGCCCTGCCCTGATGAAGCACATTTAAATAATTAGTAAACCTGTGAACAAATATAACCCAAAATACTTCCTTTTATGGCATTGATCTCTAATTCTCTAGCTATTTGAGTGTCTACTATATGATAATACAAAGCAATCTTTTATGTGATTCACAATCTCTTTGCTTAGTGTGTTCAAGGCTGTATTGAGGGGAGACATTGGGGCAAATACATCCCCGAAATCTAAGAAAAAGGAAAATTTTTTTCTCAAAATACCAAAAATTCTCGTGCTTCGCGCGATTTTAAGCGATTTTTAAGGAGTTTTTGGCTTATTTTAGACAAAAATTTCGCGCTTTGAGCGAATATGCCTAACAAATATCGCTTTTTAACATCCTCGCCCCCTCCGAAACCGACTTCTAAATACGGACAGTGTTTGTTTAGTGTTAATAATTAACTATTTAGATAACCCCCGCCCAGAATAGATTTAGTTTTACTAGTTAGGGCTATGTGTATATAGAATAACTTACGTGAAAAACTCTCATGACTGACAGCATTCTGAAGATATTTATTGCCACAAACTCGCTCAAATCCAAAGGTGCTTTATTAGTTTACAATAACTTCGAAGTAATGCGAAGACTATATCATCTTCTCTTTATCTTGCTGTCCACCAAGATATTGATCACATCTTTCAAAACTTATGGAAAGAATTATTACAAAAGCAGTAATTCAAGCATCCAAAAATACTTGTAAGTGTAGGAAAATTAGTAAAGTAGTAGAAACTTGACTAAACCTACAGTCACTGTAGAGAAATAACTAAATACACTACCAACTGCCTTGCGGATAAATCACAGAATCAAAATTATGTGATAGGAATATTCCATTTTTAATTTTTGAGAGACAAATATCACTAGATGTTGATGCTGATCTGGAAAGAGACTGAATAGAATGCAAATTAAAACCAAGACCACCGAAATTTGAATCCTCTCTCTGCAAATCGAATGAAGTGATTAGAAACTATCTGTAACGAGCAAAGGAAATATGATCCATGTCCCAATGCTGCCAACTGTAGCTTTGTCACAGCATAAAATATCGAATAGTTGAACAGGACTTTTGCGTTGTGCTTTTGCAAAATATGTGTTGGGTTACGCTTCTATTGTATGAATAAGGCACTGCTTTCGCATTTGAATCGCTGGTTGACGTGGAACTGCCATCGATGCAATGATAAAGTGCCAACGCATATTATTTCTTTTCTTCGGAGTGTAGCATTCTGATAGGGTGATGAGTAATGATAGCAAGCACCTCGCAGTAATATGACACGGCAGTAGCTTTTATTTATAGGTACTAAAATGCGTTGTTATTTCCGTGTCAGTCTGTTTGAATATTATCAGCTATGATAAACAATTGCAAAATATGGCAGCAGAAGAGTTTATCTACTCCAATAACATATGACCCTTGACACCTAACTAGCATTGGACTGTTTAGAGTGTCACAGAACCTATCAGCAGAACCTAGCATTACACGACTATCTAAGATAAGTATCTAATCCAATAATATACTTCGGGAAACGACATGAGAGAAAGGAATGTTAACAAAAGTTGCGGAGGAATATTATGTACTACAAAACTTTATTGGTATAACGATGCATTTATTTTTCACTAGGGTTACTTAGAAATATCTGTTTTATAGTTTCTAGTTGTATAATAGTAAGTCTTTATAGTTAAATAGGTATTTAAACACATGTAGGTACAAATGAATACTGAAAATACCAAAAATATCTGAAATAGTAATTGTAAGTCATGCAGTCAGCAACGTAAGGGACATGCACCTTAGATCTAATTTTCAATACTTTACTTTTTTGAGCGAGTATTTTTTTTGCTTGGGAGAACAGGCAATATAAATATCATCTTCGGGTTTAAAAATAGAAAATATAATTGGCAGGACAAAAAGTCCATGGAACATTGCAAATACAATAACAAGTGCGATGATTTTCAAAAATACATGGTAAGATTCAACAGGGACATAAATTATGCCCAGTGCCCCAATTAGGGTGGAAATGCCAGACTGTACAATTGGCAGCCCCAGGGAGTACATTGACTCCCTAATTCTTTCAGTAGATGTGGGTGCATCTGAGGAAATGTGTGCATAGGAGATGTGAGCAGAAAAATCGACTGAAAACCCAATGCATGCAATTAAACATACAATCGCCGCCAAGTCCAGGTTGACATTCCAGAAGCCCATTCCACCCAAAACTCCTAACTCTATGAATACTATAGAAAAGAAAACAGCCAGAGAAGTAGCTGCATTAGGAATGAACAAAACTGTAACGATCATCACAACGATTGCCGCCACTGTTACCATTTTTATGGTTAGTTCTCGGATAACAATAAACTGATCGACAAAGTCAAGTAGATTTTGGTATGCTGTGGCATTTAGATCCGGATAGCGACTTAAGACTTTTCGAAGGTCCACCAACATCCATTTTGCAATTTCATTAGTCAACAAGTTCTTCGACTGAACTATATATCTTGTTGCAATAATTGTCGAATTGTCTTCATTAAATTTAACATCCAAAGATGTTGGCATTCTGTCACTGATGTATTCTTCTCGGAAAAAATCATTGAACTCGTTTTCGCTTGTGATGTTCAGATCGTAAAGATCTTTGTAGTTATTCAAATAACGAGTATAATCTCGAAGCCAGTTTTCGCTAAATTCTGAAGTCATGTATTCCAACTCGTAGATTTCTTCAAGCATTTGATTTATTCTCGACTGAGTCTCATTGGATGAATAGTCCAGCGGGTTCGTGATAACAACCTGAAATTTCATATGATATTTTCTCAGAACATCAGACAATGCTCGCAATTATCACATTATCAGTACCTGGATTCTGTATGGATAAACTTTGAAGTATTCGTCCTCCTTCTCAATGAATTTGGCTAGCTCAGAGTCATAACGCACAAGTTGCTCAAATCTCGTTCCTTCGTTGATTTTTGTAACTCCCAAACATGAAGTGCAGATGTATGCAAAAAATATAGCCATAAAAAGGGCTTTAACATATTTATTGCAAAGGAAGGTGGAAAATCCATCCCGAAAAAATACCATGGCTGAATTTTCCGATTCATTTAGCATATTTTTAGGATCTGCTTCGTCAAAGCCCCCGGTCATAAATGTCCTTTTCCAGTAACTCATGTTTTCTGTTGATTTCACAATATCTCAGTAAAAACAGAATTATATACTGAGACACTAAACGCCAATGTAAAAAGTGGTGAAATATTGAATGATTTTCTCCTTTTTCATTTATATAGAAATAAATGCAACATACCGGCTTTCGACTTTGGTATAGCTTGCATCCACCAAAACAAGGAATGTCGGTTTTTTGCTTCTAAATCGCCGAAAATGGCCATAATTCCTCCAAAAAAGAACACTTGGTATAAGTAGATGAACAAAACTCCCGTTCCGGCGTAGGCAGAAAAAATTTGGACACATGGAATGGGGGTGAAACTAAATTCAAAATAAAAATGGTTGTTTAAATAATCCCCCACGCAAATATTAGTAATATCTCTAGGCTTGTTGGTTTTATTGTGTCCACGTACACTCCCACAAAGAATGACAACATATCTGTCAATGAAGTTATTGTTATTGAAACAGCCGCTTCGGAATAGGTTTCAGAAAGACGTTTCGGTACTGAATCTGCCGGATTTGTCCTACGCCAAGCAGCCAGCAACACAAAAGTGTCATCTAGCCCAATTCCTGTATTACCATAATTCAAAATAAAACCAAACTTAATTAAACCTTGAAAATCTTTCAGATTAACATGCAGATTTTTATATTTACATATTTAGTATGTAGATCTTTAAAATGCTTTTCATTTAGTTTGCACACCATTTACATGCACATTTTTAGTTACAAGTCTTGCTGCATTTACTACAGTACGGGCTAGTTAAAAGTAACCATAGGGATTACATGCCCCTTATGGGAAATTATGAAACAAACATTATCCATAACCTCATTTTTTTATTTCTGCCTATGCATCGTATGTGCATCGTCCCTATTATCACTTTTAACTGCCCCGAACTGTATATATAGCGTCTCGTATGTGATTTGTTGATTTTTTGTTATTAATAAGTAAAACGCTTTGTATAAATAAAACAATTAATAATAAAAAAGCAGACAGTTGTACCTAATAGAATGAAGGGGATTGATATGGAAATAACTATTATAGGGACCCCAAAGTAGCATAGTATTCCAAATGATGCAGTAGTTGCCAGTATAGCAGACATAACGCCAAAAAATCCTAAAAACGGTTTGGATTTGACGCAGTCACTCATCATTGACGAAGATACGGCAAATATCGTGGCCAAAGTAGTTGAGATAAGAAAAGCCGGAAGAGACGTGTATACATTTTGTACCAATTCATCAGAGAAACTGAATTGCGTCATTCTGTACACTCTTATGTGCTTCCATTGGGCGTCTGTTCTGTCCAGGACCTGAAGTACTTTTTCTTCCCAATTTCTCCCTCTAAAAATATCAGAAAGCATCATTAGAAATTCAGCATTACGAACACCCTAGTTGTTTCACATTCGCCCCAGCCTCGGGCTTCAAAATATACAGATATTGTAGATTAACTCGATCTCATTTTTTTAAATTTATTTATTTAGATTAAAGATGACCTATAGCGTATACCTCAAACCTATTTCCCCTTAATTTCTCTTTCAGATTTTGAAATGCTTTAAGATGCCCTTATCTGGTGCAGGATTTTTTAAACTGATGTAAATTGAGGGCTACTGACTTATAATTTTTTAGGAAACCTTCATTTCGTATTCTAAATGAAATTTCAATCAAAAAGTGCATAGATTAGGATATAGGGCAGGTTAGGTTAGAAACAAAAAACAAAACCGAATAATGCAATGGTTTAGTATATTGTAAATGCTAACTTGCGAGGACTAACTAAAACGAATTTTCCATGTTGCTTCACATAAATTTTTTTAACCAACTTCACAATACTAATTTCAGCTATGAATTTCTCTGAGAATTTAATAGCTTTCCGTGGTAATAACAGAAAATCTAGAAAATCGGAACTTAAAGAGCTCAATGTCACCGTTCACTGTTCACAATAAATGCGCACTCCATCCATTCCTCATTAGGACTGTTGATGATGTACAGGGCGAATATTATGTTCCTTTGGTATTATTGGTATTCCAGGTGAGGTTTTGTTACAAATACATTGTTTTTCTTTTGCCTAAGTTTCATATTCTATAATATAATCGCACTAATACCTGACTATCTATGTCTTGGTAGGAGAGCCTAGGAAACCTGCATATATTGCGTAACCTAAAACCCCCTCTCCCAAGTGTAGCGCAAGTGCTGGCTGTAACTCTTTTGGATATCGTCTCCTCCCATCAACTATCAACGTAATATATGCACGTTCCTTGAAAGCACAAAACTAAAATGCGCATGCCCCTCCCTCTAAACCAACGAATTGAGTTGCTTCATATTGTTATAACATCAGAACAATAATACAAATTCACATAAGATGATTATTGGTGATTGAATGGAAATAATTAGCTAAAGAAGACAATTCTTTTTCCAAAATCCCGGGATCATATTTTTCTGATTTTAAAGGGGAACATTCTGGGGTATTTAATAAAAATAATCTTTTATTATTCCCTGTATTGGACACTACGATCTACAGTTATTATTTTGGTTTAGGGACTTTTCCATTTGAACCGGAATTGTTTTTATTACTGTGATGGGTGGCCTGCTTAATTTCTCGTGAGTGCCAGGTTCGCCCCTTAGCTGGGTTCACTAGTTACATATAAAAAAGTATCTATAGCAGAATCTCAATTACAAAATATTCCGACCAGAAGGAGAACCAAGACGCCGACCAAACAAAGAAAAATGCCTGGAATGGACGGGGTATTACGAGCCGAGAAGACGCATGCATTTAGACAAATTATGACTCTTCAGAGTTAGCTAGCATTATCAGCCCCCTAAATACTTAGGTATTCAAAATTACTTATTGTCAATATAATCAGTCTACGAGACATAATCAAAAGAATTTGCCAAACTTACTTCAGATTATCCTCCTCGTTGGACGTCTTGGGAAGATAAGCTAAGAGGATTGCTTTTGCACTATTGATAGAGTATGAGTCTTGAGTTAAATTGATTCCTCCCATGAAAAGCGCAACAGGATAGCTGTTAAAAGTCTTTGAATTGAACATGATTGGATAACTAAGTCGTACAGATCCATTTTCGATTTCTGGCATGAGTGCCTCCATCTCCAGAAAAGAATTAAGATTTTGGCACTCATTTTGCCACTGAAAACATATGCCACTGTAGTTTTGATTATTTACTTCTAGCCCAGTCACAAGCGAGTCCAATTCCACCAACTCTTTCCAAACTGCAGTTGTTAAAATCGAACCTCCATCTTTCTTCATTACTATTATTCTGGAGAGCAGAAAACATTAAAATATCACTTCTTGATATACAAGTAGATAAAAATAGGTTTTATACAGAAATAAGGTCAACACAATGAGATGCTGCTATGCCAAGTTCACTTGTGTAAAAAGAAAACTATTATCACCAATTCTATCACAAATTTGAATCACTTTCTGATAAAAATGAAGCCATACTTTTACAGAGACAAAGTAAAAGTTTCCACATCTGATGTGCATCGAATTATCAACTATGAAATGCGATTCTCAGAATTACTTTGGTAATTTACATGAATGCAGTGAAGAATATTTTTAATTATTTCATACCTGAGAAATCGGCCGTAATGCATGGCTCGCGAAGGTTCAAAAGCCTCCGAGTTCTCTGGAAAGTATTTCTCTATTATTTTTTTCGACATTTTATTTTCGCCGTCAGTGATGGTATAGAGGTGGTGAATATCTTCAACATACTGAAAGTAGGTAATACCATAGCCAAGGAAAACGGCAATTACAAACGGAAAGAAAATGAATTTCTTGGGGTGGCGTCCAATAGCATCTCCTAAAGAGGAGAATAGTATACTCAAATTTCTACTAACAATTCCCATTTGAAAGAATAATGAGGCTTTCTGATAAATCGGAGGACTCTGATGTTCAGTCTGAAGTCTAAATACAAATGAAGTGACTTTCAAAAGTGGGTAAGAAATTACAGATTCCAATTTTCTCACAAGATTCGCATAGATTAGCAAGTCTAGTGAAGCTCATTAGCCAATGGGTAGTTTGATACAAAGGAAATTAATTGTGAAGGAAAAGGTCCGTCAAGTGTTTTCTGGAACTTACTACTATGTAAGCACAATACCAGTACATGTATGCATTGGTCAATGAACAGGGTTTTAAGTTAAAAGAACTCAGGTTTATGCGCAAACTGGTTTTCGCAGTAAAAAATTGACCTTCTCTGCATGCTCCATTTAATATTCCTACAACTTT
The DNA here is from genome assembly GCA_020055645.1 of Tomocerus qinae. Taxonomy (NCBI): domain Eukaryota; kingdom Metazoa; phylum Arthropoda; class Collembola; order Entomobryomorpha; family Tomoceridae; genus Tomocerus; species Tomocerus qinae. The sequence continues at coordinate 2,948,462 of CM034548.1, read as the reverse complement.
CTTATTCTGATTTAGTATTCCAATGGCTTAATTATCTCTCTTACAAATCATGAATTGATTCCCATAAATAGATATACTTCAACGTACAACTTCTTATACCTTCAGAGGTGGTTATTATTCTATCCAAAGTCACAAACTTCAGCTAATGATGCGAAACGATGTAACAATGATTATGTGACACTCAGAACCCGAAATATATTCTTATCTCCAGAAAGCACAAACTAGTACTAGTGATGCATCAAGCCACAAGAACATCTATACTTCGTGAATGTAGAATACGTAACAATAAAATACATACTGTAGCAATTTTTTATTTAAAGTTTATTTTCTCATCAAACGATAGGGAAATTTGTTATTTATTACTGAAATCTGACTAAAAACATTTTCTAATGCTTTATACGGTTTAATTGTTCCAAGAGAGTTAAAAATTGCCAGTTTTTCTTCGCGTTTAAAGTAGAGATCGAAATCCTAAAATGTTGATAAAATTATGTTGCAAGACTAATGTTAAACACGTTTTGTTGCGTAGTACGTAGGCGTTCCAACACTGCTGGGGCTGGATTCAGATTGAGGCTGTATGTAGATACACTCGTACATCATAAAAATATGCAATACCATTCCGTACCTTAGAAACCTATCCTTAATAACCGCCACTATTCAGCTCTGCGAAACATGTCTGAAATGTTTCAACGTTTTTTAACCGTTCCCATATTCACAGAATTGCAATTCATAACTAAATATATCTATATAGCTGTTCTGCGCATAGATATAATATGTGGGATTTCAATACTAAAAAATGTGTTCATGATTATATTATTATTCTAGCTATAAATATGTTTTACTCGTCCAACGATATCCGTATGCATATATTTATAGCAGCACCAATTTTTATATCTAGTAAAAAATAGTTCACATAATTATAGTCACTGGATGTACGTACATGACGAAACTCACTTTTATTAATCTTTTACCAGTTTTTTGCATTTATTTAAAATGCGTTATTCTGAAAACTCGATACAGTCGACTTTTTCATCAAGGTGGGTATTTAGAGCCAGTGAATTTATCGAGGGGTAAAACATGATAGGGACGTATGCATCTACAATTGGGACTTTAAAAGTGCTGGAAGGTAAATTACAATCTGCAGCGAAAACATTATAATACATCTTTCAGTAAAATATACACATTTTTAACTCCAAAGTTGATGTGGGTGTGTAGTTGTATTGCGTCATAATAAAACTGAATAATAATCCGGTGGGCCATATTTTTGAACCATATTACATTCAAATTTGGAATCCCAAGGGTTCATGATGTTCAAATAGATGGAACTTGACATGCGGAAAAGACTTAAAGACGTAAAATGATTTAAAGACTTGCACTTTGCTATTAATAATTTACGCTGTAATGAAGGGGTTTGGGAAGAAATCATACTTGATCCTTTCCAAACAAAACAGAGATTTCCAGACAGATATAGTATAATTCTATACTACTAGTAGCCCCCAGCAAGTGTGATTAAATTTCAAAAGGTAGGCATAATCATGCGTATTGGATACAGTACTGCTGCTGCTGTAAAAAATAATTAGGCATCCACATTTTGATTAATTTTGAAATACGCTAATGTTAACCCATAGTCCATATAACATACGCACATGCGCATTTCAACAAAAAGCCGCAGGATCCATGGCATGGAACAAAGACACATACATCATCATACTATCATACAAGCGACATAGGAACAAAGAACTTAAAATATAGTTAGTAATAATGATTGCTGACTGAACTCTGAATAATAATTTAGGCTAGCAACTTCACTACTAGAATTGGAAAACTAAGCATAATCGAGATGTCATTTGTGAGGAAGTAGTTGGTCAGGTGGCATTTACGTATTCTTTACCCATTGCAATTTAATCTCAATGGATCCACTAATCACCTATAGTATTTACTGGTATTGGGGGGATTACTATTTACTATAAACATGGTGACAACCAAACCGGTGACAACTGTGCAATGCTTCACTTTCAATACCATCCCTTACTTTTTATAAATGGTGATTACTATTTTCTTAATTTTCGAGTTTGTAAGCCTATTTTTAAAAAAAAAACAGATTTTTATGTGTAAAAGTTCCACTGTGGGAACTTCTCAAATTCCTAGGTGAGATAATTAATTTTTAGAGGCAAAAAATATTAGGAAACGTTCTATATTCTACTTTTATATATTTTAGCACAATGTTCAGACAACATCATGTCAAAAACTATGATAGAATGACGATGTATAGATAAGGAATAGCACTGTTACCGGGAAATAGGAAAGCCGTAAATGAGACGTTTTTTGCATTTGAGTTTAACAAAGTCCCAGATGGTCGAGCTATTGAAACGATGGATACGAACATCAAATGCTCGTTTGCCCTCATAGTCACTTGGATTTAATTATTGGCGAAAAATTCTAATTGCTAAGATTACAAGAAGCTTCGGAGCCATTAAAAGACATCGAGTTGAAAGTTGAAATTGGATGCTGAATCTTATCACGACCATTTTTATGGTTTTCATCCGCTCCGTATGGAGAAGTTTTAGTAATAAATAAAGCGTTTCTGAGTGTAATTCGAGAATGAAGATATATATTATTATAGATACATCATTCATCAAATATTAGTATTTCAAATGGATATGCATTGTTCGGAAGAAATATTATGACTGTGTGTTGATGACCATAATAAATAACTGATGAGACCAAAGGGGAAATAGAATAGAACTAGGCTTCATTTTCCATCATTACAATGGCATTGAATCGTTTGTAGTCACTTCTAATGTCGTTATAGTTTAATCCTATAAGAAGCAGCCAAGAAAAGCGCAGTGCAAGTTCCTATTTATTTTCCTTGTCCGTTTCGTCCATGCTGCAAATATGTACCTATCCAGAAACCAGAGAGTTTCAATAAAGGAATATAGTTAATAAGTTCCCTTGACTGTGGGAATACGGAATACTTTATCAGGAACATTGGGATATTTTTGTGGCTTGGCTGCTGTGTTGGTTGTACCAATAATACTCTGCTCTATACTGTCTGCAGTACAGACTCTTATGTGTTGTGTCCCAATACCAACCAAGATGTAATAATATTTGTTATTATGCTTCGTGGGCATGCAGACTACTACACCTTTAATATTAAAGCAAAAATGTGGCTATAAAGAAACTGATTTGGCTCAAAACTTCCAAGAAATAAAAGTAACCGAAACATAATTAAAAGTGTGATTATAGTGATTTGGGTAATAAATATTCAAATAAAGTCGAAAATATTCTGGGGCATTTTAGCATATTATTCTGCCCACTACAATGTATCCAATAGTTAGCGGTTTAGTAAATGTTCATTATAAGTTCATAGCAGCGTGACTCGAGAAGATTCTAACTTGAACAACTCAACTCAGAATCTGAGAAAAAGAAAAAGGGTTGCAAACCGTTAAAATGCATGGAAAAATATCGATATGCCCCTCTTGGAGTCTTTTATGAAAGCAAAGCTTAAAGATACCAGAAAGAACAAGAAAGTGAATATTGTTATCTAGTTTCTCTTGCCAAATACACAATTACTTTTAGTAATAGTGACGACTACAGGTTTAATTTATCTGTCTAACAAGCTCTTTTGCATGCACTAACCTTTGCAGACAATGACTCCTATTAGTCCTATTTCATTTTCAAAGAAAATAAATGACTAACGTCTACGCCATAATAATATTGTATAGACAATAAACTGATATTGTGTTACTGAATGCATGAGGATTTTGCGAATACTAAAGCAGATGCAACCATAAAGTGAGTCACAATAATGGTACAATAACCGTATAAAACTGACACCCGTGATAAAAAATATTAAACAGAGCAGGACGCAGAGCTATATATAGATTTGAAGTGATAAACTGAAGGTTAATGGGCATAATACGCATTCAATTCCAATCTCAATCAAACCAATAGACTTCAAGAATTACAATAGTTGTTGCTCTGTCTGATCTAATAAGAGACGTAGAGTTATGTTAAATGCATGCAGAGCCGGTCCTAGCTTTTGCTGGGCCCTATGAGTTATATTAAAAATTTCCCACATGGCCAATAAAATATTCAACTTAAAATTACTCGTTTTCGACATTTGTCCGTAAATAATAAATATTTGTGCAAAGCCCATTTTTACAAAGTTTCGCTATTTTATTGATTATTTTTCTGTAGCTAGGAAGAGCGCGAGACCGTTTGCCCATATACAGATAGAGGACCGCTTCAATTGTATTAATGGTAATCTAGATCTGTACGTGCTTGTAGTTTTTATGTTTCTAAATCTCGAATGCTAACTGCGAAATGAAGCAGTGAAGAAATGACGTCACAGACATCAGGTTCATCAGGGAATTGGAAGTCCAGTTTTACAACGTGGTCGCTTGTCGTGAGAAAAATTATGACGCTTTTGATTGGGGATGGTGAGTAGGCTCCAATTGCACGATTCAATGGAAAATTCTCACATTGAATTGTAGGCAGACCGAAGTTGTTGCTAACTTGCTTTATCTGCAGCTCTAAAGATCTTGCAAATCTGTACCTTATCGTTACAGTCTGAAGCGTAAATAGATATGACTAGCTGAAGCCATGAATCCATGTACTTAATTATGTTCAATGAAGGTACTGTATTTATGTACTGGAAACTTTCTAATGAAAACCAGTTTCTGGAGAATGTGTCGTCACCTATGATTGTTATTAGCTCTACCGACTTATAATGTACTAATAAATTTAACGATGGTATAATAAGAGTTGGTGGTTAATTGTACTCATAAGTAAATTAAGTTTGAGAAACACAGCATAGCAAACTTATTTTGCTGCAATGCACTCCTTTCAAAGTCCCGTTTATTGTTCATTTTATTTATTATTCAATTGCTGCTGCATACGGGCGGTCTTTCCAAGTGAGATGTACAGACTTTGAAAGCTGTCAATAAAAATGAGGAAAAGCATTTAAAGATGACGTGCCCGCAGCACACGAGCAAAAATATTTACGCCCAAAGATGGGACCGATTAATTCTTCTAAACAGAAACATCTAAACTTGTACAGCATTTTTTGAAATAATGTTTTATTCATTTTCAAAGCAGTTGACAATTTCAAAAATCATTGCATAATATCAAAACTAAAAAAGACAATCACGAGCCTTTCATACGAAAGCAATTTACAAAGTTTTAAAATGGTTGAAACATTCTACAGTAAGGTGTACTTAAATGTTTATAATCTACAACGTGAAACCTTAGTTGTCTTGCTTCATATTGAACTGCTAATTCTTATCATAATATCAATTATTTCTCCCAACCCTCCTCCTGAAAATACATCCTGCTGCACGCTTTTCCCTTCCGCAAGAAACTGTGTAATTAACAGCTATACAAATCTCCTGAATGACAAAGGCAAAACACTTCTTTTGTGCAGTAAGATTTAGTGTGGCCCAATTTGAGACATACTCGATCACAAGAAGGCTTGTCGTAGCCACCGCAAGGCAAATCTACATCTTTGAAATTGGGTGGATGTTTTATGCAATTTCTTGGACGGGGTCTGGAAGTTGAAGACGTTTGAGACTCACACAGCTGAAATTGAAAGTAAAATACAATTCTTTGTTCATTAAAAACATTAATCGGCCAATGGTTATAAAAAATCTAAGGATTTGCACTTAAATTTCAACTTTTTTCACATCTGAGGATTAATAATGAATTATGCAGAATGCAAATGCTTTAGTTTATACTCACCGAAGCGAAGTAGATAATGACAATGGAGATTAATAGTATGTTTTGAAATTTGAGAAACCCCATGACTGATTTTCACTGTGGACCAACTTAAATTTAAACTTTTTGTTTATTCTGCTCTTCGGTATTGAGAAGTGAATGGACGCCTTTCTATTTCTCAAATGAGTAATGCCAACTAGGACAGAAGGTCTTTATACACTTTTAATGAACAAGTTGTGACATATTATTCTGAAATTCACGTATCTGTGCTCAGGTAACATGTTGTGAGACCTATCACGCAAATTCTTACTACTTATTCATGCAAATTAAATCATGAACGACCTTGTTGTGGTGCCTATATGTAATAATAATATGCCATCGTGTTAATTTGTCAAATATGAGAAAACCTTTACACATATGAATAAGTTTTTATTAAGTACAGTTTTGTCTTCCATCAATCAGAAGATACTTTCGGTGGCCATGCAGTAGAATATTAATTAAGTAATATCATTGTATAATTAATAAAGGAATCCAGATCAAAAGGATCATGTGTAATTAGAATTGTTTTTGCTCCATTAACTTTTGCAAAAACTTTTATTGTTTAGCTTCCGTATTTCTTAGGATAAAACTAAAAAAATGCTACATTGGCAGAAATGCGTCAATTATAACAACGTTAAACGAAATTCACTATCAATTAGAAGCGACCACCAAGAAATTGTTCTGCTGCTGTCTTGTATCTATTTGTACAAATACCTGTCGTCAATTTTTATCCATTCCTCTTACCAAAGAAACGATTTTGAAATTCAAAAATGTAATTGAAGAGCAAGATAGATATACATTTAGTTAAAGTAATCAAACGTAAAAGCTCGTTTTAAAAAATAACAGAATAATAAAATGCATTATGTGAGCACTTGCATTTAAGCATGTTAAAACACACTGACTGCACAATGTACATATAATCTTTACTACACATAAACGTAAAGTGGGGCATGCGCATGGAATTCTGTTGAATGTTGTATGCAACCCACCGGTAATCAATGCTTTATGTACGGTTAGTACTGGACGACGAAAACGACACAGACGAAACTAGATGACGAACTTGTGAAATACGTGATGAAGCTTGTAAACTAGATTGAATCATTAGATGGGGTTTGCAATACCTTTTTCTGATTTGAGGACTGAGATCGCGCCATGTGATTTTCAGTTGTTGTAAAACCCCATCTACCGATTCAATCTAGCTTACAAGCTTCATCACATATTTCACAAAGTCGTGACCTAGTTTCGTCTGTGTCGTTTTCGACATCCAGTACTGTCACTATCTGTCCTGTAGTATTATCCTTCCAGTCTTACCTATGTATACTTTCGTGAAAACACTGAAGGTTGGAAATATTTGCATACAGAATGCATGAACTGCTTTATGAAATATACAGACTTGTTGAGATTTGCCACATTTAGATAAAGATTAAGATTGGCTCTGCTTAGCTGCGTTATCAGAGCGGCGAAATAACACACGATGTTATATACATACCGATATACATACCGACCCACGGAATATTTCACTGCGCAACTCGAACGAACGCCATTATGTCCACTAGTCCACTTGATTAGACACACTGTGCACTCCTTCACCAGGTACGCATATACCTAGGTGAGCCCAGTCGCGCGAGAGCTTTCATTGTCTTCTTATCTTTCAATCTTTTTGTTTTCGAAGTCTATTCAGAAAACTAACGTGCATACTATAATATCTTTCAAGAAAGCTGTTCCCGAAATGAAAACAATAAAATAAAGTATGGATTAACAGGAAGGTATGCCAGTAACTCTGAACCGACTATCAAATTTCCCAGTAACATCTTTTTGAAATTCACCGTTACATTAAATAGAAGTTGCTCGATCCCTCACCCAAAAGAAAAGAACTTTTCCCCCATATATGTTTGACGAGCCCACCCCCCTCATCCTGAAATTTTTTCTACAATGCGTAATTTTGATGGCATTGACATGAATCTGTTCTGCTTCGGGTTTGTTGGGATTTGCCTTAATGAGTACGTTATTTTAAGTAGAAATTAAGTCGTATGCTTGGTTGAGTTATCGAAATAAGGCGGATTAGCACACAGAATTAAACCTACAGAAATTGGTCACAGCGCATGTCCAACTTTTGGCGTTTTGTAATGATAATTATGCACACAATCAGGCATTGGAAACATTCAAATGCCAAGAGCAACAAATGCCGCCCACTTTAGGATAGCGGGGCTTAGTTATAGGTGTAGCAACGTTCAATTATCACAGCAACGAGATTGGCAAAAATTTTTGATGCCTGTAATACATACACGGATACTTACGGATGCGATGCGTCAGTTTACGCTTATACTATAGTCATGATAAATACATTCGCCTAAGATGTTCCCAGCTTGCTACTAATAATTTTACGATTTTATATGGACGCTAATATAATTTTAACTTTATGCAATGGACTGCCCACTGCCCACATATAATATTAGTTTATAGCAAAGTATCTTTGTGGTGGTCCACTACTGCCTCCGCATGAAGCAACAAGGATCTTATTGTCGCTCGGCGTTCTCTCATATTATACATATCGATTACTAGTGAACACAGTTAAGGGGCGAACATAGCACTCAAAAGAAGTTCAGCGGCGGTCCAGGGTCCAACCATCACATTAGTAAAAACAATTCCGAAAAAATCATTGGTATTTCCCTTAGTTTATTATGCTAGCTTTGTAATTTCAATAATTTAAGTCTACTTTATTTTCTACAGTGGTTAGAAAAATATGATTCCAGGATTTTGGAAAAACGTACTAACCCAATGAGTACAACTTACGAGTAAATATTTTACAGAATAAATAGTGCCCCCTCCCAATAATTCAAAAAAAAAGTTGTCTAAACTGGCGCAAACAAATCAAGGGAGCAATAAAAAGTAACACCAGCTCCACTGAAAAATGGTAAAAAAATTTGCCGATACAGCGGAAATAATTTGGATTAAAAGTTTTGAAATGCTAATTAATATGCCCTACGATCATTAGGAAATTTCTAGCTAATCATTTCCATTTAATCATCAAAAATCATGTTATGTAAAGTGCTGTGATGTTGTATTTATATGAAGCAATGAAGCAACCCATTTCGTTGGCTTAGAGGGAGTGAGTGGGCATGCGCATTTTGCTTTTTTGCTTTCAAGGAACGTGCAGATATTACGTGTGCAGTCGATGGGAGGAGGCGATGCCTGCTACAGTCAGCACTGCGTTACACATGGGCAGTGTTCGATGACCAGCCGGCTGGTTGGTTAAAATGGCTGGCTAAAATGGCCGGCCGGCTGGTTAAAATTCTTTGTTAGCCAGTGGCTGAAATGGTCAAAATGGCTGAAATGGCCAAAAATAGTCAAATGGGGCTCTGTGAACAGAGAAAATCATCCTTGATTTGGCGGAAAATTTTAAAAACCATCATTTTTGGCCATTTTGGCCACTAGCCATTTCAGCCGTTTTAGCCGGCTGGCTGGTCAAAATCATTTTCAGCCGGCTAAAATAGAACACTGCACATGGGGAGGGTGTTTTGCGTTACATAATATATACAGGTTCCCTAGGCTCTTCTACCAGACATAGATACATAGATAGATAGGTATGTAAATTTATTGCTTTATCTCAGTCTATGGTTATATATTAAAATGGATTGCCTACGATACGAATTACGAGCATATCTGCAGGTTTCTTTTTTCCACCATTTCACAGTCATGAGCACGCGATGGAACATCTAGAACTGCACAACTGTGCCTAAGAATTATTACGATATTTGACAGCTGAGTGGCTGAGTTGTGGCATAATTTGGTGACGTTGTATGCTAATCGAGCGGTTTTATCGCCCTGGTTTATTATACTTGATTTGATTAGTGACGTAAAATATAACAAATGATTTTAGAACTCTCATAGGAAAATTGCGAGTAAATTACGAAATTGATAAAATTTACACGAGCTTAGTAACATAACAGATGTACAACAGAACGAGGGACCCTCAACTATTTTTAAATCTCATATATTGTCCAACGTTTCCTTATATACAGCATAAATATTGATAGCACCCGTGGTGATATTTAATCCCGTATGACAATTTGCTGTGGATATGATGAAAATAATAAGGATGAAAGTGTACAAGCCATTAAAATCGAATCAAATATGTATGTGTTAAGTTTTTATTGCGCATATATTTGTAGTATAACTTGCAATTGTACTGATAGCATTGTTTTATTTTGAGATGCTTTAAAATAACCACTGTATGATTGAACGTGTCTCATCACAAGCAATTTGTCTTAAAACTTGACTGGAAATATTATATGACGTCTCCATAATAATCGTATTACACTTAATCCATCTATATCTAAATTAAACGATGTTTTGATTACCATGTTAATTAAACTCATGATAATACACTAATATTGAATGTCCATAAAAGCTGACAATAAATGTGGCATGCTGTTGAGTACAGTTGAAAATCATGCCTCCAGCAGTCGAAATGAGAGACTCCACATTGTGTATATTATACACATATCTATTCATAAAATCTACCTACCTATTTATTTACATGAATGCTAATACTTGGTAATATATTGGCACTTATGCTCCTATAAAATTAGATTAGTTTAATCGCTAAAAGTACAAGGATTAATCACTATATAGTAAGTTAAATTAATTAAATAACTAGGAATGAACAAATTCCAGAATCAAACCACTTGAGAAAAACATTAAGTATGAGTATGACAATAATTGAAAACTCTTGCCTGGTAAACACAAAAGGGGCAAACACATTGTGAGAATACAGTTCCAGTCTCATGAGTCACATAAAAAAATTATATCCATGATATACGCCACAGCTTCTTAATAAGGCACGCTGCATAATGATTATAAATGCTAAACTTAATGTGCATTGCCGTAATTCCTTCTACTGAGTGATGTTAAAAATACCTTACTGTTGATATAAAAAATAACTAGATATTAAAAAAACTACTCTATTGCACTCGGCGACTAATGATTCCATGGAGAATAATCAATTCCACCACTGCTTGGCGTCCAGTCAAAAATTCCGTCCTCCAAGTTAATGCTCAAGTTTCCAGCAGCTTTTTTGAATAGACTTTTCAAGTAGTTGTAATTAGGCGTCTCATCGTACTGAAGCAAGCGACAGTATCGCAGGTACATGGCAAACTCTGGTGGAAAGCCCTGAAAGAAAAATATGCAATTTTAAAATGTTGATAATCATAGCCCTGCAGACAACCAATGAACGTGTGTGTGATGCAAATTGTTATTATACTTAGACACTGATATGCAGAATTGAAAAGCCGAGACATGGTTACTTACAGCGCAAAGTTGTTCCGGACTAAGACAAGCTTTTGTACGATAGACCATTTCGTGACGTTCTGTTGGACTTAGGTTTTCGTCAAAAGGACCACTCCAGGGTAGACGCCCACGCAGAAAATACACGAGAACATGGCCGAGTGTTTCTAAATCGTCTCTTCGGCTGAATAATAATAATAATAATGAACAGTTAGCGTCATTCAAATCATCGAAAGTCTGAATAAACACAAAAATTTGCCTAAAACCAAATAGAAAGATGGTTGTTCTACTTAATACCTCTGTAGTATCCCAACATGTGTGTTTACAGATGAATAGCGTATCGTGCCCACAGATTTCTGCTTTATTAGCATTGGTTTATGTGTGTTCGTTTTCTCGTCCCAAAACTCAATACTCATTCCAAAGTCAATAAGATGGATCTATGACCATTAAACCAAACTTACAATATCGAAAACAAGGAAACATTAAAAAATAGTCATTTAAATAGGAATCGGCTTACCGTAGAATTTGCAGGCCCTACTCCAATAAGAAGATTGTCAGGTTTGACATCTCGGTGAACGATGCCAAGGGAATGCAGCTTCTGTAATCTATTTAACACTTGTACTCCTATCATTAAAATTGTTTTCAACGAGAACTTCATTTTGCAGCGATGGAACAGCGCGGATAGGGACGACCCGAGTCTTTCCATGCACATGTAGTTGAAAACTCCACATGACACTGGCTCGAAGTAATTTTCTTCATATTGGCTGGTTCATAAAACAACAATAAGTATCAACTATACATGTTATGTAAAATATGTTATATGTTCAAGTGAAAACGTTTTTGGAAACTGTCCGCAGTCGCAGACGTTGAAGCAACTGAGTTTTGAAATTTTCTTTAGATTTTTACAACCATAATAACAACTCAAACATATTAAAGAGCAATAATTTAAATTTTTTCAAACTTACTATACAATAGGAAATCCGGTTTCGAAGGGCCCAATTTTGCCGTAAATTTTTAATTCGTGCAGCAACTGTTTGTGACTAGCAGTGGCCAATTCCAGTTTGATAGCTACCTCCTGTTAAAATATTAGAGAGTGATTGGAAATCCAGGAGGTGGGTTTGTTTTGATGGCTGTTATTTGCAATAAGTTGGTTATTCACCTAGTTAGTCCTACTTAACGTGGGACTACTAAAACAACAGATGCAACAATCGATTGTCGGTCATGTGCAGAAAGGCGGTCGAGCGAAAGTCGTCGAGTATTGGGTCTATTATTTAGTTTCTCAGTGCGACGTAAAGTAGGCGCTAAGTGAATAACCGTACTTAATAACAATAACCGTAATAATACCTAACCGTAATAATAATATCAAAGCGGGAAATGAAGAGACTGTAATTCTAACCTGTCTGGAAAATAGGTTGACCCCTAGGTAGGCCTCGTTAAATGCCCCCTTTCCAAGGAGGGAGAAAACTTTGTAATCCCCGAAGAAGGTATCGGGAGTGGAAGGCACAGTGTCTTGGTAACAGTGATCTGGTATCGTACTGTCAGCTTCTGCTCGCACGACCTGGGCCATGGTCTTCCGAAGCCTTCCTACGACCTCCGTTGTTGATTTTGACCTGGTAGTCCCACCTTTCCGCCCCGTCCGTGCTCCGAGAGGAATAAATATCTATGTCTAGCTAACCTCTCCGTCAACAGCAGACTAACCGATTCCAACCGCTGACAATGCAATGAGTTCAGACTCGACAATTTGCCTATGACATATTTGTCAAATTTTTATGGAAATTGAAGTTTCTGCTAACCACATACACAGGTACTCTGCACTCATTCATGTGTGTACGTACTCCTATATCCATGTAGTTAGCCAGCTAAGAATACTACAAAAGCTGGAAGCTCTGATAAACTGATAAGCAAACATATTTACATGTTATCACCAAATTGACTAGTCTCAACACAGCCATCCTAGGTGAGGACACAATGTAATACGATAAAAGAATTCAAGTATAGGTAGAAACACAAAATATATCACGAATTAGTAACAGTAAGGTCATCAGATATAAGTCTCATTTTTTACTCGAACCTACTCATAAACGGTACGACTTGAATGGCCCATATAATTATAACTCTAAATATTGAAGTATGTCTTGTATATTTAAATATGCAGAAAGCTTTTAACAATAGGAAAGACAAATCTATTCCATGCATTTTTGTTCTCTAGTCGATTTCACCTTTGTTCGTGGAATTTAAATGTGGCATTGTAACTTATACGCTATGCTTACATATCAGTTTTGATACCATTTCTAAACAAAATTGAAGGAAAGCTTTTACGTTCTTACATGAATAATACTACTAGAATGTTGAGCCCAAATGCTTATTCATATTTTTCATGGAGAACTTAAACCCCCAGAAAAGCAGGAACCAACCATTAATTACAAAATGAACTATGGCCTTAAAGACCTTACGGTATCTTCAGCTTAATTGTCAAGTTTCCAAGCTACCCATATTTACAATTACACTTTATTAATGAAAGTCATAAAATATGTTTCAGACAAATTATTCTACTACAAAGTTTGTGAACTCCTTATGAACACTATTAGCATGATACACATACACAATGCACATTGTAGCAATGATTTTATGTAATAATGTAATGTCTGCCGAATTAGAGGACACTGTTGGTAATTCCACCCATTAGCTACAAATATTAGCTCTATTTCTGTTACATCTAAAATTGGAGTTAATCTGCAGGTTTCTGAGAAAAGGTGCACACACCTGTGAGTATCTTACATATCCCTTTAAAGAGCCAGAAGGTAACTAACTTTGTAACTAGCACTTTGTAACTGCGTAATTGGGCATTGCATTAGTAGCGAAGATATCGTGCCCCAACAATGCGAGAAACACAGAATATTTTTTCCAAAAATCGTTAAAGTATGAATTTTATAATTATTGGGGGAATATGCAGTATCTCTGGCTAAATAGGGCTGGAAAAACATCTCGAACCGTGCACCTAAATACTTGGGTTTATATGGGGACTCTCTTAATCAAAATCCTGGATACATGCCTGAAAGGGACTACCGCATGGCACTACCAAAGCTTTAAAGCTTTTTGGGATCTCCAGTAGAAAAAATTAGTCGCTGAGTCATAAATTGTAGTCATAAATGGATGTGTAGTGCCAGCCACAGGTGTCTGGACCTTTTCTAAGAAAACGGTAGATTAACTCGGAGTCTAGTCAATCCATTCTGCAGTTCGAAGAAGGTATCAAGCTATTATATGCATACGATAATAGAGTGATGGAATGAAATAACGTCTTGTGGTTCATCAAGGAGTAGTTGCACTATGAAAACTTATGTCAATTGTCGTTGTTGATAATGCATTCAGACTAGCTATATAATAATTCTATCAGTTGAAGATGAAAATTGTAGCTATAAATGCAGCTAACTAAATGCAATTGTCTGAATATTATTGAAAGCTGGACGGAGAAAGTTATTTTGTAGACGATTTCTTTATTGAGTTAGACGTCCTTGGTAGATACATGGAGTTCATCATTTACATTTACATTCACATCTTAATTAGTCTTCTTACCTAAATATTTAAACATATATAGTATAATTACATACAATTAGAATACATTACCGTATCGTTACCTACTTAATTACATCGACGCGAATGATTTATTTAGTATCTTAAGTTAACTGTATGGTTGCAACTTTAGTAGGTGTACGTACATTGCATTCCCATACATATTATATTTCTGTATGTATATAGCGTAGCTATACAGATACTTCTTTATGCTTTACATATCTCTACTTAGTAGTTAAGTAGTACATTATTTATTTAGCATTTTAGTGGCTTCTTTTTGATTTGCTTGTAATAAGTGTTTGCTGTTTTGTGATGTGGATTTAAGTCAGTGGAAGAGGAATACATATTTATGTGTATCTTTCAGCTAGGTATGTATATCAAATTCTTAGATATAGTAATAACAGGGTCACTGAACATCCAGACGGGGGAGGGATAGCGGGAAGGTCAGGGGTCGTCACAAGAGATCGTATCTTTAGTGCAGTTACTTTCAATTGGCTGGCTGTACTGACTGTTTGTTAATTCTATTGTTCAGTTTGTTACACCATACCAGTTCTATTTAATTTGGTATAGAGAGGTATGTAAGTGATGTACCAATTAACCTTAGTAATAAATAATATCAAATTCATTCGCCTACACGGTTTCTTGTGGTAATATTCTATTTAAATAGTCATCCATTCAACAATTATGGTAATTAAACAAAAGAGCATCTCATAAGGTCATTTCCATCCCAGGTAAGGAAAGCAATTCAACTACTACCTGCAATCTTTTGTACAGAGTTGCAAGTCCAACTTTCATATCAATACAATACAAAGTAATATAACACCTCATTCAACTGCAAACCTTTTTGGTAAGATTTACATGATGAAGACGATAGAAAACCAAAAAAGTCCCACCGAAAGGGACGACTGTGTTCATCATGCATTCCATATCAACATCAGCAACATCCACATGTACTCCCTAATGTCGTACACATTAATTCTTACTACACTCGAGTACACACTATATAGTAAGGATTTTATAATTAAAAATACATTTACTACGATTATTTATTTATACATGTACATGACAAGAGATAAATTGAGGTTGACGTGCTAAATACTACTACAACAACGTTTATACACATGGTACAGGTATAATAAATGGTAGACTACCTGCATACTACACAGCAAGTTCAATTACATTTATTTAGTAGGTATTAAAAATTAGTATACAATACAGATAAATAGTACATACACAGTAGTGCTATTTGCTTTTATGCTATTCTTAAATTCATACAAGTCAGTTCTTCAGATAACAATTAATAAATAGCAATCCAATGAAAGATGTCGTAAAATTATAAGTAGCAGTGAATTTAAGACAGCATAATACTACGTAAAAGAATAATTAAATCTGTAAAGATGTTGTAAGACATCTGCGACGTTTTTCTTCAACAATAGTCACTATAACTAAATACCCCTTGTACAATTCTTGACAATGATAATTTAAAGTGGTCCGAATGCATGTTACAATTGCTTGCTAAATAATCCTGTGCAGTTTCAGCAATCCTGACATTCTGCTACGTGATTGAAGGATTTATCATATAGAACAATTCCACCGAGGTCATTTAGTTATATATCGTACTTCAGCCAATACATGCAGTTATCAATGCAGAGTATCAGTCTGTGTTTTGTATGTTTTTAGGTATAAGTAGCTTTACAGTCAAAAAATAATAGATAATCCTGCAAGCAATTTCACATTATTTAAGTTGTAAAAACGACATACACACTTTTCGAATTACATATAATCCAGTAATTTTTCCGTGGACCCGAAAGACCACTCATAATTGTTTGTCCCACAATTCTGAACAGAATGGGACTCCTATCTGTGCATTACACAGGTAATGACTTTAAGGTAATGACTTAGCACAACACAAAGAAAGTTAAAAAGTATCATACCTATCCTAATGATAAAAGAACACTAACTGCAGTATAATTTTAGGAACATGCAAACTCAATGTACATTTCTGCTTCACAAAAACGAAGAAACTAATTTGCATTAGCTTAACGGAAATAACAACAGCGGTGATACAATGTAAAAATTTGTTATTTGTTATTCCACGTATGTCTGCAGCCTATTTAGACAGACTGGAAACCCAATATTTTATTACAGGGGGAGGGAACCTGCAGAAAACAAGTACGCAATGCATGAATGAACAAAAATGATTAGCCTATAATTTTTGTCTATCGTTTCCTGTATCAACATAAATATTTACAAAACCTACGATGCATTCGCATGTCTACAATTGGTATAGGTAGCTTACTAAATACTTAACTATTACTCTATCTGAGATGACTACCTTTACATTTCTCTACTCACCAATTACTCCAAAGATCGACTGATTTGCATTGTCTATATCAACAGATTCTTACGCATCGAAACACTGAAACTACTACTGTACTTACGTATTGCATTTCCAAACTTGGTATTCATATTCATTATGGTTACATCTAACTATTTGTGTATTTTCAGCCAGAAATTCATAAATTATTGCAATTTAAATTATGTAAATGTATCGCAGCTAGGTGTAATTTACATATTCACACTTAACAATAATTTTAGTCATTTTTATCAAAGAATTCAGAGCAGATTGGTAAATATGAGAAATTTGCTCAGTATATAGTAGCTTGCGAAACGGTGAAGTATGAGTGTCCTACTTTAGCTAATAGGTTTGAAAAAAGCGGTATTAATCACCAGGTAATGAGTTATTATAATTTTCCTACATTCCCTCATTTTTTAAATGTGACAATAACAACCCTGAAGGTGTAATAAGGAAAAGCAGGCCGTTTGTAATTAAAATCTTGGCAGATCTGCTGCAGTTAATTGGATTACAAAGAATTCAGATCTAAATTGAGAAAAATTAAAAGGAACTAAAAATCCCATGCAAAAATGGAGAATATAAAAATCGTTAACTGAATGTTCATTTTATCTGAGTCTAGATAGAAAATCTACGGAATTCATCAGTTTGAAAGCATTCGGCAGCATAATGGTAATAGGTTATAGTAATGATGTTGCCAATGACAGAGACACCCCCAACGAATGAAAAACGCCCACCCACCGCAAAGAATCATACTTATAACGTCCACAAGTAGGCAATACAACTTGGAGATAGAAAGATTTCCAGAAAGAAACTCCTTCCTCAACTATTATAAATAACTAAATTAATATATTGGCTTGGTTTCTGTTGATAATGCATATTGAATATATATAAATTTGTCGCAGGACAGTAGATAAAAAACATATTTCGCTAGATCAAAATCACTCAGACATCCTTCCTGTTTTCGCAGTAAATACTTCAATAGAAAATAATACATATGTATACGGACCATTAGCAATGTACGCAATCATATCAATCAATTACAAATAATACTCTTCTAAAAATCCGCTAAGTGTGTTAATTTTGTAATACGACTCTATATGAAATCTAATGTACCGTACATTAGTAATAAATATGCTCGCTCAGTGATCTATTCACGACGTGAGTAAGCATACATCATCACCAGAAATCAATTCCAATAACTGTACCTTGTGTACCGATCTACAGAGATGTAGAACTAAGCAATCATCATTTGCTACAATGTACTTATACAGTAACCAAAAATCACATCATGATATAGGAGAAACAGAAATAATCCCGTTAAACAATTCATATTCAAATGGAATATTACATTTGACAGCTATAAACTAAAAAGTGAAATTTTAGCTCAAAAAATAACATTAAATTGTTTGAACTAATGCTGGACATTTTTCTAAACATAAACACTGGTTGAAAAAGCCTTTGTAAAATAGACAAGAAAAAAATCATTACATCGAAGAGTAAAACTGAATTTAAATAAAACTTAGTACCTAATGCTTGTATAGTGGTATAAAATATATTATCATTATCATTACGCACTTAGTCTAATCAGAACATTCTTCAACTGCACTCCATTAATAATTGTACTCTACTATTGAATAATTATCATAGCTAAACATTGTATACTGCCGTGTCAATAGTTATTGTATTTATATACGTACCTTACCTAACAATTACTCTCTAGATTGTAACACCTGAAAACCTAATTACACTAGTTCACACATTGTCGGAGATAAACAGTAAACATTTAAATATTTACTCTGTATTTATCAGATGATTGTATTTCTCTTGTGGTCTGGTAAGTACTAGAGAGAGAAACTACGATTCTTAATTGCGATAACCACATTTACCACAAACAGCCTTTAAATTGAAATAGATTTCCTAATTTTAATTGATCAGACCGATTAGATTGAAAATAAAGGAGGCTTTGTTCTGCAGCGCTTTGCCATTTAGTACACGAAGATAAAAATTAATGTCGACTCAGTTGTTTTATTTATCAGCGCATAAATGCTTACGGGAAGCCTCTTTTTCTCCTTACAATTAATAAACGAGATTCTTTTAGTGAGTAAGTAGACTTTTGATATTTTTGATATGGAGGCAGACAATTTTGTAGGTGGTGGTTGCGTTTTTATGAATGTAACTCCACAGCGGAAAAATTCAACATTAACATCCCTATCATTATTTATGCTTTCGTTTCTCCGTAAGCTAACAACAGCTTTTACGCATATCAGCTTATCCGTCGAATGTTTAGCTTCTCTAGTTTTTTGGGTTTATAGATTGTAGAAGATTTCAAAATTGGATTTGTTTCTGTTTTATCATAATATATATTTGAATAGCTGACTTGCCTTGACCTGACCTGGCTTATTTGAATTAACAAGATTGATTATACGTACTTATAATATAACACCATTGTTTATCGTTAGTGCTATAGTAAAGTATGTAATATTATAATTTTGATTTCCACTGATTCTCACTCAATACAATCATCTTCATTTAAACATTAATTATTCCATAGTTATATTATGTAATCTAAGGGAAGTGATACGATTTGACTTGCTTCTTCATTGGATTGATGAGTAAGAGTAGAGAAAAATATCATGTTGTACAATTCTAATGTTTTACATTTAATTCTTATCGTGGTATACTTGTCTATATTATTTTTACTCCATTCTGTAGTTATCAATAATACATGGTAAATAGTCTACGCAAATTCAGCAGAAATATTATGTTTCCAGTTTTCCAATATTGTGTACATGTTTAATTATGAAGCGTATGTTTCATCTCTTTTACATACAATTACTTGCTTTCTGTATTAATTTTTTGTTCTACATTCTAATCCAATAAATGTACTCCCCTTCAATTACATAAATGTTGTAAACATGGATTTGACATTTAATCTGATTATTTAAATAAGACTGCTAGACTAGTTTTGGAGTCAGAATTTGAATGGGGATATGGCTGGACTGAGACAAGCTGTAATCAATATGCTCACGATTAGCATATTTAATGCGACGGAAGGGAAACGGAAATGTTTAGAAAGAGGCTGCAATGCATTCATGGAGAAACTACACATCGTAGAAGAACTTTTATAATAAATTACTATAAATTAGTGGATGTAGTCTTCACACATACGCTAACAAACAGGATTACAAATGAACTATTTCTGTATATAACCGTAGTACTTTCTAAAAATGTTTTGCACACTTAGGTAGTGTGTTTCAATTAGTAACGTAGCAAGGTAATTATTATCTTCAATTACATAATTTACAGTATTCGCATTTTACTGTTTTTACGGTGTTTATAATATAAGTATATACATTAGACATTTATGTATTTACTTATAATTTACAATTGTGTACTTATAATATAATTACATTTCACTGTTACACTTTCATATAATATTTCTAATTTTAAGTAAATTATTTAGCGCGGTTGAAATTACATTTTTATGATTTATACACAGAGTAGTAATGTTGATCGTAACAATGACAATAATTAATAGAATATTATATTCATACGCACATTACTTGGAAACGAGACGAGACGACACAGTACGTTACTTTACCACAGTACGACAATGTTTATCTTTTAATTATATTTATACATACATGATTTCTTAGAATGATAGGGCAATAACAAGGAAGTAGACTAACTACCGCTTATATTTATTACCTACCACACGACGACACTACAACAACACAGTACCTACAATACAGTACGGGGTAGTACATTACGAGATACACCTATGGGGAAATACATCAAGGACTTTCCAGACAATAATCTTAGCATTACCAGAGCAGCTGCCAAACAGATACGTAAACAACTCAACAGATGCCCAATTAAAATGTATCAGATAATTTTGTGCCGCATCATCATTAAGAATATAAATTCGAATCGATTCCATTGTAACGGATTTATCAGCGCCCATCATTAACCCAGAAACTAGCAACCAGTGTGGCCTGGTTCTGGCTGGACTTCAGTCGTGTTGCATTGGCGAATTAAAAACTGGAAAACGCAGTGAGTAACAATTTCTCTTTAATATTGTATCAAGTTCAAAAATCATATCGAGTTCCAAGTACCCTTTGCTTTGTCTCATTATTGTTAGCATCATATCATTATTACACCCTAGTGTACTCTACATTATTTCCAACTTTTAACCGACCTGCTTCTCAGTAAACAGAACTGATCCCCAAGGCTGCGCTTGTTAAAGCTCCACAGGAACCATATCCAACGTTTTCAAGAAAATAATTTATTCCGTTAAAATGGCCTTGATAATCTAATCGTTTAGCAAATAATTCCAGGATCTCATTTCCAAACAAAAATATCTTCAAGTAAGTTTCTGACAAGAAACGATATACTTGTTATCATCAGAAAACATCCTTACAAAAAGCGCAATAAAGCATAACGCCCTTTACTAAATCAGTGAACATTTTTAGGAACGAGGCTGCCTCGTAACGAAGAGTAAGACTTAAATAATAAAAATTAAATTAGTAACTAAATAAAACTGCCAATTGAAATCTCAAATAAATAAGCCGAAAAAGAGATTAAAAATTGACTGGAGGTCCATTGAATAAAATCGAATGACATAAAAGAAATGTAGAGTAACATTTGGAGTAGGAAATATTTTAGAGATATTTTAAATTTGGGTTAGTTGTTTACATTTTGCCCAGGGTGATACAATTGTAAGGATTGAACGCGACCATCTCGTCTACTTGCGTCTGTCACGTACTGTTCAACGCTAAAGTATTCATAAGGAAGGAATCTCCCTCAACACGTCGAATGTACTCATTTTGCTCTTATTTATTCAGTTTTGCGATGCGTCGTTTTGTAAAATGTTATGTACTGATGGTCATATTTGTTGTTGGGGTAGCTGTATTCTGGCTTGGTTGTCGTTTGGTGGTGGTGGGAGGGCTTGGCTTCTCAATAATATTTCAGTTGACTTGAGTTGTGTAGGTGGGTGGGCAGATGAATGCAATAAGCAGAGAATAAGAATGTAATAATGTCGATCTGTTCTGTTCCACATCTGTCTGTTCTTGGTTGGTTTACATGGTATGCATATGTTTTATGTACTATTTATGTATGTATATGTATTTATGTATGTATATTAGTAGTTACAGGGTTCTCTTTCCACCAGTTTCTCAGTTCACGACAAGGAATCCATTATAAAATACAGCACCCTGCACAGCAGCTACTGCTCCCCGCTTTAGACTTTTGTCGTTGGTCTGCAAATAAACAAAAAAGTTAAATATATATTAAATATATATTAAATATAATTCTTAAGAAAATCTAGCATGGGAATTAGTACTCTAAATTGTCAACAACTTTTTGCCAATCTTTTTTCCGACATTATATTGGGTTAGGTTTTCCAGAGTCAGCAATTTGTTGTAGACAAAATAAGGGGAAAGAGTAGTACTTTTGGCTGTCAACATAATGGGCAGAAAACACAAAGTATGTTCTACTCTGCCATTTTTCGTTTGGTGCTTTAGAATAAAAAGTCGGGAACCTGCACTTTTCATTTCTGTGAATGAATCTAAAAGGATTTTCCGTTCAATATTTATCATTTGATGTTGTATGTCAGTTGGACGGGAGGACAATGCCATATTGTATAGAGTCAGTAGGAGTAGGGCAGGGTATTACTATCAATATGTAGGTGAAATGAATTGTTCGAAATTCGAGAAGAGCTAAATTACACAACATCCAGTAAAATTTGAAGGAGTAATAGTTGGGAGTGTTACGGAGCGAAGAGCGCAG
The DNA here is from genome assembly GCA_020055645.1 of Tomocerus qinae. Taxonomy (NCBI): domain Eukaryota; kingdom Metazoa; phylum Arthropoda; class Collembola; order Entomobryomorpha; family Tomoceridae; genus Tomocerus; species Tomocerus qinae. The sequence continues at coordinate 2,925,712 of CM034548.1, read as the reverse complement.
TGAAGCCAGAGGAAGATGACGAGATAAAAGAAAAAGGTTAAATGTAATAGGAAGGATGTGGACTCAAAGACAAGGTCTAGTAAATAGAAAGAAGTACGTATAAGTAAGTTAAGGAAAGGGAGGACAAGGACGGGCGGAGAGGCGATGATGCAATGAAACGAGAAAGAAGAACAAATCCAAAACCTTAAACAGTCGAATAAAAAGAAAAGGACAGGAAAGCAACGAGTTTTTTTTGTCTATCTCATTGAACCATTCAACTTTGACTGGGAAAAGGATTCTCTCTCTCTCTCTCTCGCTGCAACTCAGACTCTTGCAGTAATGCAACATAAAAGAAAATAAAACTAATGCTTTCTCTCTGCCGTTGCTTGACTTTCTCCACGATTCAATTCCAATCTCTTCATCTTGAATACAAGTATCTACGTGGAGTCGGAGAAAGGAGATATCCGAGATGAAACCCGACTGTCTTCACTCTCCAATCTCTAACCATTGGCTATTTATAGATCCCCGTTTTGCATGGTAGTCCTACTAGCTGGCAGTACGTAGTCACGGACATATTGCTCGGTTTTCAGCTTAGGTGAGTAGAGAGAGAGCTCCTGCCATCCATGCAACAATAAAGGCAAAGGAGCTGAGATTAGCGAAAACAATGGAAAGGAGTGAGGAAGCAGAGCAGACAGCCAACATAAGAAAGAACACAACTTCCTCTACTTTATGTCTTCCCTTTCCCGTTACAATTTCCAATAATATTATTATGTAGTAGGCACTCCACACAGCAAAACAGAATCCTTAAAACAGAAACATCCACCCTGATGCCACTATCTACTAAAACGACCAGAACATATTTTCTGTGCGCAGTCCTTCCCTTTTGATTATTCTAAAATATAATACGTCTTAGTTGGTAGATATATGCCTACATACATTCATACGTGTTCTTGTAATCATCTCCAAAAGAGACAGATACTACTGACAAACTTGGACTGTGACAGTGACATCACAAAATGCAGTCCCTCCAAGTATATTTTGCAGTGTTGATTTATTGGAGAATAAGAAAAGGTCGACTTGGTTCTACATGCTCAGATGATTCGTATCGAGTGTTCTGTCACCTCAAAAGAGTTGTATAAGGGAGAGGTAATGAAAAGTAATGCTTTGCGAGAAAGACAAGTTAGTCGTCGAGTGTCGTTAAGTAAGAAATTGCTTCAGGTTTTGGTTTATGGGAGATGGAAGGAGATATCCCGATATGATCACTCCTTCTTCCTAACAATCAGACGTTAAAGGCGGATACAGGATGATGTAGTGGAGAGTAGGGATTAATAGGATATATTTATAGCACGTGGGGAAAGCATCTGAGCGGATGCGGCCTCGTCGTAATGATAGACCATTTATTCTAATGGAAGTAATAAATGCAAAAAATTATCAATAAATATGCAGGAGCGTGCGAAAGGGATATCATACGTTTCTCCTTTGCTCCACTTTCCCAAGCAGCGAACTGGAGGATGTCAGAGTCTTTAGATACACGTTTATTATCCACATTAAAAACACATTGGGAACTATTAGTATGGATCACCATTTCAAGGCAATTCTGACATGCGATCCCGACTCATCTCGACAATAGAGTCACTACTCCGTTGTCTCTCCTCCTACAGACTCTTCAAACTCATCATGACTTCCATTCCGAGAATCTCAACTCCAGTCCACTCTGCTCATCTTCAGTTTATTGTCTTTGCATAGCTGCATTGGAGGGGACACAAGGACCGGCACAATAATCATAATATTATCTGCTCCGCCACATCCACATCGACAGAGATACAAATCCAATCCACTGCTTTTTATATTCACAGACTTTATCATCCGCAAAATTCCGGCTTCCATCGAGGAAAACTCAATTATGACAGATTTATGTGTTTCCTACTTCACTTCATTTTACAGTTGCAATCGAGAATGGATGGATGAAGCCAAAGAGCAAATGTCTCTTCATATCTGAACTACTAACTCACAGATACTATATACATATTTGTTTGACTTACACATACGTACAGGTACTTTATTGGAGCTAGCAAGCAGGAGTATTATTTCATTCTCCTTGGCTAACTATGTATGTATTAGGCGCAATTATTGTTGGTGGGGTGGAAGACATTGGAAGAGAAGGAGCGAGAGAAACACAATAAAACTGGAGCAAATGGAAGATGAGCAACTATTTCAAGTGTCTTCTATAAAGGAAAACTATTAACAATAAGTACCTCTAGTAAACTCGATTACGGCTATCCCTCCACTCACTCCAAGAACCTCAGATGGCAGAGTACATAGAATATTTATGTAGAGCAGAGAGATGACATTCCGAAGAATCGTAAAATGCTAAAAGAGACCTTGGCGACAGTGACAGACTTTTATTTTAACTCCTCCTTTTGTCATCTCCTCTCCTACCATCGCAATTAAAAGACCAAGATGAGTTCCTAGCCTGTTTACGGCCAACAACCGACGACGCTTCTAAAATCCGCCATTAGTTCTCACTTTATGGCACATCCGCCAAGAATAAAGCGGAAACATTCCTTTTGACACTCAACCAAACGTAAACGTGTGATTATTACACTCCAAACTCATTTCTTTCAATATCTCTTTTCAGTTCAAACTCATATTCTGACTTGTGTCTAATATATTTGCTCCAACTGTCCACCATCATCAATTAGTTAGCTTTAAGAAATACATTCTAGGCACTATGATGAAACAAATTTATTTCAAAATCTTTGGTAAATTTTTTCTACGTTAACACCTCGTCGAAATAGACTCTCATTATTACATCAAAAAATCATATACCGATTTTACCTACTAAACCAAATACTTGTCAACGGTGGATGTCAATATTACGAGTGTATTGCACAATTAAGACGTTAGAAATAATAAACGGCAATTTAGGTTAAAAGGTAATAAAGTCACCATGGACGTTATACCCTTCAGGAAATGACAATGTCTACACATGACAATTCTTTCACTTCATTATAAAGATTATTATTTCACTCCGTCATTGCCAAAGACTTCTGGCAAGGTGAGCTAATTTGCAGATGGAGAGAGTAGTAAAAAAAGGAAAGAAGTTCGTCACGTACGGAGAAAATGAAAAGCTACAAAGTGTGTTAAGACATAATGAAATCAAAGTGATATCAGTCATAGAAAATTGCTTGCAGTGGAACAAGGATTTTTGAAAATAAGAATTTAAATTAAAGAATACCTTTTTAGAGGAAAGACCATGTTGTAATTAATTATTGCAGAATGAGATTTAAAAGTCAGGCAAAGCAAATAAGGTAAAAGTAAAAAAGTGGCATAGGACAAGAGTAATTCTAAAGGAATCAAATCTTGGACAATTGTAGACAAGACATCAAACAAAATAGCTGTTCTTTATAAGGCAAATCTCCTATCTGATTAAGTATATACAGATATAAAATTACTCATAGGAAGGTGGGCCAGATTTTAGAGATTGTGTGCAGAATAATTTTTCCGAGTGGAATTACAACGCAGGTTGCAGAAATGAAGAAAATGTATTGCACTACAATAAAATAATGATGCATATAAAGCGAAAAAATGGACAGGGAAGATGGGCAATAGTTACTTATTTACTACTCTGGGGAGTAAAGCACATGATAATAATGAAAAGAATTTTAGTCAGTTGTCTTGAGCCTGTCTATGTCTGCAAGTCACCACCAGAAATGGATTTCCTTCAATGCTCGCCATTTTCGTCATTGTCTTTAGCTATTAGAGACGGATGGAGAGGGCGCAAGAAATGGAAAACTCCAGATAGAGCAAGACAAACATCAAATTCTAGACTCCTGCTCGAGTGTCTTCTGTCAAACACATGCAATTCTCATCTGCCTTCTCAATTTCCTCTAAAATCTATCTTCTACTCGGTTTCCCCAGCAATCTGTCCTCACAGCGGAACTCAATTTACAAGGTGATCAACAGCGAAGAGGTTCTTCCAACAAAAATATCTAGGCTTAAGACAAGAAAGAATTTGAAACGCCGATCTGCAGTTATATTTCGAATTCTAGTTTGGTTGGAATCATTTACACATCCATCCACATCTCTACAAGTATGTTCATACAATAAGCCAAATAAATATCAACCAAATATTGCGAAATAGATGTTTATAGCTGTCTACACTGTGGTAGCTCACAATAAAAATGTAGTCATTATTATTATAATCTTGATTTCAACTTTTACCACATCTGCTAGTTTCAAATACCTTTTAATGAGCATTTGGAAACAAAAAGTTTATAGTGAAATTTGAAATACATTCCTATCCGACATTTTCAACCCATAAATTCATGGTGTTACCTGATGAGAAAATTAGCACAAGCCTGCCGCAAAAATATTTGCATGTATATTATACCTGAATCTATGACAGTGTATATTAGAGCTTTCGGTTTCGATGATTATTTTTAGATAGGCAAAACTCGGAGTTTGCTTATGATGCAGAATTATTCACTTGAAATAGATGTTTTCTACCTACCTATATAAATACTAAAGCCCACATCCAGAGACACACTTTCATGGGTGCACAATATAAGGAGACCTTGCGTGAAAACGCAGAATCTTATGATTGCGTCATTAAGGACAAGCCATGTAAGGAAGATTAAGGTGAGTTAGTTGAAATCCTTTTTCGCGTGGCGTGTGGAATCCAATGAAGATCAATATCCAACTCATCAATATCCATATACAAACATCAAAATGGCATTGACCATGTCCCAATGTAAAACCACGTCGTACTCGTAGTAACTCTGAATTGAAAAGCTCCATGCAAATGAATTAGATTTTGGAATTTTAGACCATAAAACTTTTCCATTCTTTTTTATTACAGCATCATCTTACAAGTGCCTGCACGAGATTTTCTATCTTAAACGAGTAGTGTTAAGCACTAGAATATTTAACAAACGACTCGAGAGTGCAATGCCTAGACAAACACAATTATATGCCAATAGGAAGGAAATCAAACTTAAAGCCACAATTTATATTCACGGACTTCAGATTTAATCCTACAATTGGGTATATTTCAATTTTACCAGGTGCTTTGTTTTACAGAACTAATTGCTTCCCTGAGACTTTTTATCTTCCAATCAATATTTTACATCAGTAAATCTAATCTAAGGAATAAGCTGGAGAGTATCAGACTATCCAAGATTTGCTATAAATGGCAAATGGAACAAATTATCGCGAACAAGGGTTTTAATAGCACTTTTATTATCTTACCCAATAACATTGTATTACGGTTAGGATTGGCAATGCACTCATGGTATCTAGTTCTTTGGAAAATAACTATTATTCACAAAGCCTTTCTTTTCATTGGGGAAAAACGAAAAAACAGACGCTTTAATTTCACACAATATTTGAAGGCTTCTCTGACTTAAATCAACGTTTCTGTATGATGCTATGTGCTATTTACGACTGTTAAGGATTTTAAAAGAGTGTACATTGAGTAACAAAGAACAACCATTTTGTGCAGATGTGATCTGATGCCAACGAAAGTAATTAAAACAAGATCTCCCTTTCAAAGAAAGTTCTAGTAAATCTAAAAACGTAATCCAGACAAATAAAGGCAAATCTAATATTGAAACAATAATTAAACAGCTTGCTGCATACTTACGTAATTTGCTTGAATTTAAAGACACAATGGACGTAGTTAATGTCGAAAGTGACATTGAAGAATGTTACACTTCAATTTGGTTTGGAAGGGCCAAATTACAAATAAAGTGTAAATTGAAAAACAAAACTAATTGTCAATTATACGAACGGCAAAGAATTTTAATAAGAGTTTAATTAACTGTCAGAAAGTTTTTATTCCAACAACAAAGACAGTAATTACATTGAATCTATGTACACATTGAACAATAAGAATATCATTCAATGACTCTTTGATATTCAATTACAGTTACGGTATAAAGCTTATATAGTCTCACCATTAAATATTGAAATTGCTGAGCCAAAATTAAATCCAGAAGCAGTATAATTTATTCCAATTTCAAACTATAATGCCTAAGAACAAAGAAAAGTTGATAAACTGAATTACTGAACAAGAAAAGTTCAAAGGAGGTTGTCTTTAGTGGAGAGAGTTCGTCCTTGGTTACAATTAAGTTCCTGAATTTCTTACTGATGATTTACAATAATGCAAATAAGCGACACTATTAATAACGTGATTGGATATGAAGTGCTGAAAATAAAATGTCAATCTACAAAATATTTGCCTAATTGCTTTGGCTTAACATGACAGGAAACGGACGAGGACAGACATGTTAATTTGTCTCATGGTTATCATCAGCTGACTCCGCACTAACGAGAAAACATTTTATTACTGTATTAAAGAGAAAAGAACTCAACTATTATATTTGTCTGGCAATCTTGGTCTGTCTGGTATCATGTTGGGGCAACAGCCCATTCGTTCTACTGTCGGTAATAATGCAGCATCAATTGTCAGTTGAGTCTTCTAATATTTATGTCGCAGCATCTCTCCAGTAATTTGTAATTTATATTTAACGACATTTTATGCATGACAGCCATGTACATAATATCATGCTTCTGTTGGCGTGATGGGACTTTTCAACCGGATGAATAAAGTCACACTAATTTGCGTCATTTATAGAAGTAGACTCAGACTATTATTTTTCAATGCATGAAGCATTATCAATAATTGCTTAATTGTCTTTTAAGAAAAATCTTTCAAAGATGATGAAATCATCAACTAGACCTCAAATTCAGGATTTGAATTACACCTGGATTTAGCCAACTTGGTTACAATCAACTGGCAAAAACTGGCTGAAGGTGGCCAAAACTTACGTATGTGGTAAACCATGTTTTCCCTTATGCGTCAAACTTGAAAGATGTTTATGCAAAGAAAATATGCAAAATCTGTCATAAGGTTTTCCTACTTCTAACGGACGTCTAACACTGTATTCATGCAGTCGAGACCCAAAATTAACAATTTTGAAACTTTTTCTTACATAGTTTTCGATATTGAAAGGAAAGATTTCAGCTACTGTTATCCATGCATCGGGTTTCTTTGATCCAGCTGGCAGAGATGTTGGTGGTGAAAACCCAACGCTATCAAAATGTATTAAAGAGTGGGCGTAGGAAAACAATGATGAAAAGACGGATTTAATTCGCAGACATAATATAATAGCGAATGGATGGGAGGTGGGTAGACAGACAGAAGGCTCGAGACAGCAGAGTGTAAATAATATCTGTTAGATTTATCTGCAGAGGAGGGAAAGTCGAAGTATATTGTAAAACATTTATTTCCCTGCGATCTTTAAAGCATCCGTCTCTCAGGGTTATAAAAGTGCCCCCGCAGTAGTTACCTTATGTAGTTTATTTAAGCTAGTTATAGAATCTGTCTGATTCCAGTCAAGGCTAGTCAATAAGTCTCTTTTTTGCAAAGTTATGCTCTGTTATGTTATGTGGCTGAGTCGAAGTGGAAGATAATAGGAAAGTACCGAGAGGAGAGCGGAGTCGGCGAAAGTGGATTGAATTGGATTTCGGATTCTAGCTCAAGGACAGCGGAGGAACGTCACTTACTCTGGACTGACTTGATACCTCTCCCTCCTCCGTCCAATTCTATGGACTTTCACCGTGATACACTTTCTCCACTTATACGTGCTACTCTCCTCACTTACTTCTCTGTACTCCGAGATATTAAGTCAGCTCCCTCCATGATTTCTGCCATGTCTGCACTGCAGTGCACTCCTCACTCTATTTCTATAAACAGAGGCTGGAAATAGATCCCTGGACAGGTCTAAGCTCTTGGCTCTTGTAAACCAAACCACATTACTATAGGGTATTATGGACTGACATGACACCTACACACGTCGTAATACTTAGTATAACGTCCATGCAAAATGCTATTTATTTATTTACTACATTGTGTTTTTGTCGGAAAACGACATGCGGCTTTATTTTTCGAGTTAAATTGAGATTCCCATTGTATTTCCATTTCAAGAACCCATAAATCAAATAATAAATCATTGAACCACCAGGTACATCCGTTTTCTGCAAACTACCAAAGGCCATGCTTAAATACAATTTTTGCATTTATTTAGTATATGTGGCATTGCAACCTAACATTTCTTTGCTGTAGCTTGTGCTGCATTCAGGAAACTCTTATTATTATCATTTAAGTGATTGATTATTTCACAACCTCCATACCTATATATCCAATATATATTCATATGTGTATGAAAACTAAATCGGCAAGAACGCTCAAATGCAGATTCCCACTCCTAATCACAATTGCACTAGCATTAACAACAATGTCTCTGTAATAAACAATGGAGAGTGAATAACTCAGAGTCTCAGCAGTTGCAGTTGCTACGATATAGAAACATATTATTTAATATGTACTTGTCTAAATAATGACAGAGACTATCAAGAAGAATTATCGATGAATTCATAACTGTCCAGCGAGACAAGTGGAGCTCAAGTACTTCTGTCCTTGAAAATGGCATGTTAAATACAGAGTTTCAACCATAAGGACAGAAAACTATGTCAAGATTCTAAATAATTCATGAGATTTAAACGACTATAGATAATGGCGTTTTAACACCCTCTTCAGTGCTGTCTCATTTTCTCCAAAACTTTGTAAGGCAAATCACACTGAAAATCTGCCGAACTAGTCCCATAAATAATTATTAAGCAAAGCCGACAATATTCCTTGAACAAGTGATAAATTTGAAATAGATATCTTCAACTTATGTTCCCTTTAAATAGTCTCATAAATTTATCGAAAGACATTACCACCTTTCCCTAATTCTAAAAGTATAGTCAGTAGTATTATATACTGAAAAACACTCGTTCAGTATAAATTATGTCATTTTATTTATTTCAAAAAGATGTTGAAACTTTAACAACGTCGGAACAACTGCAACCAAGGAAAATAGGTTTTCTAAAAACGTTTATTTAGCATGCAGCTGCACAGAACAAAAATAGAGTAATTGATGGTGGCAAATGAAATGATTTTGAGCAGAAATTTAGTCTTTCATAATAGGTTTCTGAGTACTAAATATAATATTGAGACTTTGGCATAGTCAATAGTGTCGAGGACGCAAGGAATTTCGTTATTTGGGGCCCTAATGATAGGAGAAAGGTTCTTTGCGCTATGTAAGTAAGTAGTATAGCATGTAAATATTTGATGTCTAGGACCTAGTGCTTAATATTTCTTCAGACGATTCTTTCGTGTGCAGGCTTTACGAGTGAAGAGGGAAAATATTTATGAAGTGAAATTCAACAGCTGCATACGCAGCTACTTATAAATTAGTTATGGTTGGTTTCGTTGAGAAAGCAAAGAAAGTCAAGGTGAAGACTACGTGTTCATTGTAGGAGAGGAGAACGGGAGTTGGGAGTCTGCAGAGATGCAGGGAGAGACATTGTGCAAATTTCCTTTTTGGCAGTGTCTTTGTAAATGGTTTGGCGTGGGGCATCCGCTGTATCTCTCTCTGGTGAAAGTGTGGTGAAAGTAAGAAGAAAGTAGGGCAATGGGCATACAAACCTTGAGAGTTGGGTTCCGGGAGATTCTCTCGGGGTACCAAGTGCATGACTGTCGTTTTGCCTAGAGTCAGACCAAGTGCACCCAGTGTCACATTACTGTGCAAAAATCGACCCTGGTAAATGAGTCGCAAGATCTCAGCCTTTGACACTGCTTCTTCACTCCATTCTGCAACAGAAAATTATACTCCAAATTAATATCAGCATTTCAAGACATTCATAATAATTATTGTCACAAGTATACTTGCATAAGCCTATTACTACTTATCTCGTTCCACAGAAGAAAATACTACCCATCTCATAACAATAATATTAGTATGATAATAATAATATGCAGTTTTCTTGTACTTATAGTAGCAGACCATATAGACTAATACTGCTAAAGCTTAAATACAGTTACAGCTGTACATAGTGTACTAAACATGGCAAATGACATAGGCAGGTAGGTATATATACTAAGGTATACAAATCCCGAAGTGACACAATGGGACACTATTTTCGTAATTACTACTACTAGAGTTGATTTCGGTAAAGGAACGGAGGGAGGGCGCCAGACGGAGGTTTTCGGGGTTTTTGCTGTAGTTGGTAATAAATGTGTTCGCGGACTCTTTGTGTACTGACGTAGAGAGAGACCCAATGACAGAGAGCACAATGGTCTAACAGTCTCACTCATTTGATTTGATTCCGTTTCGTTGGCTTTAGCTCCATTTCCCATAACTCTTGCTGCAAACAAAAGGAGACCTTTACCTTCCGCATGGAAAAAATCTGTAGTCGTTTCGTTTTGTTAAAAGTTTTTCCTAATCGTCTCTCCTTCGCCTTGCTGACTTGGTCTGGTCTGGCATGATGTGGCATGGCATGACCTACATATTTCCAGAAGAACTTGACTCAGCTCAACTCCACTCCAGTCAACCTTAACTTCACTGATGCAAAAGAAATAGGGGTTTACATTCATACTTACTTACTCCACTCACTTACACCCAGTCCAATGCATATCATTCTCTTATTTGCATACGCATAAGGACGAGGATTTATATATTTAAGTAAGTAGTAAGGAAATCATAGCAATAAAACCCAGTTTAACCTTCAAACATGCACATATATGCATATATTATTATTACTGTAGTATATAGGTAGCGATAGAGCAGTGGTGGAAGCACATGTAAAGTACCCACATGTATGTATAGTAAGTGGAGTGCAGTTCTCCGGCCAGCAGATGAGAGGCTTGCTGTGGCATGGCACAAGGATACCAAAGAGAAATTGGCAAAGTTCCTAAATCAATAGGCTAACCTTCACATTATATAAATATATACTAGTAAGAGAGCTGAGAGAGTCGAGAGTGGAGTACAGTGTAACGTAACGTAATACCCAGTCAGTCAGTGTTATCATCATATTATTGTGCCAGTGTAGTAGTAGGGATATGTGTAAGTGGACTCTGCCCCATTCAGTCCGACTGTTATGATGAGACAAGGCCAGAAACACAAAGATCCATTTCTATACACAATATACCTACATATACACAAATGTAGATAGATGTACCTACACATAAGTATAATATTCGGAGACTTGTTCATTCCAACAACGTCATTGGACCAAACAAACGAAACCGAGCTGGAAAGCCATCGTGGTACTTTCCAGTTCAGTCCAGCACAACTCGACATGCCTTACTACATCATGTTCTCCAGTAACAATACTCCAGTAATATAACGACATTCCAGTTCACTCGCACTCCACTCCAGATCCCATCATCACACCAACTAAGTTATACTCCAACTATACTCTGTGTACCTACTTTTCTGTTCCACTACTGCTGCAGACGGCACTACTAATGCTACTACTACTACTACTACTGCTAATACTACTACTAATACTACTACCAAATAATGATAGTAATAGTAATATTATATTATCTTATATAATACTACCATACATAATACATAGCAATGTCTGTAGCATAGCATTGCATATTATACATAAAACATTCCGTGTGTAGTAGACGTCTACTTAGGGATTTCCTTCGACAGAGAAAACAGAAATACAATTCATGAGCTCTGCCTTTTAAGTCTCCTTCCCAGTCTTTACGGCCCTTTTTCTTTCTCGCCCATTTCTCTCCAATTCCCTCTACTCAAAATCACATCGTTTCTATTCAGGACACGTTTCCTTCCATTGAACACTTTCCATCTGAACTTACTCCGACCCGAGTCTTACACATCTCCATGTCTCCCCATTCCTTTCCCAGATAAACAGAATATGTATGTACAGGTACTTTACAACTATACCCACTGCTGATGATCCTCGACACTAGCCACGACTAAAACTTTCAACTCATCGTCAATATCTTCAAAATGGAAGTGCGAATCGTCGCTTTGCTTGGTTGACCGCCCCACCATCTTCTCGTCTCACATCATTCCGTACTCATTCAATAGACTATTTGCACCTTTTTATTATCTTAACACAATAATCGAATCCACTACCCTACCTCCGTTTAACTAATGCCGTTTATTTATTTTTCTACTAGTTTTATTTACTAAATGAAAATCTAGCTGGGTAATAATCTCTTCATCAAACGGAAGGGTTACTCAGACTTGGACAGTAAATATTGCTTTGACAAAAGTTCAGGAATTAAACTACATTGTGTTTGTTATCGTCACTGTAACAAGGCGTCACATTATAATGGTATTAAGCAATGACAGTAAACAAATACATAATTCTCTGTAGGTATTAGCCTGAGTTCCATTCCCATCATAGTACGGGGATATATTAATAATATGATTATTCCTTTCTAATGCATATGCAAATACAGAGTAGCATTTCAATAAATGTTTCTTCTTACGAAAATCCTACTTCAGCACTCTATATAAACAGTCTTGTCTATCTTGACAAGAGGGAAATACCAAATTACACAAACGACGTCAAGTAAAAGGTTTAAAGCGATTCGTCTAACTGAACCTTACAATTGTCAACCTACAGAATGTTCTAACCTTTCAGAAGTAGTTCTAGCCAGTACTCAACTGTGAGTGCATTGCGCCAAAATCGCACAGATAGTATAACCAGTGGTAGAAAGTATAGATATTAGAACCAGAGTAGTAGAGATTGAGAGCAATGCTGAGAGATCTTTGGGGACAGAGTGAGATGACAGCTCTAACATTCAATGTATTTTTAGACAGGCCTACCTACACACCAGCATTCCTCCAAATTCCAATGCAACTGAACTGGTCTAAAGCCTTCATATACAAATAATATTCTGACTAAAAGCCTTGATTTGCTAGATTGACTTTCCATTGCATCTGTCTTTTCATTTTATACAATCCATACATAACCTACAACAGATTTTCACAAATAAACACATGTTTACTATACTGAAATGGTACAATAAGTACTACATATTATTGTGTTACCAAACTTGTCGCTTTTAGTAAGGTACATTTCTTTAGTTATGTTATCTATTTGCTGAAGTTCCAAATGGCTGGCATTAGAACGTATCAATTTATATTAAATGTACTCATGTATATCTTATCTAATACTTACAAAACAAGTAATCACTTGCATTACAATAATACGAAATTGTCATTTCTTAGAAATCTAAAACAGAAGATGTATTTAAATTTATTTAGAGCAAATGCAAATACTACTTAGAATCTTTTATGCTACTTTCCGCATAAATTGGCTGTCAAGTTTTAAGGAATACTCCAGAAGTCAATAAGCTGCGGCACATAATATCTGCAGAATAGCATTTTCGGATGCGCAAGAGAAATGAAGAGTGTTCAAGTGTTGCAACGTAAGTAGGTAATCAGGACAGAGGGCACAGTAAAGTGAAAAATGAGAAAGAAATTGATTTGAGACATATTTGCAACCCAAAGGCAGAGCTTCCAAACAAAATCTCCATAGTGCCTTACATTGCACTAATAAAATGGAGATAGAGACTTTTCTTTTTATAAGATTTAAACTGGAAGGAAAAAAAAAGGGCTTTAAGTGTCCTGGGAAAAGGAAAACATTAAAAGCATTTCAATCGAATCACAAGACTTCTGAGGTAAAGTGAATTGAATTCAAGGAATATTTTGGTGGCATTCAATAAAACAAAAAGTCGGCTTTTCTCCGAGTGAAATCTCCTTCATAGACAGAGCCGACGCCGCTAAATACTCATCACTGACAGCCACAATACATTTCAGATTGCATTGCATTCACAGGTTCCTTAGACATTTCACATTTAGGGCTGAAAAAATGTTCCCGAAATAAACCTTGTCCAATTAGACTTGTCCTCAAACTTTCTCTCCATGTCTACTTCACAAGTAAACGCATCCAGCTGCATTTGCCAATGATCATGTGGAGAGCAAAAATTTGATTATTTGCTGTAGAAAGGAAAGTACGTTAGGTAGAATGAATTTCATCCTACTGCATGAAAAATTGAATGAAAAAGAAATCCTGTAAATCTGTTGAACAGAGTCTGAATCTCCGAGCTGTGACTACAGCAGTCCCTACCCACTCTCACTCACCAATGTCTACTGCGACAGACTTATACGAAGACACAATTATCCTCGTTTATTGTTAACTATTTAAATATTTCTTCCTGCATCTACAGAGTCTTCTACATGCACAAACATCTTTAATGGAATATGACTTAGGAGGCAGACATAAAGAAACGCCTACATGCACACTAAGTTAGTACACTCTAGTCATCCTAGGAAATCTTGGATACGACTGATCAAACAATCGGGAATAAATAAACACGGAGTCCATACTACGACAGAGGAAGGGTAGAAATAATATTGAGGACTGGAGATTGAGTTGGGAGATTCTTCATCCCAGGTAAATACAGCAGGGACATGATCAGAAGAGGATAGGGAAGGAAGGGTGATAGTCGCTACTAAACCAATAAAAAGGAACATCCGACTGTCCCGAATAGTCTCTCTCTTGATGCTCTAGCAACATTACAAATACTAATCATCTCTTTGGTTTATTTGTAGACTACTTTCATCTGATTTAGAATAACACTTTACCTCATTAATTCACTCTGATCTACTGTTTGTTTCATTTCCCTCGTTACTTTGGCTTAGTACAGACGAGATGAAATTACAGTAGCTAACAGTTCATTATGACCACATTGACGTGAAAGGCCTTGTGGACCTGAAGTATAAACCTTACTGTTCATCAAATAAATTACTTGTCCTATACCTAATGAACTTTATACTCAGTGCAGTGAACCAGTCTCAAATATAGTACACTCAGATGCTTTTCGTCAGTTGACCACAAAATCCCAAACATAGCACTTAGTCGGAATTTTGTAATATAAACTTTGTATCAACCAAGAACATTCGATAAATTACTATCAGGAAAAAGTAGGTGATTAAAAACTTTTTGAATGCCTAACAATATAATTTAAATGAAGTCATAAATATTGTTCAACATTCAAAAGGTGTGCGGATCTGCAAGCCAAAACTCTTTGATGTTCTGCTTATTTTTGCTCGGTTTATTCAACTCCATGGGAGAGAGATTTAATGAGACCCGGGTTGATTCAGTCTTTCGCTGACATGGACCGTCTATTATAGATACCGAGATACCTATTTCCTTCTCAGCCGCCGATTATCTGAATTTGTCGTTTGCTGCTTCGGCACAACCACCACGTGCTAAGTAATTTATAACGAACGTCAGTTTTGTTGGTTTCTCTAGGCTATTTTTAGGTGGAATGTAAATGTAATTGCCATACACTAAATCACACGACGCCATATCTTTGGTCAATAAAATATCGATGGATTCATTCAGCATTCTTTTTTTATTTCCTTAGCTATGGACAGCAAAAAGTCTAAAAAAAGGCAAGGAACATTTCTGTTGTCATTTATTACTTAATTCAATCAAAAGACAACCTTAGATGGACAACATTTCAATGTTGGCACAGCATGTGTTTATGCAAACAACGCAAAGTAGGAGGGAGGTACATTAGGGATATATTTTTCTTACGTTGGTCTACATTGTATATACGTATAGTAAGACTTAAGTACGTTCATATCTAATCCAAAGAAATCCTCCAAGTTGTACGGGCAAAAAAGCGGATTAAAGTCATACTTAGAAGGGTTCACAAATAGCCTTGCTAAGAGAGAAAAGTAAAAAAGGATAAACTTTTTATTACTAACTGCTCGCGTCGTCTAATGGACATTTCTACTTATTTTTTGCAAAAGTAGATTGTCTGTGCTCTGAAGCAATATGAAAGTGAAGCATGTTATTTGCATAGGCAT
This sequence comes from Tomocerus qinae, assembly GCA_020055645.1. Lineage (NCBI taxonomy): Eukaryota > Metazoa > Arthropoda > Collembola > Entomobryomorpha > Tomoceridae > Tomocerus > Tomocerus qinae. Next base: position 2,909,975 of record CM034548.1, on the reverse strand, counting down.
GTATATCAAACATACTGTATAATCTGTATACATAGTAGACTGCTTAGGAAGGTCTTTACGGAGCATCTTCACCTCAATTGCAAAAGTTTTGCAACTGCACCTCTAAGAACGATCTTGATATTTTATTTGATCGCTACTTTAGAGAGCAGGCGACGACAGACTAAGTTTTAAACTTTGGCCACCTATTTGACGTAGCTTGGCTCGTCATCAACACTCGACAGAGTTTGAGAAGGGATGTAAGAACCAATTTCCAATGACTTTGAGATGAACTATGTACATTTTCAGACGCAAATCCAACTAGCTCAGGGCAATTAAGCTAAACAAATAACCATTAGATTAGAGTAATTAGACTGACTACCAAACAAATAACCAAACAAATCTAAATAGTATTATAATATTGAATATCAACAGAAATAAAACAGAGGAAATTGTCATATGCCCACACATGGTCATTTATTTGTGTTTATCTGTGCGAGGAAGCTAAAGTACTTGGCTTTAAGTCGGACAAGCCATGCGGGAACCTGTAGACACATGTATAGTATGCACAATTATTTATTGTATTTATTACTACATTCCTACATATTTTATGAGATATTTGCGCATTCTAACTGTAGACATTGTATTGTGTTTCCATGTATGTTGTTTGTCTTTTTTACATTTCAAATTGCTTCATAAAACAAAACCTTACACGACATGACATTTTCTATTGCAGGAACACGAAATAAATATCACACTATTATTATCATCAAGTACTTAGTTGCACAGCATATACCGAGACGCGGGCTTACGACTGTTATCGCCAATCTCGACACGACTGACTCACGCCAAATCGATTCTAATAAAAATGCAATGTCACAAGACATATGGAGCTAACTATATCGAAGGAGCACTACTGTTTTTGTTAGTGTCACATAACATAACACGACTACCTCACGACACTACATTTCTAAAACTATAGATATTTATTTCACTTTTGTCGCACTTGTGATACAATACTCGCTTTAACTTTATCTTCACACTACAAGTGTACAATTCGCTCTGTCAGTGTCCAACCTACAACTATAGTCACCACAATGAGCTTCAAATCAAATAGGTATGACAAGTTGGGAAGGATGATGATTAAATCTATTGCTTTCTTACACAATGTAAAATAGACAACTATTTGAAAAGTCGATTATTATATATTGTCCCGAATGCATCATCTTCAATAGTATTCTGCACCACGCAAATGTTTCATCCAATTAATTACTGCACTAAAACTAATTACTGTAAAATAGAGCCATACAATTGATTTATTTAAAGATTAATTTTGCTTTTGCAGTACTGGTGGGAGTGGATTAATTTTTCATCTTAATAAAAATAGTTATCTACCAAAGTAAATGATAATTAATATTATAACATTATATAATTCAAGAAAAAGTTTTGTCTCCATGAGCCGGTTTTTGGACTCTTCGTCATTTGCTATTTATGTATACTCAAGGAAATGGTACTAAATCTGGATGTAGTAAATATGATATATCATGCTTAATTGCACGATCCATTTGACAATTATTTTCTCAAGATTTCGCAACGAGCAAATGAAGATATGGGGATAACAGAGTGATGGGTAAAGTAGGTATGTAAACTACGGAAAGTAGGCCACGCTAGAGTTTGTTCACCACTCAGAGGAAAGGAAGTTAATAAGGGCAATTTGCAGTATTTGTTAATTCGGATAGCCAGTGCAGTGATATTTTAGCACGTCGTCTGCTGAGTTGATTTCATGTCATCCTAGATTGCATCTTTGGCGAGTAGAAATGAACACCCACGCACACCACAACAACCACAAGTCGCACATAAAGTCCTAGTGCAGAGATACAATTGACGTTGGTTGAAATCCCTTGTAGACAGTTCAGTCAATCAATCTCATTGAGCTGTCTTTCTCGCCAGTCTCTCAGCCCAGTATCATTTCCTCAAAAGATTTCTATTGATTTTTAAATTCAGTATTATGGATGTTACTCCCTCCACCCACATTGTCACTCCAATAGTGTCAGCCAGTCAATAATATGTTCCACTTCACAAGAAATAAACAGTCACGCGTTCTTTATTATCTCAGACTTGAGTACTCGAACGCTATGGATGTGCAATTGCGAATAACAATCCTGAAAGTATTAATTTTCCACAATGGAAATTTAGTACATGCATAGAGATTGTTAAGAGTACGAATCAAGCATATAATATTATATTACTTATGTAGTAAGATGCGTACTACAAAAAGTAGAACGTATTGAAAACATGCCTTGTCATCCCTTTCCATTTCAATTATTGAAAAACACATTATTTAATTTAAAACACTACCTCTCACTGAACTAATTGTGAGTCTGCATATAAAACCGAAACACTTTTGATTTCACTCCACTGGTTCATAATTATTTCAGCACTAGTCTAAACAAAATTCCAGTGTTTGAGGTTTCTTACCTCATCTCTTTGTCCAATATTAGAACTCCGTCAGACCTAGCTTGATTCTCTTATCCTTATTGGATATCTATTTATATCTAACAATCAGCAATGTTTTAGACTGAATTTCTGCATTCGTAATTTGACGTGTAGACGTTGGCCTATAGTAGGACGCTCCAGTTTCGTTTCCTGTTATATGAATCACAATGACTGAATGAAAGAGATATGAATTTGAATGGATGACGTCGTCATCATTGCAGACATTATACTGCAATGCAGAGTTGCTTTGATTTCTAAGAATGGATGAAACTCTAAATATAAATAGCCAAAGGGAATGAATATTGTCGAAATGTTATTATGGACTCTCTCCTCCTAGCTATGACTTTAAACAAGTAAGTACCACTTATGCAATAATCATACGTAACTAGACAGGGCCGAGTAGGTGTGAGTGTGTGATTGGAGATACGGCTTTAGAGACTGAATGTAACTCTCATATCTTTATTATGAGTTTACTGTTCCATGCCAATTGCCAACTATTTTCTATCTGTATATCTCAACAAAAAATGTAAAATTGGTCATTAAGGGACGACACTATGACACTTTCGTAAATCAAGGTGGTTATGAATGCCAATTCAAATTCAATCAACTAATTTTAAGACTTAAAATATTTACCAGAAACTAACCGTTGTGTCATTTGATCTCACGAGACTAAGAAAAAAGTGGAAGTCGTATAGTACAATAAAATAGCCGGAGTTGTTCATCAGTGTTCTAGAATACTGATCACAAAACGATAATTTTGAAAGATGTACATCCAGAGCGACTGCGCACTGCATTGACGGCACAGGGCAGACATTCCTGACCACGACTACAATTTATTGACGATGTGGACTAAGCACTGGGATTTCAGTTCTTTCACTATTTCGTCTGTGTCTGACTGCTTAATTATACATTACAAGGTTGATTACTACTTCACTATGTTAGGGACTCCTTTGATCTTTTATGAGCCATCCTTAAGAGTTATTTAAGTACCTGAAGGTATTAATTAATGGTACTTTAGATATAGTATATATATGTAGATAAAATGAGGTACTCACTAAAGTGAAAAATGTGTGGGTAGGTAGGTAGGAGTTGTCAAATAGATTTAATCTGAATATTAAAATGATGCATCCATGCATTAATTCTGGTAGTTAAACTAGTAGTGTAGTGTAAGGAGAACGACATAAAAGTATGTATTTCACAGATTTCGCGGAAAGCCCACATACATAACGCACAAGTACCTAAAGCACTGAAGTTCAGTCAGAGCTGTGCAGAAATTAATTAACTCATTAGCTCTCATCAACTTCAATTCTCATTTTCACTAAAAGCATTCGATTCTTGCCTACTCAGCAGAAATTTCCATTCAAAATGGGACAAAGAACAATGGAGTGATATAGCGCAGAAGTGTATTAGTTTTCTGTTGTTTGTGAGTGGCGTTTAAGTAGTCCATTACTGCAGCCACTGCTAATACGTAGTGATCTAAATATACATTTTGATGTTGTACAAATCATTTCTGCGTAGCAGTAAAACTTAATACTAAAACTAGTTCCAACTCTATGAACTGTTACTCTGTTGAAGTGTACATTTAGTATTGACGAAGTGGGTGTTAGTTAAGGAAAGAAGTATATTTTCTGTTGTAAGTAGTTTATCTTCACTCTACATTTTGTAATAACTAACATAAAGACTATGGAAAACTATTTAATAATACATTTATGTCTTTATTGGCAAATAGCTATTAACATATACTACTATATCCATATTATGATGTTCTAATACCTAGCAGTTTCGCCGAGTGCTCTAGTAAGCAAATTAAAATGCAAATACCTTAAACGGTTTATATTCCCTGGCGAATGTAGCGTTGATGACGAGTGAATCAACAAAATTGAATTCCAAATAACTAAATATCAAATGTCAGCAGTTACATTGAATTATCCTCTCTTAAGAATCATTGCGTTATTATTACCTTCATTTCTTCCTTTATTATCTCGAGGCGCATGGCGTTGTGATGCATGTCAATTTATCAAATCACAGACAATAACTATTAATGTTAATCTAATCTACTCCATATAATCTATTATTTACATCTTTCACAATTATTCTGGACAAGAATGTGATTGCATTCAAACTGGTGGGTAATTGATTATTCTTTTGCGGGCTATAATTTGATATACAATTTGTACATTAAGAGAAAATTTATCACACGGACTTCAGAACCATTGTAATTGTAAATGATGCTGTTGTTCCATTTGAAATATAGAACTGTCTTTAATATAGCCTACATGGAAATAGAAAAAATCCCTCTCTCGCATTAGACTTTAGTTTCGGGGAAGTAATTTTAAGAAGGGAGGAAATGTGCACATAAATAATAATGATGCACGGCAGACAAACTGGATTTGTCCAACGTCTTTAAATGCATTTATTTGTGTCATTTCAATCCTTCCTTCCTTTAGAAGTAATTTGAGAATAGAGAATCTTCGGATCCAGTTACTTTCCCCTCCTATTCAACGTTCCAAGGCAACAGATCATAAAGTAGCGAAAAGCAGACGAGTGAAATGAAAATGGGATTATTTATCATTAGTAGTAGTCCCTTATCTTATTATACATAGGAAGACACATCTCTTATTTACAACTCATCAACATTTAAGGGGCTATGTAAGAATCAAATTAACGTCAGTCAATAATTCTCTAAAATAGAAAAGCAAACAGTAAATGGTACACGAAGAGCTTTTTTTAAATTCGTTAAGAGTGTTCCCAAATAGAGAAAAGTGAGACGTGAATACAAAAAAACACAAAAAATCCCCTTCGCATTTAAGTCTTAGCCTTGAGTTTTCTGAAGCAGGTGCTTGTTTACATTTTCGTAACTAAATGTAAACATATCACAGTATCATCATATTAAGTGGATTTAGTCCTCCTTGAGTTGGGATTGGAATAGATCACTTCAGCATTCAGATGTGGCAGAGAGAAGATTTTGAAAACAGGACGAAGCCAAATACTTAGTATCTCTTTCTTCCCAGGAGCAGCAGAAGAAAAGAAAGAGTGACATGACAGGCTAAAGATTGGATTCGGAACAAGGACGACGTTGTGCTGTGATACTTGACGTTACATTACTCACACACGACGTCTGATACTACTCCAAAACAAGATTGCCATTATTTCTACCGATAGCACGGATACCCGATCTCTAACCCTAATGCCTTTTCATGACATAAATAAAAAGCCCATTCAGACTTACTTCATTTTTACAGAAAGATAAGGTTTGATTTAGTGAGCTGGGCTACTTCGCAGTACTCACCGAAGACTTGCATTGTTTTCGACCAACTGTATGGTTACTAATTACTTTTCATTGTAATGCAAAACAATTGAACGTCCGTTTAGAGTGCAAGCTACAATATTTGCAATGACATGTCTTCTTTTGAAAAGTAAACGAAGTGGGGACGACGAAAAACGTCATGAGATCCTCTTAATGAAAAGCTACCTCTAAAAATCAGTCGACTCGACTCCTTTCACGTGTTCTATTGACGACAGCACGTTGAGATTTCCAATTACTGCAACATGTGAATCGCATCTAATTACGCAGTGGAATAGAGTCCACAGAGACGAAAAATGATATTCTTTGATAAAAGAAACACGTGAAATATGATGAAAAGGACAAAAGAAAATCAGTTTCCACTTCTACTTGCGTCACTACATTTCCAGTAAATTCCGCTGTAATTTATCCGTCGCAAAATACATGTCCGAGTTGACTTTGGATTGACTCCAGGTCAAAAGTCTTTAACGGATACTATCGCAAGTTTGCTTATCTAACCCACACAAGATCAATATTTGATGTTTTGTAGGACTGCCCTGGTTGGTCCGCGCGAGGCGCCAACCAACTAAGAGTTTAGTATTCGTGTCCCCGAAATGAAATTATAGGGACACCGGAGGCCTTGTCAAAAATTATGAAACATATTTCGCTGACAGAGTGTGAACTATAATGAGATGACCACTGGAGAAGCAGCAGGGAAGTGTCCGTATGGTCTAGTGTTACAGTTGATATTCCATTACACTCTATAATTATTGTCGGAGTAGGTATAGCCAGCACGCCATTAGTGTGCATGTTATAAAATTATGTAAGGAATACGCTTCGGTGATGATTGAGAGCATGGAGACATACAACTTTCATCTCATTTCCCCTTTCATATTTACAAGTATTTTTTCAATATCCCACAAAAGAGGATTTACACACATTTTAACATTAAAAATGTACAAGATACCACATAAACTTGTTAGCTAGGCATACACGACCCAAATGGATTTGCATTCTGAAATTTCAAAGAACTCACATATAGAATGTTATGAGCTGAAAATTCTCGAATTGGCAATTTATGTACATATACTTACATTTACGACCGTGGCCTGAGGCTTTCTAAATTTTCAGATTACCTTAAATATTTAGATATTTTGAAGGACTCGTGTCAATACCCTAAATATATTTTTATTCGCAACCTGCGTTTCCACAAACCCGTGTCAATGTAGCTAGACATCTCGAAATTCGGCTTGGTGAAATGGAATTACATACGTAAAATCAAAATTCCGTTAATGGCGTCTTCCTAGTGTTAGCAATTTCCTCCATAGCTTCAAATTCAGAATTGATATTCGTGGCGGAGTAAGAGAAGCAGGAAAGTAAATAAATCGTCTTTCATGCGGAACAGTGCCACTTTTAAAATTTCAGTCTACACAAATCTAATTTACTGCTACAAGCAAGTCACCCTGAATTAGTAGCTTTAATATTGAAAAGTTCTTCGCCCGAGTACTGCACCATTGCTCAACCACAACTACTCCAATGGCATCATCTTCTATCTACATTTTTATGAACCCAAAGTCTTTTAAAGTTTTTCTAATAGTAGTATTTTACATTATTCTGCCTTGCTTTTGAAATTCAATAATACTCCTCGATCGGGTACGGCAACAAGCTTTTCTGTTTCGGCAATTATTCTACTGGCCTCCAAATTTTCCTTCAAAGATTATGAAAATAATTGTTTTAGCTCATAATACGAATGTAGTAGCATAAAATTGGAGATCATTTTTGAAAGCATCCATTATCCCATATTCAGATTTCGCGTATGCTTCAATTTCATTCCGTTACCACCAATCAAAGTTCTGTTGCATCCGCTGGATATTACTTCTACTAACACTTATTATTATTACTGCATACACACCTGAAGCCATGTGGTCGTCATTTATCAAATTGTAATTACAAATTACAATTGCTATAAATGCACTGCAGAAAGGAAAATTGGGTAAGCTGTAGTGAGGGAGTAATAAATTAAATATAAATGAAGAACGAAGGTCGAGAGATTGAGTGGAGGAAAGTAGAAACAAGACTGGACTGCATATTCTAAATTCCACGTAAACCTTCTTCTTTTGATTTCTTGTTGTTGATGTCCTTACAATGTATTCGTCTGAGCATAAACCAAGGAGTAATCATTACGTGGTTTCTTTCATTTTCCGCAAAACACAATAAGAGTCCATGGAAAAAGTTTTTCAATTCATTACTAGCCGTAGCAGGCACTTGACTACACTTTCTCAAGGATATTCAACAAAGAGAATTTTTAGCGAAAGCCAAGACTCTTTCCCTCAAAGTAAGAATCAACTATGTTCTCTATAAAGTGGGAGAAAGCCATCTCTGTCTACGTATATTTAGCTAGGTGAGTGAGTGTGTGTGTGCAGAGGGATTTCTCAGTGGGCAGTAATTCAATGCTAAGAACACTCCCACTCAGACACTGCACAAACACATTTCTGCCTGCACTGCACACTGAACGAGTGAACCACATAATATTATGTGCCTCTCCTACATATATTAAATATTGCCTCTCTCTCCCTACTAAATAGATTACTTACTTGCTCTGCTTTCGCCGCTACATCCACACTCAGAAATTCTTCTCTTCTCCCTTCATTTTCCTTGACTACTTAAGATCTGCCTTCAACCAGACTCGCATCATCTTCACATCACACAACTCTTCTGCCTAAGACTACATACATAGGTAAAGATGTAGTGGGAGCAGTGGAGGTAAGTCTTTCCTTGAACATGTGTGTGGGTCGACACAGAATTTAAAATCGACAAAAGACTTTCACCACAGAGCACTAAAGCTCACGATCAGCAATGAAAATTAAACTTCCCAAAATAGAAATGAATGGTGTAAGTAGAGCCAGAGCGAGAATCCCTCTGGCTCACCAACAGCTTCGCCCAAACAAAAAACAAGTTTGCAACTGCCTCATCTCTTTTTAGTAGATAGTCGCGGAAAGAAGTAATAGCACCTCGTAATCATAGAGTTCCTTTACTTATCTCCAAATATGCATAAGTGTTTATTACGGCATATAAACTAAGTCTAACTAGAGAAAGAATGCTCCAAAAGTACTTTGCGAAATCTTACGATGGTTCTCTTCGTAGTCTCTCTATCTCTATACTTAAAAATGTAATACTACTACTTATACTACCATTATCATGAGTATGAGGGAAAGCGCGCTAGTGCCCCATTTCATTGGAAGTTGGGTGGAATCGCCACACTTATACTCTCTCTCCCTACTAGCAGACATAATAATATTACTATGTACCTACTTAAATATTTCAGGTTCTAAGGTGAACTATTTGTTGTCGCTGTCTCCGCTGTAAGAAAGTACTATATTCATTCATGATCGGAGGAGAGTGTCTTAGCAGCATTGTGGAGTCTCTGTAATGCTAGTGAGTCAGTGAGTCACTCAGCATAGCAAAGAGTCTTGTCCTTATCTCCACCATGCACTAATACCACTAGACGTTCGAAGGATGAAAGCTCCCAAGGATTTTGCATGACAATAGCGAATGTCGGCCTAGCTCTCAATCCGATTTCGTCTTTCTGTCCTGACAGAGCGGATTCATCTGAAAGAGAAACCTCAACTAATATCTCTTCCACATTTCCTACTACTAGGCACGTTTTATGGATTTTAAAACAGCTGCTGCCATGTCTTCCCTTTGATTTAGGATTATGTCCCATTACTTTTCTGAGGACGTCGTCGTCGTCGTGTCCCCACTCCCAGAACTACCTACTGAACCATTTACATACTTCCTTCATCTAACATCAATTCACTAGAGAGACACATCACACAGACACACACGCCTCGCTCCCAGTCCATTTAACTATGAGCACGGCAGTCAATACTCAACACACAAACAAGTTTGTTCAACAAAATTCCCATTTGTCATGATAATGGGAAAGATGACAATATTTACTCACCTGCCCCGCAACGTTCAACTTGTCGAAAAATGTAAGCCCTGCCAAGTCAACCGAATCTATCGAACCTCCGTCTCCTACCGAACTTATTCCTATCATTTCATATCCTCCAAGCTCGACCAAAACGGAATAGAAACAGTCTTACTATTAGTTTGTTATCTGTCACTTCGCATCTCTTCTTACTGAGTTACTATCCCTATGTTTAGATTTGAAGCACTTTTTAAAGGCACAGTCTTTGTTTAATTCCTGTTCGCCTTATTTATTCATCAAAATATTCAGAAATATTACATTTTTGTTTATGCAGTAGAAGTCTATTGAATTTGAGTTGTTGTAAGGCAGGAACTGGATTTTAGTTAGAAAGTGAGAAATTGAGGATGGATAGAGAGGAATGACGAAGAAAGTGCTTTGAGTATTATGGATTGTGTGGAATTTGGATGTCGAGAAGGAAGTACAGGAGTTTACGTACACAGACACTTTGCATATGACGTAAAATCGGCAGATGGTTAATGTCCCCCATTAATTAGGGAGAAAGAAAAATTGTACAATAATAAAGCATTAGGCATTTTAACTGGAGTGAATTGTCTGCGTTTCAAAGAAGTACTTCTGTATTACAAGCCGAGTAACGTCTATTTATTTCCCATGGCAGGTTACCTAAAAACGTTATGCCCTTTGCCCCTCGGCTGAACATTACAGGATATCAACATTTGTGTTGTTGCTAGTCCGTTACTCTACTACTTATTATTGCTACTTCAACCTATGCTCCTATGGTTCCCTGCATCATTAGGTTATGCTTCGTGTGTCCTATAAGTAACTTGTTCTGTTGGGCACAGAGCAAGACACGGACACGGGTTTGGCAAATGGCATGACGTGGCTTGTCCCTTTCAATCTTGATCTCGTTTGTCGCCCGAACATAAAAATACTGTTAGATATGTAAGGGCAGTCGTACGAGAGAGTGAATACTCTGCCTAATTCTCTAAATCCGTTTACTTGCTTCTACTTCAAGGAACATCTTACCAGAATTGATTGCAGGGATTAGGAGTTCCAAGACCTTGCTATTTTTCCGTATAAATAAGTAACAACATTTAAACTTGAATTACGTATAGCACGGTGAAGTGGTAGATTCAGATAGTATTAGGATACAGACATTCTACATTAAAGACCTTTCAAGGTAAACAAACCCTATGAGAAACTCCAACCATACTGCACGATAATACTATACATCTGAAAGTGCTTTATAAAGAAATGCGTAACAAAAAGCCCAAGGAGAAAGTCATTTTATATCCTTTGCATGCGAGTGGCAGAGTCAAGGTAACAGTAGCCAAGCAAGTCAAATGAAATTAATCGTTAAAGAAAGCGGCGAATCAGATTGAATCTGACTCCACTCTTGGTCAACAAAAGACGCAACCAATTGAGCCAAGTTAATCTATTATAAGGAAAGTCGAAGGCAAGATTTCTCCGTCAAGTTCATTTACACAAAGTGGGCAGTAGTGTGACATGATTAGCTCACGCACCTGATGTCGGATTTCGCGGCAGACAGCGTGCGGATATTTCTGTTGGACAATATGCAGAGTAGATGACGGAGTCACCTCACATGGCCAACTTCAGTCTCAATAGACATTCAAGACGGTGTCTGCATTACTGTCTGCTTCCATTGTGCCTGGTTTGGAAACCCCGTGCACTTGTCATCATTGTCACTAAATGGCGCAATACAAGTGGTATAAAATATACATCATCTCCTATCTCAGTCTACCTATATAGACATGTAGCAAACCAAAAAAGTCAACAGACGAAGTGATTGTTCGCTAGTAAGTTAACCAGCCGATGCCGACCGTCGATAGCTCGACGGTCTCAGTTTGTTCTCCGTTCAGTCATTGCAGATCAACTGGATTCCGCACAACTCGACTCCATACTCCCCGCTCCGGCTCAAGGTGCTAAGGCGATGAAAATACTTTTCTCTCCTTTGCCATTTCAAGCGTAACCTTATCCAAGGCTCCTTTCACAAAAATGTGCTCCAAATTCACTCGCTCCAAGGTTTCTCTCTTCCTCTACTAATACCTACTGAGCTACTACTTACTACAGCCCAATCTCCTTAGACGGAGACAGTTTCCTAGATCAGAGTCTATTTCTCCAGAATGGTCTTCAAAACGCAAACCATTGACCTTCATTAAATGTTTACTCATATTGTCATATTACATCTTTAATTACTTGGCATGTGATATGTTTGTGGCTAAATTGTAAATGTTGTAGTGGCTTAAACTACTTAAACAGAGAATACCTGCACAAGGATTGTGTGATGGTATTTTCACTTACAAAATTAAATGGCTCAATATCTTTCTTACTGATTGAATCAGTTCTGGAGTGAGTCAGGAGGCGGAGAGAGTCCGCGAGTGTAGCATAGATAATCCACAAAAAGTATAGTTACAAAAATTTGAGAAGACTGGTGTAATGCATAGAGTGGGTTGTGTATAGAAAGGCATGTATTTGATTGCCTGTAGAAAAGCCTTGCATCGCATTCAGACACAGGGAGGAGAAAGAGAGAGAAAGCGCAGCTAAAGCGAGAAAGAAGGTAACTGCGAGAAAACGTCCAACCACTAAACTACGTAATAATTTCCGGTTCATTTCTTTCACTTCGACAACAGACAAGGATAATTCTAACGACTATTGCCACACCATCATATTAATGTACTCCTAGAAACGAAAAGCAAACGCAACTAACTACAGGCGTATACTTATCCATTTACTTATCCTAATTCCTTCATGTCTTTCATCCTAAGCTCGCCTAGTGTAGCCACCATCATGAGCAGCAAGAACATCGCATCACTCAACCAATACCAAATCACGCCAACTTCCATTCACTTAACTTTCTTGTGAATTCAATGCTCTCTCTTGCAGAATTCACTAAACCTTAATCTCCAGCTTCTTTCACCTTGACAAGTTTCACTATATCAATTGAAAAATCTACTGCAGTTACTCCTATCTATTTAGCCTGCATGGGAAATAATTACGCACCGATATTTTACATCGAGGCAAAAGTGTTTGCACCTCTTTACTCCATTATACTAAATATATTTGAATATTGCAAAAATAGGCTTAGACGAAGACGGAATAAAAATCGGGAGATTGTTCATCGCTCTCTCGATCATTTTGAACATTCACCTGGGCAATGATGATCATCCTATATGGACGACTAATGAAGCAAAAAAGACAAGTCTCATTACAGAGTTAACGATTAGTGAAAGCATAGTAATCAAGAAATGTAATGCCTATACGTGACTAATGCAGAGCACATTTGCCCTCCATATCATTCCCTAATGCAACTTATTTATTGCGAGTGTGGACTCTGCAGTGTAGAGTTCAGAAATGCCAAAAGTACCTAGGTATGTAAGTATTTGGGCCAGAAATAGTAATAGATGGAATGCTATGTATCTTCCCTTCCCAACATTTTTCAACTCCGCACGTGCTAGGTTCGTGATATTCCATCCAACAACATTTTGATTAGCTTTCATGAAGGAGGGCAAGGGAAGACACGACAACAACTTCCCATATCCTCAAAACTCTTTCCGCTAAAAACGAAACAATCAACTAACTAATGCTCCAAACTTTTCCTCGTAATGAACTCGTCCTTCAATATACTTTTTAATATTGCAAAAGCTACTTCTGCAGACAACTCCTCACACATTTCAGGTGGAGTTCGTGATTGTCTACAAAGCCATTCATTCAAACTAAAATCTTGTAATAAATATATAGCAATTCTTTATTTGGTTTTTCCAAATTTCTGCAAAATTTGTGAGAAAATGGATTTAGAAGTTTCAAGACACAAGTACAAACAATTTTATTAGACATCATATGTTACAGTAGATAGGTGGAGAGCTTCCGCCGGTCGGTAATGTCCTCCAAAAGTCCTTTAGCGCAGTAAGTAAAAGCCGGATACCTACCTACCTTTCTAAGAACCTTTCAAATTGTATTTGAAGACACAAGAGTGCGGAGGCGTAATATCTTTGTCAACCTCCTCTGTGCTATTAATCGTAAGTGCGGGGAGAGTGAATAGCGTTCCGTTGTATCTTATCATTGAACAGCAGATATGTAGTGACATGAAGTCACTCAGCTACCGTACCTAACTAGAATCTGACTTGACTTCCGCTGATTTGCCTAGTCTTATGTATAATGCAGTCATTGTGCGCTGCCAAAGCATATGCGAAACATCTTAACGGTTTTCACAACTCGAAACCTTAATAAGGAAGAAGGAGCAAACTGAAGGAAAAAGAAACAGAAACTACGGAGATGAGGGCAGAATTATAATTGGCGTAGTAAACCCAAAGTCGATGCTCAAGAAATTGAAATAGTGGTAGCACGCATTGATATACCAGCAGTGGTCTGATACTTGTGTATGTTAAGTATTGAATTAACGAATATAAATGCTTAAGATGCAGTTGCATTTAAATAATATCGTAAAATGAATTACGTTATCAAAATGACAACTCGACTTTCTTTCCATTTCCATCTCATTGAATTCGGAATAAGTTAATATACAAATCAGTTCATGCTTTTAGTAGTTCTGAAAAAAGATTTACCACTTTTAGTGCACGATTGAATTATTTTTCACCATTACAAAATAATTCTGCCAACATATATATTGTTTTACGTATTTAGTTCATTATTCTCGATTCTAAAATGCACGCAGTAATTCCATCTTTATTGACTTTAAGAAAATTGGCCTTTGCAGACCATATGTTGATGTGTACGGGTAGTCTGTGATTTTTACGCCCCTGAATGATGGACTGAAGATTGGTACATAGGTTGAGTAGAAAGTAAGTAGATAAGAGAGAGCTGTGTTGCTTATTTGACTTTCACTTGACTGGGATTTGTTGGGTTTGGCTCCGCTTTGAAAGGAAGATTTAGTTATTGTTGAAGAGGAACTCTTGTTCGACTTGAGCTTCTGTTGCTGACTCGTTCACATCACTTCCCTCCATCCAACCGAGCCTGATTCTCCGTGGTACATTTTCTGACTCGACCGAAGCTCAGTCACTCACTTTTTACATTTGCACGAGACAAAAAGACTTTTTTGGTTGGGCCCGCGACTACTTACTTCGCTATACCATATAGAGTGGAGTGACAATAAATATGACACAAATCTCAGATTGCCAAGTCACGACGTTCTACATAGGCATACATACCATAATAACTAAACTCTTGGTTCGAAGTATAAAAAAGACCACCACCACTGGTACTAAATGCAAGTTACGGCACTTGTGCATAGACAGAGGTACCTACTTTCCACAGACAGGGCTGAGCTACATAAGTATGCGAACTCACTTTACATTAGCGCACCACTCTCACTGTTTCACTCAAAACCAGTCTGCCCATTTATATCTGCATGTCCTTTCAAAGGAACTCTCATCTTCAGATATCTTCCTATTCATCTCAACAAATAATAATGGCAGGGGTCCTCATTTATTTTCGATGTCTTTTCTCGACTCCATCTCGTTATTTTCATTTTTTTCTGGATTTGCACTTTTAAGTGGAAAACCTTGGCGAAATTGCCAGAAACCAAATCTCACAGACAGTAAAACATGTTTTGGCCAATCTCCGAAAACAAATTCAACTGTTCAATGCAGACGCTAAAACTGTCATAGGACACAGATAGGTTGGTTTGGTTAAAGAGGTGAGGATAAATATCTCGTTAGCTTCACTCATGAACATAACATAAATAAATAATATATATAGTTAGAGCATGGCTAGGACAAAATCTTAACAGTCTTGGCAGTATATATTCAAACATATTTTGTTTACCTCAGTATATCTGAAAGAAACAGCGTAAGAAAAGTGTAAGAAATGTACTGGCATAATGGAATTATATATATCAACGAAGGTGGAAGTAGGGAGACTACTGAGCATATATTTGCACAAACGGAAAGCAAATGGAAAGAAAAATATAGGCAAGAGCAAGGAAGAGGATCAAGACTTAGAATTCTCTCTGCTTTCTCCTACTTTCACTTTTCTCTTTCGTCTTCCATTAGGATACTCAGCCCAGCGTCATTCACTCTCACCACCTCCACTCGCACTCTAACAGTTTACTTTTTGTACTACTTTCCATTACATTACCTTACATTAGCTCACAGTACATCAATCCCTAACCACGAATCACATGCTAGAGAAAACTAGAACTCTTAGACGCAAACACTTATTTACGTTGATACTTTTCACAACAAACTGTTATAAGATTTCCCCGAGTGAAATTTCTCTGCTTAACTGCACTTAGCGTTGACTCACGTCAGATTTCCTTGTAAATAAACTGAGCGTCAGTAACACATCATGCATAATACAAATAAGCACTCATATTTATGTCATTCTGCCCACGTTCCTTTTGCCTCTACTCTACTTGGAACCTTCAACAAAGCGATACCCACTTCAATTCTTTACAACATTATTCCATTAATAGACAATAATAAATGTACACGGCTTTTGCTAAAGTGCTAATAATTAGTATACCTTTGTTATTGGAAATTGAGATAGGTACTCGCAAAACCTACAATCACCCCATTAGTAAGTAAACTCATACAGACGGAAACGAGGACAATGAATACAATAGAAATCCCACGTAAAGCGTACAAACTGGAAAATCGACATAACAGAAGCCATTTAATTTCATTTTGCAAACTTCTATGTGAGGATAAGACATTCACCGAAGCTACTTAAATTAATTGGCATTCAGATCCCAGTTGTATAAAGCCAGAAATGACAAACACTGCATTGGGCAAACAGCATGCTGCTTCTCTAATGACATACCGTGGTCCATGTAGCATAAATCTATTCATACTAGTGTACGCATGTATTGCCATAATGAAATTACAATCTGTATGAATAGCAGTCGTGGAACTGGGCAGAATGAACAGTAGTATTACTATTATATGTTCAACAGTAGTCGAACGTGGTCTACCTTGGCTAATACACGCAGTGAAAAGGCATTTAAATATTATATAGGAAATGGATAACTATTAAATGAAGTGTAGATGACCCTTAGCATTATTGCTTGATCCCGGGCCTCGTTGGTTCGTCGCAGAGAGAATACTAGAAGCTAAATAAATACTCGACGAGTTTCAATCTGAAATCACAACACTAGAACTGCCATTAGTCTTTGCACGGGGATTGCCCTAACTTCAGTTGGGCATACACTTGAGCCAAATGTGTAGATATTTCGAATTACGTCGCAGCTGCAGCTGTAGGGATTCTGGTCGAGATAATAAAACAAATATTATTTCCTTTGAATACTTATTTCTAAATAGACCAAGATTTGGGAGCAGCCAGAGTAATGTTTAGACGAAAAGGCTTTTTATTATTCTATTCATTCCACTTCACCCCGCAAATGGCCAACGATATGATATACCATAAAACCAAACCTGGGGATCACGATGAGAGGAGGTAGACTAATGATCAGAATAGACACATAACAATTTCATAATAAACCTAAGCAATATGTCATCAAATTGCTATTTACTTACGAAGCACTCGGAAGGCATGAGCCAACTTGACAAGAAATTCCTGCTGAGGAGAAAGTTGTACAATAAACCAAGATTTGGCTCACAGCGTGACACTTTGTTAAATATTGAAGAAAATTCCGAATAAGCGCTACAAATGATGGCATTGTTAAATAGCCTCATGCCCCAGATAAATTGATAGAGACCTCTTACAAAACTCTGTAATTTCCATAAAGATAATAATTACACTTCATTCTTTCCCCGTGATATTTTGCCGTTTAATCATTGATGCCCTTGTTTAAGTTGTGTAACGGCAAAAGTGTGTCACTTGTCATTAAGTAGTTATTCATTAGTTCGTGAACCGAAAGAAAATTAACTTCATTTTCCAACTCTCGGATTCCCAATAATTTGCTTTACTTATACAATGCAAAAGTGGATTTGATGTGCTGTTGCAATTATGATGTTCAAATCAACGTGGCATGCAAATTGAAAATCTTGTCTGGATTCCAAGAAAGAGATTTGCTTGGTTGAAACATATTAGAATTAGTGAGTTTCATGCGAGGTTATTTCCATTAGATTAAACTCTTTCTTCCAACAGTCTACACAGAATTCATAACGGAATTACAGATATTTAAAGAAGTGTCCTTCGTTGGCAAATGTCAGGATGATTTCAAGTTACTCAAAAACTTTAAATAGGTAGTTCGCCAGGACAAAAGCAAAAATATTATCCTTTTATTGATAATTGCATTTGCGAGTATTAAGTAGGTGTGGCTCTAACTATTAAGCCGGGAAAGCTGTTTAGCAGGACGGAATGAATACTTCTAGGCAAAACAGTCTCAGACAGAACTGAGGTGTAGAAATGCCATAGAGTTTTGCGGAGTATGCAAAGAAACAACTACTTATCCAAGCTGTGCATTTAGGTTAATCGTAAATGAAGGTGAATGTAAATACACAAAAAAGGCTTCACCTTACTCCAGTCTAATTACAGGTTTCCTTTCACATCAACTGGACATTCTGGATACAAGAAGTCAAGGCGCTAACTAATCAAACGAAAAAAGATTTCGTGTTGAGAGAGAGAGACGAGAGTTCAGGTCACTTATGAATCCTTCTGAATATTCTTTTAAGCACAAGCAACCCGGCATCAGATAACAATAGAGCCACAATGTAACTGCTAAACATAAACCCTTTAAAAGAATCACAGCACCGCTAAAAGTTGAATGTCCGTAACCGTTTACTACCTTCAACGATTTCTTTCTACAAAGTCCAAGCTGATTGTAGAACTGTGCGACTTTAAAAACAATATTTAAATGCTTTAAAAAAGTTCCACCTCTCTGTAAATAAGTACACAGCTATATAGTATAATAGCTGGATCTCCATCTTTGCAGTCGGAGCAGAGCAGCTTGGCCGACACATTAGGAAGTCAGCTCAATATAGGTTTGCCATAGTTGAATAGAGAATTGTAAACTTTTACAAGTGAGTGCCAACCATTAAGTCGTTCATAGTTTTGGGATCGGTGGACGAGGAGAAGACTTGGTGGGAACGACTGGGCGCAACTCAAAATTAAAAGGTGTAGGAAAGCCTATAATTTCTGACCATAAAAGTTAATGCAGGCTGTCTCCTCAAATGATCATAATATCAGCTCATTTCCATCACTATGAGCATGTAAGCTCTTAATGACACCACCGACTCTCTCACTCCACACTACTTATTAGTTCAGCAACCGTTCTTCTGGAAAACGGATTTCTAACTTTAATTTAAACAAACTCTCTCCTTCCAAGTTCACACGATTCATTAGCATTCATGCGACTGCAATGCTCCAGACTGGAGACCCGGAGGGGAAGCCACTTTTATATCTGCCTAATTTAACTCCATTTTGTCATCTTCCCCCATACATTTACAAAACTTTGAATCACTGCTGTCTTTGGCTTTCCTTGTCTTGGACTCTACTAGTAGAAGGCACTAAAATAAATAAGTAATTACACACTACTCAAAAATTCATTCATGCCCTACGACGTCATCTCCATTTTTACATGTCCTAACTAAGTAGGCGGATTTCTGTTTTAGCGAACTCTGCTCACTTATTACAACAGCAGTACAACAAAAGGAAACAAATAGGAAACTACCAACTCCGTTTGGATAACTTTTCCACAAGTGGATCAAGGGAACTGGTCTTTTGACACATCTAAAACCATTCACGATAGTTTGATTAGTAATCAGCACAGGGAGGGAAATCTACATCTCAAAGAAATAAAAACCACCAAAGTGTCATTTTTGACATGTGTATACATACAAAGTGTAACGGCCTTGATTAAAAGTTTCGGATTCACTTTAGAAAAGTGTTTGAATTTGATGTATATAATTTAATTAGGTTTTCCCATTGGTTGGTAATAGTTATTATGAGTCGACACATACGTAGTACAAGGTTGATGGAGATGACTGGGCGAGTGCATGTAGAGTCGTAGAGATAAGTTTGTATTTGTACTTGTGGTAAAACACAACAGCTATGATTACTGTTAGTGCCCAGTACAGAAAAGCATGCATCTAATGACATGGTTCTCTAGGAATGGCATGGATGGCTATGGCAGGAATGGCTTTCCTGGCGACTCTAACCACTTAAGCAGCGTAAAGAGATAACTAGAGCAAGGTTTATGGGGAATTGTGGGGGAAAGTAATGTAACTTTATTTCTAGGTCTCCAGTACATAAAACAAAACGAATGTGATCATCTCGCCTAAAATGTTTCTTTGGGATGGGAGACTCGGTTCCATTCTGTCACATTAGATTAGGCTAACGATTCCATCTCATCAACTTTAACTAACAATACAATGACGAGTTACTTAGTCCCTCTTCACTCAGACCTCGCACAAAATAATAGATCTAATTCCACGAGATTCAGAGGTGACTCTATTCTGGCTGGAGTGATGTGGTTTGTTCGGTTTCATTCATACTGCTGTGTAATTAGAGCCGCAGGAGTAGTGCGAGCGAGGTCGTCGTCGTCATGTTTGTCCCGATGTCCCTGACAAGTTATCTATTAGTAGCTCTTTAAAATGGGACTCTGGTGACATATAACTTTCCCTTGAAGCCTGCCTAGTCCACTACCAGCCAAGACTCGCCAAATTCACTTGGAATTGCACGTTTCCGAATTTGAGTCATAACAACGAAAGATTCGAGACGAGGGAGGAGAAGATGGCGGGGAAGAAGAGCAGCCCTCGCTTAGGCCAATTCCAATGCCAAACGAATCTCTTCGGGGAATTCGACGGATAACAAAACATATCCATTTCCATTTACATTTCACTTCATTGCCTTGCTGAATTGGATTAGATTGGCAGTGCGGAGAAGCAAGGCGAGTCGAGTCTCCTTTTCACTCTGTCCTCCTATTAGTTTCCTGAAAGATTGGAAATTTGACTCTCTTGCGGCGTCCCTCTTATTACCTTCTCTCCATCTCTCACAACGTCTGAAATCCGAGTCACCAGGGAAGGAAACCACAGAGCCGACTCGTACACGATGTACACGACGAGTGCACGTATGATTAGCTCTATCTATGACATCCACCTCGGGAGAGGATTTGTGCACCTATTACGACTATCACTATGCTATTACCTGCATTACATTTCCATCATTCCATTCAATTGCATTGTTTCACGAAGTAGAGCAACTCGTCTCTCTCTCCTCCTCCTCACTCTAATTTCCTCTCCATTACAATCAACACATGTACAGCGCTCCATTGAATCCTGTTTCACTCCAACTCTTCTACAAATGCGTCATAACTCCTTCATATTGTCACTACCTTCCATTGAACCCATTCTACAGCTAAAACCTAATCGTCATCTCTAATTTGTCTATAGGTAGTAATGTCTACATAATACGATACAAAACTACACCAGACAAGAGATACTACAACCTAACCAATTTCAACGACTTCTTCTATCTTTATATAAAATGTCTATTAATCATTCGCATGTGCAATTAAAATCTACAGTTAACAAGGCAATCACTTGCAATGTTTCGTACTACCACAAATGTAATAGTACAAGTTTATGCACATTTCGAAAAAAGTTCTTGAATAATTCATTTCAGCTAGGTAGCAAGAAAGCGTCAAATGAAAGAACTTTTGAGCCAGTTAGAGTACAGAATAACATTGCATTTCCTGTAACTTCCACCACCGCACCGCCGAATTTTTAGGGTCATGTATCCAAACAAGCATCAAAGTCTGTTGAACTAATTTTGCATTACGAAATTGTAGATTCGATTGACATAAGTTTAGTCCTACGTGAGTTTATAAGTACATACACAGTACAGCAATGAAGCCAATGCGGAGTGCCGAGTTTGATGGCGAAATCGATTGCAAATGACGACTAAGTCACATATTACTGTGCGAGCTTATCACCGTTAATTGGATAGAACTGGAGTACGTATTAACAACGACAAGAGATGGGACCTTTTGAAAAAGTCCCCTTTACTATCCGCTTTGTACAGTAGAAGCCATAACTAACCACTTTATTTTATTGCTTCAATGTAAGTTGAAGCTACTTGTAGTAGCTACTAGCTAGCAGTAGCTACTTGACAACAGCATCTGCATTAAAAGCGTCTACTTGAGATGGATAGTTTACTACAAACGTAAGCTAGTAAAGTCGCAGTTATTTCAAATGCACATCAAAGTTTGTCAAAGAGAGGAAACGGGCCACGTAAGCGACGTTAGAGAAAGAAGAATCTCTACACACCAGTTCACGAAATTCTCAACTTTTGTAACAGGTTCGGAGAGATGTGAGAATGCAACTGGAAAAGATTCCAGTTTTGCCCCTTGAACCAAAGGTAAAGTTTATGTTTGGAATGTAGTTATCACTTTAGCCTATTTAATTCCTTTTGCACAATGTCTACATACAGTACTGTAAAGCTACTCATATCATCTACTGTGTTTGCATATCATGTAATTTCATCAATTACATTGTAAAGTGCTCCTTTATTACTATAAACAATAATGTTACTAAACACTTTCACCCTTCAAGAATATTTTATATAAAAATTAATTTTCAGAAATCTTGGACAAAAAATTGTGGCTTCGATTTGGAACAGACATACATACATACAAATACAAAGCATGCTGCAGCAATGTGGATAAAAGTAGGAAGCAAGCAGAGGAAGGGAGCGCAGGCACGTCCTTTAATACAATAAATTTTGACAGAAACACGTAGCATTAGTAAATGCACTCTTTTAAAAGACTTCAGCCCAGATCTGGCTGCTAGAGACAATCAATCACTCATCTCCGCTGCAAATGCAATTCTGGCCATTTCACACATTCACATCACAAGACGTCAGTGTAGCAGCACCGCTTCTACCCTGCCATACACCAGTTACACATTCTCAATAGAATCCATGAATCCATTAGATGCTGAAAGTGAAGTTAACGTTCCAGACAGCCACACGAAAGGAAACCACAAGCCAAATTATTTGATGGATTTTCCTTGTTTCTCAATTCTGTTCAGCAGATGATTTCTTTTTCATCAAAGACACGTTTCACTTTTCTTCCGTCGACATTGCATGTGCATCCACATTCATTGTTGTTGGAAATCGTCATGAATACCCATCCACACTCTTTGTAGGCTGTTTAATACGCAATTAACCTATATAACGTAACTTCAGTGAATTTTCCTATATAAAAATAGAGCTTGAAAAGCCCAATTCTGGGCTATATGGCGATTAAGCTAGAATTAGGATTAAAAACTGTAAGACAGTTCTAATACACAGTAAATTTACATCGTAGAAGAAGGATAAACGCAGCGGGACAAAACGAAAACAATTGGTGCAATTACAAAGCACCCGAGTGAAATTTTATTGATAATGGGTAAATATCAAATCTCCCCTTCTAACCCATTATGCATTTAGATTAGGATCACGATGAAAATACAACATTATAAAGTAGTGACAGTTTTATCACATTATGACTTTGTCCATAAAACTATCATGAAATTTAAATCATAGACGATAATCCACATGCGTGAGTCAGTTCTAACTATGATATTGATATGCTAATGTTTGACTGCTTACTTTGTCATTGACATTCAAGTTTAGAATGATATCAATCATAAAACTAAAATTAGATAGAAATCAAAATCCATTATTCAACACAGCAATAAGTAATAAAAACAGACCAAGCCTGATGACGTTTATTCGGGAGTCAATAAGCCATTCGCCCAACGTAAGCAATGAGAAAAAGCAGCCGTGTATACATTTATGTCAAATCCTAGGCCTGAGATTTACTTATAATCGAGTGCTACGTACGGAAATTCTCGGCCATAAAGTACCATAGAGGTCCAATCTGATCTGATGAACAAATCAATAATTTATGTGTTTTCAAACACGAAAATGGTTTCATTATAATTATCAACTCATTATTCACAGAAAATCGAAAGCATTATCAACAAGATAGGGAAACAAAATTGCCTTTCTTACTTGTACCTAAGTAAGTAATATTTTTGTAAGGAACACGGGATAACACCCACACAAACATGAGGACGTCGACAACGATTGGAAACACCACATAATATTATGCATATATATTTATGTAAACGTGATCAGTATCAACGCTTCAACCAGCATACTCGTGCCGATCACGTTGATAAAAAATACATTTATGTTCCAGTTCTTCTAAAAACGTATGAGAATTAAAAGGTTATAATATAAAATCTAAACCCGTGTGACGCATGTATTAATAGCCATAATATAGCAATAGAATAGGAAAGTTAAATAGTTTCTTAATTGAACTGTCCCTTGCAGCACATGCCATAGGGTTAAATTTCTTAAAATAGTCACAATCTTTTCATCCATTGCAGCTTTTACTTTAGCGCATAAAGTTTCTCTATCTGTAACATAAATATCTATTTGCATATTTCACGTATTATCTACTAGAGTCTATGTCTAAGTAGCAAATGGTAAATACATGATGATAAATAAATAGAGCAACATTGTGACACAGACGTAGATTTTTAAATATTCAAAAGTGAACATTTAACAAAAGTGACTACATTTGCATTAAGTACTACATCAGGAACACTTGTACAGAGTACAGATCATGTATAGAGTGGAGATCAAAAACGCATTTTGGCTGATTGTTGTCAAGAAAATAAAAATAAAGCAATAATTTTTTCTATGCGATGAAATGGAAAATTTTTCAGGAATCCAAATTTTTCAATCTTGAAGTATTAGAGAAAGAGCAAAGCAAAGCTGGAAGGCAATAGGGAATATTCGGTTCTTTGTCAGAATACGCAATTGCGCTGTTCAAGGTGAGTAGAGTAGCACGAATGTACTAAGTATATTAAAACACCATTACCGTGGGTAAATTGCATTGGACTGGATAGAATTACTCGAGGACCTAAGTCTATGCAAAATTACGTTTTAACATGCAGATTCAGGTGTAAAGAACCTTCTTTATTCTTATAAAATACAATGACTATATGGTTATACTGTCTGCATGGAGAAAATCTCCTACAATCTCATTTCATTTCAGATCCAGATTTACATGGAATTGATTGTCTGTTAAGAACCAATTGCATTTATTTGATCCAATAGACAGAAAAATATAAAGAATGTTATGTTTTCGACGAATGACAAATCATAAAAATGAAACCAGATTTTTGATTAATCGAGTTTTGTTTCGTTTGGAGAATAGATTTTATTACGAACCGTATTCAGAATGTCGGAAATCACGGTTTTTCATTTTAATTGTAATTATGTATTATTAACTGCCCTTACAAAACAATTGAGAAGAAGGGATCGTTTCTCTCCCTATTTTTAAGGGCTACTTAAAAAGCATACTGTAAATTAATGTAAAAGTTTTATTACGTCACATTTACTTTGCTATACATATTTGTAGAGTTTTATAGAGATGTTTGACACGTGAGACGAAAGAAGCTCGTAGAGCATTGATATACGAGCTCAGAAAGAAAGAGCCTACAAAACGTGGATGTTGCCATTAACATAATTTAACATGAGAAAACGAGGTATACAAGTACGTACATAGCGGAATCTATGAGTTGACTTGAGTGACATTAAATAGACCATTCGCTAACATTAACTATTGAATGCATTGAATCTGCTGAAAATAATTGCTATTCAGTCGACTAGTTTATTGAAAGTTAAATATAGAAACAGCATCACTCGTGGAAAAGCAAGAGTAGGAAAGATATAATAATGAGAGTTGGTTGTTGTAAGGGAGGGAGCAGCATGGAGCCTGTTTAGTAAATGTCTTTGTACAGGAGCACAAATTCAAGTCGTAACATAAAATGGAAATCCTACTCAACTTTCTCGCTTTATAATTATAAGAGGAGAGGGAAGGGAGAAGGGAATGAAACAAAAGTGAAGTAGTGTAAAGGAAGCAGAAACCAAATAGAAAAGCGTTTGAGTACACATACGGAACTCTTTGTCAATTAAAAACAGAGTCGGCATAAAGCGGAATTACTACTACAGAATTTACAATCACTTCCTCTTCTTTCTGCCAAAACAATTTCCCTGCGATAAAGAAATAACGGCGGAATACTCTCATTTACATCTTCTAGTAAAAACACTCGCAATTATGTATTTAAGTACAACGAACCAGATAAATAAGAAAACAAGCATTTTTTCTTTTGTTTGTTTTACTCACTTTGTACTGCACTATATAGGCATATACCTAATAATAAATACCGACACAGCATACATCAGTGACTGCACAATGCACTCCCTGAACTACTGAGACGTTTTGCTCCCACTGTGCGAACTCTGCATTCAAGATGTCTCAAAGTATAATATGTATCAGCGACAAAATAAATATTTGCTTAGTATTAATTGTTAATACCACAGACAATGAGTACCAATCTTCTTTCAATAAATAAGAGGATAGCATTTTACATAGAATGAATATTCAGGCAGAGGCGTCTGCAAACAAACATCCACTTTACAGGTGAATCCATATTATAGTGTGACTGCTCGTTAATGTCGATCAATCATTAAAGATTTTTGAAAATTCTAACTAAATATTGGATAATTAATTCCAGTTCAAAGTCACATTCAACTTTTTCAATGCATCGAAAAATGTCATGAATTGTCTTGGCTTTTGAATTATCCTAGCTGTAGAGATAGCAAAAGTTGAGACTTAAATTAACACATTCGACATTAGCGCTACTTGACTCGGGCTACTACTGCAGAGAGTGTATGTAACTTGTAGACGTAGAGTAAACAGTGGGGAACGGATCTTGAGCTAACGCAAAGCAAACTTGTAGCATTCAGTATTGCACTTAAAAGGATGGGAAGAAGAGAGATATTTTGACTCCCACAAACATAGAACCGCAAAAGTTCCTACAATTAAGCACATAATTCTGTCTCTGTTGACGTTTCTGTGCATTAGCCGACAAGTTACAGGTACTTGTTCGTGCACTTGTGAACTTTATGTGACATTATGAACAGTCCTTGTCGATACTACGCGAAAAGAGACAAACAACTGCATTTTGAGTCAACTAAATCAACCCTAGCACATAGACACAGACACGTACGTACAATAGAGCCAGTTTGTTTACTCGCATCCAGATATTACTTTTCCAACTCATGTTACTTACATTTCGAATCTTCAATATCTCCCACGAGAACATCCTCTCTAAGCACTCGACTCCCATGTCCTCTCAGTTTTCCATCCCGTACAAAATCTTCACATCCAATAATACTGACATTTACATGCCATCTAACAACTTGTACATTCATGCAACTTCGTTCCTAAATAAAAATCCTGACACCCAAAACTTATTTCTCTTCCACGCTCTTGTCTTTTCCAAAATAAAGAAAGTCACTTTAAACATGTTATAATACGACGCTCCTGTGCCCAGTATTCTTCGAAAATTGTTCTAATTCCACCATATTGTGCACATTTTTAGTTGCAACATGAACAGGTAGAATTTGCTAATAATTTATATTTTTGCAAAAGTCAAGTTTAATCCCTACTTTAATTTCATTAGGGGAGGATTTTATGAGGCTCATAAGACAATTTCCTGAGCAAACACGGAAAACAAACTTAAATATAGTAAATATGAACAGAAGGCATTCAAAATCTACACAGAAGATTCACGTCACTCAATTCACAATGAGATTACCTATGTATGGGCAAAGTGGAGTTTGCTGACATCGGATGTAGAAAAGTGATATGCGATGAGGAACCTAATGAATATTTCCTAGGCAAGTAGCTCGATGCACATTATTCAAGCGAAGTTCAGAGAGAGTCACGACAAGAACTCTCATCCCTCTCATCTAATCTTCTTCAAACCTTTTTCTCGTTCCCTTTGACTCTTTCTAAATTCCCTGTCAACTTGGTTGGTAACATTACCTATACTATGAAAATAAGCACTTAAATTTAGATCCAGGCCATATAACGAAATATTCTAGAATCAACTCTTGGGAAAATATCAAATCATTTTAAAGTGGTTATAATAATAAGCTACTTTTGGTTGCTATAAAAATACTCGAATATCTGCCGTTACTATGTAGCACCCAATTGGAAATGTCTACCTGAAATCTGTTTAGTGCATTAAATCTGTAAAGCAGAAGGAAGAATCTTGTAAAGTACCTCAAATTGCTATATGAAATAACAACGAAGACTAAACTTTTCAAAACCTAAAATGAAAGTGGATTTGGGAGAAATTCAGTATTGTAGGATATATGAAAGGCTGTTTAAAAGATCGCGTGTATCAAATATTTTGCAAATGTCAAATATTTTTGACGACTCAAGATAGAATTCGGTACGTTCAAATTGAAAGAATGCCTTTTACTTTTAATGTGCCTGTAACATATTATGAAAATTTGTATCGATATCTTCCTACTCCTTAATAATTTAAATTTTTTACGTGGCATGAATAATACTAAAAGTAAGGTAGATTATTTATATGCAATATAAATCTGGCAAATCCAACGGTAGCCATAACACCCTGGGAGAAAAAGCAATGAATAAATATACATTAGTTAGATTAAAGTTTTCGTTAGTTACTGTTCTTGGTTTGTTTTCACGCCGCTGGGTTGCAGGCAATAAAACACTACAATTCATTAATACCTCGGATGGCATAAAGAAGCAGTTTAAAAGTAGAGCTCTTTGGATATTGAATTGCCCAATTACGTCACGTAAGTAAGCCCAGTCTTTTGAACCATTCTTCGTTCACCCACAGGAAGTAAATAAAAGTTCTCTACTATTTCTGTTTATCTCAATTATGTGAAACAACGGAATGTAAAGGTAAAGTTGTGTCCGTGTGTAAAATAGCAGAAGTGGTAAAATAGTATATAATTAGTATGCAAATACAACAATTTGCATACACTAAAATACTACTACTATTACAGTAATGTTTGTCTTGTCTGTTCCGAGTCTTTCAGTAGATAATATTATGTTTGTGTCCAAGTCCATCGACGATTGTCCCTGGAAGATTTTAATTTCTAAAAAACAGGAATACCTTTTGACGCAAGCGAGATAGGTACTTATCTGCCATATCGACTTGCATAACAACAATTATTATTGAAAAAGTAATCTCACAGCATTCTACGATGAACATAATTAAAACTACATCATTTTATGATCTTAGAACTATTCCTCAGTTAGGGACACATAATTGTGTCTATTTGTAAACTTCGGTTCTACATTGACTTGTAGATGAGCAGCAGAGTTTGAATAGTGTAACCTAATCCATTCTAAAATTATCGTGCTTAGAGACAGACAGAGTAAACCTATCTATACAGGTGTTGCAACTCCGAATAATGTACACAAACAAGAATGTATATTTGTAAACACTTCCACTTACAAAGAAATTAGATCTAGTTGCATTATGGGAAAGTTAGTGTCGTTCTGCTATTATCTCTTTTGGAACAAGCCTGGCATTTAATTTATCGTGTCCTGAGGAATTTAAGGCAAATCCGTGCGCTACGTAGCTAATCAATTTCCTTTTTGGGAAAGCGAAAAGAAAAGTCGGCCTTTCGATTGTTTTCCATGTAAACAGCAATCGTTAAAAAAGAGAATTCCCAACTCCAATAAAAGTAATTTATGTCAATTGAGTCCAGTTGGGAGGGAAGAAGTAAGTAAACTCGTCTTTAATTAAGTTCAATCAACCGCACCAGTATGTAGTCAGGCAGGATGAGCATCAGAGAGCAGTAGAGCACATTCAAGGATACATGATTCCCCTCCAACCTTCTTCATTTCCATCAAAGAGAAAATGCAAACGTCTACAGCTCCACAGTGTCATAGGGAATCACTGACAAACCTCGGCTACGTACTTAAGTAAGTAGTTCGTAATTGTCATGCAGTCAAGTCAGGTACGCAGGGAATACAAACTGTGCAAACAGACAGTAAACAATTCGCAATCTCATTAATCTCCGAATTCGCTCTATTTGAACTCGCTTAATTGATTTCATCACTTTAATAGATGCTACTACATGCAAATTTGTTATCCAGTTTTCTTTATTGCCACCCGCAGACGTTGCACTGCCACTTACAGTTCTGTCTTCAGACACGAGGGACTGGAAATTGAAGGACGTCTGCTTGCGTCCTCATCGCCATGCTAATGCAACACATGTACACATTATGCAAGTCGGCATCAACTAACTAACCATGCAATTATTAAATGTCATCTTACAACTAGCACTCTCCTTCAAGTGATCAAAGGAGCCAAAGCCACGTCTCAGCACATGCTAATTTTTTCAATCGATGCATTACAGACATTACTACTTATTTAATATTCAACTGGCATGCATTAACTCTCCATAAAGGAATTGAAATTCAGGGTCCCGAGGGAAATTTATTTTGTTGACACAGTCGCAATATATCCATTTCATGCAGATTTTTAGTAATTACATTAAAAGTACAAATAGTAATATCTTTAGCCCTTTCTCTGCCTTTCTATGCACGGTAATAGTTGTGAGCAGCGATCTACAAAGTGCAATGAGTTTATGGCAATTAAAAATTACCTTTTAGAATTCCTGATGACAGAATTGCAACTTTAAAGCATGACTTTGCAAGGAATATTGAGTTCGTTACGAATTACGTCAGAAGGAATGCCAGGTGCAAGAAAAGCGAGTGTCTCATAATGAGTGATGACATTAAGTTACATCTTTGTGACTTAAGTCCTATAAGGTCAGCGCCTTATTAACATATTGGTTCACTCGTCTATCGTGTCTATGTATTTGCTACCACTTGCAATTTACTTTGAGCAAGTGAAGTGAGTAAATCAATCAATCTGTCGGTACATACATCGGTAGAAAACATCGTTTGACAAAATAATCACTTCCGATTCTATATACACAAGGCATATGAAGAAGGACAGTTTTTATACCCGATTCCGTACGTGTATAATATATATAAGTCAGGAGTGTAGGTATAGGGCAATGTTCCCCAGCAAATTCCCATAATGCCATCCCTAAAGCAGTGTCCTGGTATCATCCGAATAATGAAATAAGATGGTATGCCAATGGAAGGACTGAGAGACAGACAAAAGTATTAGAGGAAAGACGTATAACGAAATCACTTCCATGTTCCACAACATCAAAAGAAACGTTTCAAAGTAACTAGGCATGTGACATAAAAACTCGGACAGAGGCTTCTTTGCACTCAACGAATCGTCTCCAGCAGTGACAGTCAATTCAATTGCTTTCAATCCAATTCAGTGAGACTAGGAACATGGTCGCTCACTCATCCCTATCCATCGAATCACTTTATTGCTCTGACTTATTTTCTATGTGCTTTCGTCGTTTGCTAAATATAACCAACCGACAAGCACTGCCCACCATCCACATATTTCAGTTTACTATGGACCTCAATAGGAAAATAGAAGCTTAATAACTTTCTTTTATTTGCTTACGGAAATTCTTATTACGTAATTAAATTCCCAAGAGGAAACTTCTTGGTTCCACGTGAAAATTAATATGAATCTAATTAAAAGGAAGTCAAGCGTTGCCATTCCTTACTTTCATTAGTTTGGTTCAGTGCTACAATGAACTAAATTTTTATGCCACATTCATAAGCCGTCTGCGAAGGACCTATATTTACTAACAATGGAAAATCAACTCACCGATTAACTTTTCAAAATCTATAATTAAGTACCCTCAGTTGACGAAATTTGTACAACTTTATTAACTGACAGTCACAGCCAAGTTGCTTTCTTGCTTAATAAGTGACAATAGGCTATGGACTACGTTCTTTTTGTGAGTTACCTCCCCGTCACTAAAATGTTCCAAGTTTCCATCTCCATTGTTTTACTGCTACGAACTTTCAACAGAGAATCGTCTAAGACTTTGGCAACTTTTAATACTCCAAAATTAACTGTGCAGAGAATTATAAATGAATATCTGCACGTGGAAGGTGTGTAACAAGCGACGGCTCTAAATAGTATACATGTATTAAAACAGAGAGAGGATTAAATTGTGACTCTAACAGCAACCAATATCGTATAGAAAGTTTCTTTTGATTTCTTCAACGTAAATAATTTACCAACTAAAATAGTTTTTAATCAACAGCAAACTAAGCTATAATTGATGATCAAAAAACCAGCTAAACTGCACTAAAGACCATAATATCATCTAATGAGTGATTTTCAGTAATTAATTTTTGTAATTTCCACTAAATATTTGTTATTAATTGGCCAAAAATGAATATTTGTAATAGCACAATATATTGCGATTATCAAATACAAGGTGGCACTGATAACTCTGCCAATATGACGAAACTTTAAACCCCCAATGTTAAGGAAGGACGGATATCTCGACAACAGACAGTAAACCCACCTGACAGTCACTATAGCATAATATACAACTAAACTGTTTATTCTCCAGCGTAGGTTGTAAAGAAATTTCAGGGAGTAAAAAAGGAAATGGGCATAAAAGAATAGTTTTACCATTTATTTCCCTCTGGGAAAGTAAGTATAAGTAGTTGAAGAATGGAGGAAGGAGAGTGGAATAATAGTTCACGTTATTTGTTGGGGGATTAGAGCAATTATCACTCAAGGAAAAGTGACAAGTTTTAAATGGAGAACTGTTCCATTTCAAATGTCTCTGTATATAGTCATATTATTATTTTATGTAGCTCAATAATCGTACACAAAGTACAGACATATCTATGTATGTGTGTACATTCCCCCTAGACTTAAGCAACTTCCCTATTCACTCGCCGTTTTTGTCACTGCCGAACTATGATGATGGTTTACATTCACAATGGCTCTATCTGCATATACGCACATAAGCCTATATCGAAGTTGCTATAATGTGACATTAAAGGAGCAACTATGAGCAAAGTGTAGGAAATAGTATAGTAAATCCCCAACGAAGCAAAGACAAACAATGAGAGTCTGTAGACGTATACTTATTAGGTATATAACTAGTGCATTATAGTCTGCTGTCTTCTACATCCTGTTCTTACAATAACACGGAGGATTATCTTCCAAGTTGAGAGTCTATATAGCCATTCAGCGGTTCCTCTTCCCCCTCCCCCGTCCACAAACTGACTGATGTGAGTGTCGCTGAATGCAATGTTAGCTAACCAAGTAAGAGATGAGGTCAACTGGTTTCCTTTACTTAACGTCCATTCCATTACTATGTTATAACATAACTAACTATATGTAGGTATATCTACAAGAGTATTGTCCACTCTGAATTGAAGTTATTATTGATGAGCCTATATCCTCTTATAAAAGTTTCTATCTTTAGTCATGCATTAGGTTTTTATGTGATGGTAAGTAAAAGGTATTTGTAGAACTGTTAAACACAATAGATGCTCTATTCACTACCGAATAGAGGAAACCTGCATAATCTGACACATAAAAGTATATATTTATAGTAACACAATAGACAGTGCCTGATTTGAGCAGTAACCATTTGACGTCAAGAAAGAAAAAAATGGACTAAAATGTATACAAAACATTTAGATTCAGGAGGAGTAAGGTGTGTACTTGGATACAGCTCTATTATATTGAGGCAAGAGACGAAGAAAATGAGAAGAAATGGGCAAGAAAGGAGGACAGAGAGAGATTCAACATGAAAAATGAAAAGCAAGGAAAAGTCATAAAGAATAAAAGGGTCTGTGGGATTGAGTGGGTCTTGTTGTCGGATCAGTTATGTCATGTCGTCCTTCCTCCTCCACTCTCCATCACCTACACAAGTCCTCTCTCTCCTCATCATCCCATGTTACTATAGCTTAACAACAGAGTATATGTTTTAGTGAGACAGGCCATGCATTTCCAGTAACTCAAGCTGTAAGTTGAGATCTCTTTAAGGGGGTCCCTTTTGTCAAAAAATAAGCGTCAAACAAAACTCAGGACGAAACTCATAATAATCACCATAATATCCATTTCTATTCTATCTGTAGCCAGCGTGAGGACTGGAACTGGAAAACACAAGACCGGCATAGCATTTCATTCTTTCCCAATACCTCCGACTAATAATTTCCGTCTTCGCCTACACTTCGACTCACCACTCGTTACTCCATTCCTCATACAAATAAATATATATTCTGTTGTCAGTGTATAGAGAGACAAGTGCAAGTGTGATGCTGAGTTACGGACTTTCGTTCGGACTATATAGCAAGATACTCAATGCTAAAGCAAAGTACCATTTCGTTTACTTGCCCTGATTGTTGCCACCATCATAATATCTACTATGCTTATCCACTGCAGCTGGGACAACTAACTTTTTCAAGATCTTATGCATTTAGAAGTACGCGACTCCCGTCTCCTGAGTTTGCTTGTACTTCTTAGCACTTTTTATTCACTATCCTTTCAGTGCCGTAGTAATATGAATCCTTGTTTCCGGGCTAAACCTCTTTTCTCATACTTTATGTACACTCACGATGATATTTATTATATCTCAATACTTTATCCACCATAGCTTTCACTCCGTCCATTCCACATCATGCACCTCTTCAGTCTCTTATCATATACATTACCCATACCATTACACCAACCAGCAAAGTTATTCAACACTTATTTAGTAGTATTTGAAAAAAATCTCTTGTGGCAATCAAAACTGTGCAAGGATACTTTTGTTTGTTCGCTTCTTTGCATTCTACGCATGGTTTATTTTGCTTACACCATTATAGTGCTTGGTTGTGCACAGAACTTTTTAATTTTAAATGCAGACTTGATTAGGGGTAAAATAAGTTCTGATTTAAGCTGGGATTTTTCATTTCTTCGAAGTTAACAACCCAGACTTGTCTAAAGTTCTATTGCAATCAAATTCAAATTGTTTTGAATTTCGGAACAGCCTTACTCTCTGTACTAAGTAATACTACTGTAGCAAACGAAATATAATAGGATAAAGAATCCAAGGTGAAATAAACGTGAAAGCATTACTTGTAATATGTACGTCATTGCATCTCCAGGCAGTACCGAGTAATTTAATGCTCCCAAAAGAAAACAAGTTGAAGTGGACACAAAATGAGCGGGTGTTTTCTGTTTAGTGGACTATAGGTAACATCCGAATTGCTTTTCGCTCCTTGGACAACTGTTTATTATACAGAACTATGGATTCCTGTGGCCATGTGGACTATCAAGTGGAACTGACAACGAGGAGCAACATATATACTTCTAAGCATTATTTCTGGCTGCAGATGAGTATAGTATAAGAAAGAAGCGACGTTATAAGAAAGCGAATACTATGAAGTGATTAACATATTATTATTACTCTTTGTATTTATTATACTCAGTCAAACTGGACTTGGACCCTATTTAAGGTCCAATCTTCCCTCACTCAGACTATTCAAACTGACAAAAGCCACAAAGAATCTGGTCTTCCTCTCTTGCTACGTTATCAGATCTTAGATTATAATCTATGTAGCAATGCAAGTACTTCTATGAAGCTATGCAATGTAAATGGAAGATGCAAGGCCAGCAAAAGCTTATGATATTTATGTACTTCTATTATAGGGCCATGTGAACAACTTATATCATGCTGCAAGAACGAACCCTATTGAACAAAATCATGTTTCTCATTTACAACTGAGTACAGTAGAGTGAGAAGCGGAATAGAATGGATAACAATATTATTCAGCACACAATGGTAGACAGGCAGGACATACTAAGACCGTGAAAACTCACTGGTGTATGTATTATGAAATGTAAGACAATATCATTTAGAAATATAAATTGTGTGTGGATGTGTGCGTAGTTCACATAGTAGTTGGCGGAGAGGTAGTTACCACTTACTCTACACTACAGCATAGGACGAAGGACAGGCAAAAGAGTAATATGTAGTGACGAGAAGTAACAGGACCCGGCTGAACCAGAAAGAGACTTCTACTACTACTGTAATGATAATAAATAGTATATTGTTATAGAGACCTGGCTAGAACTAAATAATAATAGTGGAGGAGTAGGTTGGACGGGAGAGAAAGATCGTCAAAGCGGAGGAAAACAAAGTTGGAGTAGTAATATAATACAACATGTTGAGATAATCAGGAAAGAGCTCTTCTCCCAGAAAGATCAAGGCAAGTCGGATCGGGGGGATTTCGGAATTCATAGCCAACGGCGTAGGCCCAGGCACACCCTCATCGTCTTTTTACTCTCCACCAAGACTCTCTCAGCTCAACTTACTTCTTTCTTTCACTCTACTTCAGTGCACTTGGTCGGAGGACTTCATCACCATACACACATATACTATACCATTATTGTATTAGTAGCCCTACATACACATACATGTATATACACAATCAGCGCAAGAAGATGCGGGCTAAGATGCTCATTATAGCATTAGACTTTTAATTCTATCATCTGCAGCTCTTCCCTTACTTGTCCTGAGTCCCCACTACATATTATTATAAGGGTACACTACTATGTACTACTCTCCCTTTATAAGGGAGCACTATATACAGTCCTTGAGAGCCGACCAGAGTTCACTGCAATGCTTCAATGTAAAGTAAATGCTCATCTAGCGGTTTCGTCGTCGAGAAATAACAAACACTCCGTCAGATTACCAACATTACATTACAAAACCTGAGACGAATGTTTACAAGGAACCCTTCTATCTATCTGTACCATGCACGTTGACGATGAGCCGTATAGGTAGACATACTTATTATTATATAGTTGGTAATGAAAAGGAACAACGTATCTCTTACTTGTGTACAGCAATATCCACCACTAATAAATAGTCATCCGTATTTCGTAGTTACACAATCCGTAAACACTCCATCCACCTAACAATAAGTCCTTCTATATCCCTTACCCCATTCCGACCAACAATTTATTTCCATTTATTGTATCATTCTAATGGCTCTCGTCCCCTTTCTTCTGCTACTTTTTTATGTCTACCGTCTCTTCTTTCCTTTACTCAACTGACGTAGAAGTCAGCAACCCTTTGTGCAGTCACATAATTATACAACTAAATTGATACATTGTTAAGCTTACTCAATATGTAATTTCTGGACTCGCTTGCGGCTTTTGACAGCGAACAGAATCTGCACGACATTCGATTACAGACAACATTAAATATATAGCAATTCCTCCTATTAGCGGTTGGACTATTGACGTATTGTGCAGTCTCTTTGCTGCAGTCAAAGCAAATCTTCGACGTATTTTAGCTTAGATATTATCAAAATGCGTGTGGATATTGTATAACTTCGCATTAAAAAGGAAGCGTTTGTATTTTATGGACATAACTCAAAATAGGAGCCTACAAACCAGATAAATATACGTGCCCTTCACAGTTGAACTGGTTGGCTTTGAATTAGACCCTATCAGACACGGAGATAGAAACGATTAAAACCTAAAAACGTATCCTGTGTTAATGCTAGGAAAGGAGTGTGTGAGTATGGCTGTCTAATTTCCAGAGATAAATTAGTCAACTATCTATTACTGCAGGACTGACGGATTCAGATATTCTATTGTATTTCATTAGTCGCATAGGTACGCGACGTATGCATAAATAAATGAAATGCATGTCTACATATCCGGTCCCAATAACTGGAAATAAAATTCCGACCTTCCAGCTCTACTTTATGCCTAGTCGTCGCATGCATGTTGTACATAAATATCCGAGGCATAGCAATGAGATGTCAGCGGAGAATGTACACTACCAAATATTATGACAGGATACTGGAGTCCAAAGAGCACATTACAAAATTATTAATATTGATTTCCCATTAGAGATCCACTCTGAGTACATAAATAGCACACTACAGAGAAAGCCCTCCTGTTCAGCTCTATATAGATCAGCAAACTTGGGAGAAGAGAAAAGAGCTGAATTGGACTCTGACAGATCAGTTTG
This sequence comes from Tomocerus qinae, assembly GCA_020055645.1. Classification (NCBI taxonomy): domain Eukaryota; kingdom Metazoa; phylum Arthropoda; class Collembola; order Entomobryomorpha; family Tomoceridae; genus Tomocerus; species Tomocerus qinae. Next base: position 2,872,545 of record CM034548.1, on the reverse strand, counting down.
CATTTTATATTGAACACTGCATTGAATAATATTATATCACAATTTTTGGTGTGTGACACAGAATGGAATATCAGACAACGAGTTTAGGTTGACGAGGCAGATATTGATGGGAACCCAATAGCTGCGCTCCAATAAATATCAAACAACATCGGATCAAGTGCTATGCCACTACAACTACAATGTGCTGTAATATAGAGCATGTTATTATTATTGGCTGGGCTAGTTGAGGCCGAGAGAGTGTCGTCAAAGTGGAATTAAGGAAACACTATATCATTGCTAGTCGTCACGGTCAAAATGAAAAACGTGTGCAACATAATGTTAGAAGATACTGAAAGACAAAGCCTTGTCATTAAAGTTATTTCATCTGTTTCACCAAAATGCCTGAAGAATCCTACGTTAATACTTTCTTAGCTATCAGCCACAATGAGGAAGATCTACCAAACATGTAAACTCGGCGCATCTCCAATCATCATAAAAGATCAATAGTCAAAATACAATTCCAAACAATCCAAAGTGCTATCTGTAATGCCACTTTACACTTTCCTTGGACATAAAACGTAGGTAAAACGTATTTAAATCAAAAACTCAAGAAGGAGAAGCGTTTCATAAGAATCAATTCATAGCAAGAGGGTTTTACAAATTAAAATGTTATCTGCCATGTTCATTTTACAAGAGGCGGACATGTAAAGAGCCCGATCCTCATTTGCTGTGGTAATAAACGCTTTTTTGATAAAAATATGCATACGTAAGATAACAATTTACAGACGCACAACACAGACATAACATCTCCAATAGGTATATCTAAGATTACTGTGCAGATACAGATTACTATATATATAGTAGGAGCAAGTCATTAGTAAGCAATAATACATGACCTTTAACAGTAAATGGACAAGAGAGTTTTAGCTGCCAATTGCTTCGTAATGAGTTTCCAAGAGGACAAAGGGTCTCATTCAGAGTAGACGAAAGATATACAAGCAATAAACCTGACGCAATCTCGTCCCGCAACTCAAGAAAATCAATGTACTCACATCAACGCTAAACAGCTCATCCATTTAAATTTTCAAGCAGTTCAAGTGCGAGCAAAGAAAGCTAAATACGAGAGATGCACCATTTTGGTTGAGTCATGGCAAGAGGAGTCAATAACAGGCCACAAATATCCTCTAACTACTCGTCATGAAATCCGTCCTTCAGGTCCTCTTCCTGTGTCCCTCGTCCTGCATGCATGATGCACAATAATACATATAATGCTAAACATATAAATAGAGCATACTACGGGACCTAAAACCTTTTCCCTATTTATTTTGATACTTCCAGCAGAGGTCTTCTGCGTAGTATAGTCGCCATAGAAAGATTGCAATTACTCTTCCACTATTGTCCATCACAATTTTCGTTTGATTCTGCATTTCTACTATAAAATAATATCATGGTCGGATGGCCGAAGTAGTTATTATTGCATATTCATTGTAGACTAGACTCCTCCTTGTACATCCCCTTTTAAATGTTCAAATTGAACGAAGGGTCAAAGTCAAAGTCGCTGCAACTTATCCATCTTCAAAATGAACCATTGTAGATTGAACCATTTATTTATCTTAACTCAAAGCCAAGTACTTTCCTCCGCACCGCAATCATATTACAACCTGTCAACTCACATATGACTCAAACAACCGCACCTTTTCATCTCAAGAATAGAAATCATTCCGCTCGGTATAAGAATTCCATTCTTATACTCTAAACCCAAACCTAAACGTAAAATGTAAGAAAAAGTTTCATTTCTTGTACAGTTAAGTACATAGACATTTACTTAGGGGCCAGATGACTGAACAAGTTGCTTTTAAAATGTAAAAAATGTTTACATTTATTTGCATTCAGTAAGTCAGAAATAGAATTTACACTAGCATTGTCATATTGGAAACTATGCTACATTATCAATTAGTTGACTAGTGGTTTTAACTACTATTGGTGGTAAGGTTTGTCTTCAAGTCCATTAATTCTGATTATCACCCGTATAGATTATTGCTAAATGCTGAAACTGTAATTGCATAAATTAATGATTCGTATGCATGCTATGCAATTTACTAGGCATGGTCAATAGGGCAAAGCTGTTTCGAGTGTTGTGTATTTTTACTTCTCATTTGATCAACTGAGATAATTGCAAATCAGAAAATTCGGCAGTAAATGTTAGTTCACTGGTTAGAACGCATGTACATAGATAGTATAGCTAATGATGATTCGAGAAAGTGTTAGTGTACAAACGAAGTAATTATGAAAAAGATCTTTACAGCGCCGAAAGTGGATATGACTCAATTCCCTTTCTTCTTCCCCTTTCGAAATCAAACCGAGTCAATAATGGCCGATGTGGTTTTGTATCTCATCCGAAAATAGTACAAATATTTTATAGCAGAGTTTGTAATAAAGTTATACCAATTCACCAGTCTGCATAAATAAAGCACACGTTCTCCATACAAAATGCACACGAATGCATTACACTGTGTATATGGTCCACGTGAGGCTCATTAAGAACTTCCGTCATGCACGCAATGCTGCACTAATTCTCATTCTCACCCATGAGTGCAATAATATACATACTAGAGGTACATGGTGGTCCATGACTTGATCTTATATCTCTACTTAGTATAACTTATATGACCAAGGTTGTTACGACATTGGGCATATTTACCGAAATTAAACAAACTGAGTAATGATTAGAATCGTACTGGGGAAGTAGTTAAGTATTTTATAGATCGTATGAATGCATGCATGGATTTCCATAAATGAACTCATTTCCTTTATAATGCTATTATACACAGTGCTAGTGCTACCTATTATTATTATATACCTACATACTGTTATAGGGTAGTCTACATACTCAGGACCCCAACAGCCAACGTGAGGTATTTTACAGCACATATACGTACACCCTATAATTGCTATGACGAAGCACAGAGTAACTACCTTAGTGGTGGGTAACTGGACTGGATTGCAGTGAACTGACTTTTGTCCCCCTTGTCTTGAAAGTCCTTACAGAATCTAATTACTCTGCTTTTCCATTTAATTTGACCATTGACATTTAAATTCTGAGACGAATATTCTTGTACCACATTCCAAAGAATCTCCACCACATTTATGGTTGTAAATTGTCCCTGGATGATCCGGAAATGATTCAGACAATTCAAATGTACGTATGACAACAATAGTAGTATCCAGTATGCTATGTGTTAATGTAATAGTAGGTGGGGGTGGTACAGGAAAATGAGAACAGAATTTTTAAATCCCCACTAAAATACCTCGAGGAAAGTGGATGTCGTTGTTATCATGCAGTTGGGTAACATACTTTCATTCTGCTGTTACTTGATGCAGCAAAACCTTGCATGGTCATGATCATGAATATCGCCAATGAATAAATAATTCAAAGTGATACTTAAACATTTTGCTGTTAACACCATAATGACACAATTGTTATGTTTAGGGCAGTTAACTAATATTAGTACAAACAAAATGATTAAGAGAAGGAATTGTTTTCAATAGAAATATTTACTACACTCATTGAAACATTTCCGTATTTGATTACGATTCCTATACCCAGTCTATATATGTGTTAGCATCTTAAACGTAGATGTATCACAGGAAATACCAATCACATCCACACACGAACAATAATATAAATATTATAGCACTCCTTCCTTCCTACCCTACTCTACATCATTTCTAAGCAAGGGTAGAGGTAGAATAGGCTGTGTAGAATATGAGAAGCAATGGAGCGTAGAATTTACATGGACGGGTGGCAAAACATTAGAAATTCATATTTTAAAGCTTTTAACTACACGAAACCTGAGAGGCTATATAGCTTAATGATTAATTACATTTTTTGAAGACTGTTAGTTGAGTTGAGAGTGTTGAGAATGGATGGAAGTATTAAGTGGGGAAGGTAAGGAAGGTGGGTTGACGTTGACTTGACTCTGGCTGGAGTGATCATATTATAGGTACAAGAATATTACATCCCAGCTGCAGAAAAGTATTATAGAGGTGCAAGTTGTCTGGTAGTTTCAGAGTCCCCAGATGAAGTGTTCCTCCTGATTATAATTAGCCGAAGAGATGGATTTAGCCGGCAGTGGGCCTTGCACTTTGGCTACACATAATGGAGGATAATTATGCCAAGAAGCGCAGAAGGGAGGATCATGAAATACGAGAGGAGAGTTTATGGATTAGCTGGAGCCGAGTCTTCTCGTCAACGAAATTGCATCCCGAAGATTCAGGTTACCTTCCACTACCCACAGTCAGTGCATGTCTTCTCTCCTAATCATCTCTCCCTCAACTCACATTGAAAAAGAGTTGGTTGATGGAGTTAAAGATGATAAGGATGCATCTCCACCTTTCTACCTATTTAAATACATTACAAACTTTTATGCTCTCATCCATTTTTTAACCATCAACCTTTTCTCTCTTCCACTAATTTCGCAAGATCCTCAAACACAGCACATAATTACATCAACCCTTTAAGTTATCCAATCTAATCCTCTAACCTTGTAAGTTTTATGTGTCTTTAACCAAACAATTTCAAACATCACACTGCAGAGTCTTTCTGTACATAATGTTGATGCATGCACTTACCAAGGATATAAGTAAACTGTTAAATTGTGACTGCATCTTAACTAGAAAATCATTTTTAGTGCATATGAATGTTCACGACGTATGATCTCCGACTCAACGAGACATTTTAAATAAGGATTGTAAAATTGCATACGGGATTAACAATCTACTCCCTACCTTCGCACAGTTTGATCATAAAAATGATTTCACTCTCCACTGGTTTAGCTAATTGCTACAAGAACAAAGTGCAAACCACTTGTCAGGATAGAATAGTAACACTAAACATTGGTGTAACTCAACGCACAACAATAGTAAAAAACAGGGAGGAAGACAAGGGCAGACAGGGTGCAGCTAAGTTGTATCAAGTACTTCACAAAATAAGAAGAGTATTTGGCAATGAAAACAAGGTAGGACGGAGATAGCATGAATTACAAACCATGTTTTAAATCTAATTACTTTGTAATACTGAATGAGACTCATCTTTTCTGTAACTATTAACAGAAAAATTCCTTCTTTAAAATTCGAAGTGAAGTAAATTGGCAAAATTCAAGGGATTGAAAGGACTTAGTCAATATTGGATAGTGAAAGAATGGAGAGAGGAGGCGGATGTCATTGAGAAGAATTCCACTACCCACGCCATATTTTTGATGTGCATAATACGTTTTAATTTTGAAGAAGATGTTCCTGACTGTATAATTTAAAGTGGAACGAGACGGAAGCTTACTAGAGTACAAGAATACTGTTGACGAGTTGACTTGTGCAGTTAATTGGGAGTGGGTGGCATTTGGCATGGCTTAGTGTCCCTGTTATCCTACTGTTAATCCACAAATAATGTACAACTGCATGGCATGATATCTTGACTGTATCCATCCAGCTACTAGCAATTTGTAGTTTCATCTTTTCAGAAGTAAAAAGGAAGGGATGTAAACATGGGTTCTACTCTACCGCTACGTGCACTTAACATTTGCTCTTCGAATCTGAAATCTCTATGCACAGATCCCTTATTTTCTACCCAAGTCACAAGCACACTTACTTGTTGTAACCAACATGATGGCCAGCTCATTGCACGCACAAAAGGAAATAATAACCTAACACATTGCCTTACATGCAAAGATAACTTTCCATATAAAGGATTATTCAAATCTAGTCTGGCCTAACTGTTTCTCCACTTCACTGCAATTTCTTGCATTCTTTAACTACTAAGCACTTTGGACAGCATTATGTATCTTTTCTCAATGAACAATACCTTGACTACCTACTCAACTTCTCATTCCATTTGCCGCATTAAAATATCATTACTTACTGCGTTGCATGTTTCCATTTTTCATTGAGAAAATTACCCAGTGTCAAAAAAGTTGATTACATCTTAATACCCCTCGGATTGTAATACCCCTCCTAATGTAATACCCCTCCGTCGTACTACCCCTCGGTGTAATACCCCTCCGTTGGACTACCCCTCCGTTGTACTGCCCCTCCGTTGTACTACCCCTCGATACGAGTCTTGCTTTTGATATTAATGTTAGTTAGTGTTAATGTCAATTTAACACAAAATAAAACTTATTAAGAAAAATTGTAACGACGAAACTAATCAATACAACTTTTTACTTATAATAATATGTTAAGCATTTAGTCACTAATAGTCATGTAACATTTGTTTCTACTATTATTGCCTCAAAATGATGTTTTAAGCTTTTGTACTTTTGTTAAACACCTGCTTGACCACTTTGGACATCACTACAACTCCTGATGCATAACATATTACTATGAAGTAAAAATAGTAGTGGCTAGTTTCGTCTTTTCCATTTTTCCTTATCTTATTTTATCTTAAATTGACATTAGCACTGACTAACATTGATATCAAAAACAAGAATTGCATCGAGGGGTAGTTCAACGGAGGGGTAGTACAACGGAGGGGTAGTCCCACGGAGGGGTATTACACCGAGGGGCAGTACAACGGAGGGGTATTACAATAGGAGGGGTATTGCGATCCGAGGGGTATTAAGATGATACCAAAAAAGTTGGAGAATGCATTCAGTAAGTCTTTAGGAGAGTGCGTCTGATACCATATTGTGCCCATTTAGTACTTTCTGTAAATAAAAGAAAGACGCGAGAGCAGATTGCAGAAAATTACAATTATCAAGGTCAGTTTTTCTATTTAGTGACGATGTTATTACAAAATAACGAGGTAAATAACAAAAGAAAAAAAAAAGCAATTTGGGATAACCCTTTAATATCAGTGTTCATAATGTTCAAGCACAGAGTGAGGGATCAGATTTAACGTAATGGTCTGCAATAACACAGAAAATCGCAGCAATAAAGCTAAAGAGCGGAGAAACGTTCCATGGCGTTGTACAGCTGAAAGGAATTAAATTGAGTTGATTGAGCTTTAAGACTAGTTAGCAGAGGGATCATTAAATATTGCATGTCTAGTTGAGTACAACTTGCTAGAAAGGATCTGAGCTCAGAGGTGAGCAAGAGATTTTAAAGATGATACATTTATCCCATTATTCTGACTGAGTCGAGGTTGTTGGGAAGATGAAAATACGTTGAGTTGAGTGCGGCAATGATCAGGGTACGTATAGTTAGTTCCTTACCGACGAGCACTCGTCAATTAACTCCACTTACATTACAATCAGAGACTCCAAAAAACAACTTCTATCTGTGCAGGTCACTCCATAATAACCCTGCATTCAGCAACGGCCACAAGTTACAAAATCCCACCACTTTGGTATATTATGCCGTACATCACAAATACTAAGATTCCAATTTTTAGACAAATTCTTGTGTGCAAGATAGAAGTAGAAGATTGCATGAAAATGCTTGTAATACTCATTGCATAATAGTAATGTACGTTTTATAAGAGTGTCCGCAATGGAAAAACGGCCTTACAAGGAATACGTCGTTCATTATTGTCTTTCGCTGTTGCCCTACTTAGACAAAGAAGGGTTGACACGGTTAAAATGCCAATAAAATAGATTCGTCTTACCTGCACTTAGCTTAAGACCGCTTTGTTTCACAACTAATGTGTCTGTGCAGTTTTTTACGTACTTAATTCGTCTCACTCATAATATAGGTTGCATATAAGTAGTTTTGCAGACTAAGCGTGTTGGGCCACTACGCATCGCACCTTAATAATTTCTTAGACGGCAATCAATTTTTTCGGTAAAGAAATGTAAGTATAAGTACAAATTGCATGAAAATAAGCATAAATAAATATAAATAATGATCTGAATTTTCTTTTCATGTTGCATAAATAAAGCAATTTGGATCGCTTTCTTTTTGCAATACGAAACTGATAGTTTGGATCAAATATGTTGCTATTACCTTTAGGTACACGGATTGGCATTTTGAGCTATGTACAAATAAGAGCTTAATTGTTACATTTAAGTTACCTTATAGACCATTATAAACTAGGCATCCAATTAGTGGTTTCGACGTTTCTTTAATTCTTACTGCAGCGTCAGTAGTGAATAGTTGTAGATCAAAATCAGGCTAAGAAAATCGTGTGAAAAATAATTTTAACTGTACAGAAATTGGAGTTTGAGGATACATTTCTCGCTCTTAGTCAAATAAGGTTAAATGTTACGGAGATAATTTCATTGCAATATAACTTGTCTACGTTCTGCCGCTGATGTTTTCAATGCTGCATTCATATTCTCTATTTACTGGCATAATGTAACATTAACAGTGTTAGCAGCAGTCAACTCAATTGAGACTGTTAGGAATTCTCCCAATTTAATTTCAATCAAGCTGAATAAGTCAAAATGCATTTTAAACGAATATCTGAGTATAGTATGAGATGTTGTGTTCAAAGACTGACCCACATTAGCGCTTCATAGGCAATTATTTTTGGCAAAAGTGACGTCACATCCTTTATTCCCTACAAGTACGTTTGTCGGCTATTACGGACATACGTACAAACTTATTATACTAGTGTCAAATAAATGTAGACTCATAACCATAAGGATAAATGCGCATCTATGGCTTTGACACATTTTTAGTTATCAATTGTCCAACACATTAGGACCAGAGTAATCACTTGTATGCAGTAAATCGCATAAGAACACAAGCTGAAACGCAACTGTAGGGCCGTACAAAACGTGAGGTTGGTACAAGGGGCCCCTTCCATTTGGGTGACACTGCACCGACGTTAAAAAACTCAAAATTTTCAGTAGCTTTGGATCCCTTTTTGAAAATAAATGTTTCGACAGAAACTGCCAAAAATGTTTGGGATCTTGTGTTAGTTATAGTAATTTTTGCCCTTACACTGGGCAAAGCAAGCACTTGCCCTCGGGCTGTTGAATACTACGTACTTCACATTGTATTGTTGATGTTCAGTGAAATCGTGTAGCGAATATAGAGCAATGCTGTGTAAATGTACGTCGGTAGAAGACAGATTATTAACTTTTCTTCATATCAAGACATGTTTCTACTTTTCTAGTTTCGTCATTCACAATTGAGTGAGTTGACACAAGTTGAGAGTAAAGTAATTTGTTACCTCATATATTTCACATTATTTGCCTTTGTTTCGTTTCTTTGCTCGTGACGTGAGCAAATTCTATAATGTTGGGTTGACAAATGTGTAAAGTAACAATAAGCAAGCGAGAGAGAGAGACAGGACTTCAATTCCATTATTTCGTAGAAAATTCAATTCGACCGAATCGAAAGAAAACCTACATTTCTAATTTAACTCAATAATTTCCTTACAATGCAAGTTCCACTGACGTGACATGCTTTGAGAATTCAAGGAAACACTCCAACCAACGCAATGCTGCACCGACATACTTACAAATTACTAAAAGCAATTCCATAATGCTCCTGTTTCCTTCCTCTAATTAATGCAGTTCTATAGCCAACACTGCTATAACCAAAGAATTGATTCCTAAGAATATTGTATTCAGATGCACCACAAATATTTCATTAATAAAAGGCGAAAGTTAAAATTCTGACTTCCATTGCCACAAAATAACAAATTCTGACTACCATTGCCACAAAATAACAAATTCTGACTACCATTGCCACAAAATAACAAATACAAACTACAATGTTAAAGGTATTTGATTTTAAAAAAATGCAATTTGCTTTTTTCGCCAGGGGAATCACTCTACCTCTATAGTACATTCAAAAATTATTTCAATTCCTGATTAGTTAGAAACTTATGCCACAAACATTACATATTCAAGTATCTTCTACTATTATAGATAGTTATTTAAAATTCATACATAAATTTGGTCATCAATTTACAAATTTCAGCTCTGTTTTACTTACATAGTCCTGCCTGAAACTTTTTAACTACTGGATTACTTACTCACGTCTATGATCATTTCAAAAGAAAAGCTACGGATGACAATGAAGGTCTGTGAAAGGATAAACAAGTGTTTCTGCATTAGTTACGCGGGATTGATATTTGCTCCAAGATAAACTGTAAGGAGTCGTCCATTTCACAGATTTTGTTCGGATGTTAAAGTCATTCACTTCTCTACTATCACCTAAAGGTGTCCATTTCTAAGTTAATTATTATCACCACCTGCTTATTGAGACAAGAATATTTTCACTTTGCCCTCATTGTTGCATAGTTACGGTTCTATGCTACTTGGTACTTGGTACAATGCCTCTTAAACGATGCCTACTGCATAATTCGTTTTAAATATTCTACAACCAATACGTCTCGAATACATATAAAAGTTGACGCTCGCAAAAAATTATTTATTCCAAGTTTTTAGGTAGACACAAAGACTCTTACTTAGTAGTATTATGATAACAAAATAGTAAAGCTATTGTGCATAACCATCTAATATGCAAAGACTGTTAATAATAGGACATCAATTCAATGTATAAACTTATATTTATATTTAATTTCAGATCAACAAGTTACAACAATTCACGGGGACTGTAGAAAAAACGGGTCCATTTAAAGACGGAGGAGAAGAAAACTTGGATAAAGGTAGAAACCGACAAAGTTTAGGCCAATGTTTACTGTCGTGTGTTAGGATAAAACGTCTCCAAACATCGTACCCAATTCATAATGAAATCTACAGTAGATAATAGCAGAGAAGGAGCTGGTGCTCAGTGACTGCTTTGCCTCCCTTTCATTTCATTTATTTATATCATTTATTTCCTGACTGGGAGTGGAGAGACAAGAAATGGTAGGACAGTGTCTAGCTAAACTACAACTATACAGAATAGGACAGCCGAAAATCGAAATCTACCACAGCAGTAAGCCTTGAGTACAACATAGCGATACTGTGGCACGGCATTATTGCCCTTCTGAGCCGTATAGCATTAGAATTGTCATAATACTTAATAATAGAAAACACATCTCAGTAAAGGCGGAGGGGGATGCTCAATGCAAAATGTAATATTTATATTTGGTTTCACGATATATTCATAATAATCTCGTATATACGATATGTGGAAAACTTTGCAGGGCGACAGAATGTTCACCAAGGTGGGTACCTACATATAAGATATGTTTAAGTACAAGTTCAGGCGCTTTCGTCTGTCCCTTTACTCCATTTGGAGGAGAGCGAAGCACGGAGGTAGAAGACTGCAGCAGAGACACACGCATTTCAAATACAATGTACGTAAACATATGTCGACGACAGACATCGAAGTATAAACGTATACGTAGCAAATGGTCGAACTTCATGTAAGAGATGACCCCCGCAGAGAACCTTGGAGCACTCCCGTCATAAACTCTAATGGTCATAGGATAGTTGGATGAAGCACAACCGAACTCGGTGCACTCCGATTTTGCTCTCTGCAATGCTACTTCATTCATAAGCACATTCAATTCCTCACAAATGGATAGAACATTTCATATTTCACAGAAAACGACGGATTGACTCTTTGTGGACACACCTTTGCACACAAAACAATCAAGGAAACTCCAAAATAGATAAGTCGACTTCAAGAAATGAATTCAATCATGTCCGTCAAAATTTTATATTCAGCAGGACTTAATCAAACAAAAAACCCGAATGTTAGATAATTTTTGTTCTAAACTATAATGAATATATCTACTTTTGCTTCCCATTTTCCCAGAAAATAGAGTCTCTATCAATAATGCAAATATTAACAGGGTACTCGACCCATGCAGGCAAAATTATATCATTGAACTGAAACCAGTAATACATTTTAGTTCAGGGTAAGCACAGTCAAGGAATGCCATTTAAAAGCGTTAGACCAAAGGACCTGATAGTGTATCCAGGTAGACATAGTCTGAAAAAGCGACTACCCGTCTCTTATCGGAAAATGTCCCCCAAACTAGTAAAACTTTCTCAAGTAGGAAATTCTTGCCAATTACGCTCAACTCTTCTTTCGCTTGAGAAAGTACACACGAGACGAAGAGAGAAAACACCAACAGACTAGTTTGAGCAGAAGACGCAGAAGTAGGCTATAATTGTAAAGTATCCAGCAAGTTCCATAACACAGAAAATAGAAATGAAATACGATTCAGATTTTGGAACTGGAGAACAGAGCACTTTAATGCCCAATAGTTCTCGGCTTCTTCAAGTTTGAGTTTTCATTATTTTACACTTTTCTACTATAAATACATTACTCACTACCTACCAGTACAATGCTAACAAATTCCAATTCTACTTATACCATTGGATAAAACTAAATTACTGAATACTGAAACTGTGTGTACATCACGCTACTTAAGTGGGGATTAATTGGGTTGCAATCTTGCAATTTCGATGTTCAAATTTTTCAGATTTAAAAAAATAAACAACTAAAAGCAGTTTTCAAGCCGGTAATTAATGTAATTTAAAGTTACAAAATAAATAGCAAAACGTAATATTCCATCTGAAAAAGGGTTTTTTCACCAATGCATAAATGTTCTTTAATTGATAAACTTAAATTGTGCAGGCTTAAAATTGGAAAGTAAAATTGCAGATAGTCTGAGCTCCACCAAACTTGTATCTCAGTAAAGTGAACCTCCTCAGATGCAGATACACTTTACTAAAAAGTAAAACGTGTCAAAACTTCGCCAAAAGTTTGTCCACTAATACTAATGGGCAAAGAAGACTCAAAAGCTCGACGATGTTTTGCTCTCTGATTTTAAGTTTTGCAGTTAAATATTTCCGTCCGTCCAGTCAGATCGAATGGCTTTCTGCTCCTACTAAGCTTCTCTTTCTCTGCAGATTGGTCTAAAATTGCGAAAGCAGTAGAGAAAATCACACCTGCGATTTAATATCTGAAGTAGACACGACTACTACAGTAAGAAGTAGTTTCCCACCGTTGAAATGTCATATTATATTTACTATGAATTATTATGAATGCTACAAGATCCGGCAATCGGACTGATCTTGGGAAAAGATGAATTTTACTGCTTACGATTGAATGCGTGTGGGAATTTCACTGGCGTGCCTTTAGTTCCCATTCATAAAACAACGGTGCTTAAAATCTTATTCCTTCGTCATAATAATTCTTATACAGACTTCCTAATTTCGCACCTTGGTTTAATGGCAAAACTATGCAACGCTTTTAAAACTTGCTCATTTTCATTCAAATTCATTTTATTAAGTCCAAAAAACTGTCAATGAGCCTCTCACAAATATCCCATTGAGGACAAACTTAATCATTCTAGGTATTTCTATTGAATTTTTATTGACGTGGTTAAGAACTAAGGATAGAACAGATTACCATGCTTACAAATGATCTAATGCTTATTATATAATTCCATTCGTTGGCCCTTCTCTTGAATCTCAATCCCATCTTCACACACACATTCTTTTTCATTGATCTTATGTCTTCCTCAGTTGCATTGCAACAGAGACACGACAACCTCTTCATTCTGCAGTTCATCAATCATCACTCATCTCACTCACCAACACTCTCTGACGCATGGGTTTGTTACAACCGATATACATTCACAGGCACAACGGGGATATACAGATATAATGCACTTGTTATCCATGCACGAATGCAATGCATCTAAAAATTCCCATCAACCTCCCTAAACATAAAAATATATAAACTTGCCGTCATCTTCCTTCGATATAGTGATGTGCTTAGGTGTAGCTATAAAAAAGAAATTGCGTTACACTTGATTTGATTACAGTTCACTTAGCTCCATTTGGACTCATTTGACTTGAGCCACTAATGGTGTAGCTACATAGGTATCCCAATTACAATATCAATCTATTGAAATAGATACATAAAAAGAACAAAACGGTACATTTCTAAAAGTCACTTCAATCAATTTGCATAACCACCAAGAAAATAAGTAACGCAGGTAGATTGATAAAGTACTGATGGTACTACTTGACGGTACTAATCTATACGTACATCGTGAACTGTGATAAAAATGCACACAGAATCCCTTCCCATGCATTAAAACTACGACAGAGGAACAAAAATACTCTTCACTACGGTCTTATGACTACAATTCAGAATTAAGGATCTTACACTCCACAAGCTTTACTACTCTAATCATATCGAATAAATAGCAATACAACAATGCATGTTCAACAATTCACCAGCCATGACGCACCTGCCTGCTATGAACGATTAGTAGGTACCACTTGAGTGCAGGTACAACTGCATATTATTTTAGTGCCCTCTATAACACATTTTACTCAGGCAAAAAGATAACTATAATATTATGCAGTAAAACTTAGTGTAACGGGAATACTAGCGTGATCAGAAATGTTTGTACATAAATAAATGTGCAGAAGTGTTTCATATAAACGTTTACTATGAACATTTCCCAATAAACCGTGTCAATGTTTTTATGTAATTTACTGGAAAAGGTAATTTAAATGTTTAAACATGACATTGAAGTCATCACAGCCAAGAACTTTATACTACTCATCGTTTATTCTTATCAAATGCTATCTAAAGACTACTGACTACAACCAACACAATCAATATAATTGCTTGCTATAAAAATTTTAAATAAATAAATCTTAGAATCCATTTGAAACTATTCTAGCGTACGGAGTATGTATTTCGGAATCCCCATGTACACTTGTGGAAGGTTCCTGAAGAGCTGAACTGTATGAGGAGTCGAATTAGCACAGTGGTGTGTGAGATGGATGTAAATCTGGTAAGTATTGATTCACTTTTCACACAAACAACGTTTTGTGTGATCCAGATGAAACGGCTTCGCTAATTGTATTTCTATCAGGCGACATAAGAGCTTCGCCTTTTTGCTATTTCGTTTTGCTTTTCTGTAGTTTCTGTCGTATTTAGTAGTGACTAAGTTGTACTGCATAATGGCAATAATGAGGAACGAGTAGATTTGTTCGCCGTTGTCATGTCTCAATTGTCTCCACTCCATGATAGCCTTAACAAGAGACAAACAGATATTTGCTGACGTGATTTTGCATTCAGTGAACGAGAGATGTTTCCGAGAAAAACAATTAAAATAATCAACTCGACGTAATTTAATTCGCCGTTTCTAGAGGAAGGAAATTCATTTCAACAGATCATCAAAAGCTAGTTATTCATTTGATGCTTCCCCATTTAACTGCTATTTTCTTTCAACTCAATCTGTGGACCATTTACGCTCAAAGAATCCATTGTTAATCTGCACTCTCATCTCATCCATATCCATTTCCCACCTGAAGCATATTTCATTACATAGCAAACCTGAATAGTATTCCTACTCCACTTTCGGAGTAAATAAACCAAAAACCATTAATTAAATCTACTAACCACTAATAAATGAGAGACTAAGACTCTCCCATTTCTTTCGGCAGTGCAGATAAATACACTGCCAAACAATATTCGGCAAACACACAGCAACAGTGCAAATGTTGACGGATCCTGAAGGTAGGAACCTTATAGTAGAAACTTGTTTAATGTTGCCATTCCCTCATGTGCATAATTCTAACAAGTATTTACCACTTCCTTCCTCTGCCTAGTTCTTTGAAATGAAAGTACCTAATTTAATAAATTAGGAACAAGAAAGATGATGGATGTTTAGTCCGATAGGAGGAGAAGTCTAAGAACCCCAAGAATCATAGCAAGAAACAGTATTGCTCTTAATTCAATTGTAGGGACGATTTATTTCCATTGGTTAGTATATATATCAGTATGCCCACCCTACTGAGATCAAAGTGTAACAAATAAGCCTAATATTAATATTATTAAAACGTCCAGTACATCGTTGTGTGATAAATAGTTATTATCGTTATTAAATGTGTATTACAAATACCAAAAACGTATAGTAATGACAGTTGGCGGCTTAGAATTTAATGTGCTTACTACAAATACAATGGCCTCGAGTGCCTAGTTGTTCGTGGGTGCGCTGTGTTGTGTTTCATGAATATTAAGTAATTAAGTCATATTACATGTAAAGTTATGCTAATAGGAGATGTATCTTCAGAGGGTAACTATCTACACAGCTTAAGAATGCACACATGAGCACCACTGATAACCATTTCCTTAATTATGATAGTTATTGCTTGAACTTCTATTTTGTACTCAAGCACCAAGTAATTAAATTCCAGACAGAACGGCAAGATTATGTGCAAGATAATAAAGTCTGCCTACTTTACAAGTTGCTAGTTCTAAGGTGGCCTTCAGTTCACATCTGGAAATAATGGTTGAAAATCTGCTGCACTGTATTAGCATTGATGAGCATTTAACACTTTAGACAGCTTTACGACCAATATGAAAATATTTATATGATGCCCTTTCTGCGTTATAGCAATTCTCGATGTTTTTTTAAACAAAATAAGGATGAACGGATGTTGACAATAATATGAGTATGATGTGGGTGTAGTTGGTGCACGAATGCTTAGAATCTGGGATTGCAGAAATGAAAATTCGAAAAGAAACGTTTAATAAAATTAAGAGTATACCAGCACATTTAAAAAATAATAGACTTTTCCCAAAAATCACGATCAGGAATCACCTACTCTACATTTATTGAATCTATAACCAATTCTCACTGCATTGTGTGTTGGGTAGAACAATAACAACAATAAATAACAAAAATCATAACAATCTATCCACAAATAATGACCGTGGACATTATTTATTTAATCATCCCTCCTACACACACTATGCCACAATCAATGCAGATACCAATTCACCGTTACCTTTAGATTGATTGTTCTTTTAGATTTGGTATATTATATAGACGTTGGTGATACCAAAACAGGTATGTATGATTTTATCAATCCTGTGTCTCATAGCAATTGACTGCCATAGTGATTATCACTAACTAGCCGGTCACAAGACCTAGGCCCTGTTATAAATAAAGCTAGTGTGTATTCCGGGGGCAACATTGTACGATGAGACGAAAGTATTTCAGATGCATAGCTTTTTCTAATTGAACTTTTCATGGTTTCTCATTTGGTGGGTCGGCGTCGGAGGTAGAGATTTTACATTGATAGGGACTTTTATTTTAGAAAACTGTCCATATCTCCGGACAGGGAGGAGGTACTTGGCAAGTGTATTGTCTTGTATCATAATTTCAACAATATAAATGGCCAGATTTTAAATTTTCCCGCAAATGAAATAATAGCGAGCCGAAAGCTGGAAATATTTGCACACAGAACGCATGAACTGCTTTGTTATGCAATATACGGACTTGTTAGCATTTACCATTATTTAGGTAACGTTTAAGATTGGGTTCTGCATAGCTGCGTTATCAGACGGCAACGATGATATAAACAAACAAACCTACGGAATTTTTCACTGCGCAACTCGAACAACACGATTATACTATAGAGTGATAAGTGATAGTATTAATTACTCTAGTGTTATGGTAAGTATGTGTGAAGGAAAATTAAAATTCTTCTGCCAAACCTAGGAAATAATTTAGTGGAGGTGAGTAGAGCAGAATTAACCAACAGGACAAAAGAATATTACCCACAAATTCACATCATATCATAGCAGACCGATGGCCACAAGCCTAGCTATATGAAAAATTGACTGCCTTACATGCGTGGTCGAGTCAAGCAACTAGAAATTATTCCTTGTAATAATAAGTTGTTTGTCTAGATGCATTTTATCATTCATGAATTATTACGCAGGTAACTTGTGTCTGTATATGTGCATAATGTGCACTAAAGCAGTGTAGTAGGTACTTTTTACTGTTCATTCTTTATGCTACGTGATTACAGTGTAGTCAGTCAACTTTACTCATTTACTCTACTACCTCAACTCAAACCTGATTTGACACTATTTATGTTTCTGGGAGAATGTGTGTTACTATTATTATTTAGAAAAACAAAATAACATGCAGCATAAAGTAATGCAAACATTGAATTTCTTTAGGTTAAAAATTCGCCGTGTTTTAGCGAAACACTAAACCAGAGCAGATGGCTGTACGGCATTATATTATGCTATAATACAAAGTGCTGGCATGGAAAGAGATGAATTTCTTCGTAAGAAAATCGTACAATCTAGTATAGTGCGTTCTAAAAGATACGCAGATTGGACATAATGAGAAAATATGTGGAAGCCAACTCAACCGTCGATGTCTTCGTGCACGTATTTTATTAGTTGCAATTTCCTAACAATTTATAAATGTCAATCTTTGATGAAAGTCATTATTTTCGAAGAGAAAAAGAGGAGCAGAGCAACCACATGAGAATCTGATTGTGTGAACATTAGAGTCTTATTTGTTTTATTTCTACTTTGTAATGTCTTGTAGGTTTTTTCATTCGTATGTACGTCATCCCTACACAAACCAAAGAGAGGAGTCATACAAGACTTGATAAATTAGCTCACAATTGAGTCAACTATCAGTACTCTATAATAATAAGTTGGTTAACTATAAAATAAATTCACAGACGTCTATTCTCCTACGGAAACACAATGCACCAATGTGCTCACTTCTGCTTACCTATGTAAAAATATGTGATACACAACAAACAGGGGATTGGACATTGTTTGACTTTATTCATATACCGATGGACATTATATCAACTGAGAGCGACCGACAAACCAGACTTACTTGTATATAATATTGGCAGTTGGACAAACAACGGAGCTTTTTCCACGACGACACAATTTGTTTACTATCCTGTAAATCAGCTAGCCATAAATTATACCTCTTAAGTAAGCGAAGGATATGGCAAGTGAAGTGCCCATCTTTGTGTTCTTCTGATGGCTAAGGATAAAATGCGGATTTATGGCTCTCTGCAGCATTTCCTTTGTACTAGCAAAATTCCAATTGTCTTTCTGTCGGATAGCGAGGACTTATTCAAATAAGGCATTGTACTATTTTACGGAGCTGAAATGTAATATACTTAAAAGAAAAATAAACCACTAATACCCTTTTTATTAAATGTCTCACACATTGTTGCTTTGTCAGTTCCCAAAGAGCTCCTTCCTACCATATGTAGATATTATTTATTCACTTGCCATATTCACTACATTATTATTGTGTGTAGATACTATTATTGAACATTATAACTTTATAAGAGATTATACTTTTCCTGAAAATAATGATCCTACAATAATGAGATATCTGATAAAGACTCATTTATCTGTTATGGAAACAAACAGCAATATAAACTACAAAGCGAAACATTCATTTCAAAAGCCTAAGCAGCCTTCAGTTTTCCATCGTTTCTTTTCCCATAGTTCGAAAAGTATCACAGGACATTGTACATACGGGAGATTCATTAAAAAATAATATTTCCTTTATTCCAGAATATTTTGCGAGTTTCCCGTTCAGAATCTAGTACAGTTGAGCTTTCCAAGAAGAGATAATCCTTCCGATCATTTCTCTTCACAAAGTATTCATTTTACAGTTGTCTGCTCAAAATCTAAAGCCGTTGAAACGAATTCTCATTAAGAGGAGACAAGACACGTATTTTGTTGCTTTGAATGTCTATAATCTTATTTCCCAAAGTATCCTCACCATATCATACAGCGACCGCTTTTACGTAATACAATTGTATGTACATTATGGCTATATTATGGCCACCAATTACTTGTCAGAAATTTTCTATCCACTCAAACTCATCTCCAACGAAATCCTGTTCGGTAAAAACCTGAAGAGCAATAGCTAATAATCCCCGCAAGTAAAGCAAACAATCCATAGAGCAGAAATGTTCTATTTCCGTCGTTTCTTTTACTGCTGACTCCAGTCGACTGGATGAAGCTGTAAGTAATAATGTTACAATTCCATCTCTATCCTTGATGTATGTACATAGAAGCATCTACTGCACAGCAAAGACAAGATCCACATTTCCTTCCATGTTTTTTATAATATAAAGTCAACCAAACACATTTGATTCTTTTATGTACATTAAAACTTCCAGAAAAATCAATAGAAAAGCAAACTACCAGGTCAAATGCTATGGATTGTTGACTTTTCCTTTTTCCTAACATTTCCTTTTGGCACATCATTTGAAACATATGAATAAATGTTATTATATTATGTCAACAAGAAACTTCTAACTTTTCAAAGTACTTATTAATGCTTAATATCGTGAACATCTATCCCTTCTACATTTATTGATATGTACATAGTGCTCAGTCTTATCAATGTCCATTATCTTAATTAACACTTTTCATCTCCAACACTATTTGATACTTAATATCATAAAAAACCAATTGTTAGTCCATGAAAATGTCTTCAGCCAATATTATTGTATTTCAACGCTTATTTCTATTTAATAGAAATGCCTTTCTTCCAGAGAGAATGCCAAAAAACAAAAAAATTGATAACCGCCACTGATTTGTCCACTCGTTCTAGTTTTACAAGGATTTTTGCCATATTAGATACAATTACCTGTGATAAGCAGAATATGAATAACAAATGACAATCATCTCCCTTTCTATCAACTTTGGAAACACAACAAAAACTGTAATGAAAGTAAGACTAAAGTCAAATCCCAAATCACATGTACATCTCAAAGTCAAAAAGGGAAGGTGTGATGAGCTATCCTTTATCTTAATTATGCAAAGCTATGGCAATTGTCATAATGATAATTTACAGTTATAGTCATTGTTATTCGTAGTGTGCATGGTAATTGTGATGCTTTTAAGTCATACCAGTAACGTTGCATAGATCTAGAGAACCTGTCCATGTTATGACACATAATTGGGTCGAATAATTGGATGATGGAGGGAGACAAACTTCAGATAAACTAACTACATCTCCAACACATAAAATGCTCATACTAAAAATACCAATATAATACAAATACTTATACACAACATAAAAAACAGAATGTTATAAAGATTTAGAGTCTTGACATTGACTTAAATCATCTACCAAATTACAAATAAGCCAAGTACGAACTAGTAACCGCTCTCAACATTTATTTTTCTGACGTGCTAGACAACAATCCAACTACTGCATACAAACAAACAATTTGACTCTAAACTGTTCATAAAATATTAGACGCTACTTTAGAGAGGAATGTATTTGTAGCAATAAATGTCGAGATGGGTTAATAATAATGAATTCAAAGGCAAACTGCTATGGCTAAGTATAACAGTACTACAATAATATTGATCGAATGAGTTTATTTAAGCGAAGAATATATTTATCTCAAGATATTTAGCATCATGTCAAGCGAATTTGGCAATTGTGCTCTCTCATTTATGCATTGTGAACATTTGATAGCCCACTTTCGTTAAAAAATAAAAGAAGGAACACAGGAAAGAAAACCACACCTCCAAATTAATTAGAGCCCATTTAATACATTTTCTTTGATTTTAGTACATGCCACGGAAAGTCTTATCTATAGTTAACCTCATAATGTTCATGACGACCTACATGTTAAAATTATTTGCTTAACACAATAGGTCATCTACATTTCCTTTTTAACAACTTCTTAAATTATTGCATCCAAAAGACTTTGCAACCGACATTAGAAATGCCGTAGCTTGACCTGTCAGGCTTCATTCGTTTAAGTGCACAAATATCGTTATACTGTTTAAGTAGTGTTGATATGTCCACACTATTACTACAAACCGGACAATGGAATATTACTATGATGTACTTTCCCGACCAGTGAATGAATGTTTAAGTTTAGTGTCATTAATATGCTTATAGTATTTAATAATAATGTGTCCGTTTAATTTTGTCTTATTATAGTAAAGAGCATTTAAGTGCCGAGACAAAAGAGGTATTTAATAAAGAGTAGGGACGATATGAATTTACAAATGATCAGTCAACTCTTTTAACAATACCTTCGATACCACGATTAACAAATTGGGTCAACTACTTTTCGTCATTATGGTTTCGGTAGCTTAATGAATATTCCGTTGCAGGTTTCTCCTGACTCGTAATTAGAGCTCACTAGTTATTGTAAAGAATGCATTAGCATTTGATATATTTAATCTCCTGCTCACTTCGTCCTTCAGCTTCCTTACAATAAACTATTGCAACAATCGAAACAAGCCAGGTAACCCGTGAATCGCACGCTGTCTCTATTTACATACGAAGAATGGAACAATTTATCAGCCTTCAAAGCTTTATGGTTTTATTTGACAAAGCTCATGCATAGATCAGCAAGCTCTGTGCATAGTTAGTATATGGATTGGAAGTGCAGGGACTCCAAGACATGGACACGACTCCCTTTTCCATTCATCACAAACACTATTAATTTGTTTTCTTTCAGCAGACAGAATAAAAGTGCACTACAAATTGTTTTTATTTATTTACTGTTCAATGTAAATGTACAAATATGCCAATGAATTTTCGAATTTTTTATATTGAACTAACTATTTATATGTTATAATAAAGTGAGTTTCTCCTCCAACGTTTGATCTATATAATTAGTGAATGCAATTTTAGCCTATTAAGTAAGAAATCAAGTACGTTAACTGTGTCATGAATATTTCATTTTCATGATGTTAAGAGCAAGAGAAATATTTCCAGCACTATGCTTGATTTAGGTCGTTAATCCTTGATTTGTTACGTAACTCTTGTAATCTATCTAATAAAAACTTAAGGAAGAAGTTTGCATTTGGGTGATGTCCCAAAAATGAGCAATGCGCAAGTCCGTATATATGCTATGCTTTTCTAACATCAGGTATCAAAATGTAACTTCTGTGTTAAGATCTTGTGTGTGATTATTTCAAAACTAACTACATCTTTGATTTTGATTGTGCTTTGTGTTTGTAGTAGATATGCGTGTTTTGCTTTTCGGGTATTGATTGATTGTTTATCTGTGAAGGTAAGTATCTTTCTTAACTTAAAAATTGTCGACCTGGATTGTTTTCCGAAACTTGCGAAAGTGAAAAATTGCGAAACTGAATTTAAGCAACAGGACTAATGCTGCTCAGAAGCAGTTTCTCTTGAAAATGTGAACCAAAAAAGTGACTTTAATATTAAATATCTCAGAAAGTAATGGGACTTTTTCAATAAAACTTGGCACGTATATTTGGGTAAATATGGGGGACCTTTAGTTTCAATATGAATAAATTACTACCAGAGGGGGCGGAGATAGCCCCAGACGGGGGTTACGAGCCCCCAAAACATTTGACTGGCTCAAAATGGTTTGAAATAACATTTTTACATACCCTTCGACAGACTCAATGGATTTTAGCATTTTTAAAATTTATAGCGCTATTTTAAAATTCAGGACAGTGTGCTATGCCATAAGCATAGTAGGCTACTAAGGCAAATAGTAATGAATTTTTTGGGATTGTTTTTATTACTGGGATGGGTTGCCTATTGGATTTTTCTTAAATGCTAGGTTCGTCCCTTTGCTTGGTTCACTAGTATTTATATAATAATAAAACTATCAATTTTTCATCGCCTGACCTATAGTAATTGTTATCTCTCATTGAGTCTCCAAAAGCCAATGATACGACGATAAAAATGATTTCACGTGTGCAAATATACTTAAATAGCTGCGGCATTCCACACAAAGTAGAAGGAATAATAGTGATACGTTTTTTATGCGAATAGGGACTCGTTTTGTAAAATGTAGTGGCAGGTTTCGAATTGGAGCACGTTATGCTTACAATTAATAGCACGGAGCACTATTGTATTTCCACATCATTCATTACACCATTGTCTAGCGCCAGTATACCTCCTGGTTACTTTGAAGTACAATCAATCGATTCAATGAATAAAGTTGAATGGAATGCTTTGTACAGTTTATAGAAAGCAAACAATAGAAATACACTTACCTACATCAGATTACAACAAAGTCTTTCTAACCTCCGTCTCAAATCCAAGGAGGGCATACACACATAGAGCACCTTTGAGCACAATTAAGCTATAAGCCGTGTAAATATTTGAATATCTATAGCTTCTACAAAGGCAGCATGGTTAATTGTATATAATATACTATTTGCCAGCTTTAATACTTTTTTGCTTCCAATCAGTTTT
Organism: Tomocerus qinae; assembly: GCA_020055645.1. Taxonomy (NCBI): domain Eukaryota; kingdom Metazoa; phylum Arthropoda; class Collembola; order Entomobryomorpha; family Tomoceridae; genus Tomocerus; species Tomocerus qinae. The sequence goes on along the minus strand of CM034548.1, from coordinate 2,848,685 downwards.
CTAAAAAAAAAGATGAAATGGCTTAAACAGCCCCTAGTTGGCTAAAATGACAAATGCGAATCAAATAGGCTGTTAACTCGGTTATGTTGGCTAAAGTTATTTAAAATGCAACTGGAAGGGAAGATGTTGAGTGAAGTAAAGTCCTGTCTAGTCCCATCTACAATGACTATTAATGACAGTGTAAACCGAAGATGCGGATCCGTGTATTATTTATCCTGTACATATAATAGTGGCGTTTATGTGGGCTGGGTAGGAAAATAGTATTTGGAGTCGGATGTGAGAAAGATGCAAGTGAAGGTAGGAAGAGTGCACTATTGACAAATTCTCCTTCGCTTCTACACTCACAATTGGATTTGTAAGGCTTTTCCCTTGAACCACATCCTCGTCATCATTCTCGAAATTCAGTTTATTCTGAGAGGGCATGAAAAAAGTGGAGACGGAGAAATACGACTACTCTATTATGGCAGAGCTTTGTTCTTTATAAATAAAAGCTTTCTTAACATTAGTATAGGATCACAGTTGAAGGATATCTGGGAGAGCGATAGCCATCTTAACAAATGCCTCTATACTGGCTGGATATTTCCTGAGTGCTTGCGTAAGCGTAAGAAGAATCTTATCAGATCGCACAGTTAGAAGTTTTGTGAACAGTAACTAGTATTATGTTATTATAATAAAATAAATAAGTCTCGGGTGCCCCTCGTCTTTGAATTTGACGATAAAAAGAAGAGACTCCAGCAATGCAGCGTAGCAACACAATATAATGGAGCAATAGCAATGAATAGAGGAAAATGCTTATTAGATGCCTACAAACCAACATATTCGACTGGCTGGGAGTACAGAATAGAATCCTTCTATTCTATCTTCTGTGGAACGACCGAGCAACACAAAAACTAAATGTTACCATAGTAAGATAGAGGAAAAATAAAAAGTGACTATACGTACCTTGTGGCCAGCTGTCAAACACATGCTGAGCAATGTCTCCGGCTGAATCATTCGGACTGAACAAAAATTCCTTAGTTTTTCCGCTGACCAATATTAGTCGGAGATTTATCTGCAAACAAAGAACAAAACTGTTATTTCCGTCATAGCAAAAATCTTTGTGGACTGGAAAATATATGTAGGTGTATGTAAAATGTAAACTCTATGCAATTTAGTTATTTCCCACCCATCATCCTAGTATTATAGTAATAGGCAATTTTGACTTTTCCTGGAGTGTATTGTGTTTTTTTCTGGTATGATGCAGCTTTGTAATAATGTATCGATTTCATTTCCAATGACATTTGCAATTTATATCGAATTTTTATTATTACTCAAATTAACATTAAGCTTAGTCAATGTAGCACAAGTAAAAATCTTAGTTCAATCAATATTTTTTTTATTTACACAAAATACTTATTTACTACTTCAAGATTTGAAATGGAGAGGTAAAGATGAATTTATTCCTAAGTTAGTCCATAAAGTATATCTGCTGAAAAAGATGTTTCCAACAATTCGAAGAATAAATCTAGATTTATCATTACATTGCATGTCGTTAATTACAATGCCCAGGGGCTTTACCTGATTTCAACTTGTAGATAAATCTAAATGAACTAAGTTTTAAGTGTTGGCTTTCGGGATGTTATCTAACACAAGTATGGCATATTACAGTTACTGAGTTAGAGAATACAATAGTATAACCCACATACATTATTACAGCATATTTCTAAGAAAAATCAATAGAGAATACATACAGACCCATTTCCCCCACTGGATTGAACAAATGCAGTTCTGTCATGTCATACTTAAGTAACAGTATTCTGCATTTCTGAGCTTTGCAAAGTTGTTTTACATCATTATTCCATCTCCTCACGTTGTACTTGCAAAGTACGTACGTAGTACTACCTGCGTGCACCTATACACCCTTCTCATTGTATATTATAATATTTTTCTCTCTAGTCTGACGACCAAGTAAGCACAAGTGCCATTTAAATATTTCACACACCACTTACAAAAACGAACTCTGCACTTTGCACTGGCATTAAATTACTAGTTTTATTACGACATCGTTAAAGGAATTTGCATTTTTATTTTAATAAAGCAGTAGTAGTGAGTAGATAGTTGCTAACAGTGGAAGTAGGTAGGAGTAGCATAAACTTATGAATACAGCATCCCTGACCTACAGTGAATCACATGCATTTTCAACCTTGGCTTTCAGAACAGTTTTTAAAGTTTAATAAAATTGCAGATTCATTTAGAAGGAGTAAATTTGTCATTGCTAAATTAAATGTAAACAACAAATTGCCGAAATTGCTTAGATGATATGACATTAATTCTATATTATAACCATCGTCTTAGATAAAGCAATAAATTTACCTACTAATCCACTCATTAATAATGGAGACTACAAACCCTCCTACCCCTCAAATTTTAGTCTAACTTTTCATGTTAAAAGGAGGGATAGGACTGGTTTCTAGTCTCAGTTATTTATGAGTTCTTAATACCTATTATGTATGTATTGATCTAGTGATCTTGATAGTAGGTAGAGCCAATATGCATATTAACATTTAAAAAAATTAACTACACTCTGGGTTAGTATTAATTAGCATAATTTGAAATTCAATCAAAATGTTGATGCGTATATTAATCTTTTGAAATTCAATATCCAATGCGCATGATTACTGCCTACCTTTCGAAATTGAGTCATGCATGCTGGGGTTTACTAGTCCTTATATAACAGTATAAAATTTTTGATACAATTCTGCAGTGATAATGAAACAGACTGTAGTGCCAGAGCGAAAAGTATGTTGGCATCGTTAATGAGGCTAATTTAATTATTGAGTAACTACATTGTAATTGATGCTTTTGGAAAAGTGGAACTGTTGGGTTAATTAAAACTTGTGACTGGAGTAGGACAAATAATATTCAAAGTCATTTGACTTGCAGACGTCTTCATAAAATATTCACAGGGATAAGACAGAGTTAAATGATGTTGCTTAGGGAAAGGTTCAGGTCACATGAATTCGTGTGTGAAGCTGGAAAGAAATTCCATTGACTTCCAAACTACATCAGGACCAGATGCATTACAAAGTAAACTTGCTTACAATTAGACTGAATATAGATATACCCAAACATCCGTAGTAATATCTATGATTATTACAATACTACTTTATTTATTATGTTGCGGTACATAGAGTAGTATAGTTGTCAGACCTTTAGAACCGAGCATAGTGAAGAAAAGAAAGAGAAAAAACTCAAGTACAACTAGGGAGGAGTGGAGGAGTCAAAAGAAGCTGAGCTAACAAATGTCCATCAATTAATCTTAAAGACCCTCACTAACTAACTAACTCTTCAGACAGCTAAAGAAGCCAGAGGCTAGAGTTTCACACAACTGATTCCATTTCCAGATATTCTCTTACAGTCTACTTATTTACTATAAAGACGCGTCTACTCTTATACCTATAACTACTCACTACCACCACAATGCACATGTACGCACACCTTACCCAATAAATATAACAGCATCATTAGTCTAAGCTTATCACGGTAGAAACTGTGTGAAACTGTAGTGGAAACAGTCGAACTGAATTCATACTTTCATTTACATTATTATTATTAAAAGATGATACATTTATTCATTGACCAGTAAATACATATAATTATAATGTCTACATATTATTATGATAGTCTACATTCATGGTTGGACAGCAATCATCTTTAATAATAAATTAAATGATTTGAAATTTGGATGCGGAATGAAACTAAGGGAATGGGTCAAGAAAATATTAGTGCAGCAATTTTACAGTGTGATAAAAAGGAAGTTTGTCTTAATAGTATGCATATATAGCGATGGGTATGGCTGCATTTTGACTATACTTGGATTTATAGGCATAGTTCGCTAGATACCCTATATGCCTAGTATCTGCACTACAGTAGTATGGGGTCTCAATGGATCTAAACTCACAAAAAGTTTTAAGGGGATGTCGGACATTTCTTCTCTGTCAACCGCAAGTCGAGTGTGCACATAATTGTGAGTCGCTTCACTGCCTCCCAAGGCGATGACCAAGAATAATGATGAATGACTAACAGATTTACAGACAGCTGACGAAGCTTGATAACACTGTACAGTTTAAGGCAAAATAAGATGAACAAACATACTTTCAAGAAAGAGGATTGACAGAGAACCGAAGCAAGGGAGCAAGAATGCAAGCAATCTCTTATACGCTGCACTCAAGACAGCGTCCATTCTCCATTCGAACACAAACGACACTCAAAACAGTCTTTGCGTGGGAACTTAAGACAATTTTACTTTAATTATTGGAGACACTTAGCTTCAATTTAGCTCTTGTCTTCCCCATAGACATTCTTTATTTCGTACCTGCATATATACGCAGTCTGCAATTAGTAGGAAACTCCGTCACCAACAATAACTATAATTGCTTAATTCCAATCATTACATTAGTCTGTAAAATATGTCATTTTATTTCTTTAACTGTACATCGCAATTTCACTGATAGCAACTTTTTTGTTTCTTGTTGCAGATCTACTTATGCAGATGCAATGTAATTTCAGACAATTGTCTATAATTTTTGTGAGGTTTCATTCATTCGATTTAAAACCCCTGGAGTGTAACGTACGTATCTCTGTGTGTACTTTCTGCAGAAAAACTTGAGAAAAGATTAAGCTGTGCAGATTCCTAACAAACAACTCTAAATAAGTCAAAGTAACCATCAACTAGTAAATGGTTCTGTGGGAACAACAGATACGTGTGTTATTTAACGCAGAGCACGATGGCCAAGTAAGTATTGTGAGTAGACAAAAGAAGAGAAGGGAAGATGTCTAAGCAAAAGGAAGTTGCTTATAGATAGAGCCATTTCTACACGAAAGATCCATGAATCTTGATGATGAGGTTACGACGCATCTAAACGACAAAGAACTGACTTGCTCAACTCATTCATGTCCTAAATTATATGATGACTTACGCAAAACAGTACAGTTTTACGTTTTACTACTTACAAAGTTGAGACAAGACAAAAACAGTCTCGTGTGCATGAGATATTAGACTCCTACTAGTATATCAAGTGAATTGTGACGTTAGCAAATTAGGAAATCCACGCCGCATGGAAAACAAGGCAAAATCAAAAAAGTTTAGTGTATGTATACATACAGCTTGCTTATTGTTAAATTCATCTGTGGCTTCAGTGTTGAGGATGCGAGAGAATGTAGAAATGCTGATCGCATAGTGCTATGCTATGTTTATCATGTAATGTAATTACATGCACTTAGGTCTCCACGTAAAATAGACGGTACAATGAAGTCCTCAACAACTCTGGCAGAGAGAGAGATACCAGTTATAAATGGGAATTGTTAGGTAAAATGTACCGTTTGAGATTTTTAGATGCAATTTGCACTAAGAACCCATTTATATTAATTAAGGGATATAAAACTTAACAGTCGTTTTGTGTTGACAAAAGTTAAAGAGATCAGTGTTGGTGGATTTGTTCGCATACTAATAATAATTCCCCTAAACAAGAAATTTGGTTTTAACAATGCACTTTGCATTGAAAACCAATTAAAACAGAGCTAAAAAGACTAGAGTGACGGTGTAATGCAATAGTCTAAAGTTGTATTTTTGTTTGTAAACCATTTAGAAAACTCTGCAAATGTTGACAGCAAGTAATTATTTATACGCAATAACACGTAATGGTACATAAAATACAGTTAAATTCTCACAATCCAAGTGGATTATGAGCACATGGAAACTTTCTACCGACTTTACAGAATGAGTATATACCTTGGTAGTGCACTTACTATACTCACTGACTAGTATCTTAGTTATATACCTAAATAATAGAAATAGATGTGACTTAACAACCAAACTAATTTCCCTATGCAGCTTTAACGACAACGGTATCCCTGCAATGTGCAACTACTAACTACAGATACAGAAGCTAAAATAAATAAATTGCAGCAGTGCATAACAGACGTTTATTGTCAAACTTGTGTGCAATGGAATTGCCTATATTATTTCATCACTGTAGAGAATAATACTGCTGTGAGCATTACAACTTCTTTCCTCAATTCATATTTGCAGGGAATTTAAGGTCAAAAAGGCAAATGACTGCATTGCATTGCAATATCCGCACCCAATATCTTAATTTCAAAATAGAGTAAATTAGTACTCTGATTACTCTCCATTGAAATACAGAACAGTTGGTACTGTTAGTTAATAAATGCCTAATTGGCAGCGAGAAGAGAATGTGTAGGTAATAGCTGACTACTCGTATACTCGCAAGACATAAATAAGTAGTCGTATTGTAAGTTGTACCTGCAGAACACACACAATGCAAAACAACGTATAATAACGTAATTGTAATGAACCAGTGAGTAGAGTGGAGTACGAATGCACAGAAATCAGGAAACAAAATTGAGTTTCCCAGACGAGATTAGAACGGTAATAAGATTATTACGGAAAACTAGAGTTGACGGCGACATGCAAGCGATACAGTGAGACACATCATGCTTGGCTTATATATTATAGATAGTAGTAACTGTCCACAAGCAAGGTGTGTGTGTAGTCGGAGAGTGCAGGGCTGGCTGTGTATGTAGTGCAGGCATATCATCATAATATGCATAAGCGTATCGGTGACTGTTTAGAGCAAAGATAAGTACGAGACGTCATTCCAAAATACTGTAGGATATGAACTTGATATGGATTAGTGAGACTTAAATATACATAGACAAGTCTTCCTACCTACGCCTTCTACTGTAAAACATTTTCGCCATTTCCATTGTGTGGTACTAATACGATTAAATTGTCACGGCATGTCGTGATACAATGCACTCACTCTGTGTCCAACTTGTCTCAAATTAATAAGACCCATTCACTCTGCTTTTTCTCCGCATTATAATATCAGACAGGCTGGCAGGAACTGAGATGCTAATAACATGGCCCAGTGGCACAGCTATACTCTCTGCCTGCCATTTACACCAACTTTTACTGTTTCTCCATCCCAGACTATTCGACCTACAGCCTTTTTGCAGCAGCCTCTCATTCATTCCATTGCAGAAAACTAAAATATTCATTGCTTTAACTAGTCTGGAAAACTAAGCGACTTTCTTTGGCGGTTTTTGCATTAATTTCTGCATCTCATACTGTGAACTTAATCCTTCAGGTAAAAACATGCAAATATTCACGGAAATGCATCTTATCGTTACCCCACAAATATTAAAGGAGGTAATTTCCACTTTTGCACCGCTTGCTAATATTAAACTGCAGCAATTTTCCTGCTGACAGTGCCAAAACGTGCGTGTGTAGTAAGTATTATGCTAGGCTGCTTGTCCATTCTGATGCCTTATTAGAAATTGGGTTTATTTCTGTAAATCTGTGTTTATTATTAATGTGAATGTGTCTCGCATCGTCTGGGCTCATTACAAGTGTATTAGCACCTAGAGGAGTTGCAGAAAAACCACGCAACTTGCTAAAATTGCATGTGGATTTACAAGGAGATTGTATACAATGCATATTTAGCAGAAGTCGTCTGCATGCAAGCGAGGAGGTAAATAAAAACTGAATGAAAGAAAATGGGACAGTCAGGTGACAGAGGAAGCCAGGTCGGTCGGTGGACAGATAGACAACCTACACCCATTCAATTGCCTGACTCAACTCGTATGCCAACTCAACTCCCCTCCGATAGTTACCCATCATTATTGTAAGTACTTCATAAAAACTTGTAGTTAGCAACATTAACCCTACTATCTATAGATAACTAGGTAAACAGAATGCCATTCTTCGCAGTTCTACTTCTATCTCCACACAACGAAACAATGTCATGGCATTAAGCTGCAGCAAAGTGCCTTAGCCACCAAAGTTTCTTCCATTAGCCATGCAAAGACAAACGTGAAATTTTTGACAATTATCCCCCCTGTCGTGCATTCGGGTCTTCGTGCACAACTATTTATTGTCAACACATTAATACCATCCATCCAGATATTATATGTCTACAGATAGGTCTTCGCTGACTCAACTTTTATGTCTGCTCAGTTTTATGGCACAACAGAAATCTAACTCTCCTCGAATGGCACAAAAGCAACGTTAATAGAAGCCGTCCGTCGTGCGATTACACAACGTTACCTATCAGATACTAACCTCCTTCGTTACGTAAAAATTGTACTCTCCCAGTCCAATATGATTATTATAAAATGATGCACAAAGCATGCGAACAAGTAGTGAGCAGTGGCCGCAGTCTGCCCTACTCTCAACAACCAAATTATAAAGCATTTTCATTTACAGCATTCATACCATATTTAAGCGGATATATTTCATTAATCCAATTGTGAGTCCGCATAAGCTAACTATGGTCTCCATAGAGAATTAAAAGACTTATCTGTAAACTTTTTGCAAATTAAACTTGATAATATGTAAATTTCAGGGATATTCATTCATATATCAACTAAGGAAAAGTAAACAATAAAAAGATTGAACTGAATGAATGCAGAGAGCGTAGTCCTGTCCCATTTGCTTACAAGTCGAAAACAGGTTCTCAGCATTGGATATCTATACTTATAGTATCTCGATAGGACTTAATGAATCTTTTGAACTTATCCTTGACTAAGAATGAAATGTATTTCCAAATGACTTATTTACAACAACCATTTCTTGAGATTAACTACTGCTGTCAATACACATTACTCGACAATGCAATTTCGCCAATAAGAATGAATGATTTAAATATCCTTTGCAGTCCAGAGTACAGATACAAGTAAAAATGTAACAAATATGTCAGTGACGATGTTTTAAATATCTTATAAAAAACTATTTAGGCTAACGTAAAGCCGCACACAGACCCACACTATTGCGTATACGACAATCATCATAAAATGTGACAAGTTGATCTTGGGACAAATTGACGCTCTGAGTATTTCTCAAGAATGACCTACTACTCACGTGAACATTAAACGTCATAATACTCAGGGAGCATAATCAATGCACATAATATTGTACTTAATATGAGAAAGCGTAGACAGACATGCCTAATTACCTATATCCACTTGGATAGGTTTAGATTACTATATTGGACAACATTATTTAGTTGCCGAATTGCGTGCTGATGATAAAAGGCTATTTAGTACGACTCAACTTAGTTTTTAGTGGAAAGATCGTGTGCAAGCGGGTACTTGAGCTAATAGATTTGCATGAATACCTTGACAAAACTCTCGTCAAGGTCTGACAACATTACAAAGGTCACACTTCCACAAAATCTTGAATTGTAAATCGCTGCAAACCGTAAACGGAGTTTACTTTTATGAATGTTCAGTTGTCGTGCGTCTACTTAACTCGGGAAAGCATTTCAGCGTTAAATGATGTAAATAAATAATTCAGTGACAAGTGGTACAGGAAACTACTAGTAGTACTAGTAGTAAGTATCCACCGTCATCGACCAATTGCAACCTTCAGATATCCAATCAACCTTACGTCATGAGATGAGCTACACTGGGGAAGTTTATCCTGATCACATGCATCTTGTGCCAAAATAGTGAACAAATACTAAATGTAGCCGTCACGACACTTCCGACTCTTTTGTATATAATAAATACGCATTCAATCTTTAGAGATTTTTAAAATGCAGCTTGAGATTAAAGGGAGCATGATTTAATGTTTATTGGTAATTAATCTTGTCAGTTAAATATAATAGAAGTGCATGAAGTAATCCTTCAACTTACCAAGCATTCAACTGTTTACAATTATGTTAATTGGTATTCAAACAGTTTTTCTTATTTATTAAGCCCAGTTATTGTTCAAGAAACTTAAATTGGGAGCAATGAACGTATTAATAATTAATTGGAACACAAAACTTACATGTAAAATTGTACGTAGATCACTAATTTATTCTGTATACTCTCAGTAAGCATACAATGGATTCCTTTATAGGATTAAAGTCTTTTCCCTCTATTAGGAGTCCGCTCTGGACAGCGATGGATGTCAAATATTCCCTAAGTAGAAAGTTGAAAAGCACTTTTGCCAGAAATTTTTGCTACTACTTACTTAAGTTCGGAAGGAAATGCAAGTTATAATAGAAATGCTTTGACGTGTCTTGGTCTCAGCCATTTTATGGAAAGATTTTATACAAATACATGTACAATAAACGAGGGCAAAACACCTAGGACATATGTACACCAACTCAGACAACCTAGTTCTGGTGGGTTTCTCCAGGAACAATGAATTCCAATTTATTACCATCTAAATTACAAAACGGCCACAAGATAAGACAAACTTTTGAAGAAAGATTTTACAGAAATTTCCCAAGGGTCCTTCACGCTGGTAGGGAAGTGAGAGTAGCAATGTCTGCCACTACAAACACAGACATTTACACGTACACAGTACCTTGCCTACTATATTTGTCTTTAAAAGAATGTTTCGCTTTTCTTGTTTACTTGCTGGCTTGGTGACGGTGTGCAAAATATACGCTGCTGCATATAAATTTATGCGAGCCTAAAGAATGTCCTGCCCAATATGCAGTCTCGTGTATCCAGTTTTGTGCAGCTTAGCTGTAACAAACAATTTGAGAAACTACTGCATAATAATTTCGAACGGAAAATACTTTTTTAGCATAAAAACAAATCAGTCAAAAAACTAATGACTTGGTAGACTGGATAATTTAGTTTATGGGCATCAAAAATGTTTAACATTATTTCGCTATCCTGCCTACCGATATCGTGGTGAACAATCTAGTACGGCATATGAAGGGAAGACCTTTATTTTCATTTACGACACGATACATCTTAAAAGTCGCCAAATTAAAAAAATTAAACACTGATGTCGGTTAAACGTATTAACTAAAATGATTATTTTTTTAATCATTGATGAGGCAAGATGGTTTAAATAATCAGATTAGAAATAGTCAGATATTCTAATATATTCCAATGCTGGAGTACAGAAATTCAAACGAGGAAAGGACTAGCCGTGGGTCTCGAAAAGGAAATGGTGTTTGTAGTGATTGTTAGAAAATAGGAGATTGAAATGATGGGTTGAAGGAATTTGCATGTTTTATAGTGCTTTCTTTTCTGGAGATAAGCTCATCTCATATATACGAAGGAGACGAAGAGCAATAAAATGTAAAATTGTATTTGGTATGTATGTGCTCACTTCCTCCCTACTCACTCGATGCTCTGTTACGCATAAACATGAACCAATTCAGATTTGCTTTGTTTCTGTTGCATCGGGAATGCTGTCTGAATTTAAAATCATTGAACTACTGTTTTTCACTCAGAGCAGAAGAGCGATGAAAGGAGCGAAATGAGAACGTATTCATTCTCTTTGGTTAGGATGACATGTTGCTACTTTGTACTGAGCTAATATGCACACAATCAAATCCACAAGACAGCGTCATACGAAAACAGAAGAAAATCGAATCAATCCAATTTTAGGTCAGTGCTTGCTAAGATATTCTCAAACAACGTATAACTAGACTAGACCGAATTCATTTATAGAAAATGAGGGAGTGGGTATAAGAAAATGCATTTGTATTTCCAAGCAAGGAGCAGATTGTGCATAAAAGTAAAGGAAATAAACAGTTTGTAGGCAAATATCGCCCACGTATCATGAAGACACTTGGTGTATAATATCTAAGTCAATTCCCCAAACTTCCCTTATTTCCGGTTTCATTTATAGCTCCCATTTGGATTCATAGCAGGGACAACAGTGTCTCACACAAATCATAATAAAATAATACGGAAGAAGAATCTTTGCGAACCAGATAAATTTTATCTTCTATTTATATTTCAACCACACTCACGCACACTCCATTTCATGTCACAGTGAGCTACCTCAAGAACAAAGCTTGTTTACATATAGGCATAGAATACAAGTTAAACGCTTACTTATCATACCCATAATTGTAGAGTAAACTCCTTACAGCAATTCCTATCACTGGTCTATTCACATTCATTCGGTTCTATTATCCTTAGCAGATCTTTGCAAGTATTTGAAATTAACAATTTAAAGTGCATTTGACTAACTACTGTGACGGGAACCCGATTTCTCTTGTCTTTTTAGAGTTTAGCTTTGTCTCAGTAACAAGTCATGCAATCACCACATTGAAAGCAGTGATATTTAACAGGCCATGACCATAATTAGAATTACTACTCGTTAGTATTCAAATAAAAAAGTGTAAAAATTAAAAATAATTGCGAATTCATGGAAGAGAGCGTATCAGTCGACAAAAGAAGACACTGTGTTAGTTACATGTGATTCCAAAATAAATATGTTGATGACAAAAATAAAACAGTACAGCAATAAAGGATAGTAAGCCAATACGATATAAGGTATAAGTGTCGTTAGTGCATCGAATTAATGAATATGCCGATGAATACAATCTTAACACAGTGTAAATTATGTTGTCTAATCTACAACATTATAAGATAATCTCACTATTTATTGCTCTCTTTTCATGATCAGATTTGACATTCCAGTCGACAGAAATCTAAACCCTCGTCTTGTTCAGTTTGACATTGCTTATAGCCATGAATTTCCTCCCTTTCCTTCCTTATCTCTTTTGTCCATCAAGGATCATGGATAAAGATTTCATTGTTATTGCTTACCAGGGTGATTGCCCCCAAAATGACTGATTTTGATTTGTGTACATCGACCATGGTTTCATATACGAAGAAATACTACGCCTGCACTGAGAAGTGAAAACCGAGACAAATTACAATCTATTCCTCGACACATGCGACGATCAAGCCAGACAAGGCAGTGACGTCCAGAATATGAAACCACATCATTTCATGTTATTTTTATCGAAATTGAAAGAGAGTTCAAGGGGCACAAGTGTCACTACGTCACTAGACATATCCGAACATAGCAATGATGTCAGAGATAGCTTATTTTTAAACTCACGCCTACTATTAATAATCCTAGGTTAACGACAGACAATTGCTTAATGGGTATACTAATGACAAATTGAGCAGAAATAACAGTCCGGGGGTGTAAGTAAGAAACGATGAAGAAAGTTGGTAGACGAAGCAGAACAGTTCTAAATGTTTATTAAAACGCCATTAGTAGTCATCCGTAATAATAATATATACTTTGAGGGACAATGAGTGTAAGGTGTTTATGAAAATGAAGGATGCATAGCAAACAAGGATGCACAACAAAGACAGTGCAGTCAACTTCGAACATACAAAAGAAGTCATTCTTGCTTAACTGAAATGTTTATTCCAAATGACAAGTTTTCCCGAGTCCACACAAGTCCAAGGAACCATTCAACCCAAATTCTCCAAGCACAAGTCAAATGAATACACATACGTATAATATGTTGGAGATCTCCATACATACATATTTCCCTGACAGACATTCACATTATAAAGGGTTATCGTAGTTAGTACTTGATACTTGTTCACAGCAGCACACAAATGCCCTTTCCTCTTTCTTCCACCATCATCATCATCGCCCCAGAAGAAGAGCGCGTGTATAGTTATACTCCAGTAATAAAAGACGTTGGCTATAATCATATTACGTATTCATTGGATTCCTTCCGTTCCGCATCACAAGATTTCGACTCGGAATATTTTCATGCCAACTGCAGTAGTGTCATTGCATAAAAATGTGTAACAAGCAAATAGCCCAAGTTGCTTCCTCCTTCGTAATAATAACAGCTCATCATTGAGCATTGAACGCTTCCTGCCTCTTTCATGACCAAATGAACAATTATGAGACAGAATGTCTACCAAACAAAGTTTGTTGTGGATATACCCATTTGACACACACGTTTAGTTATATGGCTTTTCCACAATAACCAAAAGATAGGGACAGGTGCAAGAAACCATGAAACTTTGAAATTCCTCGTTTGTCAAAATAAGACAATTAGGCAGTATTATGGGCTCAGAGCTAATTCACTGAGCCAACCTAAATGAAAGACTTGTCACGGTATTGACAACAATCGTTAGATCTCCGCAGCTCCTCTCTCTCACTCACTCCCAGTGTTTCTGTATCCAATCTGCATGCATACTACAGCTGATTGCATGGCCGTTGTCAAATACAAAAATACACTCTCTAGTGAACATGAGAACACGTTTACGACATCAAATTAAGTTTCATTTCACAGTAAAATGAAAAAGGACGAAATTGGCAAAGAGGGAAGTGAGTGAGTGACAGATGCTGAGTTTTCTTGCCTTGAACATTTGATTTTCCTCGCTTGCTCAAAGATACTACCTATGTTTAATATATAGACGAGAGTTGTTGTTGTTGTCAGTGTATGGATGGATCTGTGCGATCTGTACTGCCACAAAGTAATAAGACTGTACCAAGATCTCGCTCTGCCACTTAATCATCACGCAGAGACGAGAGACAGACGTTGTAGTTGAATTATATCGGTAAACTCGCACACATATCGACTGCATGCAACGTTAATTTCACAGAATTTATGGCCTCTCTCTCAACTCCTGTTGTCTTTCTGAGTCTCCACTCAAATTGGGAGCTTTGGAAAGCTTATTCCGAAGCAGAATAGCATAACAGTAGTAGAAGAGAGAATAACAATTGCTGCGCCTGCCTCACACACATCTAGAGAGATATTCACTAGAATTCAGTTACTCTTGTCTGTCTGTCTCACTGACAAATGGCCAGAGTTGAGCCAGAGATCGACCAGAGGAAACGAGAGCGCGTATAGAAAACCAAAGCAAAGATGAGAAAATGGAAAGAGGTTCAATTGAAATATTCACTCATCACAAAGCATCACTTTTACAAGTAAGCATGATAGCTGATGATTTATGTACCGACTCTCCTTTAATGCACTCTCCACCAGTCACCCACTAAAACTGTCGATACGCGAATACGTGAACAACTCCCCATTGTACTAAGCACACTACAGAAAATTCATTGTACTGTATCAAAACATTAGCTTTAATAACATTATTAGTTTTGTAGCTGTAGATCATCGTCAGAAAAGTAAATGCAGAAGACAGTCCTGTTCATCGTCCCTATTAATAATAGACAGCATGAGTAGTCATCATAATTACTATTATATTCATGATTTTGCAATTAAGTATTTAACTAGAACAGCTAAAGCATCACAAACGTATACAAGAGTTGTGAATAAATATAAAAGTATATATATAGTCGATACAGACATAAATCGTATATAATAATATACTGTTAATAGGGACATTCCATAGGGATGGATGAAGCTCACTGTGGATTTTAATATAGCAGTAGTAAAAGATAAAAATGCAAGAGTTGTCGTGAGTTTGAGAGGAACATAAAGAACGTTGAGGACAATAGAAAAGACTGAAACTGATGAAAGGAGTTGGATGAGAAGAGCTGTCAACTGCATCGGCTTTTGCTCTTTCTTTGTCATCTCTTATCCATCCATTCATCCATCCTCCAATCCTCTCTTACTTTTAGCCAAATGGCGAACTACTTATCAGGACTTATACAAAATTATAGTAGAGCTGACTTATTCTTTGAACTATTAAATTACACAGACGACAAAGCAGAGCTGCGATGATAGTTTCACTTTTCCACTCTTTCGGAAGTCTCATGTTTTATTAGTTTGTGCCCCGAATACCTCACTTCACTGCCACTCCTGCCTTACATTACATATATACGTAGAACGATACTGACATAACATTTTATACTCCACTACATTTAAATACCTAACAGTTAGTAAATAGTACTGAGTAAAATGACACTTAAATTAACTGGCCCTAACCTGTACTCTCTTTGTCTTTTATTTTACCTTTTTACAGTACATACATCTTCCTAGCTCAAGCAATAATAATAAGTGATATAGTAGCTAATACTGTAGCGTTGAGTGTCGACTCTGTTGAGTGACCTTCGTTAAGGTTTGCGACAGTATTGATTACTGTTCTGACAAGGAAGATATTTTACATCTCTTGCCAAGTCCTATCTGAAATGTACCAACAACTATTAATTGAAAGATATAGTTTTCAATAAGTAAATGAATTTTTGTATTTTCTGCCCTTTTCCGCTTAACCTTATCCATCAAAAACGTCTTTCTGCCTGAATATCCTCCCGTAGTGGAGAAAAACAGTTTTTCTTGAAAAAATGCTGAAAAAATGCCTACAATAGCTAGTTTTAAACACAATACCAGGAAGAAAAGGTACTCATGGAATACCTGCTAATCAGACTCTAATTAATTACAATGTATTTATAAATAGTGTTTAGAATTAAAGTCATGCACGATCTGAGAGTTATTTAATACCAAAATGTCATGCCTATTCATTGCCGCCTCTCAGTTAGATATAGTTTAATCACCCACTCACTCACAATCAGCTATAAAGTGTTCTTGTCCTTTACTGTAGTATCTCCTTTAAACATTCTGGGCATATATTTCCTCAAGCAGCAACACTTACTTATATAGCAAATAAGTATAATAGGTAATTGAAATGCAACCTATGTAACAAGTAAATACACAAGTTAACTTTACAACAATAAAGGAGAATTTAAATAAATAGTACTTGAATTTTGGACATGGAAAAGTAATAACTATAATCCAAATAGGGATCTGAAGACTTAGGGAAGGAAATTCCAGAGTTTGGAACTTTCTCCACAAAATTCTATCTGAAAATACAAGGATGAATATAAACTAATTCCACTGAAAAGAAACCTGGATAGCAGGCATAGTTTGCATAAAATTCGGCTAAATCTGAATTGAAGTCAGTCACTCACAATCCGCTCCGTCTCCTAATGACACACAAGGCCAGACAACACAAAGTAAGGACAAGGAAAATGCCAATCCATCTAACAAAGGACTTCTACGGAATACCAAATGCTAAGCTATTACTAGAAGAAGAAGGAAAGGAGATTGCCAATAATATAATTCGCTCCACGTATAAGCTTTGCTATAGTATATTCAACGTGGATGTAAATTGAGAAAAATGACAGAAATGCCAAGTTGTTACGTGCATGTATATTATTAGTTGTAGTACCTCCCTCCCTGATATGTCCATAAGCTCCTCGATGCCAAAACAATAAAAATCAGGCATGGACTAGCACGCTTTTCTTGTTAACTAGCCCTGTACACAGACACAATACATCAGATTACATGGTTAGTTAGCCCTACACTAATTGCATGGAATACTCTAATGAAGTACCACTAATCTGCAACAACTCTATCTATGTCCAAGAACACTTTCTTTTCCTTCTGTTTTAGAGAACTTTGTCTTCGTTTGGACGAGATGCATACACGTACACACACTCGTGCTATTGCATTATAGCATGTAGTAGTTGCTGCTGCTGTACGTCTACCTGAAATTATTAGCAGCCCATAAAGTACCACTTTGAGTGCAAACAGCCTATAGCTAAAGTGACATGGAATTAATAAACGTTGTTTTGTGTTTCATCTGTTACTACAACATATGCAAAAACTTTTCTATGTTGGCAGCTTTCTTTCATTCAGGTCTGCATCATCTACAACAAGTACTCCATACTTATGTAATGTCCATATTTACACCCTTATTTGCGTTGTGCATGGCTACAGATAAATGATTCCTGAGGAAAGATGTATTCATTTAAATACATGTGCATATTTTGAGTACGTCCAAAAATCAGCCTAATTTAAAATTCTAAACAGTTTGTACTAATTTGTAACTTTGTGGCTCAATGGTGGCTACCCATTGGCCATTTTCTCTACTTTCCATTGTACGTAAGTATGTATGCTATATTATGTATCACTGTTTAATATTGAAAGACTTGATTGCATAGAGTTTTACAACTTTGTCAATGCATGGAATTTAAATACCTAATTCTACGAGTATCAGTTCTATACGCATCGTGCTCTGTATTTATCTTTATATGAAGATTGTTATCCAAGTTCAAATAAAATAACCCACAATTTAGGAATGTAATAATATGCAGAGATAGAACGCTTTGTACTTTGTACCACAGTGCATGTACTTTCTACACAAGTAAAATGTACGACTGAACCAACATGTCATAATGTTCTCTTGAGACATTGCCAAGCAGCATGTGGAAAAGGTATATTTGATGAATATGAAATTTTTGGCTACGCTTTTGCTATTTTGGTTTTGTCTTCTGACCGAACTCTGAATCCAGATGAAATAATATTGAGAAAAGTAGCAATTTTGTTTGGCGGTGTGGCTTTTATTACGCTCTAAAAGTTGCTTCCTCTAAAATTGAATTCCAGTCGGGAACAAAAGATTTTAATCTCCCTATTGTATTTCAACAATAGAAGTTGAGCTTGGACATGGTGCCCGATGTCGTCGCTACCCGGTAAACTTGTATTGTACCGATCGCCATATTAGATGCTTACTAATTTTTATTTCCCCACTCAGCTTTAATTATTCAAATATACAGATTAAAATTCTTTTGTTCTCGAAGCAGTGGAAGAAACTGTAGCGCTTTAGGCAATAACAACATAGAAGTAAGTGTTCGTATTTTCTTGTTCCCACATGGAATATTTTTCATCTTAATCTCACAATAAGTGTCTGGGATGATGGTACATTCAATTGCGTAACTCGTTAGTTGGCTCTTGTCTTGTACTATTTATACATTCCTTATATGTGGCAATACATAGCCAAAAGCGCAAGGACTTGAGCAATGTGGCAATGGCAATTAATCTGGGGCGGAAAAGAATGGTAAGCGAAAAACACTCATCGTTTATTTTTATATTTTTGGAAAACCACCATTTGCCATTCTATTTATGCTATCTTGCACTCTGCTCGTATTAAGTGGGCTGTGCATTTGCTATTGCTACATTTCATATGATACAAAATATGATGGACATTCTACTATTACTTATTCTTAAACCCACACATTTTTTTACAATTTGCTTAAAAGTTTTAGCGTACAGATACTATAGCATATTTAGATATCATGTGGGTGCCACAGTAATATTTTTTTGAAGCACAGAATGATGCATGCATACATTAAGGTGATGCTACTTAAATACTGTCGGATAGATCTATAGCTAAAAGAACCTACTTTGATTACCATCATTTTGCTGTAAAAATTGGAGTATATAAATACATGGATTTTAATACCGCAATATTACAATATGTGTAATTATGCTAGAAATAGAAAATAATTAACATTTACGGAAAAGTACTCCAATTAATATTTAGTAATTCGAAAATATATCCCGTTGCAATCACATTGACCCAACTGTGCAATAGAAGGATATAATTCTAGAAATATTACCAAACATTCCTTTAAGAGGAAAATAGTATAATCTCAAAAGGACGCATAACAACGTCATTCGTCCAACAAATTCTCTTTTCCTTCCTTCTCTAATCAACAAGAGGATAAACCATTACCGGACGTAAATAAGACAAATAGAATTTGCATGCTTATCATTTGGGGCAGATTTAATACGCACTTTAATTATGATGATAGAAAGTGCCTAAGCGTTTGTCTACTTTTGAATTTCATAAATCTAATTCGTATCTGCAGGGAATCTCCTGGGAATCGGTACCCTTTTCTCCAAATCTCTGATTATATAAAATTATATCTCTGTACTAAACCAGAATACTTAATACAGATTTGACGATCTTATAACGTGAATTTCTCACTAAATGATAGCAACTAATTGCAGCTTAAATGGTATAGATATTTGAGTAGAATTAATGCACGTTCACTGTTTCAATAACTTCACCATTTATTGTCAATATGCCAATACAAGAGATAAACATTTAGGATGCTAATTATCATACGGTATTATTTCCAAGAGACTGCGACATGAGCAGCTGGTTTGACGCACTCTTTGTCATGTGTAAACGGGAAAGTCACGTTCAGTTGATGAAACAGTGATAACAGATAAATCATAAACACTACGCGATAATATTATTATTATTATATTTAATTTTGCTATCTACATAACTATACAAAGCATTCATGCAATAATACATTGTTTCACGCGAGGAGAACTCTTGACTGCAGATTTCCATAACCTTGTCTTATCGTTAACCTGCCCACGCGATAAAAACAAACTTACATATTAGTATTGCTATAAAAGGGAGTCAAGTCAAGGTATAAAAGATATCATGAACATTCTTATAACCAAAGAAACATTTGCTGTTGTAGCAAAGTAGCGAAATAAAAATAGTAAAATTAATACAAATGTTCTTGGTTAAATATAAATGATGACATTTTATAAGTCCTAGGTCGAAGGTCAGATGGATGCCAGTTTTAAAATAGAAGGGTCTCAATGCAAATGAAAAGGTTTGCTTGTTATCTCAGAATGTTTTTCAGTTATTGTGGGCATTAACTCCCTACTTCCATATGTATTAGCAGCAGACAGACAGAAAAATACCATAAAGCAGCTTAACTACTCATAGTACTATTATTACATATCATTATAGCTTACGTGTGTAGACACAATTCATTATTTTCAATGCTAGTTATGTGTATAATATTTGTACTGAAAATTACATCTGTTAGCACACTTAAAACAAGATTTATTAGTGATAACTATCCCTTAGAATAATAGATTCTTAGTATGTAGAAGTTAAAAGAATAAATGTTTAAGGATGGGATAAGTTGGGTTTTTAGCACTATACGCAGTACAGCTAAATCACGTCCAAATGTACGACTATTCCATCGAGAGGAATATTTTGGCTGCTAAGCTGCATTCTATGGCGCGACAAACCAAGTCTGTTGTGCAGTAGTTAAATACGGTGATTGCTATTTAGTTTTGGGAACTTGATATAATAATTACTTTAATTGATTGACGATGGACTTGAAACTATGCCAAAAGGATGCCACAAGACAAAATGTGATCTATCCTGAATTGACGGCTAATGTGGTAAGTACAATTGAGATGTATATATAAATACGTTATTACCAACTACCAATTATATAGCTGCGGTCCCACACAAATGTAAAATATGAACTGCATATTCTATCAGGAATTTAAAAATAATTAAATATATTATTATTACTACAGAATAAATTGTTGAAAGAAATTTGCGAGTTATCAGCAGCAGACTTCTTTGCCTTGTCGATGGAAATGGTTAATCGTTCCCCATGCACCGAAGAGGAACTAACCGCGGTGAAGAACCAGACTCATCGCAAAATTTCAAAAATGAAGAATCGAAAGAAGTCTAATTCGGGGGTGGAAGCGAGGGCAGTACAAAGTTTCGTACAAGTGAGTGCTCCACCTCCCGATGCAGCTCCTGCATTTTCTGAAGTAAGTAGATTTTTACTTTAATTGCAATGCTTATACTAATGTTACTTAGAAAATAGCTAATATCAAGTAATTGAAATCATTAAAGTATTGATTTATCAACAGGTTCCACTGATATACAAAGGGGACTTAATTGATCGTTGCCAGGAAGTCTTTTTAGACACAGAAAATGTCACTGAGGGGGTTACACACAAACCAATAGCTGGAACAATTGCAGTGGTGGATAAGAATTGGAACTTAATATTTTGGGCCGTGGTTAATCAAGCTAATGTTTGTCGCTACAACACCCATTTAACCGGCATTGACAAAAGCCTTCTTAGCAAAGGATTGACGTATGATATAGTGAGTTTTGCTACATAACAATTATTCGTCGACTACTCAAATAAAGGTAATCTAAGTCTAATTATATATTGTAAATTCAGGTAAAACCGCTGTTGGAAAAATGCTTGGACGGTAAAGAAGTTATTGGGTTTTCAATTAAAAGCGATTTAAAGTGCTTAGAAGTATGCCACTCCAACGTTACAGAAATGCAGAACTTCTATCGAGACGAGAAAAACAATGCTTATGGGTTAGGTGACCTAACAGCTCACTTTTTGGGGAAAAATGCTCAATTTGATGCAGACGGAAAACAATTTCATACAGCAATAAGAGACGCCAGGATGACAGCACTATGCTATAGAAAGATGAAAGCTTTTAAAGCTGCTTATCCAGAGAAGGTACGATTTGAGTGCCTAGTATTCGATGCCTACAGAAACTCCAAATCCAAATCAAAATTTGTGAAATGGGATTCGTGTGGTTGTGCGTTAAAGGAGATAAAAGAAAATGGTGTCACTAAACGAAAATTTGTTCGGGATCGAATTGGAAACTTTTCAAATGTGCGCTTAGATGAGTTTGAATTTGGTGGATCATGGCAGGGAGCGGTTTGTGACAACGAAGATGATTGGGAATAAAATAATAATGCAAATTTGGCTTAAAATACAGACTAAAAATTAACTGATATTTTTATTACATCAACTTCTTTTAAATGTAACTTATGTCTACTTACATCTAGATTCCAGTCAAGTGCACTCAGTTTACATCAACTAATTATATTTTTATTACCACATTATTAAGTAATTAGAATATACTACTTTCTATTTGCTATAATTGTGTTAACTGACTACTCACATATAAATTTCATTCTATTGCTCTCAATCAAATAAGCTAGTTATAATTGTAAACATCACATTATTGTAACGTTATATTGAATGCACATTATAAATGTTTTTATAAATGTACTGAATTGACTACTGACATATAGATTTCATTCTATTGCTCTCAATCAAACAAACTAATTATACTTGTAATCATACATTACTGTAATGTTACTTTTAATGCACCTTATAAATGTTTTATAAATGTACAGCATTGATTACTCACATGTAGATTTCTTTCTACTGCTCTCAATCAATTATCTAATTATACCTGTAATCATCACATTATTGTAACGTTACTTTTAATGCACCTTATAAATGCTTTTATAAATGCATTGCATTGACTACTCACATGTAGATTTCTTTCTATTGCGCTCAGCCAGAAGTACTTTTAGAACAAAACCACTGTCAAATTATATTGCTGCTTTCAACTGGCTCTTTTTTTTACTTAAGAAATTATCAATAGCTTCCTGACGGTATTTAGGCTGTCGGATTGGCATGTTTCGTTTAATCCGAGAGTCAATGAGCTCCGGACCAAGATCTTCCTGATAAAATTTTATGAATTTAGTGTACATTTCACTATACAAATGATCCGTTTGTGAACTTCTTTCAATTCTTTGAATGAATGGTTTGAATGGAATTTGTAAACTATTTTCAATCTTATAAGAATAAACTACAAAATCACACCATTTCCTGTTTGTTACATAAAGTTGCATGATGATCTGCTTATAATTAGCATGCGATTGTTTTAAGACTAACCGCTTATTTATATCGTAATGCAAATAAGGTGACGACATGATTGCGGGTAGAGTGATTGGGTCGTGACCTATCATTGTACTAGGGCATTTGACCTCTAAAATTCCGTCTGTTCCTATCAAACCGTCGGGTGAAGCTGCTAACACTCCGTTTTGTAAGGACACAAACAGACCACATTCTGTTACAACATTACCTGTTGTTTCAGTATATATTCGTTTTGCTTGCCCTTCTGTTGAACTTCCATGCTTTAAAGAATCAAGGTTTTGTAATTTCGGATCTGGCTTCAGCAAATCTCTAATGATGGAAGAATTGTTAGTTTTATCTCCAAGACTGGCAATACGCCCTGCAAACGATGCTGTTATTCTGTTCTTTCTGTAGTGAAACCATAAATGATTAGCGGATTGTCCTATGGTCTGTCGTTCAATACTATCTTGTTCAGCTTTGTCTACTTGCAGTTCGGCTATTTTTTCTTCTATTCGTACGCTAATGAAATCTACATCCATATCAGCGTCGGCTGAGTTTGGGCCATAATCTGCATCACCCATTGAATTACGCTTATTTCTGTCACCAAACATAAGTTTCCTTCGTATTAGATTGGGCCTTCGGAATTTCAAACTTTCCTGTTCCGATTTTTTCTAAACAAGCCCCGGGCTTTTCTTTTCAATACTCTTAAAGGCTTTTGCATAGAAACTTGAACCCGATGTATAAGACAACCCTGCGGCTACTACTCCGGTGTTATAACCTCCTCTTTGGTAAAAATTTATGCGTTTTCCGCATAAGTATTTTGCACACTGTCTCATGAATCCTTCAGCTCTGTTACTGGTTATGTTATGAATTATCCTGGCTGATAAATTATCCGTACGATTACTGATTTCCATTAGATTATCCCACATTTTTGTCTTTGAAAGGGAAATTACTATATTGGCCTCTTTCTTTCTTTCTTTGGTGCAAAAACTGTCATCACATTTAGTATGTTGTCCAAATATATGAAACGGAATGTTCTTGATATTATTAGATAATTGCTGCACGGAATCAGGTTTTGCTTGTTTATTATGAAACACAACTGCGGAGCGCAGAGCTCGCCCAAACCGATTAATTTTGCTTTTTAAAAGCTTTCTGTCACCAATACTATGGCTTTTAGTATCATTTGAAATTTCAAAGATGCCCTTGTTATATCGCTTAATTGTATGATTGATACATTCAATTTTCTGAATTCGTAATGTTCCGTACTTAACTTCTGAAAGAAGTCTGGAATATACGGAAGAATCTCCGTCTGCGACAAAACTTTTATACACTAATTGGTGCATCTGCATGCTTGCGTTAAACCCTTCTACAATAATTGATGATTCCATACTGCTAGAACTTTGTTTATCCCCCCAATTTTTCAAACAAACGTGTATACGAGGATTTGCCATTTTTTCGTCAAGTTTGCATATTATACATAACCTATTTTTAAATCCACAGAACAAAACCTTTTTATTATGATGTCCGATGATAACTGCACAACCGGAGTTAGAGTTGTACGAGTGGCCATAGGACCGTTTCCCCCAGCCTCCATCACAATAAACTGTTGTATAAGGATATTCAACTCCGTCCACGGTGACTACATCACCCCGCTGTAGCGCAATCTCGCGCTCTTCTTTGCCGTTTTCTTGTAATTCTTGCTGTAAAGCAATGCTCCATTTTTTGGATGTACAAGTTTCAAATGATTTATACAGTTGGAAGCATGGAACGTGACACTCCATGACTTGCAAAAGATTTTTGCTAGCCGAAAAGGGGGATCCACCTGCTAAAGTCCCCCAAGCGAAAGCTTCGTTGACTGGGAGATCGGTTGAGTCATCTTCAGTGTCAAGTTTACTTTTCCAGCAACAGGCTGTGCACGATACATGGAACACGGATCTCAATCCATGAAACACTTCTAAATCGAAACTAATTTTCCCTTCTTTACATTGTTTTCCGTGGTCCATTGCAATGTTCATGAACCCCCCAAGTGAAGCTATTGGTATTAATCGCCCTCCTTTTAGTTTCACATCCTTTGGCTGAATCGGGTTAATTTTCCGCTTCTTTGGAACTGGTGGATCGTCAAAGTCGTCATGTATCAAAGGTGTCACTTCAATTTGATCCATGTTATGCAATGGCGTAATTTGACCCGTAATGTCCAATGCTGCAAAATTTCTGCCATCAGATTTAATAATCGGTGTTGACGATGCTTCCTTGTTATCAATTTCATTGCTGTTCGTTATGTCAAAAATAGAAGATCGTCTCTGTTTATGCGGCGGACGACGTTTTCTAACAGAATTGGTGTTTTTATATTTTGGCATTGAAATGTGTTTATATTGGTCCGGCTTGGATACTATTTTCGCTCTTCGTTTCATAACAAATTCAAAGCATTAAATTGTTAAACCTGAATAAATTCAAAATATATTATTCAAACGGCGAGGTGACTGCATTGCAAAGCAGAACAGAGTGCCAAAATAATTGATCACAATAAAAATTGATTCCACTTAAAACGATATGAATTGAAAAATGGACTGCACTTGCTTTCTGCTGTTGTTGAAAAAGGTCGAAATCTCTGTTTAATTTTCAGTATACTCCATTCGCTTCTAAAACACAAATTGGCAAACCTGAATAAATTAAAAATATATTATTAAAACAGCAAGTTGACAATTGCAAAGCAGGACGGAGTGCCACAACAATTGATCACAATAAAAATTGATTCCATGTGCAATCTGAAATAAATAATTGATTGAACTTACTTTCTTTGTAAAAATGTAAAAAAGGTTGAAATCTCTCAGTTGTATTTTTCAATATACTCTACTCGATTTGAATACAAAATGAAAAAAAGCTGCAAATTGTCAACACCTAAATAAAATCAAAACATTGTATTACAATGGCGAGTTGGAGTTTATTACCCATGTCATCATACATAATAAAAACCAAAAGAAAATATTATATATATTATATATTTTGATATTTTTCAATCTTAGTACGCTCAACAAAATCTATTACCTTTTCATTTCCCAAAGATGTTACCGTTCTTTCATTTAATGTGGGCGTAGTTTTAGTTTTCATAAAATTGTGTCAATTTTTATAAAAACAGTGAAGATATTTGATTTTGAAAGTGCTGTGTAATATCTGCATTTGTATGTTGTTTATTTATTAGAGGAGAGGAGCAATACAAATCAACTCATAAGCAAAACATCCTAACACGTGATACCCAATGTAACACAGTAATCTTCCTTTCCCACAACTATACCATCAATTCAAATTTCAAAATTGCACATCTGTACAAAAAGCGTCCAAAATATGTAACCGATTTAAATTTTGATTTTTGATTTTTGTTTCTGGTATAAATATCTCGGACCCAAGGCTCCCCGATTGTCGGTATTTACCTGGCATTAGATGAAATCGCCAGGCAAAGTCATCCCGCGTTTTTCTGGCGAATTTCCAAAATTTTTTTCAAAACATAACAAAAATATCAATTTCAAAAGCAGTTTTTGAAGATGTAAGAGCCTTGGGTCCGAGGCTAATAGTGGTTCTTCCATAATCAATTGACATTTTTTGTTTCAGTTAAGTTTTACTCGGGATTTTTGTACAGATGTGGAGTACGAACTCCTATGTTAACTCATGAACTTATCGCAACCTTAAGGATTATAAGCACCTAAAACATTAAATAATTTCGACCGCTACTTGAATTGCATATCCATCTCTTTTGTGATATGTCATTATAATATTTCACTAGAATTACATTCAAAGCACATTGACGAATTTGAAAATTCAATAAGATCACCGTCGTAGACGGAAGATTATTGCAATGTTCACTCGATAGCTTGACAATCATTATTCAGCATTAGCATTCATAATAAATATCTGTTGACAATTGCTTTGTTTTCGTGGTAAAGTAACGTTTGTTCCTCTTACTTAGCACCACTCACTCCCAATTAACTACCATAGAAGTAAGGTAAATGCATAGGACACTGTTACTATATTGCTGGCTGACTAAAATGATCACAGTTTCACAACATCGTGCGTCGTCATTATTATCTGTAAGTACCTTTCACATTATTTTATTTCGCTATAACATTGTTTCAACTTAGGAACTGTAATGCAGGGCATTTAAGATATTAATTTACAAACTTTATATATACAAATGCATTCTGTGAGCACGAAGTGCAACGTGCAGTGTAGGTACGTACAGTGCGCGGTGTCAGCGCAGCGTAGCGTAATATTAGACACAATAACAAAGTTGAACAATGAAATAATGTAAAACGGATAACAAACTAGGAGCGTAGGTGCAAATAATATTGGCAAGTATTCCCTTGCTAATTCAATTCGCCATTTCATTTTCCCCTAAGAATGGTTTCTATTTGTCTCCACTTCCTCCCATTACACAAAATAATTTGCGAAGAGAAACGATCTCCAACTATTTTACTGTCATATAAATATAAAACTAACGACCTTTTCTATGAGGTTACACTGCGATTCTTAATCACCCCATAAACACAACTCAATCAAAAGCACAATGTCCTAGTCCTTAGTGGAGTGGAGCTAATTGTGTCTAATGCCGTTTAACTAATAGCCTTTAGATACGCGTTTAGCAAGAAAAAGCCACACAAACAGCCATTATTATTCAACATACGCTGCGTACAGTTACCTAACTGCCTACTTGCGTACTTAAAAAACAACCCCATAAATTATATAATGCATTGCCAAGGCAGGCAGAGAGACTCTATATGGCACTCGTCCTCATAGAGTTATTTTCCATCGCAACGAAATTAAATGAAGCATCTATAACACGAAAACTGATTGACAGTTAAGTCTTTTTCTAGCAAATTAATAGCATTCAGCAGTGTCCCACTTTAGAAAACCAATAATCGCATGCTTAAACTATTGTATTGTTACATTTAAATGTTTACCAATGGAATGGTAAACAGACCACACAATGCTGTGACACGTCTCCTCATGAAGACCATTTATTTACTTCACGATCCACTACTTTATTAGAATTCTTAGAGAAGAATGATTTCTGCGCTATTTACATTTCTGTTTCTGTAGGATATCAAAGTGATCTTTTGAACAGGAATTACTCCCTTCCATGTCGTAAAATTGCAGGCATCTGTGTTTGTTTTCCTTCATTTCAAAATGCGTCCGTTCCTATTCGTTATTTTTGTTCATATGTAAAGTTTGATCAATGTTAAAATTTGAATTGAAAACTATTTTCCTAAGATTTATTCCCACATTGAATTCATTATTGTTTTGTAGGACACTTTTTGATTTTCGTTCATTACATGTTCTCCAGTATGATTATTATTAATTTTGTATATAGCATAGTAAACCGAAGATGCACGGTTTACTGTATGAGGATGAGGTATATACCTATTAAGTTGTCATAACCATGAAAATATTTAGTCCCGTTCGATTTTATAGAGTGCACCATAACATATACAGACAAGATAGTAATATTCAGTCGTAGCATATCAGAATTAGTTTATACCAGTGTATATTGTGTAGCCTCGAGATTATGCTAGGTGTTATTAGACATTAGATTGTATCAAACGTACGCAATTAAAGAGCAGAGAGAGCAAGAAAACCGCAACCCCAAAGAACAGTAGTAAATAAGTGTAACTACTTAGTAGCTACAGCTATAAATGAAAAGTGAAGTAAAGTAGCTAAATAACAGGAGGTTTTTGGTCTGACAGAAGAATGCATTTGAGTTGATGAGAGGAGTAAAGAGTTGAAACGAAAGGAACCACACCTACGAAATAACAGTCTCATTTCCTTCATGCGAATCTCCTTCCATTACACATCCATCACCTAACAAACACACAAATGTTGGTAACAATAATAATAATGTTGTTCCGTCCGTAAGCAAGGGATGTGTGAGCAGCGTGGAATGAGAATATTCTAATCTTTTTGGCAACTTTCTCAACAGAATGTTCAGAAATGGTTATTGTCAGCCTTGCCTACTGCGCATCTATGAAACATAAATAGGTGATCTACCAACATATAATACTGTCATTTATTTATCACAGAGCATCCAGCAGAGTGCACATTTTTTTCATTGCAACTGCAGATACTTGAGCAGAGAACAACCTGAGAAAAACTTGGTTTGAGCAGAATCGCCAAAGATATGCCAAGTCGTCATGCATAATACTGCATATTGAATAATGAATAGTGAATAGTGAATAATGAAACATTAGAACAAGTGACTGAATTTATATACTTAGGAGTAATTTTAGATGAAAACCTGAAATGGTCCCTGCATGCTGACAAAGTAGTAAGTGAAATGAGAGCTAGGATGGTAATGATCAACAAATATAGTCGTTTTTTTAGTAAGGATAAACTCTGGCTAATATGTAACTCCCTAATTCTGTCTAAACTAGATTACTGCCTAGCTATTTGGGGAAACCTTTGTCAAACTAAAATAAATAAGCTAGATAAAATAGTAGTAAAAATGTGTGAAAAAATCTTGTGGAACAAGAGAATAACAAGCCAATCTAAAATGTATGATCAATTAGAAAAATCCAATATTCTAACAGTAGAAGAAAGAAGGGATGTGTCATCACTACTATTTGTATACCTTCATGTTATAAACACCCGTAGTGATATGAAAGAACATGCAATTGTCAAAGATTATACGGTAAAACTACCAACAGAAAGATCTATGCGGAGACAACGAGATCTTATTTTACCAAAATCTCAAACGTCCTTTGCCAGATCTTCCTATGCTTATCGGAGTGCAAAGCTATGGAACTCCCTCCCCACATATATTCAAGAAATTGACTCGTATGTAACATTTGACAAAAAGCTACGAGAACACTTCTTGAGTAAAAGAAACTGCTAAATACTGACACTTATTCAATTACAACACTAATTTAACTATGAAAATACTGACTTATTATAACATAATAATTTTAATTCTTATCTAGCTTAGAGTGACTATGCCGGGGAGATAACATATTACTATACTATGTATTTGTAACAGTTTTCAATTGGTCACTTAAATAAATCATTTCAATCAATCAATCAATCAATATTAATATATTTACGAAAAGCTCACCTAGAGCATTTATAAACAGAATGACCTAAATAGATAGTGCAAAGCAACTCCAAATAGACAGTAATTTCTGTCCATTGTCAAACCGAATATGTAGGCAGTCAAACTATTTCAAAGCCAAACCATCAAAAGCATACACACATTGTATTAAAATTCTAGTAAATTGACGAGTAAATATAAAGCAGACAGACAGAAGAGAGACAGGTAGTCCTATACCCAAGCAGATGGTTGTTGCAGTCTTTACTAATATTGGCTGGTACAGATACTGTTGTCGTGTAAAGTTGGCTATATACCATGGCAAATGGCAAGTATCAAAAACAGCGTGAAATAGTAATAGAATACGCATTGCAGGTGGTAGACTTTGTACAATAGTCGCTGTCCTGCCTTGTACTTCATAACAAGTATAACATGCAGATCTGAGCCATTTCTGCGTCGGAGGTGGATTATTTATAATGGTTGGGTTAACAATATATTTTTATGCATACGAGACTACAGTAGAAGAGAGTCAGGCAAATACAAAGTTTGTTTGTGTGTGTGACTGATGAGTATTTTTATTTATCGATGCTGTGTATAAACGATTTTAGTTTTAGGAAAATAATAATACATTGAATGAGCAAGCAAATAAACGGAAAGGGAAACAAGCCAAGACACGATAGATCCCTAAAGCTGTATGATGAAGTGCATAACATACAGGGAATAGGAGGAGAAGATGGACGGAGGCTGCTGAATGGATGGAAGAATTGGATATTTTATATGTCTATTTATTATTCATCAAAATATTTTACTATCTTACCTAATAACAAGGTAATAACATTTCGTCAGTCGTGTAGAGTACGTAAGTAGGCCGCAGCGAAGAACGGCGGCGTAACGTAATGTAATGCAATTTCCATGATATCAATATCCTCCTCTGGGTAAGTAAATGAAGTCGTGCAGCTAAACGGATATCTCTAAAACAGTTTCTAGTCTTCTCCGTCTCAACTCAGCACTGCACTGCTATCCCATCACTAACTGAGATACCTAACTAGATATTTATGTACCAATGAATAAAATATTACGGCATTGTTGAGCCTTTGGGCCTCGCCCTCTATTTGTTCGACTTTTTTCAGGCATCAATTCTCAAGCCTCTGGGTGCACATCAAACGACTTTCGTTTACATTTTATACAGAATTTCATCAATTAACCAACAACCCTGTGATTCTTTGTCAATTAAGTCAAGCTATCCCCAGTACTAATTCTAAAGTACGTATATACGTGTCCTACTCCAGAAATAAACTAAATAATGTTATGGTGATACTTTCAAAGGACAAGGCAAACGAAGCAGTTTAGGCAAATTAATAGTTGGCAAAGATGTGTGTCAAAATCAGGGTTACCAGGTATACTTAAATGACAAGTATTATACTTAAATTGGGCCCTATACTTAAAATACTTGCAAGTATTTTAAAATACTTAAATTGTACTTAAATATACTTAAATCAGCTAAAATCGGGAACAGTGAAATAACTTGAAGTCCTATAATATTAGAACACACTTTGTTATATTTCAGATACGTTTACTAATTGAAATTTTCTCGCGCTTCGCGCGAATTTAAGTATTTTTGTCTTTAAATCCAGTTTAATAGTCAAAATTGCAATTCGATTTCAAAGGAAATTTATTAATAACTTATCAGTGGGGCATAAATGACAAACCTCTCTTCCTCAACTATGTCACTAAACCGTTAAAGCTAAATTACTCAAAATTCGTTAAGTCTTTATTAATCAGTTTTGAAGTTGAATTTCAAAAATTGGTATTTTCTCTTGATTTCCTTCTTCATATATTATGAAGTAAATTAAGTAGTATGCAAGGGTATTTATTTCAAGATACGTCATTTACTTATTTTTGCTTCTTTTTCAACAAAAAATCGTAAATTTGTTAGCTGCACTCATATGATTGCATTTATTAGAATTTACCAAGACGCGCCCGAAGGGCGCGGTTTTGGTAAATGGCTATGGATACTTAAATTTGTTGAAGAAAATCTGGTAACCCTGGTCAAAATAGATGCATATATTAATTGCAAAACGTTCAATACTCACAAAGTATTATTTCCCATTTGACACACTTGAGAGGAATCTGTGCCTAAAGGACATCAAAAATAAACTATCTCTTTTTGATCACAAATTATTCTAAAGATTGTCGTCTGCAGATGCATAATAAATTATTTTACTCTCCTAGCTCCATTTGCATTTTTAATATTCACGGCATATGCAAAATTTTTGTTGGTGATGCGTATATTTTAACTGAATGAATAAGAATAAAGCCACAGTAAGTAGCGACACAGTAAATTATGCTATTCCTTTGAAAAAGTATTACAAGGTCCGCGAAAAATGGTAATTTGTAATGCATATAGTGACAGTAAGTTGCATAACGTATACTACATCCCTCTTGCGTTTATTCATAGGGTCACGTTTTAACAAAAACATTTTTTTAAATTTTTTTCAAGCGTTAATATCCATATCTACCTGTAAATTTTTATAAAATATCCAATTATATGCACAAGAAAAATTTTGTAGACCTGACACTTTCAACTGTGTGAATTATTCAACAGATTTAAAAATCAATTTGGTTCAATTTTATTTATCTATAGGTCCTATCTACACATTTTTGTATTAAGCTTAACTAAACTACTGACTACTGCAATTTTTCTTAGAAGAACACATGAATGTAAATTGGCACGAACTGCTTGTTTTTTATTGTATGCTAAATCTATGAAATATTCCGCACGGCCTTTTAGCAACGTAAATAAGCATCATTTTAGCACTTGCATAATGCATAAATGTCACTTAGTGTTAGTTAACAACAAAAGGGCAATGAGCGTGCGAAAATGTAAACCTGTGTGAATTAAATTAATTAGCATTTATATCTATAGTATCTATATGGTCAAAAATAACTTTGCTTACACTGATGGATGCTGGTATGTCTCCTTGAATGTTAATCAAAGATTTAGAATATGGCAAATTAAAATTCCTGTTTTAGAGATAGCGTAAGAGATTAAATGGCTTTCTGGGTATAAATAATGCATGCATTTGGTACTTCAATCCAAAAATTTAACCAAACAATGTCTATCATATTTACATGGTTATCCATCCGTGTCATCTGAAGCTGTAGGAAGTGTCTAGATGAGGCGATGAAGCGATGTCTGTAACTAAAGACAAAGCAGAAATAAAAGTGGAAGGCAAAAACGGAAAATATTCATACATTCTCCCACTTAGTAAACAATCGACACTTAAGGTCAGGCAGTAGTACTTGGTTTTCAATGTAATTTCCTACTCCAGGAAATCATGGATAAGTCGCCTAATTTTCAAGCAATCTGGGCGTAGTTGATCTCAAAATTTAGGATGAAGATCCTGGAGGGTCACAAGTTTCAGATATGTTACAAATTTGACCTGTAAAGGTCACACTGGCCATTCTACCAAAAAGTTTTTTATTTTTTTTGGCGGGATAGGTTTATGAATTTTTTATAAAATAACCAAAAGTCTTTTTGAACAAAACGCAAACTTGTGACCCTCCACGACCCTGTAAGAATTTTAGGTAAAAAAATCAAAATTGAAAACGGAAGAGTTTTTGAGTTTTCCTTGATTTCCTAAAAAAATAAAATTTGAATGGTTTTGTACTCAACTCAATGTAAATAGATCGAGTTCATGCCAAATTCCGGTAGATACCTCGACGGAGGGGTGGCTCCCCTTAATCTTCTCCTGTCGCTATTCTAGTTATTTAGTGATTCGAGCGTCTCTCGAATTTTCTCACTTTTTTTACACATCTAAAATATATCTAGAAATCTAAAAACAAAATGCATAATGCAGAACCGTTCGTTGCTACTGATGTTCAGGAGTGATTTGATGACGCCGGATTCAAATGGGATGGAGATAAGCAGAGAGATGCCCTTCCATTTCTAATACAATGTGCAAGAGGTGCTTCTTATCTCCATTCTTTACAATTATTTCAGCAATACGTGAATTGGAAAGCGGTTTTTTATAAAGCCATAAGTTGGCTCAACGATGAACGAACGAACACGTCAATCGATCCGAATGCAGAATTCCCTATATTATTCATACAAGTCAGTGAAGTCACACAGAGCAGCCCAGCAGATATGTCCAAGGAGCAATGATAGTTGTATATAATATTATAGCAAACTGAAGGGAAAGTTTCGAGACTTGCGAGTGTAGGCATGTTCAAAAAACCGTCATGGACGACATCATCCATGGATACTTAAAAAGGCACTTAAAAAAGAATTCACTTTCTAGCTGTGCCAATAAAATTGAGTCTACTTTTAGTTTTTAGTCATAAAAACGTATAACAGTAACCAAGATAAATCAATTTTGTTTTAACTGTTTCACCCCATTAGAGAACCAGCGTGCATACATAATATTCTTATTATTACAACTGCATAAAGCGTTATACTTGTTGGCTCTGCATTAAATTGAACTGATTTAGAAGAAAAATTGGTGATCAAAGTTTAGAGCCCAATCCTACCAATAGAGGACAAAATTAGTGTAAAGAGTAGCCATGGAAATGAATAGTGGTTATTATATAATAGATTCGTTGAATAATAATAGTACTTAACAAAAATTATCATCTGTAACATCAATTAACAAAAGGTAAATTTAGAACACGTAAGATTTTAATCGCTCACTGTTGTATTAAGTAACATATTATAAGCATTGTATTCAATTGGTTTAGGTATAACAACAAAATGGATAGGATATTACAGCTATCTAATATAATACTATTATCACAATTTCAAGTAGGAAATATTAATATATGGCTGAATTTTAATCAATGGCCAAGACACAACTTTGATCGTTCTTTCACAATCCCATGCATAACAAAAATGAATTTAGACAGGTAACGAGAAATCCTTCATGTTCTACTTTATTATAATTATTTATTTATAATCGACTGAGAATAAATGAAATAAGTTTCCAGGGTTAGATAGAAAGCCTCAATCAAACATCAAGCCCGGGTGAGGAGGGTGTCCATGAGTGTACAAAATCGGAGATAATTTGGGGAGCGTCAAGGCGTTAAAGTGAACATTTCATTTAGGCCATGAGGACATGACGAAACATGACATGAGGTACACACATGGTTTGGTTCGGCTGAGCCATAAAACAGACAGGCAGGGCAGAGAGTTGTGTATGAGGCAGGCAGGATAGGATGAGCGCAGGCAGAGCTGAGCTGGTGCAGCAATATGGGCCACTGATGCATAATTCACAAAGTGCAAGCACAGTGCTGTATGTATAAACAGAACACAGCAACCTTGGCTCAGCTTCTTTCCATTCGGCACAAACGCCATTTGAATAACACCCATAAGCATATAATATCTTTGTCTCTCTAGTCTTCTGTGCTTTACAATTTTCGTCTATTCTGAATTCGATTAACGTTTATGAACCTATTTATTTATAATCTATTACGCTATGGTGCATGGCGTTAGTTACTGATGTACTCCATCCAACAGTCTTATAATAACCACATAAATGTATTCATACTTAAATATCTCCCCTCCCCCTGTCCTGTCTTCAAATTTATCCTTGACTAACGAAACCAAACCACAAAATGCATATTACTTACTACTCTTATAACGTTGTCTTTCCATATCTAAAGATAAAGCATACAGACACACGCTATAAAGGAATTTGATATTACCATCCATTGCGTCTCACTCGTGAAGTAATCGACGTTTAATGCTAATTTCTATTAAGGAGTTGCTTTACATATTTTTGGCAGCAAATACATAATAATAAGTACATTCTGCAATTGTTGATATAGAGTGTTGTTCGTATGACGTATCATCGAAGTTCAAAGACAAAACAATTGGAATGTAATTTCGAACCACTTCATCGAACAATCACTGCTGTTCTAATTGTGCATTGAACAATGCAAAAATCAAACAAATTGCATTTATTTTAGTTGCGTAGTTAGGCAAACTTAGCAAAGTACACTAAAGAGTCGCTATTGATGCATGCAATTGTTTTTTGAAAAGATTTCATTCTTTAGTACAGTGCCCATGAAAATCAGGTATTACAATTCAATTGTCGTTTGGCGAGCTAAAAGCTACAAAATCCACGTTTTTCTTCATTCTTCTTGACATTTTTCAAAAACCACAAATTGCAATTATTTTCAGCCTTACCTACATTTCACAGTTCAAAAGCTGTGAAAAATGAGTCGGTTAGTTTCGTTACGCCTCTTACCACAATCAATACAAACCTATCGTTTTCCCCTAAATCCCTATTCTTTAGGTTCCCTTGCATTTTATTATAGCGACTCTCGATTTACTTTTTATTCAAACTTGTTTATACAATGCTGTTTCATTAAATTGCAGTGAATTATGCGTCTTAAATGAAAGCTCGAAAAATGAGATATTTTACCGCACGGACGCTTATGCATTATAAATTTACATACAACCATATTCTATTTATATGCACGTATTATTGATATTAAAGTCAGTAACATGCATAATTATTGGCTAGAGGTTTAAGTTGAAGGGATGCTGAGCATTATACAATTACCTCGATTTGTGGAGCTATACAGAGATAGTAATTAGACCCACTACATATTCTGTGTACTTGGCTATTTATGCAGTGTATCTTACCCATTAGCCTAGTAAAATAAAAGATAGCAGAGTACCTACCTGTGTAAAATGGTAAGTTACAACACCACAGATTATAGAGTATCTTTTCTTTGCAAATCTAATTCTGCAATCTACATAATAATATTATCTCCACCGTGTGCGATAGTTTGCTCTACAATTACAGTAAAGCGTGGAATTGCATTTGCACAGTTATTTTCAGCCGGCTAATACCAAGTCTTAAAATTTTTATGCAAACAATCAGATTAATTGTTATATTAGTATCCTACCCACAGTTGAACAACATTCCCTACACCTTTTACTTTACCTATATGCAGTAAAAAGACTGTAAAACTATAAAGCATTGACTTGTCTAGTGCTAAATTAGCTACACACACACGTACACACTAGTACATACAAAAATAAAAGATGCCACACACACATACACACAGAGAACTAGCATGCCAATAATCATGATCTAACAACATAATAAAATTATGCAGTTTTGTAACTAAATCATTGCAAGTTCACTGGTAAAATGAGTTTTATTGTACATTTACAACACTTGGTACAAGAACTAGTATTTATACACTAGTCATATCGGTACAAAACTCTCCTATCTGTAGGTACTGTAATATATAACACTTGCAATTACTACTAGTCTGTTCTTATCTATGCCAAGAAAATAACTGCGCTATACCCATGCAGTGCGTGAGGCTGCAAAGATTTGCTTTGCATAGAATGTAAATATCAATAGCGATATGTGTTCGACTTTGATATTTTAAAGTAAAACAGTTTCACGAACCTAAAACACAAAAGAATTGTAAATAATAGATAATAGCTAGCGTGCTAATATTAATATTTATGTATCTTGCGATAATTCAGTTGCTATTATATGTACTACATGAATCCCATAGCTTCGATTCGAACATACATCAATGCATTTAGCATGGCAACAATAAATACGTATCTACTAATTTAATATTCGCAGTGCATGACGCATTGACTTGACTATGACAGCTTTTGTGTGTGTAAGTACGAAACCGTTTTCTCATTTCATAATCAGATCTCTGTCGATTATTTCCCTTTCTCGTTTTCCTATCCTCTACGTACTAAAGGTTCGACATTAAGACTAATGACTAATGGCAGTTGATTTAAACTTGTTACAATCATATGTAATATGTAGTAAACGAGAGATGGAGAGAGATTGGCAGATACATTAAATGAGGTTTACATACATTGCTTACTGTACTGTGATTAAGTGCCCTACTACTTGGATATAGTACAGTGAGTGCGATTCGAATATATAGTATAGTATAGGTAGATTATTTCTACTTGGTAGGTACGTCTCCGTGTATTCTATTTACTTAAACTGAAACTTTCTCAATAAAATTAAATGTTCAGCCTGTTAGTCAGATAATTCTCAAATACCTATATCGTTCCTTCCCAAGCTAACATGTTAAGTCAATCTACAGTAATTCTCAAGTACATTAATTAAACCTTATCCATTGTAGTCATTCACACACGACATCATAGTATACGTCATCAAATCATCCAAATACATCTCATACTTGTACTACTAATAAGCTATCAACACGGCACAATTGTCAGACTAGCTCATTCAATCCATAATGTCAATTTAAGCAACATTATATTAATTTTCTTAATTGTGTCGATATTAACCAAGCCTCTCTTTAGAGCTGGTTCAAAGAAATTTGTCTACATGGTGGCAATGATGAAGAGACATTTAATGACCATTGCATTCTATTCTGATGACTTATTAGAAATGACAGACAAAAATATTTCATAGTCTAGCAATAAATAGGAATGCGTTGAGTGTGTACGTATAATAGATACCCAAAATCAAAAGTATTTAGCATGTTGAAATTTTGAGATTTAACTATTTCGTCTTTGTGCAAATATTGCAACATGTAGGAAACCATTGCAAAAAGTACGAAATCAATGGCATACTAGAAGAACAGACAAGATACTTTAAATCCTTCCTTATTGTATCTATTTGTGATGACATAAACCATAATTTTTGCTACGATTCTTTGAACTGAACCATCTAGAATACATACCTATGTAATAATATTACGACGATGTGGTCATGTTTAGTAGGTTTGTAGTGGTGTCGTAATTTGTATTCTGTTTGATACACATTCGTGTAAGTCTTAACAGTATACATAGATTTGGTTTGTTATAATGCAATAATCCATTGAAGTAAATGGTTTAGCTATGTACCAGTATTTGGTAGTATGCATTGCGGTCGCTTCGCAATGTAGAGATGAAGGTCTTGGGTGAATTTGGAGGCCAGCAACACTGCATTTTGGCTGACTGATTTGAGGCGTCTTCTGTTTTCTATAGAGAATGCCGACATCATGTGTGTAACATATCACAAAAAAAATAAGTAGCAAACAATGATACCAACTGACTACCTTTAGAAACCTATGACATGACATACTTGTAAAACCATGGGATCATTTGTAAAGCAAACATAACCATAGTATGTGATACAGGTAATAAATAACATTCACCAAACGATCTATTCACTATCGATTTGTTATTTGGCTTTGCTTGTTTTCTAATTAGTTTTCAAATTAAGACGTGAATTAAACCGTTTAAAACGAAATACCAAAAAATGTTCCTAATCAT
The DNA here is from genome assembly GCA_020055645.1 of Tomocerus qinae. Lineage (NCBI taxonomy): Eukaryota > Metazoa > Arthropoda > Collembola > Entomobryomorpha > Tomoceridae > Tomocerus > Tomocerus qinae. Next base: position 2,809,289 of record CM034548.1, on the reverse strand, counting down.
TTCTTTTAGAGATAAAGACTCGGCTTATAATTATCTGCAAAGATTCGTAAACAGGGCATCATCACATTTATAAGTAAAGTTTGTAAAATGTTATTGTTTAGTGTATATATAATTAGCAAAAACTATTCCAGTGATGTTGAGAAAATGAATGACAATGTCTTTTATTGGTAAAGTACCTAACTAGGTAAACCGAATAACATGTACACGTAAATGTACACATTATATAGACATGACGCACATAGACAAGCTAAGTATAGATATTTAAGCTTAAGGTATCAATTAGAATACTGAATCATTGTCATTCTCAAGACGAGATACCCTTAACCCTTGTGTAGGGTTAATGCGTACAGCTATAAGTACAGTAGACTGTCAATCTCATTCAGTAGTATTATCTATAGGTATACAATCGTTTATCTTGAATTGTGTAGATACACAGAGGCAGTGTAATAGTTGAGATAAAATGACTAGACTAGAAAGAGATAGATAGAGTAATAAACTAATAATAAATAGTAGTAATCTTAGTACTATAAGTAAATAATAACAATAATAATAAGGGAATAACAAGCTAAAAGTAAAGCAAGGAAACTAGGTTATATGGATGGTGTATTTCAAGCACGTAAAATCCTCCTGCTAGAAGCACCAACTCGATCGATTTGCTATGCCATGCCTTTTCTTTATTTTAATTTAGTAGTTGAGTTGAGTGCCTATGCCTGCCTCTCCTCCACTACTCCACATACACACAATACTTATTTACTTACTTTACTATTATACTATCCACATACATTCATACTTACTTACACCCACTATATACCTATTATGTATGTATATACGTGTGTTTAAAGTTTCCTTCTTCGGCTTGGCTAGCCTAGCACTTCGTCTTTGATGCAGAGCAAACCTGAGTTGCACATATGCATTGTAAATAAACCTTTCTACCCCTTTGCTTTGTTATGGATTTTGTTACGTTATGGATAAGATACGACCTCGTCTAATCGTTCTAGGGTATCAGAATATCGTGAGCGTAGAGCTAAAGCTTCACACTGAAATATGTTACTATTTCTAACAGTAATAATGGTTAAAACCACCAAGTCACAACGAACAGAATAAGTAAGGAGTTGAAGCTTTGCTTGCTTTACTTTGGAGGAAACAAACGGGACTTTGTATAGACTTTGTACTGTAATGTGCAATACTGTAGGCCGTATTTGTGGAGACCAGCAGATCTATATACTACAGAACGTACGTATCGAGTAGTAGACATAGAGTCAGTTGTAGTCGTAGTCTGCAGATTGCATTTCCCTCCTTTATAATAATAAAATTGCCTATCCAATAAATATACGAAGGTAGGCACACAATTTTAAATTACAGGACACAAACTACTTTATCTCTTCCATACTCAACTACTTCTACCATGATATACATAATATATATAACCGTATATTGAGATACTAGTACGTAGGTACTCTATCCTAACTAGACTATACGGCATTTAGTAAGTGTTTACTCGTAGCAATACTCACAGCCAGTTGAGTTGCAGCTTACGTTTACACACCATAAGCTTCACATCTTTCTAGTTTAATTTCGCTGAAAAGTTTTAATTTCCAAGGCCCACTACACTCTTTACGCTAACTGTACTGGGTACACAAAGGCCTATTCTATCCATTACCTTTTATGCTCCATATAATTTTCTAATACGAAACTCTGTTCAAGTTAAGCTATACATACCAATACGCACTCACCAGTTTCCTTCTTCCTCCTTTGCTTTTAATGCGCTCTTTACCAGCACATTTCTATTTTCATCTGTAAAGTGTTTATGCAATCAACAAAATTTACCTCATTTCATTTCACAGATGATAAAATAATCCATAGCAAGTCACATCAGTTCTAAATGACGCAACACAATTTCGAAAAAAAGCCACTCAGATAATTGCGGAAACACCACTAAAAGAGATTTCTGTTGACTACATAATTATTACTTTCAAGGGCCAAATATTAATTTTTGTAGTTAAAAATCAAGTCACAGCTTATATTTTATGTGCGCATCAATTTTCAATAGCATTAAGTAGTATTTCATGTCGACGTTATATTAAGCTAGTAAGTATATTTCCCCGAGTGTGGACTAGTGTACAACGCAAACACTAGTAAATATCAGTTATAAATTGCAGATACACAATCTGTTAGATTGCACCATGACAGAATGAGAACAACTCATCACATTATGTACTCCATATTATAAGCGAACTCAACTAAACAAGCACATGGTGTTTATCAGTTTCGTCATTCATGCACATACATACGTTAAATATATGCATTTAGTACATGTAGGAAAGGAAGAAGTCATCAAATAATAACACAGACCACATGTACATCTATCATTTGACATGTTACAATTTGCCAGCTGTAATTTTACAAACCTTTCTCAGACAAAATTTACAAATCCCAACTCTACATTTGCAAATATGAGACCAGATTGCATGTATTTTTTACTTAGATACCTAACTATGTAATGGATGGGAAGGTTTTTCGATGATATCAAGGAATATTTAGGCACCTATGAAATGTGGTACTCAATGCAGTACAACGTACAACACAATAACCCATTTACATAGATCTATATATGTATGTAATTGAGCCGTTTTATGCGAATGCTATGCTAGAAAATCTACAATGAATCGAATCTCAATCATTCATTGAATCAATGTTTAAATATAGTTCATGTAAGGAGAACACTTGAGAATTATAGCAAGTGCAATCCAACAAAGAATAAATAGGACATGAGACGGAAGTAGCTATACGATACGGTATAAATTATAGACTCCTTCTTACTGTCCTTAGACACAATGTAAAGTACTGTAGCTCTGCCTCGCCAATCTAACAATGCCACATTATCAATGAAATATTAATAATACTTAGAAATTGTAAACATAAATTAGAGATAAGTTCACGATACAAAAGGAAATGTAATTAATATAAGATTTTACCAGAAGCAGACTCTTCTCACACGCCGATTAATGATTGGCAACTTAAAAAGTAAGATTATAATTATGCTTTTAATAGCATTGTTGTTAAACATGCGCATTTAAATGTACTATAACCAACGATTTACAGTATTATCATTAAATACAAACATTTTATCCCGTTGTGGGTTAGCAGAGGCATTAAATTCCAATATAATATGCGTGTAGCTTGTTGCAGCTACAGAAATATTTATATTTTTGTTTCCTTCACCGATGTGCACATTTACAAAGGTTTCCATTTCATTCAATAATCTGTAATCTATGAATGAATTATGAATATGAGGAGATATTGTTCTGCGATAAACTCCAGAACAGAAAAAACTGTATTACAGTGCAGATAAATCTTAATCTACCGTAGCAGAACACCCACAACAAACCTATATCCATCAGACATGAAAAAACTCCTGAAAGGTTTGCAGCAGATACACAATCAAACACACAGAACAGATAAGTACTACAAATGGGAACATACAATAAAGAATACCTCCGCTCGTTTCGTTACATCAATTTTGTGGTAGAATGAAAGGGACACTGAGTACAAAAACAACGACACTTCCGCAGATCCATGTCAAACAAACGTAAAAAAGTTGAAAAATAAAAATATTATGTTCACATGTATCTCCTGCCAAATTTTTGGATAATAAGCTGTATAGGAACGAGTAGCCAACCGTCCCACATAATAACACTTTCCTATTATATCTATAATTATAATTGCATAAACAGAGACGGTAGTATATAATATCCTTTCAAATGAAGTATGCAGAAAAGTACTAAATCTACTCACAGTACATCTATGGGGAAAATGTATTTGTATAAATATAACATCAAATACCTGCGAAAGTTTGCAGTTAGATATCAAATAGTTATAAAATCCTTGGCTACTCACTGTACATATAAATGTTATAAATAGATGTTGATTCCAGGGTACTATTAATATTAAAACATTTCATCAAATATAGACAAATTATAATATACACGCATCCCTTGTTGTTCTTTCAAGTTTTACTTAAATAGAATACAGCATTTTAGGGTAATCCCATTTCATGTCCATCCTCCTAAAATTTCACTAATTAACTCCATGCCCTTTATCTGTGATTTACTATGAATTAATTTGCATTTTCCTGGGAAGTGGTATTAAACTATAACGCACTTTTGGCATTAGTGACTAAACAGTAATCAGTTTCAAATGCACCGAGAGGAAGACTCTATAGCCTCTATATCTATGCTAATAAGTATTAAAATATTATGAAATATTTTACTGTGAACTAATACATTGTAAGTGCGGCAAACTTCAACGGGGTGGAACGTTGACATTCCTCCTCTGCTATTATCAAATGTGGTATAATATATTCTCTTTTAATAGTTTTCCTAGCATGGCGCTTCTTCAGTCTTCTCCATTTTATAGCTATGTACATATCCCAAATAAAAAAAGCGTCTTAACGATGAATAGTAAAATGATAGTGATTTTGATTGGGAGAGCGAGCGGTCCTTTGGCGAACATACGACTACACACGTATCTCGCTTTGTTATTCTTGTCTGATATGATGATCACGAACTTTTGTGCAGATAGACATAGCAGATACACTGAGGGATTAAAAGCTATCCATCCGTCTACCATTTGCATTCATTGCATAGCATTGCATTAACAGCTAAGTAGTTGTGATATGAATCTGAAAATCTGAATGATCTCAGTACAGTGGTGCAGTAATAAAGGAAGATGATGAGTTAGCTTGTGAAAATCAGGGCATGACTAGCAAAGTGGCGAATTTTGCACGGCATTTGCCCTTTTAAAGCATGCCGAGCCGACACTATTTAATATATTTAACAAGCCAAGTCCTTCACTTCCACATCATCCTTCTATCTCAACTATGAATTTCAAGCTTTCTTAAAAACACTCAAGGGCTTCGTAAAATTTAAAAATCTTCCTTTGAACTGCGATAATCACATTTTGTACTATCATCATATTGTTAATTAAATATGCTATATTATGCTGTACATCGGGTAGGCCAAAAACATCTCAACTACCTAATAACTCCATGGTTTTGAAATCGAATCATAGAGAAAGTGAAGTCTATTCACAAGTATTATCGTTTAAACTACCACATTTTGAAAAATAATTATTTTAATTATTATTAATTAGTAGAATCACAATGAAAAATAAAATCAGTTGCAGCAAACAATAATTACATTACAAGGTGACAGGACAGAGACTGTGGCAATTACGAGTGAACTACTCCCATTTATTGTAAGCAACGATATATGAACCGAAAGTGCACCGTGCCAAATAATTTTTTCGATCGGAATATTTATAAAATCCTTGATATTTATAAAATTAAGAATAAACATTTAGTTTGAAATAATACGTACCAATGCTCACTGTTATTCTACCCAGCTAGCTTAGTCTGAGCTATAAGTTGAATTATCTTATTAATTATTTAAATAGTAGTATGCGAAGTGCTATGCAGAAATCCTGCTTGGAGATAACTAAAAAGATAATAATAAGTTCCAACCAAATTTGTATAAATCTGCAGCCAATGTTTTATAATAACCGGCTGTTTTACATTTTAAACAGCCAAAAGGCCACTTTACCCAGCTAGGTGGCCATTTTAAAATGGCTTGTGGCTAAAATGAACATGGTCAAAATTACACGGGTTTTAATTTTAGCCAGGTTAAAAACCATTTAAGCCACTGCCATTGAAGGCGATGGCTAGTCAAATACTGTTTGCAACTTACGGATTCGGATCAATCAAGGAACAAGGGCACAGCTATAGCTCTCGAGAACAGATCAAGCATAATGACTAATATCATAATACCACATAATAATTCCCAGATGCGTGTGTATCTATTTAGATATGCATTTTAAATGTTACATGCTGGCATCTTAGATTTTTATTGCAGTACAATTGCTACCCATTTTGAGTCATGTGTTTGTATCTTGTACTAAGTTGTGTGGAAACGATAATAAAAACTGGCTAATTCTAAATGCGAAGTAATTGTATTTCAGTTATTCAGGAATATTAATATAGTAATTGTTAACACAAAATTACTTAATACGAACAAGTGAAAAGTATACATAATATAATTAGATAAGCTATTTAGCAAAGAACAAGGTGGTGCTGAATTCATCGGAATGAGAAACCACGAAATAGGTCACTTGAAGTATCGGAATTTTTGTGTCAAATCCAGTCTACTTTGCTTCAACTGTAACATGTAACACCAGAACAGTCGGTAGCTTTGTACAAGAAATTAAAATATGTAATACAGACTTGTATGTTCTTAAGTAATTCACAATTTGTATGGGAAGATGTTCCTATGGTAGTTATCCCTACCATTATTGCATCATACTTTCCTGTAATTATTTATTTCAATGCAATCAATGAGTGGATTAAGTGGAAGGAAACGATCATCGGACTAACACCAATAAAGAGACAAAATGTAAAACATTTCACTACTTTATTCTGTGATATGAAGTTGAAGATGAGAGATGAATGAATATACAGAACGACGTACAACAATATGCTAAATAATTGAGGATTTGTGCCACTAAGTTAAAGGACGTGCTGCAACAATATGTAATCCATAAGTAATAAAATTATTCTTCGCCGTATCTATTTATCGGAGAAACTATTGATTGAGAATGATTATTAGAATCATGCATAAAGGTCTTGGCCACTCCATTACATTGCATCTCACTCCAAATGTCTTTAAAGAGTTACCGATAAGTCTGCCCATTATAGTAAGTAGTAACTGTTATTACTTAGAACAGAACCTTCATTATTGATATTTGACTGGTTGTTATCTATGCCTACACAATTGTGTGCACAACTTATTCCTACTATGCTGGTAAATGTGGTGTGAATAGGAAAACGACTAGATTGGCTTTAGGCAGTTAACCTGGGCAGTTCGGAGCTATTACATACCTTTAGGCCTTCAGGGAACACAATATTATCAAAGAGCTTCTAATAATACACAGGGAAATAGAGCAAAAGTGGAGAATATTTTTTTTATAACATTGATGAATAGCTCCGCCGTTAAACGGCGCGAAAATTTACCGATACCTACTAATACATCCGACAACTTCCGCCGTAAAACGGCGCGAAATGTTTACCATACCTACTGATGCATAATCGAAGACAATAGGGATTGATTTTTGTACCATTGAAAGGCATTACGGTTTTGGCTCTACTTTTGCAGGTTGCCAACTCTCTGAATATTATAAGCTCACATTTCAATCTAAAACAGGGTTTCATATTTATCACATCCTTGCTGCAAGATTTTGTTGCCTAAAAATATCAAATACATATGGATGTTGGTTGTTGATAACCTGTCAGTTATTGTTAAATATGTTTTTAATTGGAACACGGTGATATAAAACAGTCTAGGATTTTACTATTTATTTAAAACATCCCGTTTAAGTGATCACTACTTGAATGTTGATTTTGCTGATTGTGACCGCAAATATTTTATGAGACAATTTAGTAATAAACTATTATCCAATTTCCCTTATTACAGTCCACAGCAAAGTATTTTCCTTCCCTGCATATAAACAAAATGTACAATTCTGACAAATTTATAAACAAGAGCATTATATACTGTAAATGTAAAATTCCGATTAACTCAGTATTTATGTACTTATTTGCGTTCAAGAACACATCTCGCATGCTTTGCATAAATGAAGTGAGGTAAATCCAGCAGATTTGGTTTCAGTAGAGAAATGTCTCTATCGGACAGAATCTCAAATTCTGTCAGCACAGTTTATTAATACAAAATGAGTCGGAGTTTTGGAGAAGTCCAGGGAAGAGTGGAAGAGATAATCAAATAAATGAGCTGGTGGTGGAGATCCTAACTATAGTTAGGTACCTAACCTACTAGTTAGTTACTGTGCACTGTATTTAGTAGGTATGCAGTTTACGCAGTGTGTGCATGTATTCTTATTAATAATGAACAAAGACTGCCTTTGAATGGCTAATTCCCAATCACAATAGCTGCTTAAAGCCTTTCCTTCCTTCTCCAACAAAAAATCAGAATTAATAAATTCCAAATTTTTTATCCAAGTTTAATCAGAAGAGGTACAACTGGTTTGTAAGTTTCAGTTCGTGTGTTAACATTAATCCGCTTCACTGGAATACTTGGCTTATTGGTTTGCTCGACCAACTGATAATCGTTGGTTGTGAATGAGTCTTCTTTATTGACTGGACTGCTACAAGACATAACACTCAACTTGATTAAACCACTAACTCATCCTATCATATTAATTATATATATCTTTAATGAATTGCTACTAAGCGTATGAGTTCATTAAAAAATATTTTTGTCAAGCCTTAATTTATGATTTTGATAACAAGGTCGTGTCTCCAATCTAACCAACACTACCAATTCCTTATCTTTGATTAGAATTTTAATTCTTTTTAAACTGACAATAAAAATTCTGACTCTGACTCTTTTGGTGAAAAGCTGAAGAAATGATCTCCATGTCCATTTGAAGCTTTAGACAAGAATTTCTCTACAAGTTCACTACGTGTTTAGTAAAATATAGTAATACAACAATACAAGTAGGTAGATGCCATTTCAGTTTGAGTTTTACCTTTTAATCAAGTTTTATCTAAGTTACAGGAGTGCTGTAGAAGGATCACAACTAATTTCTGAGATTTATTTTATGCAGTTTTAATTTATAGTCCTTTAAAAGTGAAATGGCAAACATATCCTGAAATGCTGTACGTTGTTGAAATCTACAGTTTGGCTGTGCTTTGTGCTACATTATAGCCCTCAACATTAATCATAGCATCAAAGAATGCATTTATCATAAAATTTATAGTAATGCAAGTGCAAAGAAGTTTTCAGTAGTTCTTGCAAAATTCTTTAATGTAAGCAGACTCTATCAATCACCTTGGAATAGAAAATTGCATTCACCAACTTCTTAACTAACCATGGATGAAAGAGTACTGAAGGTGTAGAGTAGCAGACAGAGGCTGCAGTAGTAATGGACTTGTACTTACAAACATCACACAAGATACATTTGCAGACATAGTAACGAGATGAGTGGTGAGTGGAGGAGCCCAAAAAATGTACTTTTCATTTTCGCACGGCTAAACAAAGCTAACCATCATTCATATATACATTGACTTTCAATCGACTTTTGAGATACGCCAAGTTCAAGGCAATGACAATTAGCTTTCTTATTATGTTCTGTTCAAATACCTCACTTGCCACTTACAGATTAGTCATCCTCCATTTAACAAATCCGAGTATACCCAGTCATTTTAAAACAGAATTTCAACACCAAACTTCCAATTACTATGCTTAAACATTCCAAAATAAAAAAATGGCATTGTGACTATATCTGCCGTAATTTTCTATTTAAAAGCAATTCTATCGGGTTTTTATTTTTTGTCATTTGATTTCTTGATAAGAATCTTTATCTCTTGGTAGACTAATGTAAAGCAAATGGCTCATGTAAATAAAATATATAAAATATATCTTTGTTGCGCATAAATAATGCAAGTAAATACTTAACAAAATTAAGTAACTCTGACAGATTGACTTCAGTAAACTTTCACAAAGCCAGATAGAGGACAACAACGTTATATCAACACGAAGCGACACTAACCAATTACGAAAACTTGAACAGTTGTACTGCAGTACATATTTACTTAGCCAACATCAAGGCGATGAGACTACAATAAAATTTGAACTCTGGACTGGGTGACGAAATGGTTCATGACAAGATTGAAAACGAGTCGTGCAACTTTGACGCTACATCACAAGATCTACGTCGTTCACTAAGCAAGTACTAATTTATAAATTGTGCTAAATAGCTATTCGCGGTACACACCAAACAACCACAACATTTCTTTGATTTGTAGCTATTACAAACACTATAACTTAAATATAGAGCGATGAATTAAAATCTCATTGATGTCCTTTTTCATGCTTTGGGAAAATCTTAGTCCATATAACCAAATATGGCTTATTTTCGGATAGTAATTTGGTGCAGGCTACATTTTCCGAAAAGAGCGAACCTGCTAACTTACTGCAATGAAATTTGTCTCCTATGTTAGAAAAGTTACCAGTCTTTCAGTTGTCAAAAAGCGTTCGCTTTGTGTATTGCACCACCCAATTTATAAATCAATGAGCAAGATTCTATGTAAATAACCGTTTAGTTAGATGACAGACACATAATTAAACAATTGATACATTTTTCAGATTTAATACTATAAAAATCAAGTTATGCGCGAAAATTCCCGCTGTGAGTGGGCGTTATTAGGTATGCAATGCAACTATCTTTACTCTACATAAAGATAAAGTGGGGCATGCGCATGGGATTCTTTCACTATTCCTGAATAAATGTTTGTATCTTCTATGTCCGTAATATTTTGTAATTAATGAGTAAGGGTAATATTTTGTAATTAATGAGCAAGGACTAGGCTATCAATACTGAGTCCAATCAACGGTCTATGAAATTCGGGCCAATGCGCAGTCGCTAGAAATTTACTGATTTCAACATTTTCTAGCACACTTTATGTGTGCTAGGATTCAACTATATAAAATAAAGTTCTTGTCCCGGTCCTAAGTCCTTAAGGTTTTTAATCGCAAAATCAATTATAATCAAGTATTTAGCAATAGAAAGGAAAATCACTACTTTTGCTAATCAAAGCCATAATTAGGATGTGTAGGAACCATTCAATTTGAAATAGGCGTTTGAATTTTCCTTGATGTCATAACATTAAACTGAACGGGTTTAGCTTAGCTTTGTTCACAACTAACGATAAGATAAAGCTGTTTTTGCATCTTTATGGAATTGCCTGTCTGTGTGCCTGGCCTGTCTTGAATGGCTGTACAAAATAACTGCTATGCCTACATTTCTTAAATGAGTATTATAATAACAATAAGCTTAAATCCCCCTTCTTCTCGGAAAACCAGACTTGCCATGTTTTATGGCGGTCAGGGCAGGGTCGTTGTAGTTACTGTCACTATGAAAAAATCTTCAGTCTTGTCGGGTCTCGCTCATCACAGCGCAACGTTTCGAAGTAGTAATGGAAGGTAACCAATTACAACTCACAACAACATTGTGTAGGGCAGTATAGTGAAGCCGAAGAAGTCGCTCTGCGGAGATTCTCTGCATTGTCCATAATGAACAGCCACCTTAACTAAACAATAAGTCCACCATCCAGTCTCGCCCATCATCCGCTCTTTCAGGTACCTACCTGAAATTTTAGTCGATGAGCTCTTACTCTGTTCTTTAGGTTAGAGGGTAGCTAGCCCAGTCATATCTATCACCTTGCAACAGACCCACCAAACTATCCGAATCCCATTTTATTCTAACAAAACGAGCTTTTTTGTCTGCTAAGTTTCACACTCACTTGTTGGATAAACTCGGCTTGGCTGAGATTTACTCCAAAACTCAAGTTTTCTGTGGTGTACCTTTCCTGCTTTGCCACTTGGCTTATCCATACAGTTAGTCAGTACCCTTTTACTATAGAACAATTCTACCTTACACAGAAATGAAGGAAATCGACGAGAGTAATTTATACTTGTGAAATTCCTACTTTATATTACGTAAACAATGTAGGACAAAATGTATTAATGTATTGTAAATAGTTCCTATAGGTAAAAACAAAAAGTTAAGTGTACTCAGTCCGATTTGCAGTAAAAGACTAGCCACCTTCATTAAGAATATAACCTTTTCATTTACTTGTCAGATTATGATTAGATTATAATCTAATTTTAAAACGAAAAAATCTCATTCTCAAAGAAAAAACTCACAAACAAATTTAAAAAAATGTTATAGGTACGGACCACACGGTACGGGTGTCTGACTTCCACATTTTGCTTCGCCACTTCACTTTTCTCTCATCGTCGTACTTACACAGAACTAAAAATGTATAAAAAATATAGAATACTAGCTGAAACCACTTACGTACAGTGTGTTGGAAAAATGTTGAAATATTCCCTACGCCTGCGTACAAACACCTGTCCGGAATTTTTACATAGAGGATGCATTTAAGCTTGTTGAAATTTAAAGCCAAATAAGTACTAGTAGTCTAGTCATTACAAAACGATACGGACATGCATGCAACGTTCCTTTATTCAAGAATACCGACAGATTTCCATGCGCATGTCCCACTTTACGTTTATCTAAAGTGAAGATGGATCAATATTTAGCTCTTTCAACATATATAACACATATATATAGCGAATGTCGTATACAAAGTATCTAGAGAAGATAGTAGAACTGTGAACTGACTAAATACGGGTAGATATTGCGTTCGGTACGTAATAGATGAATTTGGGTAAATTCTGTCAGTTGGGCAGACTGAAAACCGTTTACTGTAAAAAACCGGTCACAGAAAGAAACGAAGACAGCTATTTAAACCGTACAATGCCGTACCTACTGCATACTGATACTGATAGCAATCGGCAGTCAAAATATTATCGTTCCGCTGCCACAGTTCTCTCTTTGTATTCGAAAGACAATGGGTCATATGTTGCAATACAAAGGCTTAACTTCAGCGCAAACTTCGAGTCGAGCAAATCAACGTGGGAGGTCCATTGTAATGCAACATATGATCCATTGTCTTTCGAATACAAAGAGAGAACTGTGGCAGCGGTACCATAATAACTGAATGTGGTGTACTGATCTTAGGTGTATAATTTATTGCAAGATAAGAGAGAGATTGATTAACTGCATGGGCACCAAATTTTGTTTAAAATTGTTAATTTAGTCTTCGCCTGTAGACATTTCCTTAACCCTGAATGCAGTCGCTGTGGATTTACATGTTTTTAAATCATTATAATAATTGGTATTTAGTATTTATTTATGCGCACATTTGTATATTAATCAACGCAATTGTGTTGCAGTTTCACTTAACAAGAATAGTGTACTTGCCTGTACATTAAACGCACAGCTACCACAAATTCATTATCCATATAGCAAGTAGCATGTGAAATTGACATAACATTATATTTACTATAACTTACAACATCCTAAAAGATCTGAAGCTGTTTCACATGTTAATCACGGCTTTTGAGTTGGTTATGAAAAAGTGGAAACTTCCTCAATATCCTAGTGGGGCAGGTGGGAAACCAAATTAGGAGCAAAGCAGATATAGTTGCAGTGCCGTTCTGCAGAAATCGGGTGTGTGCATGAACTGAATATGCTTATGGCAAATGTAACCTACACTCTGTCGATGGTGCTGACATTACGCAGAAAACGGTAGGATTTGGCGAATTAGTCTTATTGTTAGCTTTACGTACACTGTAGTACAATTGCAAATTATAGAGCCACAGTTAGCCATTTGCTAGACTTGCTTCCTGCTTCTGGTCTATACACTATTAACTATAATAAATTTCTATGATTGGCATATGGCAGTGAAAATAGAAAATTTAACGAAATACAAATACAGCGTCGTATATTAAATATTAAATTCAATGCAGTCAACATAACTGCAAGTCGTGCAAGTGCTCTACCTTATATCTACCCCCTACCCGTCCACGAAAAAGTATTATTTTACATGAAGTTAAGCTTGTAGAAAGTATTACATACATATTATTATGCAATAAGGCAAATACCTTCGATCCTATACTAATTCGTAGGAATCGGTCCCTGACAGCGAAGAATACTACTTGCAGTTTATATGAGTATTCCCATTTTTCCCAGCTGGGAAATAATCGGGTGGGAAATGGATAAAATCGCAACTTTGGTGTAAATACTAATAAATTTGCTTTGTCAGAAAAGTTCAAGTTCAAAAGAAAGAACTCAATAAAGAAATTGTAGGCAAACGGTTGAGGCAACCTAATGTGTGTTTCTACTAGAATTGGAATATCGAACATTTATTGCATGGGATGCGGTATGTAGCATAGAAATGGAGCTGAAGTGGGAGAGTATAGTCGCTGGTGGACTGGAGATTTCCCTTGACGAGTGACCTCCAAAATCTTTCAAATATACAGAATTCTGGTACATTCCTGTAACTCGTTTAGACTTCTTTCTCGCCTGAACAATAAACTTGAGTTTCTTTTCATTTTATGACTTACTATAGAATTTTAACTCCGAAATGAATTAGAAATGCGCGGTGGTACCTTGAATACAAAAAAGTGTCATGTAAAAATACCATTAGTTGTGAAAGGAGTACTGCCTGCACTTGCCTGTTTATCTTCGTGCTTGTAGCACTTAACAGAAAACTGCTGCAGTTATACAACACCTTTATATCAATATATTATCCCGCTTTTACTTATTTACTCTTTACATTACTTCTTTTGTTTATTTTATGAACCGGTGGCGTTAATATCTCAAATTCTTAACTCCTTTTAGCAGTGCACACATACGTACATGTACCGCAGACAAGAACTGCTATAAGTGCATTATCAATTCAACTAACTGTAATGTTAGGAATGCAGAGAAATCGATCCAATTCCCTCGCATAGCTAAATCGGCTCAAGAAACACAAAATCGATAGTTAATCGATTGAAGTTTGTCAATTCACGTCATGTGGACATTACTTTAACAAAGTACACAGCTTTAATTTAGAATAACATGAACACAAGATTAAACACCAATGAAAAATATAAGTCATAGGTTGAAATTTGATTTATATTATCTGACATTGCAAAACGACTTTCAAAATTAATTCATTATAAATTGTAAATAAGTTGAAATTTCTTGTAGTATTGAACTTGGTTGTTTATTATGACCTACTATTTTGTTGATTGGCAATTGCACTACTTGAGCTGCAAACCTCACACACAACTGATTATAGTAACGGAGTCATGAATTTGGGCGAAAATATCTCGTTGATACTATGACGCAAGGAAGAACGGAAAGAGGAATACATCTCATTGATATTTTTGGGTTGAGTGGGTAATGAAAGTGAGAGAACAAACAGATGCGAATGGTGAGAATACTAGTCCAAGTCAAAAGCCAAAACGTTCTGACAAGTAGGGATTGTGTGATGTGATGAAGTGCTAGGAAGATGATGATGCAAAGCTGTTATATAAATCATCACTTGTCTCAAATGTTTGTCCAGAACGTTATTCCACTCTCACCTTTGAAATTCGAAGATTTGTGACCCACCAGAATATTATAAATGCAGTATCTCTATCTCGAATCTTTTTGCAAAACTCAATATGAGCTCGTATACTTGGAGATGTTCATCTAACATATTGTATACTTTTACATATAATACAAAGCATGTAATACTTACTTAAGTACTGATGGGTATGTAATGCTCATGGTTAATACTCAGTTAGAATATCATCAAACAAAAGAAAGTTTCATCGTCAGAGAAAAATATATGTTTAAAAATACAAATAATATTCTACATTATATTCTCAAAAGGGTTTGTATTGACATTTACATGTCAATACAAACTGAAAACCACAAAATGTACATATAATTAATATTCAATGACGATGTGTTCGATTACTTTATTAGTGGTTATGTATGTACGGTGAAATAAATGCGGGTGTCTGGGGTGCTGAAATATGATAGCGTCTTAACTCAATGATCCCTAATTAATAATTAATTATGCTTTAATATTCCTGTCAGGGTCTTTGTATCTGATTGAGTGTACTGTGAACGCAAACATACATTATGTAATATTTATGAACAGGCTTCAATAAAGTATTGTAACAATCATTAGGCAATAATAATGTAGACGGTAATCTGTACTGTACTACAGATTCTGTAGTGGTTTGGGACGTAAATAAAATGTTAATTAGTATTCAGTTATGAAAACAGACCAACTCGGACATGATAAAGTAGATAAGTTCAGTAGTTTCTTATTTGAATTATTTGCAAATTCAGATATAGTCATAGTAAGTGATATAGCTTGTGGTAATAATTAGGATTTATGCAAATATCTCGATCCAACGACCTGTACGAATTCACACTTCTTCATAATCGTACTAACCTAAAATTTGGTTGCCAAGTTGCCATTGTCTGACGAAAAATGGATATGTATGGTGTGCATAGCATTGAAGAAAAGTTCATGGCTTTGTTTCAGTTTAAGCAGCTATAAATAATGTAAACTGATGTTTCATTGACACTTAAGGTGCCTCTTAATACGTAACGATTACACAGCATTATTATTCATAATTATCTCGTCAGAAATCATAGACCATATAGATTTGTCTGCGTGGTCTACCATATCTACAGACAGCCAGTATACATACTATTAGCATATAGACTACAGTAGACACATACATATAATATTATTATACCTTTGCCAGTCAATTGTCGATTTAATGTCTACAGAGCGTACACGTCAGACTGACATGCAGCTTTTTTGGATCATCTGAGCAGAGTATTATTGCAGAATTCAAAAACTATATTTTATTTCGGCATTGACCTCCTTCTATTGATTCATGCAATAAATACATCATACGTACATATCATATAGATACAGTAGGCGGTTTGCATAGTAAGCAGTAGCAAGTACACGTAGTACTTAGAAGAGCTCACCTTTATAATACACTCATTCACCAAAGCGTCTTTTTACATCGTCAGCTAAGCCCAGATGGTTCTTCTTCCACCTTTAGCTCTATGAAATCATAATGCTATTCGCGACTATCTGCAATATGCGATGCATCACGACCACGACTGCTAAAATACATGTACGGATACGCACAACTCGCTTTTGCTCCGCCGAATGAATTGTGTAGTGATAGGCACTTAGGGATATAATGCACATGGCTTCGTGTAGGTCTTAAAAATGATAATGCTACAACGTCTGAGGGTATAACTCTTTTTTCCAATGGAATCGCCTTTGCTTTGCATCACACACAACTCTACTTGCCAATTTCAGACGTAAGACCAACTCAACGGAACGAACGACGAGTACTTCTTGTAGGCTAAAAATTACAGTTTTATTAAATCTATCGTGCCCCACTCACATGCGAAGAGACAGTCGTCTACAGCTGCTGCTTTGTGTCATTTCACACCAGACTTCGATTGGAATTACATTTTAATACACACAGCCATTGAAATGGAATGGAGTAAGCAATATAGCGTCCAATTGCTAAGAAATGTACATATTATACATAGCATCTCCCCAGACAGGAATTCCTTTACTAATGTGATCCTTTGTTTATAACTAGACTAGGTAACAAGTTTATGTAGAGCAGGGATGTGTTTATAGAGCACAGGCACAACTTACTTATTCTGTATGCACATTTGCCATTAAAATACCGTACTGTATCGCATTCACCAAAATACGCAGAGTTACGTTACTATCTAATAACTTGTTAATACCATACATAAGAACTTGTATCTCAGCCTTGACAAAATCAATGGTTTCGAAACGATTACTTAGAATAAATAACTCCTATTAAAATGTCACCTTGTACGCTATATTTTATAAATATACATTATATTGTATCTTATATACACCTTCTAACTAAACACATACAAATAAAAATAATGTAAAAATTATCTACAACTCTAAAAAGACATTAATTCTTGCATAAGCATTTATTGTTTGAAAAGTTATACACCTGTCGTTATTTAAACTTACAACAGCTAATTGCTATTTATCCATAAATGAAACAAAATAATTAAGATTCAACGGTAATTATAAAGACTTCGGATTCAGTTTAGTTTTTAACTGCATTCGTTTTGCTTTCTTCCTTTCATAGGCCACAACAACCGCCGTATTTTTCTAATTCTAAATTATTTTGTCTATGCTAACATCCTCAACATGTTTTCATTTGTTTCACCCCATTTATCACATATCTGTATTATAAATTTAAAACGTTTTTCTGATTTCTAAATTGATCAATCTATGTGTATATGGAAAGCATATAATATACTTTTAACTTGTAGTTGTCTTGTATACCGTAATAATAATAATATTTCCCCATGAATATGCATGCGATTATTTTTTTATGCATTAATTCGTAATACTTCAGTATATTAGGCTTACTTGTTTTGTGATATTGTGTTATTGTATTATGGAGCTGTGTACTGCAGTGCAGTTGGCAGTCCGGAAAAGTTTTCTTACCTTATCAGACGGAATGTTCCTGTTCGATCCCATGATTTCTGTATCAGTCAGTATTCTAATGGACTCTATGGACGAGTATAAAGGATGAGACTGCAGTTTAACTAATTTTATGAGAAACGGGACAACAGTAAATGGTGGTAGTTATTTCTATATACTGACACTGGGCAGTATAAAATTATAAGTACACCTAAATTTGACACCGTCGATGAACTTGGAAGATGAATCCAGGAAAACTATTTGCCCGTTATATGCGAGTGTATCAGCTTAATCAGCCTGCAAACCTAACGTTTCTCAAGAGTTTAAGTGGCCAAAATTCTCAGATTTCACTTTTAGCAAAAGATTTGTATCAAAGTTTTCAGTGCCTGATGAACACGATCAAACAGAGAAAATGTACTGCAGAATAGCAACTTATTCACATTTAAAATTCGCAGTTACTGCGTTTTACGTTATCTTTTTGTAAACCGTAAGGTTTCTTAGTCGTTTCAAACGCTTATCCAAAATGTAATTGAAGCACAATAATAGGACGAAAAAACTTAACACCGTAACACAACGTTCACTCTTGATTGGCTATCAGTTGTGGATTTTGTCGCACAGCTTAAAAAGAGACTTTAGTGTACACATTCATATAGTATAGTAATGGGTAATTATGATTTTATGATTATCAGTGTTAAGATGGGAGGATGGTAAAACCACACGTTTATTTTAACTCTGAAGGTTAATTTAGTTACAATTCTACAATTCCATGTACTACCAGACAAGTGAGTAGATACAGGTATAAAACGTTGGAAGATGAAAACCGAATCCCAAATCCAGTATCAACGTGAATGAAAGTTCAGTTTCAGCCACTTTGTACTACAGCATAAAACAAAAAATACAACTTTTATTAATAATGATTTCAGGAAAGTCTTATTGGCTAATTTTGAATTTACATATTTTCCTTTCCAAAACAGACTTAATTTTATATGACACTAGCTATAAAAATAACCGCTTAATCAAAATGTTAATAAACGGCTCTTCGGTACAAATAGATTTTATGCCACACAATAACTTTACTCTTATGCTCTATAACGTTTTAAAAAACGTGATTCCACACACAACCAAAGAAAAGGTGGATATTAAATTAATAACTTTAATAATTTCCTGGGTTATTTTGTTTAATTGAGAATCAAAATATTTCCAAAAATCAAGTTAAAAAAATTCTGAAATCCTTAATATTCAACACAACAAAATAGTTTTGACATAAATAAAAAAAAGTTTACATAACTTGAATGACTGAAGTAAATGAGTGAACGAAATAAACATTATTGTAAAAAATTACATGCTGAATTTTACGGTTTTAATTTACAAAAACTTCAACGGTTGACCAATTAGTCAATAGAAAGGTGAAGAAAGCAAAATTCAGTATATCGGATACAAAAATTTTACCTACTTTTATATTGAAAACCGGTAAATGGGGAATTTGGTTTGTAACTATCAACCTATTATATTTTCAATTTTAAGGGTAAAAGTCTATATAAGACTTTAATAATCCTACGAGACTATTTTATTTTGCTCCTTACACATCAATTTAAAAAATGAAGGGAGTAAATTATAAATGAAGAGGAATTAAGAGGAGCGAAATAAAAAACAACATCTGATGGCAGATATAGAGCTAAAGTTGTACCCAGTAGATTAATGCCAGATGTCAGAAGCAATTATTAACAATTTTTGAGGAATAGATTGTAATTTTAAAACTATTCCACATTTAATGACGAAGTATTGAAATAACTATTCCCGAACGGATCACAACAAACAATTGACAATCAAAGGAACACCACGAAATATTGACACAAGACAAATTACAAAAGGAGGAGGAACCGAGCAAATCCACTTCTGTCCACACAGAAATGTGATTCAGTTAAAAATTAAATTATGGTGTACCATTAAACATTTAATCCGCACTTTTAAAACTGCTCACCGATGAAAACCACAGTAAAGGATGTCCCACAATAGGTTTTTCAGCAAATGGTGATTTAAGATTTCTTTGTACTTTTTTAGTTTCTGATTCAAGCCAGGGAATAATTTTTAGTGGTAGAGCTGACACATGACTGGCTGTAAACTTCAGAATTTTAATAGCACATGTGAGACACTTCTCCGGTGCACAGACTAAGTATTGTAAACGGAAAATGTTGTAATAGTGGTAAGACAGGAATCAATTATAATGAGTGTATATATGGAGTGGAGTCAATATACAATACAAGGCAGTCAGATGTTTTGTTATTTGTTGAGTATTTTCACTTCAATGTTTGTCAAATCAATGGACAGTGAACTTATGACGTTTTATTGCTAAGAACAATTAGACAAGGTTGGCATTCAATCAGCTGTAATAATAATTAAGTGTAGCTCTTAGCTAGATGATTTTTGATTTACTTATATGCCGCGGAGAGCAAGAGCACGATATGTTCATGTAAGGTAAGATGGCAAACAAACAGACAAACCTACACGAACACTTCTAACCAGATGAACATCCAGAAACCTTCTGATCTTGCACGGCTCATTTTCAGCACACCAAAACAGAAAAGAAACCCCTTGCTTCACTGTTTCAAATGTAGCTACACCAATTCACTTGGCTAACAATTGAAAATGAGGGAGCTGCCTTCATGCTGCCCCGAGCCCCGACCGAAGTAGGCGTAAAAATTGTCTGTAGCAAGGCACAATTGGTCGCCTTACAATTCAACTCCTCACACGCAGATCAGTTTGGCTATGCATGTGTTGTATATCTATTCTACATACTGACTGCTGTAGCAGTACCATTATGGACACAGAGGTATAGTAGAAGCAATGCAAGGAGCCCCTTTACTCTGGTTCTTTTATGTCAGTACTAGTCAGTAGTAACTCACTGCACGTCACACTGGCCATTTCGCGTTCGTCGAACATTTGTACCACTCGGCTCCACTCAGCTACTATCTGCTAGGTTTCACTCCTTTTCTTCAACTTGGCCAGTGTGTATGCGTAATAGAAACTTGTATGCACTAATAAATGTGTATGATGACGTTACGATAGTGATTTGATAGTGATAGAATTCCATAATACTATGTACTATTACAAACTAACATCAAGGACAATGGAAACAAAGGAAACAATGAAACACTATCACTAATTGGACATTTTGTATTGTGTTGCTAATTGCTTTTCAATTGTCTTTCCTCGACCAGAACTCGCTTCTCGCCGAGCGTCGAGGAAAGAACAATTGAAAAGCAATTAGCAACACAATACAAAATATCCAATTAGTGATGGCGCTTCATTATTTCCATTGTCATTCATGTTATGTTGTAATACTAATATTTTATACTTTTGCTTATGTGCCGGCGTGTCTGTCACAAGGAAGATAGTTATAGGTAATAGGTCAACCTGGCAGTTGACAGGAGAATTAATTGGCGCCTCCTACTATATAATATCTATCTCATTTACTCACATTACCAATACCATTAACTCCCGCTCTGACAGTTGGACCAAAAAATCTCCTACTATAACCCTAGGTTTTAGATGGCTTAGCCATGGGTTGGTCGGTCATTTGTCTCTTCATTTTTCTGCTATTCCTATCAACCAACCGAACCCATGGCTAAGCCATCTAAATACTAGGGTTATAGTAGTAGAACCTAAACCGTTACCTTTTTGGTCCAACTAATAGCTGCTAACAGTTAAAAGTTGGTGCATTCTCGTAGTCTAAACATAACATAAACGTGAACATGCTTGTGAATGCTGACAGAGACTAAAGCCTGTTTGTAATGCAAAAAAATAGATAGCATCTAACGGTGTACTTTTACAATCGGTGTATTTGATCTCTCAAGTATTTGATCTCTCAAGTGACAGAATCGCTAGTGTCTTTGACAGCTCCGCTACTATTCTAGTCCCATCCACACCATTATCCTTCCAGCTTACCCTATTATATCTATCTTTCTTGCCACCAACACAAGTTCTCCAGTTGTTACCTTGATCGAGGTCGAGGATAGAAAAATTCCAAAACCTCACTAACTATACTAGCTAACAGTTTACCTGTAGCTAGTATAGTTAGTGAGGTTGTGTTTACCTCAGTGAGCTAATTTGCATATTGCCTCCATCTCTCTGTATCCTTATACATTACTAAATCACTACCCACAAAAGAATATCGTCAAAAAAAGAAAAAATACTCAAGACCTAAATTCCACTTGAGATGGTCAGACCGCGTTTATCAAAAAAATTTATGAACTGAATGACCAACCCGCAAAATCATACGTTTAATTTTTTTTGTCAAACTATAGAAACAAATGGAAGGACAAAAAAGGGGTCTTTGAATCACAAAGTTGCAAGTGTGATGTACATACACCTGAGAGTTGCACAGGCACGGGTTGATCAACGATTGTCACGGGACAGGCACATTCATGCTGCCTGTGAATCCCGTAAGTGGCCCTAACATCATTATTATAATAGAAAAAGGCTTTAGTTAAGTCCTTCTATTGGATATAGTTCATTTTCGCATATGTTGTAGAGGACATTAAGCCAAACAACTTTGATTAGGATGTGAAAAAAATTCAAAGTGTAGTTTACCCAGGAGAGGCCACTAAAGGTTGCTACCTTGCTCCCTGATTTTTGGTATCGTTGGTATTTTTAGTATTTTCGATATCATTCATATTCATATATGCTGTAGAAGACATAAGGGCAATCAACTTTTGCTAAAACAAAAATGGATCTGCCGCATAGTTTTCCTAGGACAGGTCATCAAAGTTACAACCCAGGACCCATATTTATGGCATTTTTGGGTCAATATCGGTGATGTTGAAGAGAACTGTATCATTTACTTTAACTTATCTGATTGTGCACCCCTAATAGTTTAACCGCGTAAGGCAAGGGTAATTAGAAATTAATATAAACTCTAATTAATATAATTAACAATGGAGGGCGGTAGTAAGGTATACAGGATGGGACTATGATGGGACAATTCTTTGTTTCTGTTAAAGCCGCTGCCCACAAGTTGAATCAAATGTGTTGACTGGCTAAGCGGATCAGCTGACTTGAACCAAGTGTGCTGATCAGCTCAGTCATAGTTTCACGGTAAATTAAGTTTCACGGTAATAAATAGCTGTGCCAATATGCCATTTCTGTCATTAAAATCGTGACACGACACGGATGATGGCCACTATCCTGTGATATGCTATGACAAACTATGTTTGTCCTCCAAATTCTCAACCTTATCATTATATTCATTTCCCTGTAGTCGTATAATAGAAATG
The DNA here is from genome assembly GCA_020055645.1 of Tomocerus qinae. Classification (NCBI taxonomy): domain Eukaryota; kingdom Metazoa; phylum Arthropoda; class Collembola; order Entomobryomorpha; family Tomoceridae; genus Tomocerus; species Tomocerus qinae. Next base: position 2,786,036 of record CM034548.1, on the reverse strand, counting down.
ACGTTGACAACACCTTACTAATTGGTCCATGTATCATTTTTGCATTTGTAAGGATTTTTAAATAATTCCATTGGGGCCCATTAATTAAACAAAGGGACATGTGCTAACACCAGAAAGTAGAAAACAAACCAATCCTCCAATGAATTTCCTTTAATCCTTTTATTAATAGAATTTGTTTCCAGAATTTGACTGGTTACTTACCAGAAGTGAACAAAAAGCTTAAAAACTATAGCTATAATATACTATCCATTACCACATAACTACTTTGAGTATCCTAAGCTTGAATAATGTGTGATTTATTGTTAATTATGTAAAGACAATCCTTTAGTAGTCAATAAGTACGCAATGGAAGCCTTATAGTTATAATTAGTTACAATCAGAAATGGAGCAGTTGGTTTAGACCTTTTAGTAATAAAGCAATAATAAGCAAATAATAAGGAATAAATCGCTAAAATTTAAATGAAATAGTAAAATGGATGGGATGCTTACATCTATTGTCTAAACCCAAACCTTGTAAATCCTAACTGTCTCAGACAAAACTTCCTCAATCCAAACAGTACATTCCAAATCGTCTCAATTCAATCCAACCAGTAACCAAATCTACACAAATCGTCTTAATCCAACCAGTAACCAAATCTACACACATCGTCTGAATCCAACCAGTAACCAAATCTACACAAATCGTCTTAATCCAACCAGTAACCAAATCTACACACATCGTCTGAATCCAACCAGTAACCAAATCTACACAAATCGTCTTAATCCAACCAGTAACCAAATCTACACAAATCGTCTTAATCCAACCAGTAACCAAATCTACACAAATCGTCTTAATCCAACCAGTAACCAAATCTACACAAATCGTCTTAATCCATTCAGTAACCAAATCTACACAAATCGTCTTAATCCAACCAGTAACCAAATCTACACAAATCGTCTTAATCCAACCAGTAACCAAATCTACACAAATCGTCTTAATCCAACCAGTAACCAAATCTACACAAATCGTCTTAATCCAACCAGTAACCAAATCTACACAAATCGTCTTAATCCAACCAGTAACCAAATCTACACAAATCGTCTTAATCCAACCAGTAACTACCCATATCGTCTCAATCCAACCAGTATCTACTGTGTAGATAGGTACTACATAATGCTATTGCATACATATGTTCCATGTGCCTATCTAATGCCTAACCCGGCTGATTCAAACAGTCCGGTCTTGCCTCTTGTAAATAAACACTCTGCAAATAACTCCCCGAGTTACCCGCATATAAATTATTATCGTCCCGTGTCAGCATCCGCTCAGGTCATACCATAGGCACGGGATGACACAGTAACCAAATCTACACAAATTGTCTTAATCCAACCAGTAACTACCCATATCGTCTCAATCCAACCAGTATCTACCCATATCGTCTCAATGTAACCAGAATCTACCCAAATCGTCCTAATTCAACCAGAATCTACCCAAATCGTCTCAATTCAACCAGAATCTACCCAAATCGTCCTAATTCAACCAGAATCTACCCAAATCGTCTCAATTCAACCAGAATCTACCCAAATCGTCTCAATTCAACCATAATCTACCCAAATCGTCTAAATTCAACCAGAATCTACCCAAATCGTCTAAATTCAATCATAATCTACCCAAATCGTCTAAATTCAACCAGAATCTACCCAAATCGTCTAAATTCAACCAGAATCTACCCAAATCGTCTAAATTCAACCAGAATCTACCCACATCATCTCAATTCAACCAGAATCTACCCAAATCGTCTAAATTCAACCAGAATCTACCCAAATCACCTCAATTCAACCAGAATCTAGCCAAACAGACTCAATCTGAACGGTTTCACCCAAGGCGTCTTAACCTTAACTTTTGATTCCAATACATTTATTCATGAAAACAGATTGAACAAGAAATGAAACTTTCTATCTACATCTTTTCATAGACTAAACGTATGGAAAAATATCCATATAAGATTTACAGAACAATGTAATAACAAGATAGTCAAATTTTTGCCCCGTATCTGTTTTGATTGGCTTCCGCGGTGCCCCGTATCACATGTCATTGGATAAAGAGAGGAGCTTAGGCCTTCGCCACATGTTTACGAAACCTCAACCCACTGGAACCCTTTTAGTATATGGTTTCTGTACTAAAAAATATTTTTTTCTTGCTTACGAAAGGTTAATCTATGGCATCTCTTCTCTTATATTTATTAGATAAATAGGGGAGCTGAGAAGTAAAATTTATTTGCTTTTGTAAGACGGTCGTTAGAGTATACGCTATTATAGAGACCAGTTGGCCTCAGCATGTGTGACTTAATTTCAAAAGGTAGGCTTCTAGCACAGTCATGCGCATTGGATGCGTATAACAGGAATACTTAGTGACAAATATCTTAAGTATGAATATTATAGTTATGAAACCTTTCCGCTCGGTAAAGTCGAAGCTAAAGGAAATACCTTTTTATATGTGTAATACATCATAAGGTTTTATTAGCTTGTTTACATTCTATAATAGTTTACTGTGTCAATGTAAATTCTGTACCCACTTTCTATGTTTCATTCAACCTTTAATATTGGTATAAATATTGATGTACTAAACTTGAATAGATCACTTGTTATCATTAACTATAGTCGACTTATCTCTTCTCATCATCTGTGGTGTTAAAACCATCAGAAAGCACTCTTAGTCCTAGTTTCCATTACTGTCTTTCTGACTGCTATAGAAACGTAACTGCTGCAAAATTGTAATGGAAACGCATGTAACAAAAGTTACAGCTGTAGAAAGTTACAGCTACTGGCTTACGCGTGTATGATGGTTGACTGCTATTATTCAGGGCGCGAAACTTCATTTTCCATTGTGCATATCTGATTGGAATAATACTTTTGCATTATATAGTGAACAAATTCTTTTTAATCTTGATCCGGAAGTGATAATATATGACCCAGTAATATATTAAGTTTAACCGAAAATAACAAATCAGTATATAAATTGAAAAAGTCACAATGCCTTTCAGTACTCTCACATTGAAACACATTCATTCTGTTGGCGAACTGTAAGCATTTTATTTGGTCTTCCAAATCAGTAAAATCAGGTGTTAATACTTTTCTGGTATCTATTTTGTATTTAAGTAGCAAAATTGAAAAATTAAAAACTGACGAAAAATGTTTGAGCGAAAAACCAATTATTTATTTTCAACTTATGAATGTAGATATTTGAATCCCCGCCGAATGTAACCAGTATTCGTAGCGCACAATAAGACACATAAGAAACGCAGTAGCAGTAACTTTTCTACCACAGGAACTTTTCAACTGTAGTAATGGGTACTAGGTCTTAGTGGCCAGCTGAACTTGCATCTTCACAGAGGCATACCCGCTTCAATACGAAAATTATAATTCCATCTTTGGCCACATAACAATAATACATTTTTCACGCAGTCGATACTGCATACTGGAAGGATTGGCTAAGATTGCCGAAATGCAATAGCTACATAATATGCACCAATGCGTATGATTATTCCGGAAGCCTACCTTTTGCAATTAAGTCACTCCTGCTGAAGCCTACTACTACACCAAAACATATACGTCCATAGGTTGGTCAATTTATTGCTTTATCAAATTAACGATTATCTCTATATAATAACAACCGCGTTAGATAAAGAAATAAATTTACCTGTACAGAGTCTCGAGTGTGCCGTAAATGCTGAAAACTATTTTTACGCACGAAAGCAGTTAAATTCAAAAGTACTGATAAATCAATCTAATACTTGTCATTTCTCGCAATAATAAGGACATAAATACTATAAATTAATTCAGTTTTCTATTAATTGTGACTTTAGTTGGCCAAATGTTTTTGATTTAAAAAAATAAATAAAATGCATGGATTCCATTTTAAAAATGAAGAGTTTATAAATGTTATTTTACTGTGTTTAAAGTAGTTCAGGCCTTTGCGGCATTTACAGCGTTTACAGCATTTACGTTTACGGCATTTAAAGGCATGCGGCATTGAAAAATAGTTTACGGCATGCCGACTTTATACTGAATGCTATACTTAATACTATTAACGGCGACATGTCATCAATGACCACTTAGAGTACTCTAATTGCGATAAATATTCCGCAATGCTCACTTCCTGTACTTTATTGGCAGTCTATATTAACTTAGAGTTCTCTAATGGTGTTCTATCAATAGTAATGGTTCTTTAATGGCGATCTATCATCAATAATGACCAGTTATAGTTCATTAATGGCGATATGTCATCATTTTACCGGTCTATATTTATATATATGTATTTACGTGTTGTAGGGTGTTCCCACATGTACAAGCGCTTATGCAGTGCATATTATACAAAGCAATGAAATGAAACACATTGTTGATTAATATTAGCTTATTTCGAAACTAATTAAATAAATGTTGATACAGAAAGCTTTTGAAATTTAATAGAAATACTGGTGCCCTAGTAATGACATAAAGGTAGATTATAATGTCTGCCTGCCTGGGTATGTATGTATAGGCACCCTCCATTCCTCTGCTCATGCGTGGCGCGTAAGTAAATGACCATAGCCACGCCGGGGTGTAGGAAGCTGTATTTTAAGGCACACTTAATGCTAAAAAAATAATTCTGGTCAACATATGAATGAAAATTTTTTTGTTCCTAAAATGATTGCAGTAACGAGCCAGTATTGTTTTAAAACATTTCATATTTTTATGATTTAAAACATGGAAGATAGCATTTTTCATGCTTAAGCTGGGTAGGGTCGCCCCAACATATTTTTTGTAGCATATACTATAGACATTGCGCCCTTTTTGTGGCTCACACTCGCAATAAGGTTTCAGAATAGAGGATGCCTATAATAATGATAAGCTCGTATTAAGATTGAGTTGTGTTTATGTTGTAAGTAATGAGAATGAGACTACTCACTACTACGGGGCACTATATTATTTTTATTCTCTATTCAGACAGGCGGCAATTTATGAAATGATTTTGAATTTGGACAAAGTCAGGAGCCTCAGACTCAGGAGTCATCAAGATTAATTTAATTAATATTCCAAATTCCAATCGCTCACTTCACCGCTTGCCGCTTGTAGTCAATTCTAAAAATTCTGTTTTGAGTTTTTGTGACTACTCCTGAATTGATCATGCCTTTATATGAAGGGATAGGATTAATAAATGAAAAGCATCCTGTTGTGTTGGAGATTGGACAGTCTTATACAAAGTAAGTATTTTATCATATTTATTATTAAGTATGAAAGTATTAAACCATAATCGCAGCTGCCGGGTTTTCTAACTTTGTGTTAATTAATTTAGAAATATTATTTGATCGAGTCATTTCGTCATGAAACTCTTAAACGCTCCATAAATTTCGTTGTCAATATTTATATGTTATTGATAGGAAAGTCGCTATATGTCTAAATTATTGAAATCTTCTGTTTTGATTCCATTCCACCTATCAGTGTATTTAACAATCAGGGCAGTTAAAGAAATTGAGGTCTTACTTAGTGATTCTTGTCAATTATTATAACTACGCCAAAATGTTAATGATTTTTCAAGTTATTAGTGTTTTGTATGATTGTATTTTCAGAGCAGGATTTGCTGGAGAGACTTCGCCAAGATGCATCATTCCATCAGCTGTTAGAATCAAAGGGGACCTTGGAAAGTACAGACTCCTCAATGACTTCAGGGATGAAAATGATTTATATCAGCTCTTAGTGGAATTTTTAAACTTTTTGTATTGCAAGTGAGTTATTCTTATGTACAACTTACTTGTTTATTATTTTACACTTATCATCTTTTGTTTACAGACATCTTCTTGTGACCCCGAAAGACAGAAAAGTAGTAATAGTGGAATCCATTTTTACAAAGACTGTATGGCGTAAAGTTTTGGCAAAGGTGCTTTTCTGTCATTATGAAGTTCTAAACGTTCTGTGGGTTCCTGCGCATTTAGCAGCTGTAAATGCTACTGGTTCAGATTCGGCTCTTGTATTGGACATTGGAAGAGATGAAGCAATCATTATTCCGGTATTTTACGGCGTGACACTGCTCCGTGATGTGAAGGCTATTGAATTAGGCAGTAAAGTTTTTGACAGGTATATGTTGCTCACTCATTACTTTTCATGAAGTTTGTACATAACGCAATTCTCAATCTTGTACGAAATATATTCCTGCTTCATGTTTTGCTCACTATTTTGTTTGTAATTCTGACGATGTTAGTTGAGTCGGTCACTTATGGTCACTACCCTTTTCGTCCGTTACTATAATTTCTTCAGGAGTGCTGGAGAAACACTAAAACTTCCCAATTGTTGAGAATTGAAATCTTTCAACTTTTAGTATTTGTCCAGTTTTCCTGACAGTATGCGAATTAGAGGGTGAAAAGGCTGTAAGCGACCAGCTGCAGAGTACTTTTTCGTTTAATGTTCCCAAAAAGTATCAGTCAATGGAGTGATGATTCAAGGGATACTACGCAGTAGTGTGTAGTGACACTACCACACAATATCACAACTCCATTTTAAGATGTTTGCCACTTGCCAGTATATATAGGCCATTTAGCCAGTATGCATTAATTGGTAGCTAAAATAAAAGGATTAATTCTGACTCCTTTTGCCTAGAAATTTAAAACTTTTGGCAATAGAACATTGCCTAAACACACCTAAGGAGGCCGTAGAATCCCTACTGGATGACAGAGCTGTAGAAGATTTAAGAGTGAGAGCATGTTTCGTCGCCAGTGCTGAAAGAGCTGCTGTTTTGCGTAGTAACGCAGATAATTTAGACAAGCCGATCAAACCGTTTCGATACGAAGTGGAAGGGAAAAATTTTATAATGTTTGATGGTATACTCCGAGAAAAAGCTGCCGAAATCTGGTTTCCTGTTGATGATCCAGAAGGAGAATCTTTGCCTCTACTTATTTTAGAAACATTGCTAAAGGTTTGTTACCACAAATAGAAAATGATATTTTTGGCATAAAAAATTTAGGTTCATTTTTCAGAGCCAAAGTTATTGCATTGTACAATCATTGTACAATTATACAATAATGTTTTGTACAAATGTACAAAACATTGTACAATGACTACTCCAAGAAGTAAATTTTTAATGTGCAAACTACCTGAAATTATGTGTGTGCGTCACTAAAGTGAAAAGGAGATTTGATTTGATGTTGTCGAAACCTAATAAGATTTCTCATTTTCAAATTTCTTTTTAGGTGCCTATTGATGCTAGAAAGCTGTTGGCTTCTTCCATTCTAATTGTTGGAGGTACAGCAATGCTACCTGGACTGAAATCAAGACTTATTAGAGAATTGAATAATGTTATTAAAATTTCTAATGAGTATCAGAGATTAAAGTTTGGAAATGGATATGAATTCAAGTTGTTTAAATCTCCATTTGCTGAGAACTGCGCAGCTTGGGGTGGAGGTTCAATCTATGGGGCATCGGAGGCCATGAATCTTCGAGCCGTTTCTAAAGAATTCTTTTTGAAATCTGGTGTAGTTCCTGACTGGTGTGACCCAAGTTGTAATTTGGTGAATGGATTAAGCTCTTCTGGCATAACACCAATGTCCGCTAATACCAGTCTTTCAAAGTCTCTGTAGTGTACTGCGGACAATTTGTAAAGTAGAGCGTGGTACAATACATAAAAGAAATAACTATGTTAGTTTTAAAGAATATTTGATTTGCAGTTTTATTAATATTGTTTTTACCAGTTGAACTATAAAGTCAATTAACTTGATGTTAAAACATTTTTGGTCTAAAACTTATTGCTATAGGTTAAGTAGCATTTTACCAATAGTTTAATATCATTAAATTGTAGTATATGAGCAGAAAATAAAAATTGAGCATAGCTTATTAACCTAATATTATCTAATTTTATTTTATTTTGTTATGTAATATTACCAATAATATATTTTGTTGTGTAATATTACAAATAATATTATTTTAGGCGACTACAGTTTTAGATATAGTTGTTTATGTCAGGAAAGGTAAGAATGACTTGACAGGGCTCAGTCAGAGATAGAAGTCAGGGTAATAAGCCGTTTTATTTAAGTCAGTACAGCGCGCTGCGCAAGGATTCTTGTACTCCTGAGGGAAGTCAGTAATCAAGGCAGGGTCCAAATTTTCCTGCGCTCAAAAATTTACCCCACTCACTGACCTTAATACGTGAGAGCCCCACTCCTCGCAACTCCCCATTCTTTACACATGGAAGCGAGCAGCTAGCTGTCTAAATAATATCGAGTCTGTGCAAGTAGCGATCTAAAAAAACTAAAATTTCGAGTTTCTATGCACATTACCTAAAAAATTATTGTCTTGAGTTTCTTTTCACATTGCTCTCTGAAAATTATAACGAATTTCTATGCACATTACCTAAAAATTATTATTTCGAGTTTCTTTGCACATTGCTCTCTGAAAATTATAATGAAGTTCTATGTGCACATTGCTCTCTGAAAATTATAATGAATTTCTATATGCACATTGCTCTCTGAAAATTATAATGAATTTCTATATGCACATTGCTTTCTGAAAATTATAATGAATTTCTATATGCACATTGCTCTCTCAAAATTATAATGAATTTCTATATGCACATTGCTCTCTGAAAATTATAACGAATTTCTACATGCACATTGCTCTCTGAAAATTATAACGAATTTCTACATGCACATTGCTCTCTGAAAATTATAACGAATTTCTATATGCACATTGCTCTCTGAAAATTTTAAATTTCAAGTCCCAATGTGCACATAAATTCAAAATTGTAATTTTTAGGCATCAAATGTAATTAAATGTAATTATTTTTTGTAATTTTTGCTAATTTTTAATTTGTTTTAATTGTGCTGAAGTTTTTTGTCGGAGAAAAGTAAGGCACAAATCAGGCAGAGTAAGCTCAGAGGAGAGGTGATTAGAACCATGGTTTTAGCAACTGAGAAATACAGTATTGCACTTAAAAAAGTTCTCATAGGCGTTGGTTTTTAAATAAAAAATTTTTAAATAAACATTTTTGCCTTTTTAAATAAATAAATTTCCGGCCTATAATTATCAGGGCTGTCCGTAGGTCAAATATCGCTCAGTCAAACCACAAAATGCCGCCCTTTAAAACTTTAAAAAGATTTGATATCCCTAGTCTTCCCAGGACATAAAACCATTGTTAATGCCCAAGAAGTCCGTACTCCATACATGGCTGTGCGTTTTGATTGGTTGTCCACGTGTGGATTGCTTGGGATTTTTTGACTATCAGGGTTCGGATAACGTTTTCATAAATAATATGCCAGTGTTGTGCAGTGGTTCAAACCACTAGTGGTCATAATGGTCAAAATGGCCCGATCAAAATACACTCAAAAAGCGGTCATAATGGTCAAAGTGGACAAATGCCTTTTGGGGTTCATTGAGACCCCAAGGTAGCTTTTACTGCAACAGTAAACAACGAATATAACTTTCTAAAGATTGCAGTTAAAATGATTAGAGTGTCATTTTGTAGTCTGATGTTATTAGAATAGTGTTTCATTGGTTTTAGGTCATATTTCATTCTCTAAATATTTTAAATTTTATTTGCTAGCCTAAGTAACTGTATACTGATATTTTGTCCATTTTGACCATTTTGACCACTTTTGACCAGTGGCCAGGTCAAAATGCAAAAAAGTGGTCAACTGTACAACACTTCACCTGCAGCACTGTTACATGAGGTGGTCCACCCATGGACTCAGGGATTTTGAAACCATCACTGTCCATGGATGGACCAGCTTGGGCATTAGCGTCGAAAAGTGGTTCCACTTTTAAGTTTTTTTATTATATTTTCCCTTAAATATCAACTGATTTTAATTAAATTTACTACATGTAACGAGAGAAAAGCATTCTTGACAAATACAAAAATCCTTGAGGTTGTAAGGCATATCTGCTCGAAGCTAGGATAGAAAAAGACCCAAAATCCATTCTAGGGATATACGTATTTATTTTAAGTTAGAATAGCCTTGGGAGTTAAAAATTGCCAATATTGGGGACACAGCTTTTGTGGTTCGGCTATGAGACAATGAGTGCAGACAGAGAAATTAATCGGCAGGGTTTCAATCAAAAATGAAAAATAATTTTGCATGCTGTTAAAAATATCTAATGTAAATCTTTTTCAATTATCTAACATATTTTCTAAAATAATGGTGGCGATTCAGACAGAGGAACTCTTTTCTTTGTCTCCCTTTAGACAGCATGGGATGCTATCCAAACTATCTATGACAGATAGATAGATTTATTTAGTGCGTTTCCAGCGGGCCGTAGCCCATCACACAAACTATCTATGTAGGTATAATTAATGAATATTAGCGGAAAACGATAAAGACTATTATTTACGCAAACTGCCAAAAGTGAAATATTTTGGTAATTTAATTTGGCAAAATTCTATTTTAGGTGTCTACGGGAAATTTTTACCAGAAAATCTCTCTGTAGTCTTGATCTTGATGTTCATTTCATTACAATTGATTTATTTGTCAGTAATCAAAATAAGGGCTTTTGTAGTCTTGAAATTAATTTATTTTAATTTGAGGGACAATTTAACCTTTTGTTTTCTACAAATGGTATAATAATACTTCTGTATATAATATAGCAGGAACAGTTACAGTTTGCTAACACCCTCACCCATGGACTGTGTAAAAACATCTACAGTATGTTACATTAAAAAGTTATCAGAAAAACCATTGGCATAAAAATTACCATTCCTCATTCATAAGAAGTTTTAGGACAACGGTTTTTCTGATAACTTTTTAATGTGCCATACTGTATATAAAAATATAAATTACATCCACAAACAACGCATTGTTACCAGGCCAATGCACATTGTTTTCAATACATGAATCGAAACGGAAGCTAAAAGCTGAGTTAGTTCTCTTCAATTTAACATTGAAATTCCTATTCATATTTTTGCAATTCATTTTTAACATGACACTAACGACACATTTCAATCATGAATTCATCAATTGTCACATTCGAATTAATAAATACGTAATTAGTAATAAGATGCGACTAAATGAGTAGCCTTCGATATAGCGATTTTAAAATCTTATATTTAGCATAGGTAGTATAGGAACATTCAAAGTCATTCCCTCCCCCTCTTTTATCCCGTTTGAGGTAGCTTACTGCAACATAGTGCAATGGAATAGCTGTCCTTTGGTGGACCAAGACCAAGTCATTAATAAAATTAATGATGCGGTGGTTAGGTTATGGATAATTCATCAAGTCAAGTCTAAGTTTAAAGGTGAGACTATACGTTGGTCAAATCTATAGTGCGCTGCTTAAAAGACCGCTACTCATGTGGCGGTAATTAATGTTTTCAATAACGTGCCCCAACACATACCTCCATGTACTAAATTTAGCACATGAAGGTATGCGTTGGGGTACATTATTGAAAACATTACTTACCACGAGTCCAGGCGGTTTCGACTTTCAACGTCAGACGTGCTAGAATTCATTAATAGGATAATCGATATCTGTTATTCGTTATTCTCCAGACATCTAGTGAGTACGAAGATATTAGTGAATTTGACCTCTGCTGGACAAAGACATGGTGAATAATTTGTGACCGTGTATTCAATTCAAAGTTTTTTTGGGCATATGTCATTCGCACCACACTAGATGTGAGCATGTGTGTTTGATTGAAGAAGGCCTGATCTGAACTGAAGGGTTGCGTGAAGCTAGCGCACCAACGAACCAACCACGAATCGTAAACCTACTTCACCAACACACTGGAATCGTGAAGAACAATTCACCGAAAGCGTAAAGGCTCCCAAAATTTCTAGTTACAGATCACAAATTATACAGTTAGATTATCTAGATATATAAATATATATACTTGCGTCTGTGTATCCATTCTAGAGTTAGATATATACATATACAGGGTGTCTGTTGTGTGTGTACCATGAGTCACATGGTCCCAATGTAAAAGAGTACTGAGTACACCTCCTCCATGGAGGAAGTGTACTCACCACTCTTTTAACATTGTATTGCTATATATATACTTTATTATTATATGTATAGCATGAAGTAGAAATCTCGGCCTCAGCCTGGCGTTACTCGCTCTCAAAAATCCAACTACCTTAGTTGGAGGTAATTTTGAAAGCGAGTTAATTCGCTAGGTGTCTGTGTATCCAGTCTAGAGTTAGATATAAACATTATACAGGGTGTCTGCATATCCATTGCAGAATTAGATATAATATATTATATAAACTTAGAAAAATGGGCATCTGGTGGCCAGGGGGACTTGGGCCCGGATAAGCTATTTTTTTATGAAATTGGGTGGGCCCCATCATTTCGAGTGGTTTCAAAACATAACGATGATAATATGATAGCTGTAGTTACTTTCAAATTCTTTTGTCACATGTCAGTCACCTTTTGAACTTATTACTGCCATAGATATTGTTTTAGTGTCGAAACCTTAACGGCCAGGTTTCCACAGGACTGACTAACCAACCAAACCTGCGGTATTTCGGGCTTCATTCGATTTTTTTGCAAAGTAAGCTATTTATGACGTCACACGACAACATTTCCTATACATCCCCGCGGAACAGGAAAATATTTTGGAAAAATTAGTTTAATATTTTGACATGCAATTCCATGGTGATGCCACATGCAAATGTATAGAAAGGTCGTCGTGTGACGTCATAAATTGCTTTACATACAAAAAATTCTGAAGTGACCTAACCTATTTTACTTCTACTAGCCTTGACTACGCCATTATTTTATGCATCGCGGTGGTGCACAAAACAATAAAAATTGGGTCTAGGGGGTGCTAATTTCTAAAAATGAGTATTGCATAAATCAAGCAAATTAAAACTCCACCATACATTGGAAAAACCAGGACATTTTCTCGCGAAGGGCGAAAAAATTTATGATTTTTAATCTTCGTTGACAAAATAGCTCCCCTTTATACTGTAGACTTAGGAGGGGCAGTTCCCCTTCTTAATACGTGATTTATCTGTCATCACGCACTCAGTTCGGAAGATTTGGTTTTAGGCGTTTTAAACAGAAAAGGCTAATTTAAACATGGCCAAATTTCGATTTCTGTAACCATATGATAATCTCAGATCCTAAGGTTCAATATAGCAAAAAAAGGATTCGGAAATACTCGATCAGGTTCGAAAACGTCCAAACAAATTCTTAAATGTTAAAACAGATTCGAAAATGCTGGAAAATAAGACACATGTAATTGATCTCATATGACAATGAAATTATGTTTCTCCCAATGAATTAAATATTTCTTTTTGGTGAAAACACGATCTGGTGTGTTTTCAAAATATTTAGGGGGTGCTTAAGCACCCTAGCACCCCCCTAAATACGTCCTTCAACACACCACCGCCCGGTGGTGTGTTGGTGCGCTAGCTTCAGGAAGCGTGGTGCGTTGCTCTATCTATCTTCCTGTCTGACGCCCGAACGCGAAATGTGAAATGCAACAAAAAGTGCATTTCAATGTTTCATTTCATTCTGCTTTTGCTTACAGCCATGAGCAGCTGTGGTGGGACCATTTTATTTCCTGCTGACTGCAATCACAGTTCAGAAGAGTAGGCTTATACCTTAGGAGAGTAGGAGCTAAAGATATTGATTTAGCTGCCATTTAAGATTTGTTGTTGATAGGGGAGTAAAACCGCCATACTAGAAATAGTTCGTCCGAATAAATTCAGTGACTCTGCTCTGCTGCTTATATCACCAGGTGCATTCGGTGCAGCTGAAATTGAAATTGCTGAAAAGTCCTGTACATTGTTATTTCAATGTTCGGTGATAACTCAGTGTTTGATTGAGGATTGAGCATTAAATAAACAGGTAGGAGTTATTTAATCTTTACTGTTGACTGTTCCTTTCTTGTGTTGTCAGTTGTTAATTGTATCTGATATTTATATTGATTGCTCGTCACATTCCCAAGGTAAAATCTTGTGAATGTGGAATTTTGGTATTATGTGTTAAATTATTCCTTAAAACATAAAAAACTTTTCAATCTGGCTGGAATAGTTTTGAAGTTGTAGTCAAGTGGTCAGTAGTTCTGTTGTAGATCATAGATATTGAGTGGACTAATTAGTGATTAGACATTTTATATGTTTGTGAAGTTTTAATTCCAATTTAGGAGATTTGTTCATGCTGCATGCTTCTTTCCAGTTGTTGTATGTTAAATCTGCGTTAATCAATTAGTTGTTAGTATATTTTATTGTTTTATTGTTGACATTCCAAACGTTATATAGTCACTTGCAAATAGAGGAGTCTCACAATTGGTGCCAGGTCACCAAATTAACATGAATAGGTATTGAAATGACTCCAATGCCTGTCTGTGTTATCCTTGAATTGTGGGGAAAGGTCTATTGCAAAACCCAATTTATTTTTGGTTAGTTGCCAATTTTCCAATTAAAATTTAAAAGTAAATAGAAAACAAAAAATGATGGTAAACTTTTCTGTCCTAGATTTTTTTCATTCTTCAGATTCAGATTAGCTGTCGTTACATTCTCCATTACATTAGTCTCTGTCATCTGTTTAGAATTTCATTAATCATTAAATGCAATTTTTAAGTTTCTAATGCCCAATAGTACCACGTTAATAATATTTTTATGTCAATTTAAATTCGTGTATTTTCTTTTTTCCAATCTAGATATCTAGAAATAATAATTTGTCTCCGTTCGTCAAGCTTCAACCTCTTAACATGGTCTTTATCAGAAAATCGGTCTATAAGGTTAGTATGTTCAATGTTTAATACACACTCTTGCTCGACTTCATTGTATTGACATTTAATTTGATGTTACCCCTATTTATGTATACTGGGTCACCAGTAGTACATCTATCTATTGAATATTTACTTTATTTTTAAAATATTTTTGCGTCGACATTATGGTTTAATTTTGAAATATGCTACTACTAGCCCAAATTGGTTCTAGGTCATTTTGTATTTTTCATGTCTATTTTAATTTAGTCATTTCTCTGGCAAATGACTAGACTATGACTATATAGTGACGTAATCTGGTGGTTTACACTTTAATTAAATTCGTTTATATGTTTATGCCACAAATGCGGATATTGCAGGGCTACTAATAATCAACAAAAAACGTTTCTATAGAATAACATACCTAAGTTAATAAACTTTAAAAATGTTGAAACTGAACCGAAAACTGAATACACCATTGCAAAACGGAAATATAATGGTAGAGAAGTTCATATTTTTAACTTTTCGATCACTTTCCCTATCAGAGGATGACTATTTAGTGTAAGTGTATTTAGTAGTTTGGCCGTGAACCGTGGAGATGTCAGCTTTCAATATCAGTCGAGCTGTTATTACAAGACCTTGTTTGAATACAATTGAAGTTGAATCGATTTTCAGTATTTTACGGTACCTACTAATGTGTAATCGAAGACAATAGGGATTGATTTGTGTACCATTCAAAGGCATTACGGTTTTGGCTCTACTATTACAATTACTACAACCTCTTTGCCTTGGTCATGTCAGCTTCCGTTCTAGCTATTGCATGACGTTGCGTGATGAATATAACCGAATTAACGTCAATTTAGGTATAAACTTTAGAACCGCTCCCACAGGGGGTATGGTCGATGTTGCCAACTTACGAACTTAGCCATTCTTTTTACCTTAAGATTGTATCCTGAAAATTTGAACAGTCTAACCCAAACCGTTCGAAAGTTATTGTGCACAGGGTTTTCCGGACAGACAGACAGAAAAAGTATTCGTATACAGAGAAGCTGACTGAACTTCTCTGAATAATTTGTGGTACTTTTTAGAAAAGCGAAATCCTCCTCTACAACTTTTCTATGGAAGTATTATTTATTTTCGAATTAAAATGTCTTAGTTACTATCAAAAATACTTACATTACAATATAAATATTTATACAATATAAATGTCCATTTATATGTATACTTAGAGCCATAACAAAGAAATAGGACATAATCTAGTGTTATCTAGTTAGCAATAATAAGCTGACACATTAAGCACGTGAATCAAATTATTCTCTCTGTTTTATTTTTTACATATAATCCTCAAATGATTTATTTTGGCTTTTATATTTGCTCACGAATTGATTATTTAAATTGGTTTTATCAGGACCGAGCACGCGTACTTGTCAGGTCAAAGCTACCTGAGTTTTCTCATCTGAATGAAGAACAGTTCCATACGGATCTAAATATAACATGGCAGGAGTGCTTGTCAAACCGTGGGGTTAGTTTACTTAACGTTTTTCTTTAACTAGGTTCTTTCTCATTGAAAAATAAAATATTTTGTGTGGCTCATTTCCAAGATTGAAGTCTCGGAGTACAACCATGTGGTGAAAACTAAGAAGACGAAGTGCTTTGTCACCGATACGGTTGAGGAAATGACTTTGTGCTACAAACGGGACGTCGTCTTGCGCATTTGGATATGCAAATACGTCCCAAATCGTCCTTCAAGAAGACCACAAAGGCCTCGGGCTAGCGAATTGTTAGCCGAAGATAGGTCCTTACTCAGTGAGGATTCTGCTGGAGAACCAGAGGATAGCCAGGATGAAGGAGAAGGAGACGGAGAGATTGATGAGGATCCAGAGGACGTGTATTTTCGTCCACCAGTTGCAGTTTTGCGACGACATGCTGTGACTGAAACACTGCCGCCCAGAAGGGGGCGTGGACGCCCTAGGAAAGTTCCGGCACGTTTTGTGGAGGCGCCACGCTCTGTGGAGGTGCCACGTTCTGTAGAGGTGCCACGTTCTGTAGAGGTGCCGCGTTTTGTAGAAGCCCCGCGTTTTGTGGAGGCGCCGCGTTTTGTGGAGGCGCCGCGTTTTGTGGAGGCGCCACGTTCTGTGGAGACGCCATCTCCCGAAAGTCACAACTCTCCAGAAAGAGTTGAAGAGTCGGAAACAATTCCTCTCCATTCATTAGCAAGAACCTTGCGGTCATCCACAATCCAAGGAAAGTTGTACAAGCCATATTCCAAGTTTCCAAACTTTGCTTCAAGAAGTGCGCTGGCACAGAAGAAGAAGAACGATGATCTTCTGGCAAAATTGCCGCCACATGTCAAGAAAGTTCCAATAACTTTCAAAGATTCTGGAAAATATTCAAAAGCAAGTGAGTCCATGACTTCAAAATTTCGGAATAAATCAAGCTTTTCTGATGAGACGGGAAACTCTCAAAAAGAGTCGACTAAGATATTTCTTCTTCATAATGGTCGTAATGAAACAGCGGGTCCTTCGTCTTCGCAAATTGTGCCGGTGGGAACTTCTCATCGTGTCATAGACTCGGCAGCCACAGGAAGCGACGCTTTAGACAAGGACCCGCCTCTTGCTGTGTCACCCTTAAAAAGATGTCATTCGGGTAATGGAGGGAGTTTGCCCAGGAAGAAATTTGCTTCTTCTGTCAATGTAAGCAATTTTCCGCTTGGAACATTGGCCTCATGTGCAAATAACGGTCAATGGGGAGCTAAGGATTTGGCATCTTCATCGACTTCTCGATTAATGGATTCTAAATCGCTGACGATTGTACCCAATTCAAAAAAATGGGGAGGGCCACCTACTCATCCTCCGCCAGGAGTTATGCAGGAATTAGTTAAGCGTCGGGTGGATTTACCTCGTGGCGAAACGGTGGCAACTGATCTCACTTCAAACACCATCGTTGACCCGGATGCAGAGGTCCAAAAGCAAAAAGCGGGCACATCCTCAGTCCTGATGAACGGAGCTGCTATTGGTACCGAGGAGCTAACCGCATTGCAAAATGCTTTACTGTCAGAAATGCCCAAACTGGAGGTAAATTGTATTTCATCCTCTCTTATCATTGAACCGTTACCCATTTTCCCAGATTCTTGAAATAATGACTATTGAAATGGAAATTATTTTACTTGATAGGCGCAAGTACCAAACTCTTCAGAAGGATCCGAAGGTGATTATGAACACGATTCATTTTTATCGGAAACTTTTGATGCAGAATTTTTATCCGACAAATATGCAAATAAGCATGGGGGGCGGATTTCAACTGTGGCAGTTAAGCACGGAAGGGTTGTCAAGGCTAAAAAGGTTAATGTTCGAGAGGAACTTCCTTCATGCTCTCGTAATATGGGACTGGCCATCAAAACCAATGGGAAACAGCAAGTGCACCGTTTGAAAAAAGTAAAAACTCGAAATGCTGCAATGAACCCTGGACCAAGTAACCAAGAAGCAATGGATACCAGTGATGGACAACGACAAATACAGGTGCCTCCAGCACCTGTAGCTCCGGCAAATGTAGTCCCGGCAGCTGCAGCTCTAAATTTAGAGGCTCCACAGCCTCCAAGGGCCGATCCGGAGGGATATGCATCCCAGGTTAGTAAATATTTATATTGGTTTGTCATTGATTTTTGAGTTGCTCATAATTAATGGACATACAATAAACAATAAATCAACTTAGTGCTCAATTTAAGAAATTAAAATTTATTGCCATTTATTTTAGGACGACGATGATGATTCCGATTTGGAACATGACGATTTAAAGTTTAAAAGGGCAGTATATCACTACTGGAAACGGATTAAACCGGCTGAGGTATTTATTCCTAAAATGAATCAAACTTTAATCTATGCAAATGCCTCAGATTAAAATAATTAGTATTTGCTTTCTAATTTAAAATGAGAATACGGATTCATGCTATAAAATCAAACAAATAGTAGATGAATTTGAAAATTGGAGGAAAAATAATGTTTCTAGTAAAATATAACCATGTCAAAAACATAACCGTTAGCTATGGAGCACTAACTGCTCCGAACACATGCGCGCTAAGCTGTAAGATATACGAGCTAATGGTTTTAAGAAATAATGACAGTGTTTTTTTTTAAATTAGAAATTGTAAATTAGCATCACAATTGATTGTCATATGGTTTTGTATGTTGTAATTAATTTGATTTGTTTGGTGATAATTTTCGCTTTGTTCAGGTTCGACAAATGCAGATTGAATTGAGAAATCTCCGTGCAAACACACACAAGGAGTACAGTGTGTGTAAAGAAATTCCATACACTTATACGTCTTTAACCACTGCACTCAGAATTTAAGTGGATTTTGTTTTTGAACTCGGGAACATTTAAAATGTTGACATTTGCATTGAAATTTGGACGGTTTTCAATTCGTAAATTAGACCAGTATCTTCATCGAAAACTATTGAGAGACAGAAAAGGAGTGTGTCCGGTATTGTATTAAGACTTTTGATGATAGAGGAGGAAAAATTATGCAATTGAAATTATATATAGTAAAAGTTGATAAAAAACTGAGAGGGAATAGGTCCCCACTCAGCTTTTTCTTATAAGTTGGTCCAGATCAGACACAATTTTTTAATTATTTTTGCCTATGATGTACCCCATAAAATCCCAGAACAAAATTCCCAAATCGGGGTTTCCATATAAAAGTTAATATCTAACAAATTAAAGTTTGGCGCTTTTTTTTGTTTTTCATTGTTTAAAAATCAGGGTTTCATTTTTACCTATAGCTTCCGTACCACTTTAATCCCATTTTAAGGACTTTTTAATGGTACCAAAATTGAAAAGTTGTACATCGTTCTGCCTTTTTTCGACCAGGGATTTAATCTACAACAATGTAGAGACCAGAAAGGAAGGTGTCTGATATCAAGTTAGGACTTAAAGATGATAGAAGAGGAGAAACTACATATTATAGTAAAAAGCATACAGTAAGCGAAGCATAATATGTTATCGAGATAAAATTGGGAAAAGATTTACATGGGTCACAAACCGAACCTGGAGGGGCCGCACGGTGGGGCCAAAATCTGGTCTTAGGTTAACGACATTGACTATTGACAATATCACGTTTAGAGGAAGACTGAAGGATGTTTTTCCAAGTTGTTTACCCAGGGGAAACAACCTATAAAAATTCATTATACTTTTTTCAAAGGCAACGGAAATCAAGATTTTATAATTTGATAGGTTGATGTAATATGCAGTTTACCTCCTCTATTATCTCCAAGTACCAACTCGGTACCCGGCACCACCTTTTTCTGTATAACTAGTTGAATCCTAGCACACAAAGTGTGATAGAAAATGTTGCAATCAGTAAACTAGCGACTGCGCATTGGCCCGAATTTCATAGACCGTTGATTGGACTCAGTAGTCTAGTCCTTGCTTATTAGTTACAAAATATTACCCTTACTCATTAATTACAAAATATTACGGACAAATATACAAACCTTTATTCAAGAATGGTGAAAGAATTCCATGCGCATGTCCCACTTTATGTTTAAAACATTAAGTTTATGTAGAGTAAAGATGATATTTAAATACTAAAGCATTTAGCTTCGTTCTCCTTTTTTAATTTGGAAATACCGTCTGGTTGAAAAGCCGTAAAGGAATGAAAACGCCAAATTTCGATGCAAATGTCAACATTTTAAATGTTTCCGAGTTCAAACAACATGACATTTTTAGTTTCTCGTCCCCGCCGTGTCGTCAGTAGTGTGGACTGTGGACTTCTGTACAACTCTGTCTAAATGACTCCTAGCTCCAAAACAACTTCTGCCAGCCTGACTTCAACAAACCCTTTGACTTCGTGTAATTTATTACACCCACTCAAAGCTTTTTCTGAAACCTGCTCCCAGTCGTATGTGAATTACTTCTGCTAAACATTATCTTATGAGTGTGTTAGTTAAGAATTTTGTATGAATTGCTGGTTTATTTAATAAATAAGCTTATTAAAGTAGAGTATTATTATTCAGTGGTATAACTTACCATTTCATTTTCAACACAAATCATAAAATCATAAAAATAATGACATTTCAATGAAGGTAACAATATTTGGCACATTTTTACATCAACACGACATAAACTGCATTTTAGATTGTGTCTTACTAATTATCAAGCTTTATGGGGAAGATTATTGAACAAAATGCACCTTCAGTGCATGAATGTTTAAACAGTTAGTCCACAGGTGCAAAAGCGAACAAATATTTTTCTTTAAAGACTTTTTCTATTAAAATTGAAAGTAGTATTTTGTGTAACAGCTAGAAAATTAATATTGAATGTAATATTTGTAAAGGTATATAAAGGACGGTGTTATTCTTATCACAAATTAAAATGATGTAGACAACGAAGTAAAATCCCAGCGAAGATTGTTAGAAATGACATGGTTGGTATTGAACTGCTACTTGCTTTGTCGCCTATAAACAATAGAAGTAAAAAGAAATAAACACTATGAATAAACCACGACTTCATTATTTCATAAACATCGTTTTGATGTGCATATGTCGTAGTATAACCATCCCTTTAGTACGACAGCGCTGCTGTCCTAGTACAACTGCCCCGTGGTAGTTATACTAGTTCAACCGACCCCGGGTTCTCAGTACAACTGCCACCTCTTTAATATACTGAAAGAATACATATTAATGCATTTCTTAGTCAAACAGTAGTCACTAGGAGGGTGATTGCACTAGAACACCGGCGCGGTTGTACTAAAGGGGTGCCATATTATGAAGTTATACTACAACATATTATTTTACTTAGTTTAAGAGCGAGCACTGACTACCTCAATAAACTCGCACCACTCACAGTATGCACAGTAAGTATCCAGTGTATCCCGCATTCGTATTATGGTTCCGCTGCGACTGTGGCAGCGGAACGGTAATAAAATCGTTGTACCAAGTCCTTGATATGATGATGGCATGGCCATGGTAATGCCAGGCAGTGTAGAAAACAAGAAGGTTAATTAATGTTTTCGATAATGTAGCCCAAAGCAGTTTACCCGAAGTCCAACACATGTAATGTGCCTATGTCATGTCGGGTGCCTTTCAAAGTTACCCGATACAGGCACATTACCTTCGGGTGAATGGTTTTGGGGTACATTATCGAAAACATTAATTAAAACAATATAATATATACATTGGTAGCATTTTGGTACTTCGTGGATATGCTGATGGTATTAGACTGGTGCGGGATGGACAGGGACTTAGATACTGTGCAAACTGAAATGGCCGTTGTCTTGATGGTAGTGAGCGTTGGCTTTTACCATACTATCCATGACTTTTACCTATTATAAACCATAAATACAAACGAGTATATAAATTTTACCATGTACCAATGGCACTAACTTTAAACTAATCTGTAGTAGATCTCTACAGTGTCCCATTTCAGCCGGCTAACAATGATTTTGACCAGCCAGCCGTCTAAACCGGCTAAAATGGCTAGTGGACAAAATGGCCAAAAATCACGATTTTTTAAACTTACTGCCAAATCAAGAATGATTGTCTTAGTTCACAGAGCCCCATTTCACCATTTTTGGCCATTTTAGCCACTGGCTAACAAAGAATTTCAACCAGCCGGCCGGTCATTTTAGCCAGCCAGTTTAGCCGGCTGGTCACCGAACACTGGGTACCTATGTATGTATGTTATATGGGGTGTACTGCCTCACTACTGAATGATAGCACTGGACACAGGCCTCAATCACAGGCCCATTAGCAACTCCCTCAACAATGGCATTGATGTTAGTTAATGCCAGAGAAGCCTAAGGCTGTCATTTACGAGTCACTATTGTGGGACTATTATCGGAAGTTTACTAGCCCAACATAGATAGGTGGTCCAATTTACTCTTGTATGCTCATGTATGCGAGGTATCCATATGATAACCCTTGTAGTTTCGTGATTAAACCTTTAGTACCTATATACTAAAGTAACTTCCTGTTTTGGCACACGCTTTTGACATAAGTAATGACTGTAATGAGTTTCTGTTTGATACAAAATAAGCATATATTGAGCAATCACTCAGTTGTTATCTGTGGTAAAGGTTTATAAATTCATAAAGTTTACGCTGTATAATTATGTCATTTAAGTAAATCTTGCCCTGAACTCTGAACTCATGTATTGCAACCTAGTAAATAGGAAAGTACTTTAACAAGAATGTTTGTAGGAAATGGCCTAACTTTTGAATGAATTAATTCAATTGAAGTTGTGTCTTACCTCTTACCTGGAATTTGGGTATTTGAAATCTAAAATAAAACTGCTGCCCGAAAAAGATTTAATGCCAATCCATGAAAGACACTCGTATTCAATAAAAATCATGCTAATTAATGAATACTTACCTTGTAGACGAACTGAGGTTTCGTAAACGGACATTATAATTCTCTTAAGAAAATCTACATTTTGGTCAGTCAACATTTTCTCAAGTTGACAAGGTCCAAAATTGGGTACAAAACAAGGCGACGTTCTGTAACGTTCTGTAATGAACAAACGTAAAATTAGGTTTAGAAAAGCCAGCACCAGACTTTATGGCTACAATGGAACTTAAAATCAAGAAATATTTGTCAAAGCAGAATAGTTTACCGGTATCAGTAAGTAAGATGGCTGGATACATTTTGGACTCTGTTCTGACGTGATGATTCCAAAACTCGGTTTGATCCGACCTTAAGAAATGAAATTCGGCTGCTGAGTTGTGCGTCAAATTCGAAAAAGGAAATTTAATCAGGCGTGGATCGGACACCAAGGCGTCATTGGCTTTTGTTTGCTTCATTGCCTTTGTCCAGCCTTGTTCAAAGGCCGCCACAAGCGGATTATCCAGAGCGTCATCTCTATGCACTACCCCCAAAAAGTCTCCTGTAAATTCAGTGTCGGCTATTGTTTTGTATGCTGAGGGGAAGGACTGCAATAAATATAAATCACCAAAGTTACTGGAAATTGTAGATGGAACCAAACATCCAAATCTGTCAGTACTTAAAAGTACTTACCTTGGAAAAGTCACTGGCGGTTTGACTACGAGGTGTATTGTTATAGTTCATAATATTGTCCAAAACGATAGCTCCTCGGAAGGTCTTCCTTCCCTCCATAAATCCAGGCAGCCATTTTCTAGAAATCTCACCTGCCCCTACTTTTGAGGAAGCTGGGTGTTCATTTTCCTGTTACAAATAAATGTTCAATTCGTACATGACAGTAATAATAATGTAATACTCTTGACGAAAAGGAAGAAAGAAGCAAACTGCTTTTGATCAAAATCAAATCTTTTAAATAATAAGTACAAAATGACTTCGCCTACATCTTTTCCCAGAGCGGTATCTGATGCGACGATAATAACACTACTGTCCAATTTTACTCTGGCATCCCGAATGTCCTTGGCCAGGACATCGGCAATGACGATGAGAGCTACAACCCCCGAACCATTGTCGTCCATTGGATTGTTTTCTGATGGCTCAGTGTCATAGTTGGCAATTAACATCAAAGGCTCGTCCTCGGATTCCTTGCGTGTCCCCTTGTAAGTGACAATATAATTAAATCCCTGGACTTGAATTTCGTTCCCATTGGAATTCTGGTAGATGGTCGTGTTGTACGACTGCTCTTCAAAACTACCATTTGCCTGACCGGCAATTTCGAAGAGTTGTCTTTTCAGATATTCTCGGGTGGACATTTTATTCTGAGTTCCAAGTTGAGTAGAAGGATTTCTGACTTTATCTAAGGCAGCATCTTTATTTCTGAATATGGACAGAATGTGCTCTCTTGTGATTGATGCAGATCCTCCGCTTGGAATATCTGCCCCACTGTTATCTAGAAATTGGCAGTAACAGTCAGTTGTAAAATCATTCTTTTGAGATGCAAATGTATTCAGGTATACCTTCTAATATATTTCTATGATATATGTGATAAATGTATATCACTGCATCCTGAAAATCATGTTTTATCCTATCCCACAATACAATGAAGAACCAATAAATGCTGACGGTTGACAACACAGATTTAGGATGGTAATGGTAAGCTTGTACATGTATTTTGGTACATTATATAAATATGTCCAAGAACCTGGTCCACCCTCCTCAATTTTGTGCTAATGAGATTTAGATTCGTAACCCACAACAATGTAAACAATGGATTTTTGGCGTCGCAAGTAGCCACATTCAAAATTTCGTGTTTTACATTTGCAATGTGTGGCAGCTAGTTGACTTAACTACTTTTGACATAAAAAATATGGAACTTATTCATACCATATTATGTCGATATTATTGGTAACACTTTGTACAAACCTACTTAATTATAGATGACTATTGCCATTTCTTGGAGTGGGAGTACAACATCACAAAGAAATTCAAGTAAATGACTCACTGTCTATGCGAGAGAATGACAAATATATTTGTAGATTCATTGCTGAATGAAGGCTAGAGTTAGCATAACACATCATCAGTAAATGGCATGATATCATATTTAAACTTCAGTCTGGTCAATGATATATTGATTTTGATTATTATGTCTGATTTTGTCATATTAATGTTGGAATGTCCAGGGAAATGCCAACCAGCGTTCAAATTGATACAAGGACATCAAGGATTTAAGCCACACGGGCTCTGGAAGTCGCATCTTTAATTTATGTTCAGGAAATGTTAACTGTTTTAATGGTCTTTTATTGAACTCAGTTAAACCATCATAAACCATGGTGCATGGTAAACATTCCCTTAATAGTGTCATGCAAATAAAGTTCCAAGCAGCTTTTCGTATTAAAAAAATGTATTAAAAATGTGTTATGATACTAGGCCACCAGTACTGCTTTAAATTTCAAAACATTTCTGTGTAAAATTTTTCGGTTCAATTTCGAAATAAATTAATATTAACCCAGAGTAATTCATTGTTTTATGTAATATGCAGTGCATAAGGGCTTTTTAGCATTTAGAAACACCCTACCACACGTATATCTTAATATAGACAGGTAAATTTATTGCTTTATCTAAGACGGTAGTTATAATATGGAGATAAGTAAATAAACAATCGTGTTATTATGAAAATTTGCCTTATTATGTTGCTTTTTGTTGTTGTATACATGAACATGCATGGACAGCTTAACCAAAAATGTTGAATATAACATGAAATAATAAACTTCACTCTTGTCTGGATTACCATTTAACATCTTTCGATATTAAGCCAAAGAAATGCGGGTGTCTAAACGTTTCGAAATTCAACAGTAGTACTGATGGCCTAGTTCTAAATAATTCCTCAAGCGTCAAGATTTAGCAAAGTGTAAAACATAGACTATAGCTGCAAATGTACATGATCGTACTCTTGTACTTAAGGCGTTCAGTATTTACATCCATTGCATTTGACTTGACTTGAAACTGTTTCGTTTCATTGCTGGGTTAAAGTAAGGCAGTGCAGTGGTTGCACAAATGCCTATCAATTTTTGTTTTAATTAGGTTAGGTTAGGTTAGGTCCTTCGAAAGCGAGTCCTAGTATGTCCTGTGTATGGCTACGGATTTGCGTCCTCAATATCCCTAATCTAGAATTTATCTAAAATCTCTCTTCCCCGTTTTGCTACCTCGACGTACGAAATTACTTGCCACTACACTGTCACTGAATGAACATTATTATCGCAATCATTTGTTGACACATTTTATGCATTCCATTATTTACATTTCATAAAACAAAAACAAAGTTTTAATGTAGCCAATTTATCGCTGCAGGGTTAGGCACACGGAAAACTTAATTACTAATTGAGGACATTGATAACAGTGTTAAAAGCTGTAATATAGCTTGACAGTTTATCGAACATTAGATTTTGAATAGCTTGGGCGTACGTACTACGTAGCTGCCTTATCAAATGTTACTATAATATTATTGTTATCTTCATGGCCGGGCCAGAGGTTTCAGATGTGCTGTAAATGCCACATGCGGTAAATGTCTTAACAAACGAATCTGCCGATTTCGCTTAATCGCCTTCTTTTAATATACACAAAATCATTATTGCTATCACGCTTGAATTGAAACATTACATGTTTGCCATTGACAAAATATTGGGAAATCAAAAATAGATTAGGACTGGAAGTAAAAAGTTTCCAGCCCTAAAGTTCATATTGAAGTTGAAATTCAATTAATTACTATTAAATTTTATTGTGTGATGAATTACGCAGGATGAGCTACCGACAAGACTAAAATGCTACATCCTAGGGTGGGGCACCCCACCCGCCCCATCTTTACATGCAGGTTACAGAGTCGCAGCGAGGGGGGCCAGGGAACCCTATGACCCCTTCCGAAATTGAAAAGAAAAATAAAGATTTTTTGACTTTAAACCCAAAACTTTTATGAGCCAATAGCGCGAATATTGTATACATTTTCACTTATTATTGATCGGGCCTCTCCCGAAATTTTTTTTCTGGCTGCGGCCCTGTTAGAGGTTAGATTATGATAAAGTTAGGTTTGTAGGGTGGGGCCTTGCCCGCGTGAAACAATATAAACTTTCTGTTCTGTATTGTTTTTATTCGAAGTAAATCACGATTAATAAACAACTGGTTTGTGGACTCTGATGAGCTACTTAGTAAACCCTGTCTATAAATATTAAACGGAAAACCGAGCTACAGAAATACGTAACTGTTTTATCATAATGTATAGATTAGGCATTCTGAATTTTTCTGGAAATCTGACCTTGTTCAGTTCTTATTGTAAATCTCCGTCCCTTTTAAGCAACTCGCCATTGGTTGAAAAGCGTTTTTCGACGCAGAGAAAACATTTTTATATCTTGGTACCTATTATTCGATTTTAGTCTGGAAATCAAAACTAAAGAGTTTCACGTGATTTCAAAAGGGAATGTCGGAGTTTAAGTTTGAAAACTTGTTGGAAGGCAGCGGAGATAAAAAATAGGGCGTGGTATGTTTCCCTGGAAATTAAAATATAGATATAGCCTGATATAGAGATAGTCCATTTCTGATTTCTTGTCCCTCTGCGTAACTGCTACCGTAAATGCTTTAGTAAATGCGTCTTGTTAAGTAAGCACTGCATGACCAAACTTACAATTACAATACTTTTGGCTTTAATGTATCTATCTATTACAGGACAATGTGAAAATATACATGCATTTGTGAAATGCTAATTAAATTGATTGATCGATTGTCTATTTCATACCATACCATCATGCTTATTAATCACCATCGCTTATTAACAATTTATAAAATTTGGAATCAGATATTACCAGACATATATGAATATCTGAATATATAAGGCCCTGGTTAACTATTGTAATTCCCCCACGATGTGACATATGATATTTTACACCTTCATTCTATTTTATGATCTATGAGCCTCGTTTTACAAAAAAATAAGTTCCTCCTAGAAAGAAATTATTATTAAGGCCCAATAAGGGACGATGCAAGTAAATACTACTAATAAAAATCGGAAATGTTGAAATACTTACCAATAACCGCCGTGATTACGAGGACTAATAATGCCCCTGTCAAAGAAACTGCCATGGCGGAAATATCTTGATTATTGGAACCAATGAATTTTTATGTATTTTACAGTCCGAGAACGTTTTAAATAGCAAATGAGAATTTCTTCACCTGATTAAATAGTGACTTATTATTAGTATGTTTTTACGAAAACACTCTTTCAGTTGCGTCCTTGTGGTCTCATTACAAATTATACTAGCTGAGGATATGTTGAGTATGTTTTATATAAAGAATAAAGAAGTGTGTACCTAAATAATACTGATGTTAGGTGTAAGTCCTGTTGGTTTGGCTTCCTTTGCCTCAATGCCTCATTCATAGCATAGCATTAGCTCATCACCGTGATGATTGAGCCTCTTATTAAGAAGTGTTATCTAGGTGCATGACACGTAATACAGATACGGCTCTGGTACAATAATGGTTAATGCTTATTATTAGGGCGATTTAGGTGATGTAATTGTAATAGTTAACCCAAGATTATATTCTAGATTTAGAGGACACAGACAGGATATTGTAAATGTCGAATATGTCAAATAATGGAAGCCAAATAACGTATGTAACTTTGCAAATAACCTAGAATTGTATTCATTTGCAGTACACTCCTCGACTAAACACACATCACTGCTAGCCTTATTGGCTGAAGATAAGAATAATCTATCCTTAAAATACACATCCTCGCAAATACTTATGCTTTCCAGATATGTTTGTGAACCACATAATGATATTTACTGCAGGTGGTACTTGCAACGTTCTGTGAATACAAACCAAACCATAGATTGATATAACCTCTAACTCTGTATTCCAAAATGATGCTGCTTTTACTCCGACTGACTCCTCTTATCCCTATATACATATATTGGCAATATTTGCATTATGTTATAGATATTGAAAATGGAAACCCTGCATAAGGTAAAGTGTACTAATATAATATTATTACTGCGTGGCGATATGATGCTATATATTATTGGTAATAATAAAAGTACGGAATGATTAAACATTGATATAGGTGTGTAAGAATGTGAGAGTGAGACAACAGCTTAGAATGCTGTCGTCGTGTGAGTATGAACGACGATGACGAGATTGGGTGATTCAACGAGACTAACAGTGGCGATGAGCTGTGTAATACCGACAGTGCGAAAGTATTAAGGGTGGGTTTGTGAGCAGAATGGCAAAACACATTACGCTAACCTAACCTATTATGAGTGTGTATTTCTTTCGGACATTAAAAAAATATCATCAAATTTGAAGGTATTTGAGGTAGGAGACACACTTTGGAGAAAAGTATTTCTACTCGTATTTCATGCTTTGAGAATGGAAACTTAAAAAACGATTTCAGGTCTATCGATAAATAATGATTCCATTTTTTTGACATTTGTCTCAAAAGGTTTTTTTTAGAAAGATCTTAATATTATAGAAAGTGCGTTACTTCATGTACCACTTTTCCTGTTTTATCAACAGAAATTTTTAAAAATGTTACTAAAATTGATAATACTTTTTACAATTACCTTTTTCTAATTTGTTTTGGTTTCAAAAAAGCCAAGGCAGTAAGGTAGCGTATATGCAAAGCAAAATGACCATCTTCTTGATAGCATGCTTGAAAGCCCTCTTCTTGGACTTTCCTTAAAATGTTTTGTGAAAAATGGAAACATAATTAACACCCTCTTTCTGTACATGACCAGTACGTTTTATCTGGTGTTTGGGTTCGTAAACTGTAAATATAACCGTTTCTTGCCAGTTGTTGGGTTACTTTATTCTTCGTTTTTGAAGTAAATAAAGTACATACAATACGATGCCATTTTTTCCCTTACAACACCTACAAACACAGTACTAAGTTGTGCACAGCTTGAACAGACAAGAGCAAATAAATTTCAGAGTCAAAGACTTACATTCTATTTCATCTTGCATTCATTATGAGCAATCTAAATATTGATAATGCATAAAATGGTAATCTACATAGGCAGTAACTTTGATTAGGAGAGAAATGTTACAACAAAACACAATATTTTAAATGAACTATATGAGTGAATTGCCTACATTTATAGGGAGTTCATTTCCTTATAACGTGTTGACAAAAAGAGTCTGTGCTGAAAAAAGGTGTTGACAAAAAAACAGTCAAAAATGTTGTTGATAAAAAAACCGTCAAAAATGTTGTTGACAAAAAGGGTTGACAAAAAGGTGTTGACAATTAGGGGTTCTTCCTGTGCAACATATTTTGGGTAACTAAGGCAACGCCGGAAAGAATGGCAGCAAAAGTCATCACTCGTTACTTTTTAACATTGCATACAATTTGTGACTATGGAAAATCTCCCAAGGCTTAAATGGGTGGGGCTAAATTCGCCCCGAGCCGGCTACCGGTTGGACTTTATAAACTGGCAAATTTATAAACTGGCTGTTGCTGTAGTGGGCCTTTAGATAGAGATGTCCTTTAAGGCCTCCATTCCGAGTGGTGCATCTATAGATGCCGAGGTCCCCTCTCCTAGAGACGCTCGCCCGAGCGGGGCGGCTCTGGGGGACTTCCCTTGTAAGCAGTCTCATACGCGTACTAGTACTGCTCCATGGTCATAGCTCTTGTATAGATAATGTATACAATTCGCAGAACCCAAACAAGCAAACCGTCATCATCAATAACAGAGAATATGGAAACACTCACCTCGCAGTCACTTCACTCACCGTCCCTCTTCTACAGAACTGCTTCTGTAAACTTGGCTTGGTAAACAACTTGCGAACCAAAGCAGGTTGGGAATGAGCATTAAGACTTCATATTATAGTAGGTAATATAATATTATTATTGCCTTTGCGTCACATGTTTAATAAATGATATGTATAGGCAATGACAACTGATGCATTCTCATGCCATTTGTACATTTCCCTTAGTACTTTGTGGGGACAATAATCACAAATTACATCATTGGGGCATTAATATTCATGCATACCTTAATAGGTAGTTTTCAATCGAGAAGCCCAAGTTTCCGTGTATTAATGGTGAATAAATAAACTGTTGGCAAACAGGCGTATACGCAGGATCGAAGCGGGAGATTTAAAAAAAAATTCTGATGGTCTGGTTGTCCTTCGATAATAAAATGCACGCATATTTTGGAACGACATAACTTGTTTCAAATCTGCTTTTTGCTTATGGTAGCACATGTATTCAGCCACAATCAGTTATCATTAGAATCAAGGCAAATAGACAGATTCCTGTCTCTTCCTCCCCCCATCCCCTGCCCGTATCAGGTGGGTTCTGTAGAGAAAGTCCTATAAAATAGTTTGAAATTTTATATGGGACTTTCTTTTGAATTAGTCCCATTCCGGAATCCCATTCCTGTCCCAGATCAAACTGCTGGTAGTCATGAATATCCACCCTTCAGAAGTCAATTAACACCAAGCTAAATAGTGATATCTTGTCGATTTTGTAGATTCCACGATAAAATGTTTATTCCAAATAGTTAACTTCAATTCTTCACCATGTGTCAACATGCAGAACTAAATCAATTCCTAGTAGGCTGTAAAGCTGGAAAGAATGGAATATGTCATTTAATAATGAGTAGGGATGCATTCGGCAAGTCAGCTGGAAATACAAATTCAATATAATAACGTGACTTAAACAATACCTAAATAGTAATATCTTGTTGATTTTGTAGATTCCACTCACTACGCCATCTAAAATGTAGGGTTATAGTTGGAGTCTGTGGTCCAACAGTCTGGGCGGGAGTTGATGGTATTCATATAAGTTTGGAGTCAACATGCAGAACTCAATCAATTCCGCACCAGGTGACTGTAAAGCTGGAAAGAATCGAATATCACGATTAGGATTATACCCGATTAATAATTTTTTGGATTTCAATACAAATTGAATATAGTATTGTGATTTAAACAATACCTAAATAATGATTTGTGACAACTGTAGTTAACTGCACTCAGCACTGATGAATCCCACACGTGTATTTATAATGAAGTGACGATGGACGACCATTTCCATTATATTTTGACAATTTTTACGATAAAATGTTTCAAACTAATCACAACCCAATCAATTCCGCACCAGGTGACTGTAAAGCTGGAAAGAATCGAGTGTCACGATTAGGATTATACCCGATTAATAATTTTTTGGATTGCAATACAAATTGAATGTAGTATTGTGATTTAAACAATACCTAAATAGTGATTTGAGATAATTGTAGTTAACTGCACTCACCACTGATGAATCCCACACATGTATTCATAATGAAGTGAAGATGGACAACCATTTCCATTATATTTTGACAATTTTCACGTTAAAATCTTTCAAACTCATATTTTGACAATTTTTACGATAAAATGTTTCAAACTGTATTTAACTAATCACAATGGACAAAAATCCTCTTCTTTAGCCAATTTTCACTTTTGGGTTACAATGCAGTGACAATATTGTTGCAATGAAACGAAAATTGTATTCAACTAATCGTTGCTCTAGAGAAGCTATTTTATATTGCATTTGTCTCCCGCAGTTTCAGAGCATGTTAATACCAGCGCGGTGTGTAGTCTCTTAGATAGCTCAGCTCATTCACAGTTCTCTATGTTATACGCTGTCTGTCTCACCTGCCGTACTATTACTGTCTGCCTCACCTGCTGCACTTTTATAATTTCCACAAAGCAGGGGATGCGTCGAATTTGAATTTTAATGATAACTGGTTGATCCTGAATATATATGCTACCATATGCAAAAAACAGATTTGGAATAAGTTATGTCGTTGCAAAGATATACGTGCTAATAAAGTACCAATAAAATTAGTGGACGACCAGACGACCAGACGATCGGACAGAGTGACGGCGACAAATTCATAAGGATACTAAGCAAAGCTTCGATCCTAATAACTAGTCAACATCGTCATACATGTCTTAGTACACGGGTTTCTACGACTTACATAGAACGGAAAGCCGTTACAGAAAGCTCAATGGTAGATGGACATCAAGGGTCAAAGGTTATAGACTTACTTCTTCATTTGTACACAAACCAAAATTTCATGATTCCACTCCCAATCACATCAAATAAAATTCTACAGCCTATTTATTGGGAATTTAGGATAAGTTTTTCCGTATTTGAAGCAAGCTTACAAAACTGCAGTCTGTCAGTCAGTTTTTTGGCGCGATAACTGTAGTAGAATTTGATAGATATTGACTAAAAATGACTTAAACATTAGTTTAAGACCAGTTTAAAATGCATTTGCATCGCCAGCAAACTATTATGCAGCGTTTTTACTAGGGCGAGCTTCTGTAACGTGTTTTAAGTAGATCTTGCAATTTTTTTTAATTTTCTTTGTTGTTGAACAATAAAGTACACTAAGTTACACTAGTACAAACCTAATTAGTTCGGTTTTAACGAAAATAAAGACATATTTAACGAATTTCCAAAAAATCTACCAATTAACACACAGTGCGCTGTATACTCCCCTTTTATGTATCTTTCAAATACGGAACACCTTATCCTATATCCCCAATACAACATTTGATCTTTCTTCAACCCACATTGCTAGTTGTTCTATCTTAGCTATCTTATTGTATTCTTTCTGTTTTGCACCCTTATTGCATTTGACATGCCCAAGTAGCTCCCTAAAGACTCACGAACGAACCTACAGTCACCATGGAATTATGACAAAGTAATGTTCTAATTTTGTGTGCTCAATGTTGATGAACAAACAAGATGGTATCACTGTAAATGCAATAGTGCTTCTAGAGTAAGTTTACATTTAGAGCTGCAAATCACTTTTCCATTTTATTTATTCATAAGTTTAAATCGTGATCATCATTTTGCTGACAAAATTAATTGCATGTTATTCCATTAGTAGGGAATTTCATTGCTTAAAACCCATTCTGTGATTTTCGAGCCCGTTCTTCATTTATCAGGTTAGCAAGTCGTTCCATTCCCTGTAATATAAAAAATAATTTTTAGAACACATATTTTAATTAATTTAAAACAATGAACGACTCAATTGGCTTACAACGGGCTAATATATATTGTACTTGTATCATCACTTTGCTATTAGTACACGAGTTTAATGATTAAAAGCCCTTCATGTATTTAGAAGTCAATTTCGGAGGGGGCAATGACGTCATGCAACCATATGTATTAGGCATATTCGCAAGAAGCGCAAAAAGCTTTGGCTTATTTTGTCTAAAATGAGTCAAAAATAGCCTAAAAATCTCGTGTGGAAGGTTTTAGCATTTAACATCCAATATTCGGGGCAATTGGGACGAGTCCTTTCCAAGTCAAACACAAATACTGATTTGAAAAATTTCTAAATCTTATTATGTAATTTTTTGAAATGATGAGGTAACTGGCTGCGTGCACATTTTTTGGGTTTTTAGTTCACGAATCCTGCAATTTATTAGGTGAAAGTAAATAAAAATAGATATCTTATTAAATATCTAATGCTGCTTTAATTTATGTTCATACGGATGGAACATTCCCCACATATGTATATTATTACTATAATAACCAGCAACAATAATATAAGCGACGATACAAAACAAAAAGGGAAAAGTGTTAGAACGTATTTTACTTCTATAATTAACACATGTGAAAAGGACTTATCAATGTCAGGATAAGTCATTAGTGAAATGATTTGTTATGCAAAAGCAACTAGAAGCTCTTACTTGTGTTGTTATTAATAATTATTTGAGTGGAACCAGAAAGTATTTGCAAAACATTGGGCCCTGTCTCAATTGAGCCATTCCAACTAGAACCTTCCATTCTCTAGTATTTCGATGGATTTGTTCATTCTGTGTTCTGTACAGTAAAAACAATTTCATCAGCAATTTTACAGTTGGTAAAAATCTATTTGATATCAAAGTTGAAGTGGGATTTTGAGGGATCGACTTCGAGTTGCCAAAATAGATATTAATTTCCGACCGTACAAAAGATTATTATTAAATAAACTATAAAAAGTAAAAAATATCATTGTATACGATAATATAATAGCGGAGTAAATACATGCGTCCTTCCTATTCCCATTTACATAATAGTCATTTAAATTTAAAAAAACTTGTGAGTTTATATGAAACCTCAGTTTTTATTTCAAAGTGAAAAATTATTCCATTGAAGCAGTAGCAAGATGCATTTGTGGAGACGGGCGTTTGTGATGATGGCTCTTTTATCACAATTGGAACAGACATTGGGAATGCTTAGAACTGTGAAAAATGTGGCAGAAGGGAGGATAATTTTCAAGTTGGAATGCCCATTGTTGGAAAGAAAAAAGGGAAGTGAAGGAAGTGGGGAGGAGGTCGAAGTTGATTCTGTCGTTTGGTTCATAATGGGAGAAATGGCAATGGTTGGATCTACTGTCGAATACAATCACAACAAGTATAGCTATTATCCTTCAACAGGCGAA
This sequence comes from Tomocerus qinae, assembly GCA_020055645.1. Taxonomy (NCBI): domain Eukaryota; kingdom Metazoa; phylum Arthropoda; class Collembola; order Entomobryomorpha; family Tomoceridae; genus Tomocerus; species Tomocerus qinae. The sequence goes on along the minus strand of CM034548.1, from coordinate 2,750,547 downwards.
CTGGGCATTTTGGTAACCATATTTGTTATGTTTCATTTACGTAAGAATTGTTCGTTTTTGTGGTCACTACTTAAAGTAGCGTGTCTACTCTGTAGCTTTTTCTTTCTGTCGTTTTTCCGGAAATCCCTGTGCACAATATAAGCAACGGTAATCATAGTAGAAAAATGCCTAGTTTCAGGCTTAAACTTGGTATATTATGTGTGATTTTTAAAATTAAACTTAATTTTTAAATTTAAGGGATGCATAATTCAGAAGACTCAGATTGTTTTTGCCACAAATGGGAATGTTGCTATAGGTAAACAGCGAAAATTATTGGGAATCGAGAAAATTCGTACTGTTTTGAGAATGTCCTAAAGGATCTGAGATTACTGGTCCTACACCCATATAGTAAATGTAAAAAAGATTCATCGAAACTTATTCTAGAAGTTATATTTTGAAAATTTCACAATTTTGTCGAAGGCTTGAAGATATCATCGCTGGAAACTAGAAATATCTACATACTACATATTTCTGTATTTGTATTTTGCGAACCGTATATCTTCCAATCAAAGACAAAATTGTGAAATTTTCAAAATATAACTTCTAGAATAAGTTTCGATGAATCTTTTTTGAATTTACTATATGGGCGTAGGACCGCAGTAATCTTGAATCCTTTAGGACTTTCCCAAAAAAGTTAATGGGGAATATGACAGTCGAGAGATCATTTTTACGTTTCTATGCACCGGACTTTAATTAATTAAACTACATTATTTAAATGGGCGTACAGGTCTGTCTAGTGGTCTAAACAGCCGCTTCTCAGGCTGAGGTCTGGAGTTCGAATCTCTGCACTCTAAAAAAAATTCAGCACAAGCAGTTGAGTAAACTGCCTTTTGATCAACCTTGTTTAAAAATTTGGCAACTGATGTTTAAATTTAACTCAATGGGTTGAAATGTGTAAATGTTGAATGATATTTTAGCAATGGTTGAGTTTATTACAGTTATCTTCAACGGTTAGATATAATTTACTCAACCATTGCTGATTATTAAATCATTGCCGTATAAACTTTCTGCAACGGTTGATTGACTCTTGTTATCGTCAACGGTTTAATATAGTTTACTCAACCATAGCTGATTAATAAGTCAATGGTTGGATAAATTATACTCAAAATATTGATTAGATACAGAAAGGAATAAGTAGAGGCTATACCTTCCATTCAGTCAATAAGCAAGTGTAGTTATGTGGTAAGGTACCTTGTTACTATAGTGCAGAGCAGGGCTTCGATACTTGGCTTAGGTTAAACTTTTTGCGCATTTTAACTCAAACATTGAGTAAAATCCTAAGTCAACAGTTGAGGAATACATTTATACACCTGGTTGAGTAAACTGAACTCAGTATGTCAGTCGGCGCATATTTAGGTCAGATGTTGAGTTCAGTTTACTCAAATTTGACTGAAAATTTCTTAGAGTGTGGAGCGCCTCAGGTCTATAAGGTAGTAGTCTGGAGCTGGGAGAAGCTGTCATTGCCGTATATTCGTTATTAGCATTGATTTGCCTATCTTAGTGACAATATGATTATCTATCAATGCCCTGTCTGTAGTGTATGGATTGTTCTGTTGGTCTGTATACGTGCTACGAGTTCTACCTAGCACAAGTCTGGACAATGGGATGCACATGAGGTGATAAGGTGGATTGAAGTAGACTGCCATAAGTGATTTGCTTGGGGTCACTGGCGGTCGGCTTACATGTCCCGGACCCTCTCTGCCTGCTCACCAGATCGAGTTGCGGGACAGTGTTGAGTCGTTCCGTCTCATGGTTCAGTACTCTTCACTAAGTCTCTTCGTGTAAGTCTGTACACTTAGTAAAGTTGTTCCGGGAGCCACTGCAAGTAAGCCCTCGCGGCTTGAGCGGTAGCATAGCTCTACTAATCAATAGTAGTAGCCGTGCTCTCCCCCTAACACACACACATTATTTAAATATTCCGGGTAGAATCTATAGCTGAATAGGGCTATGGGCAAAATCTGTCACATCACAGTCCTTGGCTAGGGGAGGGATTCAAAAACTCAGTGTGTCGCTGCTGTTAAGGCTATGATTTCTTTTTAGGGGTATTTCCAAAGATTGGCTTTCAGATATAAACAGAAACTCATAAACATATAGACTTTAGATATAACGCTCCATATTTTTGAAATTTTACTACAATTACTAGTAACGTTGGACCTCCCACGTTGATGCTCTATTGCCTATTGCCATATAAGCCTATTGTAGTATACCATTTGATCCATTGTCTTTCTAATGAATGGGGAATAGATATTTTGGAACACAAATACAATTTGATTACCAATAACCAAGTTTGTAACAGTTCCTAAATCGACAAAGGTATTGATAGCACACTAAAAGACGGCACACGGTACTGCGGTTCAGTACTTGAGGATAAGATTGTAGAATTCAAATTACTATAACACAATTGGGGCCAATTCATGTATCCATATCCATGCCGTTTATTATTTATTTTCAGAATGTCACCTACGAAGATGCAGGTTTATATCGCTGTGAAGTAAAATACAGCAAAGGAGGTAGAGACGGAATTGTACACAAAGAATCAAGTTCTGTTCAACTTTTAGTAATTCAACCCTATGAAAATCTGTGGGAAGTAGAGTACAAGGTAAACACTAAAATTGTCTGACTTAAAATCCCTTTCCTAAAATACTTAACTAAAATACTACCTACCTAACCTGCTATGGTAATCTGATCTGAGCATGGGGCTTACTTATTGCAGGCATCAAAAGTTTAGCGAGTCATACAAACAAAATTGGAATTCTGAAATTTTTGAATTCAAACCCTTACTGATGCTAATGTATATGGGAGAATTATTTTATATTATCATGACATTCAATTCTTAAGCTTTTCGTTTTTTTTTCATTTTGACTCAGATGTGACACGAAAATGCAAATATTTCGCTTTAGCTAGATCCTTATTCCCAACAGTTGAGACTGTAGAAGCTATGACCCGATCTGTGAAATCTTTATCAGCTTGTGGACTACGGATGGAATTATGAAATGGACAAGTAGAAGAGCAAAAACAAGTTACATATTGTATTATATCAACCCAACTATATAAAATCAGAGCCTTATTGTTCAATATTTGCAATGCTATTTTTTCGACTCTGTATTAAATCAATCTTTCCAACCTCCGTATTTTATTTTATTCCCAAGGAAAGGCAAGAGTAATCGATAACCAGCAGAATGCTCTTCCCTCTGTTCTTTTCACGCTGTCTCAGTTTCCTCAGTTGACTGCACACTGATAGAAAAATCATTTTCAGATAGCTGATACCTTATTTAACTCTGCTTTATCAACGCAATTACCTATACCAGGTAACGGTTTTATTGCGTGTTTAACAGAATTTTCTTTTCTGATCTTTTGTCTGCTTTTATCATTTACATAACTTGGACGGGTTTGTATTTTTAAGAAATTCAATGGTTTCCCATGATCAATGCCAATTCCACCGTACTCGTAATATGTACAGCAAAACATCGGAAGTTTGGTTAGCGTAAAACAACATTATTACCACAAATAAAACAAAAAGTTGACTGAAGCTGATACAAATCCAACTCTTAAAAGTAATTTCTATATTTGTACCTACGATAAAATTTATTTATATCCTGGGATATAGCCTAATACATAATAATACGACATGGGAGTGTCCACAGAAGAAAATGACACGCTGCACTTTCATATTAAGGTTACTAAATAAACAACATTTGCAGCGAATAAATTGCATCTACAAATCTATTAATGCTGGTGATACTGGAGTACAGTGTTCAGTATACGTTTTAATAGAATATGATAGAACGACCTCTTTAATACTTATAAATATCTAATTTTCAGTTTCTTCAGTAACCTTGGGCTAGGAAATATGGGTAAATGATAATAATGATGAGTGCTCATGACCACGACTTCCATAGCAGATAGAAGTAGACCCATGCAATGCTATGCTACGTCAACTTTACTACATTGTACTTGACGCATCCGTTAAACTTTCCTCGCGTAAATTTTGATGAGGAAATTAATGATTCGCGAAAATCGAAGCAGAATTTTAGTTGACGCGACGTCTACAGATAAAGTCACCTTCGTGTGTGTATGAATGGTGCAAATAAAACTCAATTGCGACCAAAACGTGGTCCACAAAATTATACCAACTAGTTGCAACTTGGTATCACAGATTTCGTCACGAAAGAAGAAAATCGAAAAATGTTTTTAATAGCGAATAGCGACAATGGTAAAAATTAACAAATGTAATAAATTTTTATGTGAAATTTCTTTTCTTGTCATTGCGTAGCGTAACGATCCGTCGAAGTCGATAATGTCGAGAAGATATTTGTTGACAATGCAAGTCGACATTTATTATGCTGATGCATGTTGAATATTTACCCCTAAGAAAAGTCATTCACGTCAGGGAGTAAGAAAAAGAGCCCTTCACCTTGTGATAGTACTGAATAACATGTACTAATTTACTGTCGTATTATTTATTTTCTGTCTTAAACGTTTGCTTTTTTGCTCGTTTGCAATGGTATTTGATAGTCGTTTTGCAAAAACTAAAAGGTGACTTTAGCATTATAAGAGTGGTGACAATAAAATCATAGGTTGAACAAGTTTAAGTTTATGGCCATTACCTTTCAAAGTACTTCTTCAATTTTTATGGTGATTGCATATATTAGGAGTTATTGATCGTCGAGAATAGTCACCCTTTCTTCCAATGCAATCCCATAGCTTAACCTTAATCAACTGTTTTTGGTGTAGCTCTATGTTTTTAACAAAAAATTTAACTAATTTCCAGCAAATAAATGTTATTATTAGTAGCTACTAGATTATGAATAATATTTTGACAATACAATGCAAATATCCAAGACGCTTTTCGTAACGATATAGGATGGTATACTAGTTTGACTGATAAGTCGTTGACTGAGGCATTTTGAATTAAATAAGTTAAGAAAAGAAAAAATAGTGGCGCAAGGCGAGAAAAATTTTTAGATTTTAAGCGTAGGAAATTACATTTTTGGGATCCTACTCGAAACAAGGATTTTCGAGTATAATACGATGATTTGTATGTACTCAAGAGGACTTCGAGGATCGGATCCTAAGCGAGGATTATCCTTCGCGAAATGGGTATTAGTGGTAACCCTGGACAGAAGTTTGGATTTAAGGGGTTTTGTATCTAACATTTCTGGAGCAATTACTCTATACAAGCCCAAGTTTTATGGAAAATGATACTTTTATGTTGACTGTCTAACTACATTCTTAAAAGGTAAAGTTGAGTTGCGTAAATAGGAATAGCAAATCTCTTGGGTAATGCACGCAGCCCAGGGCCGGGGAATTGGGGGGGCAACCGGGGCGACGGCACCGGGCATCAAGCTGAGGGAGGGCAGCAAAATAAAAGAAAAATAATATTTTTTTTGTTATGTGACCGATCTGTTAGTATTCCAAAGAAACTATAATCTCAAAAGACCTGTTGTGTTTTTTAATACGCATTTTTATATTATTGTACCAAACAATAACCTCTTCTACAAATCCTAAAATCGATTTACTAGTAATAATCACATCAGAATATTTCTTCAAAATGAGTTCGATATATTAGATATTTTTGCGCATTAGTAATCTGCCTATCTATTCGCCATTTAGTTAAATTCAAAATTTTCTTATTTAGGTCTCTTGTTAGGTTTTTTTTGAATTAATTATTGTTTTTTTCAAAATTTTCTTAAGCTCTGAGGAAATATATATTTTAACATTCCATTAATTAAAAAATGAAACAAAAAAATGTAATTAGCATTGTACGATTCCTTCCGAGTTCGAAAATAACAATCCTCAAACGTGAGCAGTTGGCTTATAGTCCTCCAATTAATAACAAAATTAGTGATTTCATCTTCCTTCCAAGCCGTCTCCACCCAAATAGAGTCAATTCAAACTATCATCATCCACACTGTTCCAACCTCAGCCTTCCCAACACTAACCGTGTCAATCCAAATCGTCTCAAACTAAACAGTCATGAACCAAACCGTCTTGACCCAAACCGTCTCAACCCAAACTGTTTTAAGCGAAGCCTTCTCAATACGAACTGTTTCAAAGCAAACCGTCTCAACAAATAGCAAAAAATTCGAGTTCCGCGCGATTGTTTTCAATTTTTAGGGTATTTTATTCTCATTTTCGTCAAAAAATGCCAAAATTTTTCGCGCTACGCGCGAATATATACGTTTAAGATATCTATATCAAATGTTAGCCCCCCTCCGAAACCCAATCCTGTAAACATTCTTGACGTACCCAAACCGTATCAACACGAAAAGTCTTACCTAAATCTTCTCAGTCTTAAGTATTATAGTATGGGCTTTAAATTTGGCCTTCTTTTGCTTACCCTATAGCCTATTTTAGTATAATTATGTGGCACAATAAAAATATTTCCCCGTAAATAAATTCTGGAATGAATTTAAAGTTAGTATAAAGGGGGCATCAAAATAGCTTTTGCCCGGGCAGCATGAAAACTTTACCGGCCCTGACGCAGCCACTTCTGACATTAACCAGTGCATTATCAGCGTTATAAAACAAATTACGATTTTTATCTTCTTTCTCTTCTCCTGCCGTGACTTCAGATTAAAAGCAACTCGATGCTACAAACCTATAAGCTAAGTTTAGTTGCCTGGCTTCCACCAGCGTATACTGTTTACAATATGCATGCCCATTGGCCTAGACAATTAAGCATTGCCCGAGATAGACTAGCAAGTAGCGCAGCTAAGTAAAGTAAGCCACTCGAAAGACAGGCTAAAGCAACATAAACGACAGGAAATGGATAAATATGATTTAACATTAAGTGATTTCAATAACCCAAAACAATCTTTTAGTTTCATTACATTATGAATAAGTCAAAAGGTGATGGTGTTTTTGACTGAGACAACATTTGAGGTAACACAACTGTGGAAAATATATTAGCCATAGTTGGGACATTTTCAAATTCTAAAAGCCTGCGACTAAAAGTAAGTGCAAAATAACTCCCAATTAGCCGTCTTGGGACAAAACCCATTCCACCAAAATTATTTAATTCAAGAAGTTTTCTGTAGGCTAGTTGAAAGATCCAAGAAAAAACTGATGACAAGTAGCCATCTGAGAATTGGGAATATTAGATAAAATACTGCTAACTTCAAATTTTTGTGATTAATTTTTGAAATTGTCAAAAGGATACTTTGAGATACAATTTTGGGATTTTTAGCGTTATATCTTCCTCCAGGTAAATGAGGTTAACTATATAATTTATCTTAATTTAGAGACTATGTCCGGATTGATTGAAAATTATATGATTTTGCTTTGCTCAATCGAAGTAAGAAAATATGTATTAACAGGGTCACTACGGAGCAAGAGGAACGACTAAGATTTGTTGGTTCTTTTTCTTTATTACAGGGCAATTTTGTTCGTGCATTGATTTCTGCCACTGTCACATTCTGTCTGCTCACATCCCTTTGTTGTCTGCACAAATACCGTTGGAGAGAACCTAAGTACACAAGTAAGTTCAAAAAATGTACACAACTTATACCGTCAATAAACCCTGTCAAATACATGTAAAAAGTAGCGGAGATATATTCAGGCTTTGAGACGTTACTTCAGTTTTCAGCGTATATTTTTAATGACCTTGAACCTTTTGACCCCGTTTGACCTAACCTATAATATTTGATCAAACGAATAACCTTTCAAACAAATGTAACTAAATTTTTTAGATGAATTGCTACACTTCAAGGATCAAATTTAACTATAACACCATCTTTAATGTGAGCAAATAGGATTTGTATTTTTATTTACTATGATGTAACTATGTCTATATTTTCGAACCACGCCCACATTCAGGGGGTGTGTCCACTTTAGCCTATTTTCAAACTTGACCTTAGTACTTTTATTTTTAATTAGGTTAAGTCAAAAAAGAGGCGAAAATAATAACGGGGGGATATATTAAAGAAATAGATTAAAAGGCTAAACTTTGGGCAACGGGGCAATTGAGGCGACGAGATACCACAATCTAAATTCGGGTTATTTGTTAGGTCAGGTCAAGTCATACGGTTAGAAAAATCAAAGGTCATTGAAAAAATGCACTAAAAATGTCATGCAACGTCGCAAAGCCTGATTATATCCGCTACTTTTTTACATGCATTTGAAATGGTTTATGAATAAGCAATAATATTTATTATCATTTAGTGCAGTAGTAAATAATATTTAAAACATACTAATGCTTTCTACTAGTTTAAATAATTTCTGCTGTATAGACCAGCCACAAAATAATTGGGCGAAAAAATGTCCTATCGCCTCACACTTCATGTTGAACTAGGCAAAATTTAGTACTAGATCTCTAGGCCCTAGATCTTTTTTCGTCCAGGTTTAAAAAAACTCGAGAGTAAGTAATTATAACTATAAAACACCCTTTTACATTGGATTGGAAAGGCAAGTTTGGAGACATAGAGGCGTATAGGAATGCTATCTAGTCTCGATATAATATAATGGCCGTAGTATATTTATCTACAATATTAGGATTATTATATTCATCTAGATGATTTAATCTACCTACATAAATTTTTAAGTTAGTTATACCGCAGAATATTCCATTGCAATTGATAACAGTAACTAAGAGCATTATTCAGTATAACTAACATAACAGTAACTAAGTTATTCGTATGGTTATTATAAAAGTATTAGTGGAAAAGAGAAAATGGAAAAAAATACGGTTTTATTTTATTTGCCGTTGACAATGCACAGGAATGGGGAATGGGGATAACTTTATGTATAAAATGTATTTCTCTCCCAAGTAAAGATTCCCTATGTCTAATGTATATAGTATGAGGAAAAGGGCCAGAATATAACATCAAGAGAAAGGCAGTATCCATATAAAGTGTCAACCTATTCCGTCAGTATATTCCTCAAGGTGAATGCCCCGAATTGTCAACACAATTTTGACCCCTTTGGTCGTCAACACCTTTTTGTCAACACAAGTTTTTCGTAGGCACAAGTCATTATTTCAGGAGTCTTAATAACAAATATGAGTGTATTGCATAGATATAAAGTTAGCGTGCATACCATAGACAACAGTTTATACACCTGAGCCCTATTCCTTTATTTATTCTATATTAACTCCATAAAAAAGCTTTCGCTTGTAAAAAATTAAAATTATAAAAATTTCTATGGCTACTGTTTTTATAAATGATGCTGATTTCCTGGGCACACTGTATGTGTAGCCCAGAAAATAAGCATATTTGCTTTATTCTGCATTATTGGACGATATTAAATGTTATTGAAACAAAAGGACACCAATTGGATGAAACGGAAGCCGGAAATGGACTGCGTAACCTGGCGCTTGAGCTGGAATACTCTGGCAGAATGGAGAAAATGCGTAGAAAGCATAAGCACATTCACCTAGAGGAAAATTCCTTTGGGGGAAGCGAGACCTCAGGTTGTGACTATTCGCCGCTGCAAAGATCGCCTACACCTCCACAGCCTCCAACACTTGTCCTTAATTCTGGAAGAGCAACAACACCTGCAGTCGTACACGTCACTCATATTTAATGTCAACGTCATCAGCCTGAGAGGAAAACCTGCTAATGCAGAAAATTTCTAAATGGACACCATAACTTTAAAAGCATTCTATATCTGCTTGTAAAGCCGTTTTGTGAATAATTAGTAGATACAATCATATACAGCATAAACTAATAGGTGATGTTACTTACGTTACTTAGATGGGTATAGGTACTTTTTAAACGTCACTCACTCATTTACTTAGTGTAAGTGCTAAGTTGTGGAACAAAGTTTAATATACAATGCACTAATGCAATAAATGTTTGCTTAAAACAATTATTTGGCCATATTTATTTCAAAAGTATAGTGGGTACATAGTTACGAAGAGAATGGCATTCTGCACAGCGAATACACTTTAGGTATAATATCTAACTTCAAAACTGTTAGCATTGTGGCAAGCAAAGTTGTCATTTCCTGCAAAAACTTTCCGACGGAGAGGGAAGTCTTTTATACTTATGATAAGCTCAGTACCTACTAATTGTATTTATTGTGTTTCGCGCTCGGTTTGATATGACTCGATTTCGACTCTGTGGGCAACCTTCCTTTGAACATCTTCCATTGGAAGAGAAAGGAGCATAAAACGACTGCCGGCTTCTTAGTTCCATTGAAGTTGATTTGTCTTGACAGGCTACAACTATTAAACTCGACAACTATAATCCATTAGTGTCGCTTTCAAATTTCATTCGCAGCCAAACTAATTCATTCTCTCTCACTTTGTTTTCCCAAATTATAGCTGTCCCTATTAAATTATATTAATAATCTTAACTTTGTGCTTCTGCTACCTCCGACCAGCAGCAGCTAGCAAAACAAACCAGAAACAGAAGGTAAAGTAGGGCAGCAGAGTTTGATTGTAGGAACGCGACGTGCTTTCCAGCATTATTTTCCTTGATATCTCATTATGATTATGACTTCCTTCCCTCCCAGATTAAAAAGTGCTCCTAAAAGGATTTTTGCGTGTTTGTTATCTTGAAGAGCTAATCCCGAATCCCCCCACGACTGCTTGCACATCTATTTATGTCTCAAAGCCATAAACTAGAGAGATAATAGCAACACTCTAGTACAGGACACATAATCATCATACCTCGTCAACAGAGTCGACAGAGAATTAAAACTTTGAATACTGACACGTTGAAGTTGAATGCAGTCGACATCTGGAATTAATTAAATAGAGTTGCAAAACGACACAAAGAAATGGTGTTGCACTTGCAAATACAAGCAACAGGTTCGAGAAGTCAAATATTTTATCGCAAAATTCATTTTTGCATAATCACTTAAAAAGTAGTGTGGACATTGTGAAATTGTGAAAGTACATGCAGCTTTTAAACAACTGCTACCAACATTTCTTCAAAAATCGGAATTGGTATGGTAAGGTAGTTCGAGGTAAAAAATAATTCTTTACAAATAGTTTTTATGGATTTCCCCTTCTTTAAAATTTCAATTTAATATTGAATATCAAATTTGAAGAGATTAGTAATGATTATTGTGTTATTTTCTTTCGTATATAAAGTATTTCTTAATTTTAGCTTTTTAGAAATTACTGCATAAAAAACAGGTAGATCATGTAAGGATGCGTACTATATAATATACCCATAGGATAATCGTAAAGTGGAGTTGCGCAATGAAAAATTTCCGTGATAATGTTTAAATGTAAAAGATGAACTTCGTGTAATTACGCAGGCGCAAGAATTATTACAACATTTCGAAATTAAACCAATTGCTGAGCGGGTGATGAAAGGACTTTAAACAACTTTAGAAAAATTTCACTTTAAATGCGAGGTAAAATGATTAGATTTGGTGTTATTATGAGTGGGTAGTGTTGATAATTTCCCGTCCGTAGGAAGGGCTTATTTCTAGTATTTTATATTACACGACGCTACTATTCCAATAAATTATCTGACACAAAATTTTTGGTGTGAGCAGCCTTAATACCATTTTTACACAAAATGTAGAGTAAATTTACTCATCAATCATTTAGTCCCAAAGTGCAATGCACGAATGTGCCTCACTCACCCTTTTGCAGTAAGCTTACTGGAATACGTGAATGATTAACTCGGGGAACACAAGCGAGTTTATATGATAACTAAAGTGGTTTTGTAAATTCTGAATTTTGTGATTCCAAATCGGATTTTTGTACTTCTAAAGTCCATCCCTCTCTGTAATAATAAATGGTTCTTCATACAAACCGAGATTACTGAGAACTATGCCATAATATTATATAGCATATATATGGATTATAATCGACTATAGAAGTACAATGTAGGTCACCCTATTCAGACAACCGCACAGAAGTCCGTCCTCTTGACAATGTGCCGAACAAAGACATTATTTATTTTCTCTGGAGAAAGTTCTCATGGATCGGATGGAATTACTTTGTGGCTCTGTCTCTATAGTTTACCACAGTATACAAAGAGCTGTGTGGACAATATACGAAAATATACTTATTGTATGTCCTCCTATGTACATACATTTATGCCTATTACTGTACCTACTGCTGGTTCTTTAAAAATGTGACTTACTTAGCCTGACTGCCTCCTCACATGTTATACTTATTGTTATCTACTTCCTAGCCAACTACTTCTAACCATTATCTACCAATATATAAAAATAGTACAATTTTTAGCCTTTGTTGAAATGACAATAACAAATGTGGATGTCATATGCATTAGTGCATCAGTACATCTTTTTCCAAAAATGAGCTTTTCTTTGGCTTACTTTTCAAAGGAGTAGAGTAAAATGACTGAAACACGAATGTGAACAATCACAACAATCAAGGGAAGTATCTTTGAATTTCCTAAAAGCAGATAAATGTTACATAGTCTAACAGTCTAACTTATAAGTGTACATATAGTGTGACCCGTTCTAAGAAAAGGGTGTGGAGTACTAAAGTAAGTACGAAAAAATTTCCCATTTAATCAAATTTAGTGTAAAAGTACGATTTACAATATCAAATTTTATTTTCCAATAGAACTGCAGTAAATTCGGATCTCATAGGAAAATGGAGCAAATCGAAAAAAAACTAATTTACCATTAAAATTTTTATAATTAAATCTTACACTACAATTATTAAGACCGCAGATATATATGAGATAGACCCTTACGGGAGAATAACAGGATTTGTGTTCTACTGAAAACTGTTCATAAAATTATACGTAAATTTATACATATATATCGCCCCCATTAAAATGCTTTACTATATATGTCGTAGTTAAAGATGACATGTACACAAACTATTCAATGGTGACACCCAAAATTTTGAAATGTATTTAAAACTGCCAAAAATTATTCTATATGGTCAAGTAAGATATTTTTCTAATGTATTTTGAGGCGAATACTTTAATAGGTAAAACTATAATGTACTAAATTACCAAACTAAATTTAAAAAAGTTAACAACGGTCTAAAACTGATTTATTTTGAAACAGGAAGATATTTCTCCAGGATGTAGCACTATCAAATCTGTTGAAATATGTCGGGAAACATAGATGTCAATAGGCCACCCGAAATTTTAAGACTGAATTCTCAAGTGTAAAAACTGTTTTTACCTCATAATGCGGCTCAATAAGTTGTTATCTCAGTCGTCGAAACGTAGAAAGATTTGTACCTACTCCTACTGTGACAGGTGCATTAAATATTTCTTTGTGGATAGTGGAGATAGAGAACTTTGACCATACTGTACCTACATTTTCATCAATGAATTAAACGCAAATACCAAAAAAGCAAAGAAGATATTTGTCCATTACGCTGCAAGGATCAGGATGTCGTGTGGCTTGGAGGAAAAGGCAAAATAAGTGTTTTCAATAACTGTCCTACGTTGAAATTCATCCATTATACATTGAAGACTTTGTTTTGTCCGCAGAATAGTTTTAAAGTCAATCCCATGCACACTTTATACTGCCCTAGTGCCGAACCAACGTCATTCCTAACTCCCATTTGAGCAACCGATCTGTCTGCCATTTATAATTTAAATACCATCGAACTTTTACAGCTTTTACTGTCACATTATTTTTAAGACCGGTACAATATCAAATGTCCTAAGATTCATGCCATTGTGTTAGTAGTTGGAGAACTCAATACATTCCAATACTATGATCTTTGATTAGCTTAAGAAAATGCTTATGGCAACTTAACCAAATGTTGAATAAATTGATAATACAAGTTTGCAACAATGTCATTGCCGTTTACGAAAATGCAATTGTTATATTTACAAAAATGCTGCTGATGAATTTTCCGAAAATGCAACCTCTCATTGTACAATTTCACAGATCGTTAGATTACAGCTTTATTTCATTTGTAGTATTAATATTAAAATCTTTACACGCGTATATTATAAGGTATTATTTACTTTACTAATGGACAACAAAATGAACAAACATTCCTGAATTAATTCATATTCTTGTTGTTCTTTTCCATATCTTCCTCGCTTAAAAAATAAATATTATGAATTTCTCTAGAGTCCCGATTTCGGAACATCGAAAACGTTGAAAACATAAAAACAAACATGTGGTTTTGGTAACTCAATGGAAGTTCCCTACTCAATTTTCTTTATTTTCCAAAAATGATCCACGCAAGTTCATAAAACATTTTTTCATAAGTCATTTGGCAGAAATCTCCCATTTTCGACTCTTTTCATTGCATGCAAAATGAGAAAGATACCGTTAAAAAATTTTAAAAATGGTTTTCTAAAATGAGAAATAAACTCTGTTGTATTTACTAAGGCAATAAACTCATTTTGATTAATTCATTGAGTTAGATTTAGTGGAAGTCACATATATGTTACTCTGTAGCCAAGTCTTAAAATAAAAATATTAAATACACACTAACATGCGCAAAGAATTGTATCAAAATAAAAAATGAATAGCTCAGTAAGACCTTTTGGATATCAGTATTCTAGTGTAGTTGTGGAGATGAAGGTTCCGTTTTTCCACAAATTATTTTAAAGTAAGTATAGGCATATATATTTCGAAATGGAGACACTAAAACTGGCCAGTGATAAATTCATCTACAAGACTGTTCTTTTTATTTTTGTTCATAAATTTAATCTTGCTGCTGAGCAGTGGCCAGAAACCTCATATTTTTCCATATTACCATTCAGTATATTTTAAACTTAAAGAGAAAGTCGTTACGTCATCATTTAACTGACATTATGCGTACAGTATGCCTACATAGTGTGTAATTTACCGATCCTGTCTAATGAAATCTCAGTGGGTAAAATAAATTCGCAATATCAACTCTATCTATGACTTACTGCATCGGTTTCTAAGTCTAAAAGCTCAGGGAAATACCATTTAATAAAGTGTACCACATGGGTGAGAAAACGGTATCAGATAGTAGATTTGAATAGTGCATGCATGGCACTGAGAAATTCAGTTGTTGAATGTCAGAGAATGCATTTGCTAGGAAAAGTATATGAGAAATGTATTTTGATGGGTTTTGAGTGAGGAGGTTTCTGAAGACAAAGCAATGAGATACAAAAGCGAGATGCTCGGCTCAGTGTTATAGCCTTTTGGTTGGTAGGACGGAACGATTTCCTTGAATTTGAGCTGAGTGTTCTGTATGGGCTCTTAGTGCAGAAGCTATGAAGAGGCAGAAATGAAGGAGAAGAATGAGAATTCGGAGAGAAGTAGGTATATTATACTAATGGTGAGTGAGTGCTGTTGTTTGTCTGTCTGTCTGGCCTGCTGCATACTCTTAACAGAGTCCAAGAGACATTAGTAATAGAATGGGGAGTTTGTCTGACGAAGCTTCAGGTTCTGCTTGAGGCAGAGCAACCAGACCAACGGAGAGACAAGAAGGACGGCAGTTAGTGCTGGAACTGGGACCCGATAAGAATGGGAGAGTGGATGGCTTGGCATGACGGCCGGAGCAGGAAGGAACGTCGGCCTCGCCTCGGCTGTAGTCACAACCGTCGTGTCAACTCAACCAAGTGCACTGCTGAGTGCCGGGTACACCCGGATATGTGAGAGGCTTCCGCACAGGGACCAAATGGGAGGCTGAGCACAGACTACCCACTTCCTCCGCCCGCGCAAACCAGCGCCTTCTATTCTATCCACTACCCGCTCTACTTTATACACTCTACCCGAACTTCTCTACAATCTACCCGCTCTTTTCTACACTCTACCCGCTCTTTTCTACACTCTACCCGATCTTTTATACATTCTACCCGCTCTTTTCTACACTCTACCCGATCCTTTATATATTCTACCCACTCTTTTCTACACTCTACCAGATCTTTTATATACTCTACCCATTTACTCTACCCGTTTTACTCTATACCTGTTTAGTCTACCAATATACTCTGCCCGTTTTACTCTACCTGTTTAGTCTACCCATTTTATTCTACCCGTCTACTCTACCCGCTTTACTCTACCCATTTTACTATACCCGTTTTATTCTACCCGCTTTACTCTACCCATTTTACTATACCCGTTTTATTCTACCCGCTTTACTCTACCCATTTTACTATACCCGTTTTATTTTACCCGTTTTACTCTACCCACTCTATCTGATACTCCACCAGTACAATTTTATACTTTACCCGCTCTAATTTGCACTTAATCCGCTGTACTCCATACCAGCCATACACTACCCGCTCTATTCGAAACTTTTCCCCGCTGTAATGTACATTTTTTACTGTGCACTCTACCCGTTCAATTTTACCCGTTCGACTCTACCCGTTCTACTCACTACATTCACTCTAAATTATACACTGCCCGCTCCACTCTTCTCCACTCACTCCGATTTAGATTGTACCCGCTCCGCCACTAAGCCGACAGCCAGTGGAACTCCCACTCAGGGTTTGGACCACCATGGAACGCATGCAGAAATCCGGCGGACCCTCTCTCGACTCCACTACAACTTACATACGGCACTATTTAGCGATGGGGGGACTCTTGAAGGTGCGTTCGCTGGGACTAAAGACGGTCTCATCATACCCGTCTGGGACAGACACCGAGACAGAGCTGAGAATCACAGCGAGGCCAACACTTGCAGGCCCGTGGAAACCGACAGACACTGTCGGACAATCTTTTGATACAGTCTACCAGAATCCCAGCCAACACTCAACCCAGCACAAGAGTCCCACCTTCGCTGCGAATGACTCCCCCGTCATTCTCATATTTGGTGAGTCTAATTTCTGACTGTTGATTATCCATTCTGCCAATGTAGGCACGTCATCAAACAACTTCACTTTACTAATTATTTGTGTCCCTTTCTAACAATAAGATACGTTCACTTCTCTTTATCACTTTCTATACTTATTAATTCGCCAAAGAACTTATCTAGAATTGGAGCTCTTAATTGTTGTATAGGAATAGAATATTTTGTGTCTGACTGCCAACTGATGAATTGTCTCCAATATATTTTTCGTGAAAATAATATTTTCCGTGTACATGATTATAACATGTAGTTTGTAACAGAAAGGTGAGAAGAAATAAGATTTGGGAGTGGGAGGTGGAAGAAGGATTCGATTTCAAATTGAATTCTGTGGATTAGGAAGGGATAGGTGAGAGAAATGAGTGCGTCTAGAGTCGACTTGGAAGAACCTTCACTCATTGTCAGAGAATTAGTGAGTTTGATAGGAGTGCAATGTGGAGTACCCAATATTCCGGGATTGAGCAGGTAGGGCCGAAGTGTCTTTCGTGACTTTGTGCAGAATGTGCTACGACCTGTTCCCGGGTCTTGTGCACACTCCGACTCCCTCTCCTCCATCTCCTCTCTGCTACTCTTACTCATCCCGTCTACTTGGGGAGTGCTAATAGCCAGGTACCTCTGATTCGAATGAGACTCGTACAAGTGAAACTATCCTCGGGACAAGACAGATCATTTTGCAGCTTTGTCTGATCTGTCACGCCATGTAGACTCTTCTCAGTCTCCGTTCAGCTCTCTGCACTAGAGACTTCTCTCTCTCTCTCGTTCACTACTCTCGAGTAGTACGAACAATAATCACATCCATCTCATCCACAGCTTTCTCCTTTCCAATTACCATAATTGTTTCTCAAGCCCAGTTCAGTTTGTACACACTTTTCATCAACAGTTGACAACAACTCCCATCTCTCTTAAATAACCGGACCAGATTAATCTGTCGTCGTGACCGAGAAACAGGACGTAATGGCGACAGTTATTAAAGTTGCTACTATCGTGTCAAGCACACTGCGTCCTTAGTTATGTGGAACAGCATCATAATGAGAGCAGTTGAAAGTTATTATTCATCAACCATTCCCTGTAAACAAATTAGTGCCGTACTTTGTGCTCCTTTGTGCAATTTTAAATTAAAACATCAGTTTACCCACTTTGGAAACAAATCTACTGACATGTCCCGAGATGTGAAATTAGGTCTGAAAGACCGTTACAACTCTATAATGTGTGATTGAGACAGCTGCCAGTAAACGTGCTTCGAGACTGATTAAAATAAAGTTTAAACATTTTGCCCCCAAAAAGCCAATTTAGATTTATTTTTTATTTCTTGAGCTATAGACTTCCTTATCGTTAATTATTTTCAATCTACTTCAGTATGTTCTCATTCCCTTATCGATTTGTGTGTAGGGAGTTCACATTGCATCGGTAATCGGTAACCTACTCACATTCAATTACGACTACTACTGGACCTACTACTACTTATGATGAAAACATTTGGGAATAAATTGGAAAGTGCTCGGAGAAAGTTTCAGTGAGTGTTTCTAATGTTCGCGTGCATGTCATTTTACTTCACTACAACATCCACACATTGACCTGAATTAATTAATGAATTCTCTACTCAACTAGAAAGTGTATGTTGTCTGTACTTCATACGGCTATTTGCTGTAGCTTCACCTTACAATTATTTCAAATAATTCCGAAAAGTCTGAGTCACGTACATTGGCCCTGCACAAAGTTTACCACCATCATCGGAACTAGGACGGATGGAAAACAACCCGATAACTTCCAGATACTAAAACTGATGAGTTGAGCCGAATGGTACTGTAATAAATATAATGCAGTCCATCACTATAGCCAAACACTCTCCATCTGAATTGAATGAGTTTTCTGTAATTGATTGCACTTTGTCTTTGGCAAGAGACGAACGCGCTGGCTGCAGACACCACTCGCTACTATTCCTATGAATATTCTACACAATAAACTTTATCTATCTACACCATATTATGATTGAGTTTAATGAATTTAATTTCTACGTAAATCACTCTCTCACTCATGTTGGCAGCCTAATGTTTGCGAAAACCATAATTAGTAACTTGTTCCATCTAAATTTCCTTCAACTATTTAATTTATTCAACTATAAATTACTTCAGCATAACCATAACTATTTATTGTGATGCAAAAGGACCAACTTCAATGGGATACACAATTGTATTATTATGTATATACAGCTAATCGAATCAGCGAGAGCTGTAGTAATGAATGCTTATGGTTATAATCTCTTATATCCCCATCAAATCTCATTTGTTTTTAACAGCCAATAAATCTTGCCGTTAAACCTGCATCTTTTCACCCCAAAACAGAATTTGCAATGAATCAAGGCTCTGGAAGTTAAGCCAGTTCGTAAGACAATGAACATCTTTATCCCAGTTCCTAGACGGTTTTAAAGGAAAATGTTCTAATTAAAATTCCCAATTACTAGCAAACAAACAATAATTAAAACAGTGTTACTTCGTCCGTCGATAAATCGTGCTTCTACATCATAAAATGCTTTTTTGTCTTACTACTTTACATATGACTTCTGACATTAACATGGTCTTAAAATCCATTTATTACCATTCTCTCCCGAAGAATTCTATACCATAATAAGCGACTTCTATTGAAATAGGAATCTCAACAATTCATTCATAAGCCAGATTTTATAAGAATCCAAGAAAAAGGACCGACTTTTAAAGTAAGATCATTTTATTTAGTTTACTGTAATTTTAAAGTAATAGATTGGCATCATGCTTCGTTAACATCATCATCATCATAGCATCATGTTATGTTATTGTTTAACGCTCTGGTATTTATTTAAATCAAAGCATTGTATAAACAAATTGTACCCATAGCTCCGTGATTATATATAATTCAGAGATAAAGTCATAGTATCTGTGATATAAAACATCTATAGTAATAACAATTGACTATATTATACTCTCCTGCAGATTTTTAACAGCACCTACATTATAATGTGCGTGTAAGTATTCCATTACGATATTTGCTAACTGCTATAACAGACAGACTGCAGAAATGAAAATATTCGCCGTAAGGAAAAAAGGGAGCTAAAAATGCATAAAAGGATTACAGGATTGAAGAAATAGTTGTAACCTCATCTTCAAACCATCAAAAGTAATTTGATGGATCAATGGAGACTGTGGTTTTAATTATCGTCAATGTTATTGATGGTCTAAAAAAATAGTCAAACCATTTAGTTTTTTATCAGATTGTTGATAAATTGCTCTGTGAACAATAGATTGTGTGTGAAAGCTACAGAATGTAATTGAAAGGACAGGAATGGTACGTAATTAAAAAATTCCATGAGGATTGGCCTTTGGAAAAAGTCAGTGTTTATGTGTAACCGTTCGAAATTTGACTCTTGTACTTTGCAGTCAAATAGTTACGTTAGGTTAGAAATGCATAGTACACTACTAAGGATGAGACAGATGGTTACAAACTGCACACTAGTTGAACATGTATTATGCGCTCATCTGAAATTGTTTCCTGCTTTCCACCAAGCAAGAAAATGAAAGAGTGCAAAAAGTGGAAATGAGGCTGAGGGAAAGTTTGGAGGCGAGTTTTCCCTTTCTCCAACCCTGCAAAGTTCACTTTTGATACAAATAAAAGTCGCTGATTTGATTTTGTCAGCTCAGGAATCCGTCGAGTGTTTTGATGGGACTGTGACACATTGTCATTATCATAGCTTTTAACTGACTGTCAGAAATGTATAATTTAAGTAGTACCTAAGTAGCGCAGAGAAGAGACCGTGCCGAGCGTAAGAAAAGTTACGCATTTAATGGCATGTAGCCTTGCTCAATAAATTATTTACTTGTACAGTTCACGTCAGCTGGTTCATTAATCCGCCGGTCATTCTTCATGATGACTTTCTCTGTCAAATAAAAAAGAAGCGGCCGAGTGGCTTCCATCCTTTCATTTGCCTAATGTGCATAATATATGAATCACCCACACACAGACTTGGAAACTCACGACCTGATTTCCTTAAGCTATTTAATGATACTTTCTCTGTAAATATTATTTAGTCTGGTCTGATTGTAATTTTCTTGCATATTGAAAGAAAGTCTTTGTTAAGGAAGATAGCAGTAGATGTAGGCCAGGACGCAGTTGTGCTGGGAATATTATAGCGAGAGAGCTTCAACCATGTTTCCATTAACAATTTCTTTATCTAATTAAAAGGCTTGAGGAAATTCTCGTGCATTGAGTTTTTGACAAACTTCAGCCCAATTCTAAAAAGTTTCTTACTACCGAAGACTGTGGCTAGTGTCTACTATCTTCTTTTAGTAGGGAGACTCTTGAATGCGTGTTTTTGAATGGTGACAGAACATAAATGAACTTCATACTTGACTCTATATTTAGTTTTCTTGTGCTACCAAATAACCTTATTTTTGGTATGCAGAGTACTATAGTCCTATTTTGATACATAATGATTAAACTTAATTATTATTCCCTGTAAGATAATACACTCATCTCTGAGTACGTACGTACGTCCACAATATGTACATCAAAAGGCAGAAAATCAAGAGAGGCCTGCAGGCAGTGCAGTAAGTGGAGGCAGGCAGAGTGAGAAGGGGTGCTCTCTGAAGGATTGCAAGATCTATTGAATTTCGTTTTAAAGGAAAGCTGAAGCAGCCTCTCCGGGAGTGATAAGACATATTTCTAGGGCATGTCTGTGTTATTGGCAAAATGAATGGTTCTGCAGAAAAGATAAATGGATAACAAACGTGCCAGTACATGCATGGAGGAGATGCGACGAGAATAATGTTTACAATAGAGAAAATGTGCGAAAGGCCCGACTCGGTAGCAGATCCGGCTCGTTGCAGAGCAGAAGAGAGAAGAAAAATTTGCAGGAGCTCACCGGAAGAAGTGTAAGTGGGGCAGGCTTGCAGAGAAACTAGTAAACTGAGAAAAGTTGGCCAAAATAAACCAAGGGAAGAGAAGGAGGAGGTAGATCAACGAAAGTGTACAAAAGTCAAATAAAATTTTTGACGTCTGTTTGTCTGGCTTTGGCTGCCAGGCATTCATTCCCTCACGTATAAACACTCTTCACACAATCCAATCCTCAACTGCCGAAACAGAACTATAGCTAAAGCCTTCTTGCCTTGCCGTCTGCTAAACACCAGCCGACTTACGACTCTTTTCCTCCTCCTCCCACCTTCCCTCCCGACACCCTACCTAATGCATACTACTATATACCACTGCATCTGTAAAACGTGCTACCTGTCTCTATCTATACGACGACGGACTTTCTCTAGTATATCCATAATATATCCTAGTCTACTACACTATACATAATACTATGTACATACAACAGTCTTCTATAAACGCAATGTAATGATATTGTAATACTTTGTGATGTAATAATATCAAAAAATACATCTATCCTAATAATGCAATTTACTTTTTATGTAAGTAAATACGCGGGGATGAGAGCATAATAATAATGTATCATGGAATTTGTGTGAAGGTGGTAGGCAGTAGGTCGGTGCTGCACTATAGAGAGTATTATTGTATCATGACCGACACAAACTACAAACGAATCGTTGCTATTTACTGTGTTATTATGTACCAAGGTAAATATTAGAGAGAGTGGAGCAGAAGACAGTACAGATGCATCAGTTTCCTTTCCCCTTGCATGGCTTCCTGTGTTCTCTGCAAAACTTGTGTATTTTACGTTTAACTGGTTGATCGTCTGATCGGATCTGGTGAAGAGACGCGGACTCGTTTCTCTCCAACAAACTCGGAGTGGGAAACTGATTGTGTGGGGGAAGGCAGGGAGTCAGGCTCCAAACAGACGCTGCTAAATCTTCTACGTGACCCATTCAGTTCCAACCAACAAAAAGCAACTGTTTGATCGTAGCTAATAGTCATAGTCCTCTGCTTCAATCACCTTCCTAGCTGTGTCTGTCTGCTTTGCCATCTCATCCTCCTCACTGAAATACATTTCACGTTTCTCATTACAATACAGATGCCCATTTCAGAAATTAATTATAGTCAACTCGATAGACACCGTCCAAGCCATCTCCAAAACTCATGCACCATTGTCATAAGTAATTTTTATCGACGCATCCAAGTTGAAAACCTATAGGAAGATATTCACAATGCATTCAAAACGAGTCAGATACAAAAACTTCACAAATAAATATATTGGTAGTGACTATTATAATTAATGTCTTTTTGTAATGTTGTTGAAGTAGAAATACTTTTTTTATTGGCGTACAAATGTATTAATGCCCCAAAACCTTTCGAAATTTGTTAAAAGTTGAAATTTTATTGGTTGCATAATTTCCTAGAGTGACGTCTCTATTTTAAATGATGCTTTTGACCTCGGATCAATATAACACTTACATATGTAGGTATAATAGTATTCTAAAGGACAAGCAGAACGCCTTCCGAGCAGATTTGGCCCCCTCATCTCGTAGCATAACATGCAGGTCATTTAGTGCATTGCAGCAAATTATTATTTTGCATTAAACATGTGTATTTCATTTGTCATTGCAACTTCGTCATTCCTAGTACATTTTCCCGAGTCCAAATAAATATTAAGCATTATTAGTGTAAAACATACTACTTAGTAATTAATTTATGCCAATCACCGGAGTCATCTCCGGAATTTCCATTTGTTGGGTGGGGGGGACGAATATAGGGAGCAATGAATATGCCGATTTGCGTCATCTGTGCATGGTATTATTGCTATAGATTGTGTACATTAGATCCATCGTCTATAATGTGTGTTTCTATGTTCTGTCAATACACCCAGGGGACTAAGTCACCAAAACGCTTCGTTTCGCAAGTATTCATTTCCTTTTGTTCTCATTTCCTTTTTTGACTGTTGTGCAGTGCGCTGCATAGTGAGTGAGTATTACTTATCTCAATCTAGCACCATCCAAATCAGGGACTATTTTGTAGGTGTGCCTTATGCATATACTTTGAGTAGTATAACAAAACAATAAAATAATATAGTGGTTATTTAAAAAATACATTTCGCACTTGGCTGATTGTGAGTCTTGTTTAGCATTAGAGCTTGATAGTGAATTGATGTTTTTTCTCATACTTCACATTGAATTTTTTCAGTCTTCACGAAATGATTAACAGGGTTTCCATTAGGTTGATGTAGTGTGTGTACTAAATGTCATTTGATGACCAAAGTGTCAAATAACAGGAAATCCAGAAGAAGAGGGAGTGAGGTTTGCCAGCAGAAATGATTCTATACATAGCTATAAATATATATGTGGTAGTCTGGAAGAGCAGGGGCGCCAGTAGATCTAATGGCTAGTCCACAGGAGCACTGCTCTTGGGGCTTAGCCATAGGAGCTATCGACTTTAGTCCATAGGAGCAGTGCTGATTTCTTTGCATTAACAGTACGTATTTATTAAAAATATTATTATCAGTCATTATATAATTAGTCAGTAGGTTAAATATTGCATTTAAATACTTTGGATACAGTAAAATTAATAAGTAATACATTAAATTGACGAGTGAATGAAAGTAAAGGAGATTAATCGCAGTGAACATTAATACAATTAGTGTTGCCTACATGACACTTGGTACTACAAGGTACTTTATTTTTTCTGCATGCGCATATTCTAGTTCCACAACTAGTCTTACATTTACAAATAGATTGGCCATTGTAGGAAGTGAAGGACCTTAATGCACTTATGTATTTGATAGAAGTTAGTGGCCATTTAGTTGTGTCTGTTTCAGCTGACCAAGGTCCTACATTAGATTCGTTTACCCATGAGTCTATGATTCCTTTACCACATTGTAATTGAAGATTTCCATTCTCAAGGCGTTGCAGAACTTTACATGGTAGATTTATGGGGTCAGTGTTGGACCTATCCACTCTAGGTATTGGTAGAGATATCATGGTGCCCACTTTCACCGATCGGGTTGAGGTAGTCTTTTGGTATCTTTCGCCTTGTTGTTTTCGGTTGCAAAGATATTTTTTCATTGCTGGCAACCGGCTTTCTATATTTTCTAAAGTTGCTCCCATGCAGTCGGACGCTTTGTCTAAGGGCCACTTGACTTCTGCGTTTTCGGAAAATGAAGCGGGACTGTACTGGGGAAATTCCATCGTAATATAGAAATATAAATTATTTGATCTTCCTTCAGCTCATATCATACATAGCCATATTATCACGGTTGCGGTTCACTTAAGTTGTGCGCAGTGAATAGCCCATGTACATAAAGTAAAGCACAGTCATGTAGCTGTACGTACAACCTACTGCTACTGTTACAGAAATCAGAACTGCTCCTATGGACTAAAGTCGATAGCTCCTATGGCTAAGCCCCAAGAGCAGTGCTCCTGTGGACTAGCCATTAGATCTACTGGCGCCCCTGCTCTTCCAGACTACCACATATATACTGGCATGGCAGCATAGTGGTAGACAGGCCGGAGTGAAACAGAGAGAAGTGAAGTACTCGCCATCAGAGTTACATTTTTACAACTAACAGCTCCCCGACCAACGATTAGGAAATTCACTCACTCAACTCAGCTCAGCTCAACTGCTTGACTCAAAAAGAGCACAACTTTCATTTTGAAGAGGAAAACTTTTCTCTTTCGAAATTCAACAGAGTTCAAAGTAAGTGAGAAGACTGGCTATAGGCATTACATATTACACTGATCCGTAGTTGCTGCGATTACAAGTGTACGGATAATACGATTCGCACTCTGCAGAGTAAGTGGAACGCGTTTCCTCTCTTTTCTATTACACACAGAATATTATTTCATAGTCACTGCCTCCGTTATGCTCCGTTAGGATTTTATGGGGATGTGATGATTGCCGTATTGAGTGCACTGCTCCCACACAGACCGGCCATAGCCTACCAACCACTACAGATATATACGACATTTACAGACTTCCGACGACGGGGACATTCTCTCAGTTCTTTCCTAAACCGCCATATAATATTATCACAAACTTTTGATGCTTCGATCTACAGGGTTTTAATAATATCCTAAATAAATGATGAATTTTGGAAAGAAGAGTAACAATTTTGTCTTATCTTGTGAATAAATAAATGAGTAGATGGAGAAAGTGGCTAATTTGAAGATGCAGAATGCACAAAGAGAAGTTGAGCAGTTAAGTAATACTTGGAAGATGCAAAAGGGTAAAAAAGTCAGTTTTACGGATCACTTGGTTCTGGGCGCCTTGCAAATTGCCCACTTCTTGTGGTTACTGGCTGCCTGGTACATTGTGGCTTAGATAGTTGAGTTTGGTGGCTATTCATTCTATAATAGGTTTCTCCGAATATCAATTTAAGGATATTATAACTATAGTTATTGAGGCTATATATAATGTGTTCGAGATGTAATATAGAGCGATCCATTTGCTTGTTTGGCATTAACTTATCTTCCATTTCTTTCATCCGAGTTCATTCCAATAGATAAATACACTCGTCTTTCTCCGGCTTATGTCTTACATCCTTTAACACCTTCAAAGTTTCCATTTCCAGGAGGTTGAGGCGAGGCGACGCAAGTTGGCCAACGAGCTCACACAAATAGCGTGCCTACTTAGCCAACTTTCCCTTGGAGAGAGACAGGGCCAAAAGGAAAACCCGACCGAGCATCCGACCGACGGACGGAGCCAGACTGATTGCGAGAGAGGCAAAAGAGTCTGGAGATAGTCCGTCCGTGGAAACGAGGCAATGCCATAACACAGCTAACATACACAATGCCCGGCAACAACACTTGGGATTTTGGCTACACAATGCCCACAGCAACATTTCGGACCCGCACTGCTCCGAGAAATATCCTCACACTCTGCCCACCTAATCTCTTTGTGGTCAGTGGACTTTCTCCCTATCTACCATGTGCATGTCTTTCCGGATATTCCACGCTAATACAAAATCCAACTGCAGCTTCCTATAGAAGCACAAACTTCCTCATAAGAATCGACTTCCGTCTGTAACCCACATTTAACGACAGACACACGCCCTTTTGACTCTACTGCACAAAAGTGTAGTTGATTTCGTCGTCTTGTGCAAGCGAGGCATGCTAGGTGTACTCAACATTATTGTTATTAATTGGTAGATGAGAACATTGACATAGGATGCTGTGTGTATACGTACCTATTCATGAAATGTGCGGTATCTGAGCTTGTTCAGTTAAAAAACATGTTTTGTAGAATGTCTTTTTTGTTGCCAATTCCCAGACATTGGATCTACCACCGTATTGATGGTTGTTGGATCGCACGCTGTCAGAAAGACAGTGTCGGAGAGAGAAATGTCTTTTCAGATTATAAAAAATGCAGCATGAGTTTAATATAGAATGTAGACTTTCTCCATTGGAATACAAAAAGTACTTATCTATGTACTAAAAACATTGGCCGTCACAAAAGGGACTTATTAGATTGATGCATTGAGTTGCATATTGTAGCCGAAGAGTATTTCAGTGTTAAGGTGCGCACTTAGCTACTAAAGGCATGAAAAATGTCAACCATTTACTTGATAGTGTTATGTAGTCGTAGTAGGAGAACAGATGCAGCCAGTCTGTCCACTCGACTCGTTTTGTCAGTGAGAACATCAAAGTACTAAAGTTACTGCTGCTCTCCACGGATCTTGACTTCCTCCACAGCCAGCCATTCTCCCACTACAGACACAAGTGCAGATGCGAAGCAGTCCATCAGGAAAGCCAGGCCAGAGCAAATATTATCATGTCCCGCTGTCTTCCCTTTTTATACTCATTTCTCTGACTCTCTACGAGCAAAAGCTAAGCAAAGAGAATAAAAAACGTATTTATGGCACTCCTTCTTTGGTGCTATCTCCAAATGCATCTCGCTAATAGTACCTTTCTGTACAGATCCTTTTTCTCCCTCTCTATTTTTTATTTTATTGTTCCTGCAGAGAGCACATAAGGACGAAAGACATTCAATTTAATTCCGCCCAAACATCCACTACCCGCCTCCATTTCTCATGTACAGATATATTTACTACAATGGATACACACATCACATAGGCAACATATTATACTTTCATGCATATGTATCTATATTATCTGCGCACTCCACACGGAGAGTCGAAAAATGATCGAAACCTCGATTTTCCTACTGGAATTTCTATTCTCTGACATTCAAACAAATTCCCATACATGCATCTCAAAAATGCAGCTTACCACTGTTCCTTCGATCAATACAAATATTATTATTTTTAATGGTATCACGTCATATAACGATCTGAAGCGTGTATAAGGAAATTTTAAACTGTTCAGCCCTTATACACACATTATGAATTGTATTGCAATTCGATAGAGTTGTCCATAACATTTACATAAAGATGCTAATAAGTCTAGGTAACTGAATAACCTATGTCTTTCTGTTTTTCAACTAGGAGACGTCCCTGATTCACTTCGCGAAACGTGATTTACATTCTTGTCTTCCAATAAAGTCGGTTCAGTTTAGACATGTCTATGGACAGGCAAAACCGTTTCCAAGCACAAAAGTGTATAAAAACATACAAACTACTAAAATACGGAAACCAATAAAAGAGACAAGAACAGGCAAAAACTTTAAAAGAAAAGCAAATAGAGAGGATAGACATTTCCTTTCGGTCGGTGAACTTTTCTTAAAATTAAGTCAGTCAGTGCAGGTTTGTCTTGTTATACTAGTATATCCACTACTTCTGCTGACTGACTACAAAGTGAGCTCCCTTACCTACATTTACTACACAACATAATAGGGCATCACATTGCATTGCAAAAACGTTTCATGGATCATCTCTTCCTTCAAATCCATTACTGAGTTTGTAGCCTGCTGGTTTTGATTGACTTGCTTAACTTTTACAGAAGATTGGCTGCTGCCTGGCTGTGTGTGTGTCTAATAGAGCATAGCACCATATAATACACAATCAATGTTCTTCCAAATACAGTTTTGTAGTATCGCAACTGTATGCATGTTTATAAGATTTCTATTATCTACTACTGCATACTGTAGTGGTAGCAAGAAGCTGCACAAGCAACACATTGCAGAGTAGTGCTTTATTTCAGGAGATATAATACAAACTGGAAACAAATGGTATATATAGAAAGAAATGTAATGCATATTGTATCTTTGTAAAGTCAGCTTCACCTTCTTACATGCAAGAAAATAATGTATCTTATTGCCAAAAAGAACATTTTATGCGTACACATGCCGATTTTATTTTTCCGGGTGTGAAGACCTAAGAAATGTCTTGTTTATTTCTAAATTTTAAACTGACCTGCTCATTAGCCTTTGCGTTGACCAGTGGTTAGTTGACGTATTCCTTGAAACATAATTTTGTTTTAATGTCTGCATCATGTCCACAAAGATGTGATCAACGTAAGAAATTTCCAGAAATATTTTCCTTTGTCAGGTCCCAATGCCACAATGGTAAGAACAGTACGTACTTATAAATTGGGTCAATGTACTTCTGACATAAATTCTACAAATACTAAACTGCCATAATAATTTGTGGATAAGGATCAATTGGGTATATGCCATTTTAGTATTTTGTAAAATATACGGATGAAATTTGAACGGTATGAATATTGGGTGTATGGGAAAGGAGTAAGTGTGAGAAAAGGAAACAAATTCATAAGCCGTTAACAAGGCAGAGCACTTTGTGTGTCGAGGAATTTGTATTTTTAACGGTATTTGACAAACAGGAGAAGTTTTAAGCTGTAGGTGATTATGAAAGAAATGAGAGTGAAAGTGAGCGTGTGAAATTGATTTTTAAGTAGCATGCTCACTGTGTCAGAGTGAAGGATAGGAGAATACGAAGGACGTGGCGTGCAATGCAATAGCGAGAGAGACAGGCAGGCAGGTGAGGTGAATTCGAGGACGAGGCTCCAAAACACATCCAGGCCACGCCACTCGAAAGACTCCTTTCTCATACTTTCTCCAGGAACGACACGACATGCAAAACCGGGACATGCAGACACAGAGTTTAGAGAAAAAGCGAAGCCTGGTGCAAAAAGTGTTTTGAACTTTGATGATATTATGATAATGGATTTTCATGTCGAATAAATGAATATAAAATAGAGGGAAACAGGAAAGCAAATTGATGGTTCTCTCTCTTTCCTAGAAATACATCAATTGTATGGCGAGGTGAGTGGGAAGGATGGAGAAGGCGAGGAAAAGTTTGAATCTTCTTCCCTTTTGGTACTTACACCTTTTTAGTGTCTGCATTATACGGATGTACTTATGCACCCACTGGCTTTATCTCTCAAATCTGCAATGCACTTTATTCCGAGAGCTATTACTAATCCAGAGATTTCTTTTTCTTTCCTATCAGACTTCACACTCTCAGCCATCCTCTACTTCTATTATGCCAAATTGCACCACAATATTGGCACTCTGACTTGTGATGATGAGGTTCGCGGTGTAGGTATGTACACTACGGGAGAGAGACATCCCATACCACTTTCTCTTTTCTCCGTATGAAACTTTCACAAGTACTTTCACCCGAATGCTTGCCATCCCTATTTTCCTGTTTTCAAAGTTGTGAGAAATTCATAAGTTAAAGTAGAAAAAGTGCCATGTTTGGAGAAACTGTACTTACCTACATGTCCCGGTCAGGTTCCCTGAACCAAACTAGCAAGTGTATATATGGTTGTGTTTTGTCCTCTCAATCTTAGGAGACTTTCTTCAAACATCGCTCTTTACTTTTAAGTAACCATTTCGTAAATTGGAATAGGGACATGACCCTTGAAAGAATTCCCACGACAACCCTGTGAGATTTATTCGATACACATTTTTCTAACTCTCAAATGAGGAAATGTCAAACAAATTTTTCAAACTATTTGGAATATTCTTCGCCATTAAAATACTTATTGAGAGTATTTATTGTGATAATTTTTTATCATCCTATTTGAAAACTAAATAACTGTTACAGTATATTCGTATAATCTTTTGTGATACTTTGTCGTAAATGAGTTAGAGATGCCGTAATAAGAAATATGGATAATTTATCAATGTCATTTCCCATATCGGTCCATGTCCTTAATTTTCCTTGCTTGATGCATGGAAACTTGGGAGCTCAGAAAAAAGGGCAATATTCCAAATTTCAATATTATTGGGTGGGCGGAATTTTTGCACCAGGAATCTAGATGCACTTACACTTCAAAACTGACGAGGACTCGTTATACTTTATCATTCACGGATCTGCAGCTTGAATATTATTACACTACTACAATATGTGTGAGGTGACCTATATAGGGGGCTTCACATACCGCAATCTCTGTCTCTCTAAAGTCGAGGGTTTTGCCCAAATGCTTTCAAGACCAGTTTTTGCCCATTTTTATAATATTTGTAGTTAAGTGTACAATTAAAGTGCTTGTGAAGACCGTTGCATTTTTAAGCGCTAGAGCAATCTGTAATCACATTGGTAAAGCTACTTATTCATGATCTGATCATCAGATGAATAGTTTTTTGTCACACAAAGAGAATATTACCTCTACTAAAATTAAAAATGTGCAGCGTATTCATGTAATTTTTGAACAATGAAATTTCACGAAATAATTCCCATTACCTTGAGTTATAAGTTTTGCTATTTTTGTATTTTGTGCGCAGTTGTGAAATGTTTAGATGTGAAATTGATTCGAGAATTCCGGAAACCGAGTACAGTGGCCATTGTGGCCATCAAAAAATTACAGGAGTGCAATAGTCAACTTATTTTGCTAATAAATGGTTCTCGGTTCGTTCTACTTTCATTTCTCATTGCCTTAGCCATCAACCATGCCCTAGTATTCTGGTAGAGTTTCTGGCTTAGAAAACAGGTTTTCGGTTCTTCTGCTTTATATTATTATGATATTAATACATGGTTGTTGCCTACATACCTGCCTTGCCTACCTTTTCTCGTAGTACATTTCGATCGAGTCCAGAATATCAATGAAATAATTCAATGTTTTTCTCTGTCGGCTCTTTTCGTGCATATCATGTATTCTTTGAAGCATACCCTACCATTAATTTGCACAGTTAAATTACAACATTGCAC
The DNA here is from genome assembly GCA_020055645.1 of Tomocerus qinae. NCBI lineage: Eukaryota > Metazoa > Arthropoda > Collembola > Entomobryomorpha > Tomoceridae > Tomocerus > Tomocerus qinae. The sequence continues at coordinate 2,718,841 of CM034548.1, read as the reverse complement.
ACATGGAAAACAACTATTTATGTAGAAAGCTTGTTAAGATCGAAATGCTCTTCAAGTGCACGGCCGATGATGTTATTAGTTTACTTGACTTTATATGTATAATATTTATCATGCCTTATTTTATTCGCAGCTGACCAAACCACACGCTTTTGATATAATATTCATTTGACCCCTACTAAATGTCAACGAAATGAAACTTCACGAATATAGGGAACTATGTAATACTCTACTATTCATTGCCTATCTGAGTCTAACTTTGGGTTCATAACATTGAAGTATATAACTACAGCGAAAAGTTGACCCACTAAAATTTCATACTTTCTCCAGGCAACCTACATCAGACCACAAATTGAAACCCAAGTACACACAATCAATTGAGAAGTCGTCTAAAGTGGTGCTAGGATAAAATTGTTAGGCGTAAATATACTCGGATTTCATATCTCACAATGTATAATCAAAAAACTAATTTATTCCCAGACACTCTCATCTGACAATATCCGTACTGTATGTGTGTACAATGTCGTTAACTGTTAACTTTTGCTGAGTGGACTGACAAAAATAATTATTAGTGCTAATGTTAACAATTCCGAAATTTTGAAACCGATTCTAACATATAAGTATCAACTTTTTGCTATTTCAAAAGATATTTAATCTAAATTTCGATTGAAGTTAGTGCCCCACAGTTCAACTCTTTTTTTATATCCGGTAATAATTCATCTTGACAGACCAAATGTTAGTTAGTATCACTAGCATTTTGATGAGCAAAATGAAATTTGTGCTTATGAAAGTGAAATGTCCGGTCAAGATGGATGACTGTAGCTACAGGCACTTTCCGGCCGAAACGGAAATAGACCAAGTGCCAGGGAGCTCCGTCGTCTGACTATTCTGGCTAAGGATTTACATCTCTGGACTGCATGGGCTGGGAGTTTTGACTGACTTGAATAAATCATCCATTCTGCTCATGTAAAGCGTCCTTTTACCTAATTTGGACAGCTAGGATACTTTCATTTATTTTTGAGGCATATAGGGTCCACTACCTCTATACTGCACATGTTCAAAATACGATTTCGCTGTGGTTCGCTGTTGGCAATTTGATGATCATTCATGATGTGTTTATATATAGTTCGATCACTTACGTAAATACATAAATTTTTTGATTGCACATATAATGTGCTACTCTTGTGCTAAATCAACAGAGACGTACTTCCTTTAAGAGTGGATGGCTGTCAGTTATCGCTTATTTATACCCGTTTCATTTATTGTATAGATACAAATTGGTTTGCTGTATTGACCTAGTTATATACATTTATATTCAAAGATAGGAGGCAGATAAAACATCTCCTACAGCCTATATCACCATCCTGCATTTTCCTTCTAGACAAAGACAAAACTAATCTGGTTCAGTGAAGGAATCAGCTCTAGCTCTTCCACCAGATATTTACTGCCATAATGGTGCCACTTTACTACATTTTTACAGGAAAGATGACCCGTTTATATAGCTATGAAAAATTGTCACGTCCAAACAATTTTTTTGTTTATTACATAGTAGATATGGGTGCTTTATAGTATTCGCAATTTCCAAATTAATGTACTATTTATTAACTACTGGGAAGTGAACATTAAAAGACATTGTCCTCATCCAATTATTACCAAATCTTTCTGCTTTTAAACAAATTTGTGCGCGGAAAATAATAAAAAAGCAGGGTTAAATTTTCGCCACCAAATTATAAACCAAACCAGGTTATAACAGACGAAAAGTGGCTGAAATTATACATTATTTCAATATGAAAAACTACACAGCTAAAATTCTCAAAATCGTCCATTTTGATCTTATCTGGTTAGATACACGACGTTGGACGTTGGTGAAATCGGACATCTGCTAGAACAAAGTTGGAAGTAAGCAAGAATGTTATTATCCAGTTTTGTATAGCTTATAGGTAAAAATAACTTTAAACCGTTCCAAATAATGGGAAAATTCGTTTTGTCACATTTGTGAGTTTCAACTAGTTTTTGCCAGTAGGTTTTTACCAGCCGGTTATAATAAACAGTCATAACCAGCGTGGTTTAAACCATGAGCCAACCCTGCTAGAAGCATGCATTTTATTGATTTTTGACTATGTGACTCAGATAAATAACTATAATCAAGGACGTATTTAGGGGGGGTGCTAGGGTGCTTAAGCACCCCCTTAAAATTTTGAAAGCACACTATATATTATCGTGTTCTCACCATTTATTTACTATTTAATTATTTAACTCCAAATTGTGAGGAACATATTTTTGATTTCGTAAGCCACAATTGCATGTATCTTATTTTCGAGCATTTTCGAATCTGTTTGAGCATTTACGAATATGTTCGAGCGCTTTCGAAGATGTTCGACCATTTTCGAATCCTTTTTTCCTATATTGAACCGAACCTTATTAGGATTTGAGATTATCTTGGATACAAAAGGAAATGTATCGAGCAATTTAATTGGCCACTTATTATGAAATGAGGTTTTCTGTTTAAAACACTTAAAGTTAAATCTGCAGAACTGATTGGATAATGACATTAAAATCATGTATTTAGAAGGGGTACTACACCCACTCCCCCTACATCTCGAAAGTGGATATTTTATAAAAGAAGATTGTTGAAATTCATAATTTTTTTCGCGCTTCGCGCGATATCTCCTATTTTTGGCAATATATTGTAGCGTTCTAATCAGTGTACAAAATACCATTTACCACTTACCAGTGGTAAGTGGTTTTTAATGGTATTTAACGTTAAATACCAATGCCTAAAAAGTAGTGGTAAGTGGTATAAATGGTAAAAATGGTTAAAAATAGTTTCATTTAAATTTCGTGTTTGAATTTTGAATAAAATTCGGTGCCAAAGTATGAAATAGCTTAGCAGATGATCATTGTTGTCACAATTTGATAAGTGTTCATCAATCAGAGTAGGAATCAACCAATGGGGGCAATTGCAATTAAATTAGCATCAATTTTAAATGGGCGATACCAAATACAATCTTTTTTTCTTCATTATTTTATAATTTTTGGTGTACAACCAAATAAATACGATTAATTTAATTGCTTAAGGGGCTAATTGGAAATATTTCATAGAAAATATAGTTTTAAAACTTATATTTTAGGAAGTCTAGTGTATCTGTACTCAGCTGTCTAATCAATCGCTAAAATTTACCATTTTTACCATTAAATGCATTTTTACCATTAAGTGCATTTTTACCACTGTGATGGTAAAAACGCCTAAAAAGTGGTAAATTTTGTACACTGGTTCTAATTTGTTTGACTTATGCAGTACCCATTTTAGAAATTAGCACCCCCTTGATTCAATTTCTAGATACGCCCTTGACTATAATAGATCTATTTCCACCGACACAGTATAATATATCAAGAATATATTAACTGTTTTTCTTTAAAGTCCCTGCATCTACTAATTTCCCCCCTCAAATCTCAATTTTGTGAATACTACTACCAAGAAAAAAAATCAGAGTGATAATCAAATTTAAAAAAGGAAAATTTTTTCCAAGAACCTTGTTTTATAAGAATATTTAGAATGGCAGAACCATAACAAAAAACGCAAACGTACCAACGTAACGTTTCTCAGTAAGGATGTAAGGAGACATTACACTATTGTTTAGCAAGTGGGTGTCAGGCAAGGAAGGAGAAAGCTTCACTCATGAACTGAAGAAGGTAAATGATGACAAAAAAGAATGACAACAGCCGCAACTTCATATCTAAGGAAAATGTATTCTCATTTGAAAATTGTTGGTACAAAATGGATCTGTAGTTGGGCATTATTCTTTGATCATGGGGCATAATCGGTTTTAGAGTTTGCAACTTTGCAAGTGAGGGCAGTCGTAACATATGAATGTTCCTTCATTGACATTCCTGGTATTGTTAGTACTTTTGCTTGTTTAATATGAATAGAGTAAGTAGTCGATTTTTCCATTAGGGAAATCTCCCTGGTTGCCTGTGTGTCTATTATGTTAAAATTACCAGGAAATGGTCAGAATGACCTCAAATCGAGAGATGAGAAACAGAAGGAAAACAAAGGAAGAGTCGGCTGGTGAGTGAGGGAAGAAGCAAGTCTATCCTTTTGCTCTCCTTTCGTCGACTAAGTAAACTGAAGTAAAGTAAGCACATAAAACTACATACATACATAGCTAATAGTCCACTAATAGTAGTAGAAGTAGTAGCGAGATGCTGGAGAGAGGAAGGCGGGCGGGCGAGGAGAGGACGTCCACCAAGTCTCGTCTAGTCATCTCAACTCATTTAGTTTGGCCAAGGAGATTTGTTAACATAATATACATAAGCACGGCAGACGTAATATCCATGATACCAGGTATATTTATACTCGTGACTTGTACTTTGTACATTTAAGCACATACTCGACTTATATAGGTACGTAGCATGTACTACTTACAAACACTAAAATAAAGCTAAAGGAATGGATGCATAATTGATGCGAATATTTAATGCATGACAAGAGCTAACTTATGTTAGACCCGTGCATAAAGTCTCAATCTTCTCTCCGACAGTACTTACTATTACTTCTACGTATGTATGCTATGCGTATGTATGTATGCTATGCATCCAGGTAGACGGAATACACTCTACATACAGTACTAGGAAAGAGCAAATCTTCCACAATGACGACTGTCTCGGAGGAACGAACGAACGTGTGCTAGAATATAAAAACGGCTGGATATACTTACATGGGCACATCTATTATTTGAATCCCTGCATCCACTCTCCACTCACCAGCCTTTACTCTTCACCAGCCGTTACCTTACCAGCCTTTACTCAAGTAACAAAATGTTAAGTGCAAATGTACTTGATGTCAACGAATTAATGTACTTCATTACATTCCCCCTCCGCTGGTTTACGTTCCGAAGTGGGAGGAGCCATGACAACCGATTTGTGAGCTAATGCTCAAAACTATGTAGCATCCATCTAAAAGAGGACGAGATTTTGACAGTTTTAAAATCTAAAAGAAAACAGCAACCCTTTTTCATTGTACAGGAATTTTTTGAGTTGCTTAGCAATCAGCAGAGGTTTACTACTATAAAAGTGATTTTTCTGAAAAATTTGGCCAGAATAGCAAAATTTTGACGCATAATTTGGGGTGACGGGCAGTATATTTTCCGTTTACTTTATTGCGCATGTTTCGTTGGTGAACATAAATACCTACTAAAACCTTACTACAATTAGATCTGTATTATTTCACGACGTTTTGGTATAAATAGATCTAAACAGTAGGAAGGATATCTAAAATATCAATTATCTGAATTTAGTAGGCTAGATAGGCCTGCTTATCCGTTCTTTGATAATGACATTGTATGAATAATTGTGTCCGTCTGCTACGTTTTAAGCTTCTAGTTTTGCTGACATATCCCTGGCAGAACAAACTCAACTACTACGTCAGCTATTGACCATTTGAGAGTGCACACTGGTCCCATACACAGAAAGCAATAATATGATACTGAAACGACAATATGCCATTGTAATATGATAATGTAGACGTAGTGTACATACTGTTGTATATTATATAGCTGCATGGTGTTCCTCGTCTATGAAAGATTATATAGAAGGGGAAGATTAAGCCAGAGTTGCACTAATCCATACTTATCGTGTTACCAGTGAATTCAATGTAGAAGCAAGGACAAAATTCACGTGAATTACTAAGCACAATAAATAGAGGTCTGTGCAAATAATGATATTGAAACTGGAAATGATTCTACCCAATTTGTGTATTCACTCCCACTTGGAGTACATACGCATACAGTTTCAAATCCAGGTGAAGTATACTTATGTGCAGCATATCAGGATGTAGTTGGGAATATTCCTCTTTGGAACCGTGTAATCTTATACATACAACTTGACTTGCCTACTCGCAGAGTTTTTCTGATGCATTAATGCCAGAGTAAGCCCTACCAGCTGTGGAACTCGAGAAAAACTTTTACTTTGCAGGGCTTTCTCCCATTTCCCTTGGCTGTACTACTAGTGAAACTATGAATTCATTTTTTAAGAGTAACAATATCTCAACGACGCTAGCTGCCATTAGAGTCTCAGCTCGTGCAGCTATCATTAGGGAAATTCATTTAGCCAGCATTCGTAATTCGAGAGTTTTTGTTTGCCAACACACAACGCAGCAGAAGCTTCGATGTTGAATGTCTCTGTATGTTGTCTTAGCGTCAAGGGATAACATTTCGTTCCCAGAATATTTTATTATTGTTTTCTTTTCCTTTGTAATTGCATGCGTATGGAAATATTCTTCCTGGATACTTCATAGTCGTCGACTGCAAAAGAAACGGTCAAATAATATCCACATCCTAGGCAGCTGGAAATCTCTGACTTGCAAGGGAATTCGAAATGGCACAAATGGCCACGTCATGGATGGGGAAATAAGAGAAAATGAGTTGTCTGACTCACACTCAAAAACTACTGTTAACGGCTAAACAGTTAAATGCTGCTATATTCTTCCGACATTATTTTTATTTAACAATTGCATTTCTATTTTTAATGACACTTTAAGGTAGTTTTTATTTCGATGATATGAAGTACAGTTTTTAACTTTGTGTTCATTTACAATTGAAATAAAAGTGGAGTCTCTAAATTCAGTGACTACAATGCTTGCACTAGTATTTGCGAGGCATTATGCGGGGCGAAAAGGGCCACTTAAAGTAGTACACTAATAATAAAAGAACTGTATTTACTCACGTATGAATGACTTTCAACCTGCAATTTTAGAGTTCCTTTAAAAAGTCCCTACGGAACTGAGTCTACTGTCATAAAATATAGGAATAGAAAGATACACGGAATCTTCACTTATCAACATTCTTAACAGGGTTTCACATTTCCTGTTTGGAATAAAGTATCACCATGTGAAATGACCTATTATTTTTAAATCAGAAATGAAGATGGGAAATCTAATCTTGAAGCAGACTTTGGTATAGGAGAAATTTGGTATAGGATTTTTTTCCTACGTCCACATTTTTGTATCTAATAGTGCCTTAGGGATTTTGCTAAAATAAAAACTAATAATTAATGTTACTGCTTCCCATTGTGTTCAATTTGTTAGACAGTCATAAGGGTAAACTATTGCAAACTCTTCCGTAATCATCCTAGTGCACTGTGTGGAATCTCCTTAGTAGCACGTAAAACCAGAATACTGGCCATTCCTTAACGATGTAAAATCCCGGCTACATTATGGCTAATTAGAATCGTCCTGATTAACTTGATAATAATACGTAACTTATAAGGGCCGACCGTGTTCGTAGCTCTAGTTACAGCGGTTTGAGTGAGAGTGAAAACTTTATTGAGATACGAATTTTCAAATTCACTTTTTATTTGTCGCCGCCTCCCCCTCCCCCCCCATTTTTTTCTGCGGCCCTAGGAACCATATGAACTTGCCCCAATTAGGTCTCAATTACGTCGATAACGCAATACACATTAGGTAAAAAGATAAAAATAAATCAAAAAGCTAATAATACTGCGGGGGTATGTTATTATTGACCTACAAGACATGTGCAAATTAATGTTTTCAGTAATGTGCCCCATACCTTCATGTGCTAAATTTAGTACATGGAGGTATGCGTTGGGGTACATCATTGAAAACATTAATTGTACACGAAATTAAGTAGTGAATTAAATTACCTATAACCTTTGATTACGATTATGAACGTAAAATATGGGATATATTACTTATCTACCAGCGTACTAGACACGATACGTTCTTTCTACGTCAACAGAATATTCTGCAGGCAGCAAAGTAAACATTTCCTTGAGATACTTGTTCAGACTGAGATAGAGTGTGGTCCCAAAGATAACGGGTAACTCCCTTCTTTCTTTTTTCTCAAGTACTGGCTCATAAGATTCCATGCAAATTTTATCATCTTGTGTGGCCATTCACTAATCTCAATGGTAGAGCACTAATTATTTTGCCAGCAAGCACGTATACAGAACTTAGTTTCGGAGGGGGTTAAGACCTCCAATACAAATTTAAACTATATTCGCGCGTAGCGCGAAAATTTTCGGCATTTTTTAACGAAAATGAGTCAAAAATGGCAAATAATTGCGCGGAGCGCGAAATTTTTGCTATTTAGAGAAAAAAATTCCCCTTTCTTGGATTTCAAGGGGGGGAGAGGCTTCAGCCCGTAAAGCCCATCCCTTTATACGTCCTTGTTTGCCAATGCACCCTTCCTCCAAAAATTATCTCAATATCGATTTATGAGTAACCTACAACCGCCGAAACTAAATACGCCCAACAAGCATGACATTGAAATGTTTGAAGTAAACATCAAATTTCCTCAACGGTAAGACATCAGAGCAGGAAATTGTTAATTAAAAAAGAGGATTAACATCTATTCAGTATTAAAATGCCAAGACTCGTTTATCAACAATTTTATCAAAATGATTAGGAAATGGGAAAATTATCTAAGAACTTTTACAGGAAAATGTTTCCGACAAATTTTAATCATCTTAGGTAATTTCATAATAATAACAGACGACAATCTAAATGTGTAGTCTAACAGATAAAGTAGATATCTTCAGATAAACAAGCCAGATAAATAATGCATATATTATGTACATCGTGTCTATCAATCGTTGTCTTTCAAAGATGCAAATTGTCTTTCGTAAATGAAACACAAATAGAGGTAAAATATTTAGTTAAAAATAAAATATTTCTGCATAAATATTCTCAGTGCCAATTTAGTAAATACTCATTTAATATACATATATTTAAATTAATGATGACCCTACCAGGTATCTCCTTTTGTACGTAGCAGAAGACAGTTGTTGAAACGAACCCCGAGAGCAAATTTCTTAATTTCCGCATCTTTTCTATCTTTTGTCGTTTTGTGTTAGAAGCAACAAACAGTCAAAATAGTGTATGTCCTCTAGCCTCAATTTATTATGAGCTTTACATGCCCCATTCCCATCGTATTTCAACAAGAAAAGATATCAGTAACAAAGGAAGATGTATTATTCTACTTCCTCTGCTGAAAATGCCGAAATGTCTCAGGTCTCAGCACATGCCAACTGTAAAGTTTCTCTAATCAAATAGAATTGCCAGGTTTATTATTCGTCCACTGTGTGCTGGATAATAATGAAATGCTGATTGGTGTAGGTTATAACATTATCTATACCTATTGCATATCAATCGTCAACCTTAATTGTAGTAGCACGGTTTGTCCGTGATCCGTGACGCTTTGCAAATTTGCAATACGTAGAACTGTGCAACTTTTAAACATTTTGTAATAAAACTGGTTCAAATTTTTATTCCCTATCAGATTCTTTGTCAGTTCACTCACACTTTTTTAATGCATAGGAGTTAAAATGTTTTATTGGGGAGGGGGAGCTAAAGTATCTTGCAGCGGCTAAAAATAAAGAAATATAATAAGAGAGAATAGAATAAAGGTTAAATGCATTAAAAAGGTCTTTAAATAATAGTGTTAAGAAGTTGATGTAAACCTACTTCGAATTCATTTAGTCAGTTAGTATTTCAAATTGACAAAGCTGCGACAGTAGATTGTATACGCTAAAATGGGGGGAAACAAAAGCAATGCTATAGCTTTATAATAACATTTAAATAATCATCTACAGAATGATTCACGTAGGCCAACGTAGGCTTATGATTAATTCAAGCACTCAGTGTCGATACGATAACAGTAAAGCGATTATCCCAAATCTGTGAATGGAGAATTTAGCTAGTGAGACAATGTAACTGTGCTTCATTGTTTGATGGATCTTAGCGAGCTGGTCGGTACATATTTTATTATTTCATCGGATCTTTTGGCTTAGCCTCTCTATTAAAAGCTACAAGTATGTCTATACTAACTCTTCGTTAAATTATAGGCTTATGATTGTGTGCTCGCAGAGAGATTATCAAGGAGTTAAGGTGGGTGAGTAGTGGGTAGAAGCATCTATCAACAAGGAATTAACTTACGAGCTTGACAATTTGCATTTAGTCGAGTGCAATGAAGTCCGAAATTAATGTTGTATCCTTTCGACGATACTTAAAAAACTGTTGACTAAAAAATGTCTTTACCTGACAAATTTTAAGTCCTTGGATGCAAAATGGTTCAAATTTTGCCACAAATCATTTACCTATATACTTTGAAACAACATTCTAAATCTATCCCACCAAAAAGTAAATATTTTTAAAATGTGTCTTCTATGACAATCACATCTCAGAATTGAAAAACTCTGACTCTTGTGGCCGTCTATAACAAAAAACCTACATTTTGAGGGTCCATACGTTCAGATTGGAACAAAATTGGTCTAGTTGTTGGCGAAAATCCAAAGTAGAAAAAGTCAACTAGCGAAGGAGAGGTGCACCTTAAAAGTAGCCCGTTTACTTGATACCATATACAGGGTGTATATCTGCCTAAGTGGAGAGGAAGCTATGTCTAAGGCGACTGTACATTAATAAGCAAAGACGATGATGCAGGAGATGTTATATAGATGGTCTTGTGGTGAAGACGGAGAGAATCATTGATTTATTTTGCGGTGGAATTTAGGGCAAAGATAGTAGACAAAGGAATGCAGAGTTCAAAAACCAAAGCACATTAGCAATGCTACCCTCCCGCCTTTTCTGTCTTGTCCTGTTAAGCAGCTCGACAGATAAAGACGAAGAGAAAACAGTATTTCTCAGAGTCGCGTGGTTTGCTTTCTCCTTGTGATATTTATCTATTGTCTCCGTGTCTCATTTGTTCTTCTCCTCTAACCCAGCCGACATTGAAATGGATATCCAAACCGCCTTACTTGGTACACACTCACTTGCACATACAGCACCGTAAATTTTAAATTAATAGTCAAGACATTGTGTGAATGTTTGCAGTGACGGAGAAGTTTTCTTCTGTGGGAGAAAGGTGACTTTGTATTTAGATTTTATGGTAGGTACGGAGAGGCTTGTGCATGGAGTGAGTATGTATCGTTGGTTGGTGGGTTTATTCATATAAAGAGTTGCTTGTGTTTATATTTGTGTATGGGGACAGAGTAGGGAATTTCGTGGGGGGAAGGAAGGAAGATAGCGGAGTGATTAAAATAAATGTTGATTCAAGGTTATATGACATAGTGTGGCTATAAAACATACATAATGAATGAGCCACTCGCTCTCCTTCTGCCTCCCTATAAAACTCAATGTATTTATAATGCCGAGGGGCAGAGTGCGCCATATTGTAGTGACATAAATTGCCTCTTCTCCCACTATAAGCCATTAACCTGGAAAACTGTCTTCCTGCATTGCAGGTGTATTCTTTTTTATTGTCAGCCTCTTCACTTGAAATTTTGTAAACATCATTATAATTTATATACGTCATACAGTTAGCCCTAATACCTTCAGTACATTACCTCTCCACATACTCACTCCAAGCCAACACACGGCACGGCATAAAAAATTTCAAAATATTTATGGAGACTGGGCTCTTAACATGGCCCCCATCCCCACACCAACCAACTCTTTCCACTGAGATTCATCTGCCTACCCTGCACTTATAATGTAGATTCTACTCACACGTACTTTACTATGCACGTAACTGCCAAACTTATACTGTGCAGAAACATAATGCCCTACTCTTTCTGCGGTTTGGAAACATTTACGTTAGTTAATGTTACTATTAAATGCACGAGGTATCCCACCTATCTAGGTCTATTATTGCTCTCCGTCTGCTACAACTTTCTCCCGAATAAACTTTTACTTCTTCAAAATCCTTGTATCTGGTTTATTAAGTTTCCACCCCTATAAAGATCAGAAGAACTAAATCTTGCTACACTCTATATTTCCCCACAAATGCCATTATCTATGTATTTATATAATGGCCATTACCGTACTCAGGAGGATAGAGCAATTAGAGTGAGTGGCTCTGGTTTCCTGGTTTTCCTCATCAAAACTAAGTCAGCAAACTTATTCCAACACTCAGCCCATTTCAACTTCCACATAATCACTTTTCATAATTCTAAAGGGCAGGTAATATAATATCCTCACCAACTTTTTGAAATCAAAATCCGAAATTTTTTTAGGCAGGTGTCAATATTGTGTTCATGTAAAAACATGTTAGATTACTGTTCCGATGTTGTGTGCCAGTTGTATCCTTATATCTATGGCCGTACAGAAAATTGTAACAAATATGCCTCACACCTATACCGGCAATAAGTGAATTGAGGCATTAAACCTAATGTCTAGGCAATAAGCAAAATTTTTGAATAATTCTAGTTTTCGATATTTAAAATTTAGAAAACCATTTATGTAGTCCAAATATATAATTTTTCCTAAATAAGGACATTGTTACGAGTTCAAAATGCCACACATGAGTAGCGTGCGAATGAGATTTAAGAAGTTGTAGTGGTTTTTGTACAAAAGTTCTAAGGACTATAACTCCCTCTTTATTCATGACACAGTAAGCATCTTCACCTTTTTGGCCTTGTAATAATGTCTTTTTTAAATGCAAACACGAAATAATCCTATATGAACGTTCTATCAAATTTTATGTATGAAAAACTAGAATTTTTCAAAATTACACTTAATGCCTAGGCATTAAGCTATTGCCTGAATTCACTTATTCCCGTTAATATATATACAGGGTGGCCGCTAAACATGTGAAATTTTTAAATATCTAAAACAACTAAAAATTTCACATGTTTCGCGGACACCCTGTACGATATCTCTACATCTCAGGAATGAAACAAATTTATTTGGGTATTCTCCAGATGCACAAATACCAGATACCATGCAATTCCGTTGTTACGATATTTTGATATTGATCACAAACTGTACCTGAGATATCTAGGCTTCAGAAGTTATAGTAATTATGTGTTCTAAATTCTAACACTAAAAATGAACCCTGCTTTTCATACCAGCATTAAGTGTTTACGTAGATAGCAAGAGTATACCTTCCTAGTTCCCCTTTTACACAGGTCAATTTCTGGGTGTTCAAATAAGAGTTGGAAATTTTGGATATCACAAATGATCCAAGTGTTAAGTCCTAACTAGTAAAGTGACTTTAATTATATCTCCAAGTCTCCAGATATCGCTACTTCATTAATATCATAGAATATTACAAAATAGTATTGAAATTATAAATCATACACCCGGATTCTGAATTTCATGGGAGAAAATGTGAGTCAAATCATATCGCTATCTAGTAATGTAACAATTCTTGAAACTTGTATTTCAAAAATATTTCAAGTTTCAAAAAGTTTTTTAACAGTACCACAACAAAAAAGTAATACAGAATGGAGCATATTATACTTTGTAATGAAGTGTTATGTTTGTGTCCAATGAACGGATATCAGTATATTTACATGCACAGTTTATATGCTGTAACAGAGTTACGATGAGTAATTAGGGCAGGAAATTCCGCCACAATTGCGATGGCTAGGCTGCTGGGATGTCCTTTTGGGAAAAGTAAGTGCATGCAGTGAGGTTGAGGACCAACACAGTGCATCACTAGCTAATTGTTTTAACCAGACCGTAATTTCAATTCCAATTCGGCTGTTTTGTTTAACCACTCAACCAGACAATTCTATGCAAAATGTGTAAAATGAAATAAATTGCAGTGTCTGGCCTGCTCTTGCACGAAAAATAGGAAAGGTAGAGAGAAGTTTATAGTCGCAGGGGAAGATGTAGGTTGGGCTAATTGATGCTTTTCGTTGTATTATAACCTCACGTTGTAAATATTGCATTGTTCTCTAATAGTCTTTAGAGGTAGCTACTTACAGCTACACTCTTCACTAAATGCAATTTAAAATTCAAACAGTCCAACCCCGAGTTATATTGGGACTGTTTCTGTATGTTTTGCCGACACTCAATTACTTTGCGGTAGCTAATGGTGCCTTAATGCAAGGATTGTTATATGAATATATAAATCTGTTTAATTAAATACCAAGCCTTTATATACGTGACATTATTTCCAGGTATACCTATAAGTATACATGCAGATGTTTTATTAATCAGAAGGAAAAGGTAACCAATTAATTAATTGCCCTAATAGAATTAATGACCTACTTACCAAGGTGTACCCGAAAGTTTAATTGAAAGCCTTGAGCATTGAATTTTTTCTATTGTTTCTCTTTCTTTTGGGGACAAATAACAATAAACCAGGCATTTGTGTGAAAGATCTAGCCGCACAAAGGTTAACTGCTTTCCTTGGCAATGTGACAGTCCCATGAGCAGAAATAGAGATGCTGGTTACACATAAATATTAGATTGTCATTGTGAATTGAGTGATGCGTGACGTCAACCAATTTCAACCAGGTAGTTTTGTTTGTCCAGCAAATAGCAGTTAACTCTAGCAGTCAATACGATGTACCTGAATTCCCTGCTCTCTTTCCGCCGGCAGACCACTCAGGTCTAATAAATAATAAATTATTACCTATAATGTACAATATTATTGGAAGCAAATTAAATTCTGAGCTGCATTGTCATTTGTCATGTCAGATACACGCCTTGTTGGCATGCATAACTCGGAATGATATTAACCTCGTTTACTTTACCGATAATGGAAACTCAGTCTGCATGCAACTGCAGCTACGAATGCTAAGAATGTCACATTTCTCCACTAACAAATTCCTATGCGTTGTAGATAATAACATTATCTATACAGACACAAACTACTACTTATAATTAATCCACAGAAATCGTTCCTAATATAGTTGGGCTATGCGACGAAATAACAGCTAATTCCCACTCAATAACTGTAAGTTCTGAGAGTATTCGGGCATTTCCCTAATTTTTTAATAGCTTCCTAATTATTTCATACATTTCAGCATTTTCCATACCTAAGATAATATTCAACATTTCCACAGAATTTATTTTGGAAGCTGCTTGATAAAGCATCTCTATATAATAAACACAGAAGGAAAAAAACTTAACAACCTATCTATGTATCTATCTATGTCTCTATGTATGTCTGGTAGGAGAGCCTAGGGAACCTGTATATATTGCGTAACGCAAAACCCACTCCCCCATATGTAACGCAAGTGCTGACTGCAACACTTTTGAGTACCTCCTCCTCCCATCAACTGCATACGTAATATATGCATGTACCTAAGAAGATATAAAGCAAAATGCGCAAGCTCAATTACTCTAAACAACCGAAAGGAGTCGTTTCATAATATTATAGCATCAAAACAATAACAGAAATTAACTTAAGAAAGTTGAATGGTGGTGAGTCGTGACTGAATGGAAATGATTAGAGAAAGGTGACATTTCGTAATGATGGTAATGTGGCTTATTAAATAGCATTTGAAAACTTCTAATACAAAATGGTTATGCTATATCGACAAATTTGACATTTTTTAGTAGAGCTGGGTTTACTTTTTTACTACCCTCTTGATTCTTTTGGCAGTTGGCACACCTTTTTGTAGAATTAAATAACACTACAGGGTAACTAACCATTCTTTAAAAATATTTATTCGTAAAATGTACTCATAGAATTTGTACGTTTTTCCAAATCCCAGAGAGAATCTTATTTTTCTGATTTAAAAGGGAGTTTTTTGGTGACTTTGTGGGATTTTTTTTCAAAAATGGAGTCTTTCATTTTTCCCTGCATTTGAAGCTACGATCTACAGTTATTATTTTGGTTTAGGAAATTCCTTTTTATCAGGAAGTTGGGGCTGGCGGCTGCAGCTAATTTATCCACCACTATAGACATTAAAGTATTTTAATTTAAATATACTTTGTATTTACAAAGTTAACATATTAACCTATAGGGATGTTTTCGAAATTGTTTTTATTACTATGAAGGGTGGCCTGCTGAATTTCTCCGAGTGCTAGATTTGCCCCTTAGCTGGGTTCACTAGTAATATTATAAGCATAAATGTATGTAAGTACTATATAGTCAGAGTCAGACGACTAACTGCGGTTTCCATAATAAATCAAAATAATGTTGTAAAACTGTCGCAAACCCCAATGCTGAGTTGGCTTTTAATGTCTGTGTAAGCATTTAGTTAATTATCAATGGTGTAATATAAATTTTGAACATGTGCCAAATATCCATACACATACATAAGAAAATGCATTAAGATTATCTTCATGAAAGACATCTTTTAAGAGAAACTACTTATTACAACTTCGCTATATTGATCGTCTACTCTCTTTGCTAGGTTAAACAGTAGAAATTATTTTTCTCGAATGGAGTTTTCAAGCTAAGATAGAAACGTCTTGATAGAATTCAAAAATAAAAATTAGATTACTAAATTAATAGAGTTTTTGGATGTAATCAGCTTAAAAATGTACACAATATTACCTATCACAACCCTAAACCTGTTCACATGGAAGTATAGAAAATTTTTCGAAATCCCAAAATCGAAACGATAAATTGGACAAACAGTGAAAATTAAAAAAGGGCAGTGTTAACGACAATAACTTTTCATTAATTAGGCCAGTAAAGAAAGCTCGCACAAGAAATTCATTATTTGCAATTTGGCTGTGGAACATTTACTTTATTCAAAACATATCTTGGCTGTTTTAAGTTCACTTACAAGGCAAGATTATTATTTACAAAATATTGGAAAGCCTGGAAAGCCGAGACATTATGGAATAATAACCTCAAAGACAATAATGTTCATTTCCTGGCACATTTAACTTTAATGAATATTAAATCGGAAAAGAATCATAGTTACAATAGAAATCTTTCTTGTCGCAACTAAGAATGCTCGTAGAGTCCTAAATATTATATGTAATAAGCTGTATGTCCAAGAGAGAAATATAATACGGAAAACATATCCCTTCGATGTTAGTGGAGCAGCTTCCTAACTTTTCAAGTGTAACAATCTACAAACTTTAATGTTTGATATTATTTCTGGGTTGAGTTGACATTTCAGAGTAAAAACATTTCCCTGTCGGCACATTGGGTAGGCATTCGAATGGTGAAGGTAGCCAAGTGGAAACTACAAGATACCTCTTCTTCACCATCAAGTGCCTTGCCTAGCCATTTTCACTATATATTATAGTATCCAATATAATAAGGCCTGCATGCACGTGAACACTTATACCGGTGTACTATAGTTAAGTAGATATAGACAGAAATGTACCTTACATTTCTATAATGATTGAAGTGTTCAAGTGGAATCCGAGAATCCCGTACAGATAATAACACCA
This sequence comes from Tomocerus qinae, assembly GCA_020055645.1. Lineage (NCBI taxonomy): Eukaryota > Metazoa > Arthropoda > Collembola > Entomobryomorpha > Tomoceridae > Tomocerus > Tomocerus qinae. The sequence goes on along the minus strand of CM034548.1, from coordinate 2,701,737 downwards.
CACTAAACATGAACCAAGGACTAACGATAAGACTGAAGATAACACAAGGAAGATAAATAGGAGCTCTGCTCTTCTCCTGAGTTCGAGACTAGACCAGGATAACAATTACAAGTACCTATGCATGAAATACTTGAGACTTTTATGTAAACTCAGTCGAGTGTACGGAACTCATTGCAATTTCCATACAGGAACACTTCTTGCCTTGCCATTCTTCCCTAAGCAACTCCCGCATGTAGTCAACTTCATCAGAGAAAGGAGGGAAAACCGATGCCTACAATATGCGAAGGCATTTCAAAAATGAACCTCATTGTCAATCACAATAATTAAGGTTTAACAAACGCTAATGATTACAAAACAAACAGATAAGTATAAGAACAAATAAATTAAATACGGATTTCTTTATTTCGGTACACTGTGAGAAATCGCCAAGGCATTTTGTAAAGGGGGCGGAATTTTTCTCCTCCGGAGCAAATTATTAATTTACAAAATAAATCGAATATGAACCAAGACTACCTACACCAAACATTGGATACTTATACTGGATGTAGATGTCAGATGTATTAGCTGATGTTAACTTTGATTTGGTCAATAAAAAGCTGTCGAAATTGCTGAAGAACCACCCATTTGGCAGGAGACTGATTGGAAAAACATACACGATCATTTTTACAGCAGTACACAAACCATACAAACATTTAGATATTTGCTTTGTGTTGGGGAAAAATGCCCTTCCGGTTCATGATGGGTCACGTTTGGGAAATATTACTTTTGTCGGGATGAAGTCGTTATTGTCTTTGAGCATCACTAACTCATCATCAATATTCAAACAGAAATGCAAAGAATTTAAAATATTGGTTTTGTTGTAAACCAAATAGCAATAGGCGATGCATTAAGACTGCTGTGGGTAGTAGTATAGGACAGGCAAATATTTATATACTTCGCAAATTATTTTCTGTGATGGAATTGTCAAAAGGTATGAAAGATATGCGGATTATTAGTATTAGTACAAGTTGTCTACTGCAGAACGAGTTCGTATTTGACGTTTGTTTGGCAAATGATCTTCGCTTTGCATTTGAATGTATTTTCCAGAATTGGGCAGTAGGGGGCAAGAGAAAGACTGAGTTGAGCAAAAAGGCTATTCCTAGGATTGCCGTGGATAAGATTATTTGGAGAATGTTGATGTTATGTGAGAAGGAAAGCCTTGATATGTTGATTTGTATCTTGACAAGTCTATTTGGCATTCTTTTGGTATACACAGAATACGAAGGAGGGGAGGATAGAACCTAGTTTACCTATGCTGCAGTACGGATACAAGAAAGGATTACTTGTGGGAATAAACACTCGATTGAATTCGCTCGTCTATTCTCTATTCCTATACTCTGCTCCTGTGCGCTTAATAGCACTGTCCCTAAATATTTATTTATTCTGCGCCTCTGCATCTACTCCACTTTTCGCTCTGCCTTTTCTCTGTGCATGTACAATGTATGTGTGGTGTATGGATTTCACAATGTGTGTACACGCATACAATAAGTATGTACATATTACCATGTATTTATGTGTGTTCCTTAGTTTGAACATGAACATACAAACAAATGCGTCCATATTCGAACAAACACCCATCCATATTATTATAATATAACCAGAGAACTATACTACTTCCTACGTATATTGCATGTTCAGGTTTGTAGTGAATTCGGTTGATTTTGAAACAAACTAGCTTACTACAAACCCAAAATAACAAAAAGCAGTCAAAGAGTACAATAGAATCCGCGTGCAAAATTTGCAAAAATAATTATGAACATTAAATGGCCAAAGTCAGATTTCGTCAATTATAATGACTTGAAAAATTATTTAAGCTTATTGTATCAAATAAAGATGTTGGTAAGCCATTTTGATTAGATTGCGCACTTTGAATTCTAAACTGACTCACATTTAACTTGGCAGCTTGTGGTGCATAGGCGAAGGTGTTTTAAAACAAACCGCAGTGCTTTAAAACAGACAGACATTGTATAGGCAGAGAGGAGGAAATGTAAATGTAGTACTGCACGACGTATATATTAAATATTACTGGGCATTGTGGGATTCAGTTGTACTTAGCTGTAGTATATGCTATGTTTAGGCGTGTGTAGTTTTATATGTGTCACTAGTTGATGTTGAAGATATTAGGCTACACACGCGGACAAGTGTTACCAGTCAAGTCACATAAATAATAAAATCAATAGATTCTGTAAGAAGGAGTCTTGATGGAAAACAAGTCACACTCAATTAGAGAGTTGCACGGGCACAGGCTGCCCGTACGGGCAGCTGCCCGGCCCATGCCCGTACGGGCACGGGCGGGCACGGGCACTAAATTGCCTGCCCGTGCAACTCTTAATAGAGTTGCACGGGCACAGGCAGCCCGTACGGGCAGCTGCCCGGCCCGTGCCCGTACGGGGACGGGCGGGCACGGGCACTAAATTGCCTGCCCGTGCAACTCTCTACACTCAATTCAATACATACTAATACTCCCTATTCGGTTTCCCAGTAAAATATCGATCTTCCCCAACGACATGCATTACATTCTTATTTAGATAAGCCTCCAATCGGAACCCACTTCTCCTAATATAAAAGTTACCTACGGATAGCGAAATAGCTAAAGGTATCTTTACATATTCCTTGCTTGGCTTGGAGAGGCTTTTGCACAAATTGTCATGCTAAGCGAAACTAAAGTAAAAGTAGAGTCTCATAATACTCCATCCAGACCTGTTTGTCTGTTTTCTATCTATATCAGTATTAAGTAGTGCCAGTGTATTTACGTGTGTGTGGAGAGGCACAAGGGACTTTCCGGTGCGATTCTATGTACACCATTTATAAATAGACTTTTCCACTCTACTTCACAAGTAATAGCAGGTTTTAGCACCAATTTGATGTGTAACTATGTAAATGCATAAAAGAATTATGAAGTAGGAAGATTATCCCTCAGGGATTAAGAAAGTGCCATTAGGAGAATGGTACAGCGAAGAAACAAGACTTACCCAGAACAAACCATCGGAAAATCATACGACAAACAAAACCTTTCATGTGGCTATTTATTTTCGCGTTATCTATAAACCTAACCAAATACTCTCCTTCATTTTAGTGTCTGCCTCTTTTATGCACGCAAAAATGTAGGCCAGGTAATAGCATTATGTGGTTTCGTATACATTGGTTTGTGGATATCTATCCGTATGTTTTAGGGTACCATCGCAAACTTACTTACCCCATGGCTGACAGACCTAGGTGTGCATTTTGCTTATGAATGTATCAGTAGCAATAAAAATCGAATGTCTTTAAGGCACGGGAAACTTACTTTACACTAGTTCACACATTATTTTGAAAGATATAGCAATGAATACAGAGAATTTATTGATCAGCTCTTACCACGAATGCATGATTAAGAGATTGAAATATAATGAAATACATTTTCTACGCTTACTTGCAAAACTTCAAATTATCACTGTGGTTTCAGAAGATTCATTTTTATTGCGCAGTAGTGTAAAGTATTTGCATTAAAACGGATAATGTGATGAGCACTGCTTTTGTCATAATAAGGATTTTATATAGAGAAGGTTTCATGGACACTGGAAATGGAAGTAAGTAGATCGGTGCTGGTATATGTAGCTGAGCTGGATTGTGAGACTGAAGAGGAGGAATGCAAAAGGAAAGACTTAAAGTTGAGATGCCTTCACTTGGTTTACTTAAGTTTACCGAGGATGAAACAAGCTAATCCTGTGGCACAGCGAACTCGAATCAATTCGAGAAGCAATGGCTGTATGTGTGTGTGGTGGGGTGTAGGTCTGTAAAATGCCTCTCAGTTTGCTAGGTGCAGAACCTAGTCACAACTAAGCTGTATAAGGTACATATTATACTACACACATGTTAATAATATTAAGCGGCAGTTCGAGTGGCGTAATTTCACATAATTCTGGAAGGGATCCCAAACGTGTTCTAAATTACTTATACATGTGTACTTAAAAGTTTTGGAAAATTCAAATTTTGTAAATCCAGGATGGATAGTATACATAGCTATAGCAAGAGTATAGCCCAAGAACTCCCCCGCACCCCACCCTGGAAGATTCGGATGGATGTGTGGTCTATAGAAAATCCATGGCATCTCTCCCAGCAATACGTCCTGCCTACAAACAAACACGTATGTAAAGCCTTTGAATGGAGTTGGGAGAAAGAAGACGTTCTTAGGAAACCGAAGCAAAGTTGACTGAAAGTAGAGATAAGTGGGAAGTGTAGCGAGACAAGAAACAAGTCGACACTCAGCCAGAGGAGGACAGACAAACTCTGTATTTTGAGGAGGACTTGCCAAAACAGGATGCGTTCCTCCACCGACTTGAATTGGTGACTTACACATAGTCATGACTCCCTATTATTTACTTCGCTTTCCTTCATTTATTTGGCTTTGGATAGACTTCCTTTGCCTCACAGCAACTTCATTTGAGGCATGACTCCTTTGTATTAGCTGTCTGAGTATAAGGTTTGCAGTAATCCAATATCTGCACTGTCCGTAAGGAAACCAGTAAAAGGGCTCCCCAGCTATTGACACAACTCAGACATAATTCTCCAGAAAACCAAGGAAGGAGAAAGCAAGACTTTCTTCTTGTTTTGCCTAAAGATATGCTTCCAACCGTGAAATCCATTTCTGCTATGCTGGCTTTCCTCTCTCCTATCTCCACTTTCCCCCACCAAATACACTGCCTACAGATAAACTGATTTACTCTTCTGCCTAGTTACTCATTTCAGCAAAAAATTAATTCCTACTGCATTATTCCTCCAATCCGTTTCTAACCATAATTTGGTAACAGACTGAAAAAATGTTGAGGCGTCCTTAGCAATCCTTTAAACGATCCTTCTAGGTTTAATTACAAATGTCTGTACATAAAAACTTACCTACCTGTCACGGCATGCACTTTGCTCTTCACAAAAATTTTCAACTTTATTGCATTTGGTACAACATTCACTTAGACACTCAATTTATGAGGATTTCAAATATTGCATTCTAAAAAAGTCCTTATTTTCTTCATAAGAATCACATTTTATAGGTTGTGCAAAAGCAAATGTAATTTCGCATAAGTGACGCCGACGTCCAAGTCTGAGTAAGAACACAACTCAGCTGGCCTCGAACTCAACTCTGGCTTTATCTCTATGGAAATCAGAATAAAAATGGATTGCTTCAAGTAAACCACTGTCACAGTCCTAAAAGTGTGGTTAGGTTAATATCAAACAAATGTGTGTAGTCTAAATTACTGAGACAGACGATATACGCAAAGCAAGAATAAGGACGTGGGCGTTAGTATCTTAATAAATTATTAGTTGCATTTCAATGCTGCAGTTCCTACACAAATATGCACTGAAGAGTTTATTGTGAAAAGTTCGAGTCTAGGAACTGCACACTTAAATCCCTGTAGTTCGTAGACACACCTCACTCTCTGTCTTTATTTCGACGACCCACTTCAACTTTCTCCTACTTCACTTTTGTCATTCCAGCTACTCCCTTCAAAGAAAACTTTCTGCAAGAGCATAAGTGAAAGCAAGTAGCAGACAGTTTCAACTACTATACATATTTCATGACAACCTGCCATTTTTGACTATATTATTGCCCTTCACTTCCCATTACTTAACAAGGAAGGTATTTAGAGCGGGGTATACGAGGAGAGTGTCACCAACAGCAGATATCAAGAGTGCATTTTTTGGATAAATGTGTAAAGTAAACTGGGCATCGTCAACTGGCTTTTTAGATAAATTGTCCTACTTAAATCAATTTTTATTGCAAGTACATGTCCTAATGTGATCCAATTAAATACATTTTATTATTTCTTTGCATTGAACAGTTTCAATTTACTAAGAAAGTATTGTGACGGTAAGTCAAACGAAAAGCATAATATGGAACTGTATGAAGTTATTCTCCAATGAATATTGAATGCTCCTAAATCTGGAAATGTGGGTAGGGGCTAGGATAATAAAAACAGTAGTGGGCGAGAGGACGGCTATTTGTTCCTTCCTAATGTTATTTCATTACCAGATCAGAGCGACAGATCACTTAATCGCATCGTAAAATAAATGCACACACCACATGCAATTAATATACGATAGCTTAGTCAGGGTCTCTAAATGACGCATTTGTCCAATACCTATGATTTGACTATGCGATTATAAACTATGACTTTTAAAGGTAAATGGGAAGAAATAATTGGAGAAAAGTCAGTGACCGTTTTAACAATATTACCTGGCATTCAGAGGAACTAGAATATGTTCCCAATGATTTTTGGTGCTGTATCATAGTTAAAGGTTTTTCAATGTAAATTTTGATCATGATTTTATTATACTGGGACGAGGTCATATTAATTTTAGTGTTCTCTTACATTTAGGAGTTCTTTACTCCAAACAAACACTAAATGCACTCTACTCTAGTTAAGGATTTTATTTCTTCTATGAGGATGGGGCGCCGTTTGTGTTGTTGCTGGCGAATGTGCATCTCAATTGGAATTACTTTTTTATTATTTCTTTTTCTTTACACTTTTCGATGATTTTGTGTCATTTTATAAATTTGTGAACTGGGAGAAAAGACGTCATTTCGAAGCAGTAGAAACAGATAGGTATAATAATTACATCAATGGTTTTCTGTGTATAATTCAGGTAAACATTTGATAAGAGAGTATTTGCAAGCGAATAGGAACTAATAGGAAGTATTGGCTACCACATTTGTCACCTTCTGTATTTATAGTAAGCGATTTTTTGTTTTGTGATATTGCAGTGTGGAAAAGGAAGTGTGTCCTGAATACATGAAACAAGAAGAAGAGCGGGGAAAGGATGAGAGAAAATCTTTTTATGAGCCCATATGACGTCTCCGAACGCGGCCAATTCCACGGCCGGTAGCAATTTGAGCAATTATCCGCAGGTACTGAAAACTCTTCTGTGAATTAATATTTCGATTCAATTTATAACTGATACATAACAAAAACCATAGTAGACAATTGGATCAAAGTCTTAGTGCCAAATGGTGAAAATTAAGTTTGGTTCCAATTTACAAGTAGGCTCAAAGTAAGTGGCTGTCTAACCACATTCATTAATAGTGGAGGCAGCGGTTTGGACTTCTGAAAGTTTCCGCTTTCCGGGTTCTGAAAAACCCCTCTTACATCATAAAATAGTTCGACAAAAAAGTACTACTATCACCTCACTCTACACTTTGAAAAAACAAAAATGAGAAGGATTTTTTTCGTTATGCCGAACGAAGACTGACGGATGCCTTTGGCTAAAACAGATCAAATATAAATTAGGAATTACACTATAATCGCACAAAGTGCAAAATATTTTGGCCAAAATGCGAAGCATGAATTTTTTTGAACATTTGCAATTCGTTTTGCCCAATCCGAGGCCCTCCTGAAGCTGAGGGACAAAGCAGTTACCCCTTGTCCCCCTAAAGCGTGCTCTGTCTGGGGAATTGGCTTTAAAATCAAATCAAATCTGTACTTGTTGTCGAATTATCCATTCCTAAAAGACTTACCTAATTTAACCTAATCTAATTTCGTCAGCGGGAGGATCGCACCCTAAGACGGGGGCCTTTAAATTTTAGTCTTGCCATAAAAATACTACCCATACTATCAGTAAGACACGATTCGATTGATTATAGTTCAGGATATCCTTATTCTCCTTTTAATTTTTGACAATGGGAAATATTGATTCTGTGAAATGTGAAGTTGTAAAAATGGGAAGTAGAGGTGTTTCCATCTGGCGGATTCTGACTCTTAGTCGCCAAATTTTGCTAGCATCCATTTGCCGACCCACTTGACCTTTTCTTTCCCACTGAGAATTTTCCCCCTCGACACACAATTCTACTATAGATAATACTAATAATGCAATATTATTACTACAACTTTTTTTATCCATGCCAAGGTTTATTGTAGGAACCTAGGCCTAGCTTCTCTGCTGTACTAAAGTGCAATGCCACTTATAACCGGGCTGCAAACTTTGCAAAACAACAGATACTAGTTAGATTACAAGAGCACTTTGTGTTCGCTGCTTGCCCATCGTATTTTCCATTTGGCGGTGAAATAATGCAAACATATCGCTCCCGTGATTTATGTATTGTGTACTTTTGCCTACAAGCATCTAATTTGAAACGATGAGTAACTTCCTATGTAAGTTATAGAGTACATTTTAACCCGCGTTACCATTCCCAATGAGCTATTTTAACATTTCGACACCACTTAACAGCTCCCTCAATGCGAAGATAGTTGCCTCTATAGGCACGCACAGTGTAGATTTAAAAGGCTTTGGAATGGCAATTGCGACATGGCTGCAGCCAGAAGGAAAATTCCGGCGAAAGTTTCTTTTTTTGATTTTGGGGGAGGTGGGCCCCTAGGCCCCCTCCTGCTGTGGCTCTCAGTTACTGTTTACTCCTTTACTAGTGATTTCTGCAGTGCACAAGTGCACACTGCAAATTCTGACAGCCCATTTTTAATCCATGGAAAATGCAAGTCTTGAAAAAACCATTGTCCAATAAATATAAGATAGAAATGCGTTTTAAGGCCAAGTTTACAATACAACAAAAGAACATTGTGTATTCAGTTGCTAGGTTTTGGTGAATTTGAGAAGGTACAATGCAAAACGCTCCCCAACGCAGTTTTATGTACTTAGAACATTGCAATTTATAAAACATTGGAGAGGCTTGTCCTTATATACCACCATGACAAATCTGCTTTATATTGTACTCATGCTTGTAAACATTAAAGAAATATCAAAAACATTAACTAGATAGCTGATGTTATGGCGAACAAAGATAGACGCTCCGCGTACCCTATCTCCTTCGGGTGTAGGTCAGTTTGGCAAAAACCATTTTGGCAAAGATTTGTTGTCCATTTTGGCAAAACGCAATGACCAGTTTGGAAAATCAATGAAAACAGTTTGGCAGGTTATATTTATTGTTAATAATGGAAAAAATTGAAAACAAAAGAAAGTAGTCATACTCAAGTTATGTATATATGTGGTAGAATGGGAGAGATATAATGGCTATCTCAGTCTGGACTGAGAGGAATACCTTTGGCCGTATTTACATGATAATAAACGGTAATAACTAGAGAGATGATACGAGCACCATCGATTAAAACTAGTCTAACTATCCTAGATTTGAAATATTATTAAGATCGGACGTCCCAATCAAAACATATTGCAATAAAAGCGAAACTTGTAAAAATTAATTTATAAACATATTTTAGGTTAAGTTAGAATTGCATTGGTTAGGTTAGGTTAGTAGCATGATAGACAGGGGTTGAAACTTGTCATTAGTTGGGCGAAGGCGTTATACGAATACACCAACCTGAAGTCTAATTGAATAATTAGTTGAATAATTTGTAGACCAAAAGTTTACACAACGTGGAAAGACATCCACGTACTTACTTCTGCTGAAGGCCACGCTTTTATCAAAGCATTAATGGAACACAACATCACAGCTGCAAATTTTGCAAACCGTCCTTACCGTTTTGCCAAATTTAACCCATGAGCAAAATCGCCTTTGCCAACTATTCTCAGGGCACAATTTTTACGTTTTTGCCAAACTGGCTTTTGCCAAACTGACTTAGATTCTATCTTCCAGTTTGGCCCGTCCAACATTTTTTGAGGCTCCAGCCATTTACTTCTCGTTCTTTTATTATTCCCCTTAATATTAATACATTTCTGTTTTTCGCATGTTTTACGACAACAACCGCCAAAAGTTAGACAGATCATAGATCCTATTTGATGTATAAATCTCTTATCTATTATCTTATATGTATCATCTTACGTATGCATGTATAAAGCTCTTTCTTTAAAGATGAACTCTATCTACACTGGAAACTCCAGATGCAAATCTGATCTGATACATGTTGTGGTGCCTAGTTTACCAAATGTTAATGGTAACATCAATCACCACATAGGGTATTATTATCATCTTCGTTGGTGAATACACATAGGTACTAAGGTAATGTGACTACAAGGCAAATGTGGCACTAGCGTCGGATAGTGGCTAGAAAATCTGGGCGATTGGCTAAATTCATTTTAGCCTATGTGCGGCCAAAATAAATACTACCCGAAATTGGCTATTAGCCATAGAGCATATAATAATATAAGTAGGTGAATTTTTAAAGAACGCATAGAAAAAGATGCGGAAAAATACGACCAGAATCTTGGAAACCAGTCCATCGCGATCTCATGTTCTATTGAGAGATTTTTTTAAAAAAATTTAATTGTCTCTTACTGTCAATCAAAATAAGACATAACACGCATTATATAATAACAAAGAAATTAATCGACAAAGGGAACGATAAATGCTTTCTCTATTCAGTATTAAGTCCATGATTTTAGCATCTAAATGACCTAGAGGATGGCTAAAATGTATTCCTCTAATCTCTATTTTATAACCACAATCGGAGATAAAAAAAAAGAAATCTACCTACCTATACCTATCCACAGTTGGAACCTATCTATTTAGCTATGATTATAATATAGAAGATGTCTCGTAGGCAGGGAGACCCTAAAAGCAAAATGTCCATCTTGTAAGACAATGAACGCCACTCTGGGTTAGTATTGACAAATTTCGAAACTTAATAAAACTGTTGAAATATTTCTTGCTGAAATCTTTTGAAATTCAATAGCAGGACTGGTGGCCTAGTATTCTATATTCAGCACAATATTATATTATCGCCTCCTTAGTGAATATAGTAGTGTGTAGGTAGGTGGGTATTATTACAACTTGTTTATTTATTTTTCTTAGAACATAATGTGTTACTATTACCAGATAAACAAACGCATATGCGGTACTCCATAATTTTAGCTTCACTACTGCATACTTTGCCCTATAATCATCTTACATTGGTAAAAATATCTTTCAACAGTGCCAACCGTAAACTCACATACCATTGATGATTAATGTGAGTACTATTTTAATCAAGAACTTTTCCTGTACATTATTCTACGCAGAAGTGTATCTCACGTAAGAAAAAAATTCTATTTCATAAACAAAAACAGGAAATAGTCAGATTCAAGGAATTTTGTAAGCCATAAGTAGGGAATGAACTATGAACCGTGAATAGGTAAATAAATAGCTGCCTCTTTCTTCTGCTTTATTTAGCAGCTAGAATCAGAGAATCAGACCACAATTTTGGTAGCACACATAGAAAAATGGCATGCCTACGAAAATATTCACTAGTTGTTAATAATGCCCACACATTTGATTTTAATTTAATATGGTAATTTTCGTGTATCTATTAACGTTTATTTGACATGAATTGAACTGATGAAGGGTGATGGGTATATGGAAAGGGTGAGGATGCGTTGCTTTGGCACAAATAAGTGTAGTGTGTACTCTTTGTGTCAATTGAGTCTGAATTCTCAAAGATGCTGGCCGTGGTAAAAGGAAGGAGCGAGTGGAATGGCATGTAGAACAATACGATTGAGACAGTTTCTGTAGTTAAGTTCTCAACTGAGAGAGTCAAGGAGAAAGAGAAGCTGGGAAGATAAGAAGAGGAGCTCCTCCAATTTCATCCTTTTGTGGAGCAATGGCAATTTAGTACTTAGAGGGGAAGCGCTTTATTTTCAAGTGAAATATGTAGAAGGCTTCGTACGAGTACATGGCAGGATTGGTTGGTGGGTGTAGCAGTAGCATAGCACAATAGAGAGCATCATTGTACTTACATGCATGTGGTGCTTGAGAATGATATACACGAAATATATTGAAGAGATATATATGTCAAGCACATGATGCATATATGTGGTAGCAATAAATAGAACCGAAAATGGTAATTCAGCATAAAAGAGGAAAGTACATAGCGTCGTGTAGACAAGTGAGAGAAGGCGGGACAGACAGACGGCACGAGAAATATTAAGTGGGTCGAGGAAAGTAGTCAGAATTCAAAATCGTGCTTTTGCAACAGAGTTTATGTTACGTATATCTACATTACAGACGACGCTCCATTATTATTATATGTATGCAAAGAGTTTACATTTTACATAGGAATTGTTTCAGAGTCGTCTTGACTATGCAAGTAAGTACCTTAGTTAGACCCTCCTACTACTATCCCATTGAATCGAATCTCTACAACTAAGTACTTACTCTACTTAGCCAAGGTATCCACCAACTGTGTAATAATACATCAGAGAACATATTATACTTTCTTTATTTCACTTCCCACTTGCCAACTCTGTCCAACTTTCTTTCTCCGACTTATCTTATTCAATTCCTCTGCCTCCATAATGCATTTCACGTATTGCTAGCAGTGTGTGTGCGTGCCCTCTCTAGCCCCTTATACACATATCTATGTGTGCAAACAAATATTCTTCAATGCATGACCTACATTCACCCATGCATTCCCCATTTCACTTTTTATGGATCACTTTCTTCGCTTATCCTAATACCATTTACAGTCTATATGCATTAGTCACAGTCTCTACACTTGTCTTTGTCTTCCCAAAATGATTTGAGACTTTTAATTCAAAAATTCTTCTTGCTTCGCGTAACTAACATTTCCAACCATTAAACTAATACGGGATGATTTAGCTAGGACCTAACAATGCTTTTTGTAATGATAATACTACACAAACCATTACACGCTAAATACTAACTGTCAAGAAACTTCCCTATTACATTTTGCCCAAGAAAGTTGTAAAACAATACGATAGTATGTTTGCAAACTTATTCAACAAAAACAATAAGATATTTTTCAGCTTTAGATTTCTTTTATTAACCACAGTATTAATTACGGAAATCTATTACAAAATAGCAAAATACGGAGTTTGTAAACTACCATGGACAATCAGACGTAAATTAGCGTTTTTATTTAGCTATTTTTATAGTACGAAAAAATTAATTTTTCATAACCATTATATTTCGAGAAAAAGTCAAAAAAACAATAAATTGTTATGTCGACTAAAATAATTTGAGAAAATGTTACATTTTCCAAATACATGGAAATTAAATAGAATGAGGTGAGGAATTTGGCGATTACAGTGGAAGTAGCGCATCAGAAATAAATAACGTAGATTAATGTGTACTATTGCAAGTCGTTTACATGCATTTGACGAGGATAGAGGACAATGCTATGCGATGGAAGCATTATTGAGATCTAGGCATCTCATTTCCAACTAATGAAAGAGAACAGAACAAAGAAAGTTGTTTTTGCCTTTTACCTGAATCCCTCAAAGAATGAATGGAAGAAAGAAACAACTTTCTCCACTCTATTTCTTTCGGGAGGTTAAAGTTTTTTATGTTTGAGTAGAGCTGTGTAAAGGGAAGGAGGATCTCATTGTGAGGTGGGTTGCTTTGCTGCTCCAGCATGGAATTGTATGCTCTCTCCTCTGCACGAACACACATCTCAGATCTCTCCACGGCTCACCCGACAAGACATATCTAGATCTACACTCTCGTGCATAGAACTACACGTTCATTTGCTTTATACCCACCTAAGCAAACTCCAGAGTAACAAAGCTTTTGAATTATAAATATACATACATTTCTACTTATTATTATTTGACGTATAACGTAGTCCATATTATTAAACAGTTGTATATAACGGAGAAGGATAAATGGGATTTAATAAATACCAGGGTCGTGTACTACCACTGCAACTAAATATACACACTCCGGACGAATCTTATTACAAAAGATTCTCAACATTTTATGACGGCAACAGTCCTCTTCTTTATATTCACCAAATTTGATATTCTGTCCCGGTATACAGAGAAGCCTTTCAAAATAGATATCAATTAAGCCGATCCCGAAACACATTATGGTGTCCATCAAAAATAATTTAACATTGTCCTTCAATTTAAATTGATTTAATGATTTTCAATGATCGTATGTACATCCTCTGTTTCATTTTCATTTGATAAGTGTATGATGCAATTTAATGCTATACCAATCATTCAGGGACAATAAGTCACGGATGGGGACATATTGATAGTATATTGAAACATCTATTTGGTTTTTGTGAATATATAAATTACTTTTAAGGAGTTTACCATTACATTTTGGGAAAAGATTTTGGGAATCACTTAAATACAGCCCTCTATAGAACTAATGTTCTTTCTCAATAGCTACATAAGAGAAATCAAGACCAGTGGATTAACGGTTTAAAAAAGTCCCAAAACAATCGCAATTAAGTCACAACTTTGCTTCCATAAATCTCATTATTACATGTTACTAGGACATACAGAAGTCCATGCACAAGTAAACTCGTACAGTTCCGGGAGTCACTGCAAATAAGCCCTCGCGGCTTGAGCGTGTGACCTGTCACAGGCACTTGTGCCAGAAACGTGTGCCAGAAGTAGTACGAATATTATACAAGTATACATAGAATACATACCTACGGATCTATTAATTGCGCATGTCAAACTTCGCGTTTATAATGTAGTAAAGATGCATGATATTTGTCCAGTGGGTGCAGATCAACAAATATTGACTACACGTGTAGCTAGAAACAAAAAAAGGTCCAAAGTATACGACATACTTACATGCAGTTACTGTGCGTGAAGGGCTTGTAGTCTTTAGAGGAATATTTTCCGATCACACTCTACTCGTACCTACTAACGGTGTTGTTTTCCAAGTCAAGAAATCCAAAGAATGCAAATGCAGAGATGGATGAGATCTGATTTGAATTTCTCATTCTTATTGAATTTTTCACGTAAAAGAGTGAATATTTTAGCATACATATAAAATGGATCTCGTGTGTAGTAGATCGACTTACATTCCGAGGAAGTTATATTTATCTATAAAAATCAGCGTGTGAAAAGTAAATTATAGCTGATGCTGAGAAGGCAAAAAAGAAGGAAAACGGACGTGACGTGATTGAGTGGAACTAAACTGACAATGATGTTGAATCCAGAGGAAATCTCTTATACCGATTCTATCAGACAAAACAGAAAGGATTCCAGTCTAAGAGCATTAACTTCCTCGCTGCAGGACCGCCTCGAAAAGCAGAGAAAGTCAGAATAAGTAATGTAATATTATTATACCTACTGCTCTGTCTATTAGGAATAGGAATAATGCACACCGCCAAATGTGTACAACAAGCTACCAGTGAACACCAGTAAAACAAATACTATGTCCCCCTCTTTTTCGCTGTCCTTTTAAACCCCCTGCTTCAACTCCACATAGTAAATCTCTAATTTATAAAAGAATGACACAAATACTCTGTAAATATTTTGCTGTTACTCCTTTCACTCGAGTCATTAATGTTTTCTGTACTTTTACTACCCTGCTTTCCATTCCAATTCCCAATATATTTCTTTTCGAAGTAGCGAAATAAATGTCTACAGTTCAGATTTTATGTAAAATTGAGACCATTGTCGTGGTTTCTTCAAAGTCGATTCCACAGCATTAAAATCTGAACAGTATGTGAACCTGTACTTGCATAATATTATCTGTCTATCAGTCTACGTTTTAAACCACAACATGATCAATTTGATCAACAGTAAAGTTAAGGGCTTGCATAGGTCTGTTTTGTGGGGGTTAATGCGAAAAAGCTGGTTTAAGCCATTTATAAATATTTATTATTTAATAGGATTCTAGTTGTCGTAATTGGAGGATTAACATTTCTTGTTATGCGTAATTTCTTTTAGGTACTGATACGATAGTGTTTGTTGCAATTGCAAGCTCCACATAGTTTTTGAAAGCAATAAAGATGAAAGCAGGAAGTGCCAGTGGCAATTTTGCGAATTTTCTCTTTGAAGTCGAATGTGGGTCATTTATAGCGCTGTGTAGGCTTCAAGTAAGTCTTCAGTATTGCAGTGAGTGATTCGGATCGGAAACTGACAATAAGACAGCAACATACGTTAATGCATGTACATGTGGCGTAGTTTGTTGTATCTGTATAGTATAGGTAGGTACGTTCCCTTCCGTGCATAACGCTATCTGTATATTGTTGTCTCACAGTTATATAACGACATAGGCACTAATCTATAACTGTAATTGGACAAGCAAAGCACGAGAGATAGAATAAAGAAGAGCTGCATTTGATTAGCAGACTACTAAAACGGTCTGTATATCGTCCTAGCTATTTTTCGATTTACCTAGTTGTGAACGCTTTCATCTCTCATAAAAACACAGTTGAGTGATCAAAGGAACTTTACGCATTACATTTCTATTGTGATATTTGGACTCTTTTATCCATTTATTAGCAGCCTTTATTTATTGCAGATATACGACTTTTCAACAACCCGAGCATTATTATCTTATTATGCTGGACTCATTTCATAATTGCAAATTACCCTACTCTGTGAAAAAGTGTACTCTAAATGATGCTGAATTATAATTTCAGTTATTCAGACAGTGACATGAATTTGTCATCATAAAATAGACTTTCTCAAAAGAAAATCCTTTACCGTTCCTATACACTCTTTGTCTTAAAGATTTAGAGTCTCATCAAGTAATACCAAAATGTTTATACTATATTATCTGTTTGTCGTCCTCTAAGAATTAATTCTGGAGCAGAGTTTTTCATAAACAATGCATGCATGTGAAAAGCCAAGGATTACATTATTACGCAGTCTCTTGACTTTCGGCTTGCCCTTCTAACAATATTATATATAGCGTGTCCAAAACCATACCCCAAAAATAGTATTTCATTCGGTACAGACTACCTGAAGATACAATATGAATGTTTTTTCAGAATTTCATAGATGGAATATCTGAATAAAGATAGTAAACAGTCCACAAGGTAAGCCATAACCAATTGCAAAATAAATCCTTTCGAATCTTTTGAAAAGGATCAGTTTATATATTTACTAGAAGTGGCTTATCGATCTTGAAATCCTTTACCAGCTACCACGTATTAGTGATATTAGTATACATCAGTAGGTAGTAGGACTGTGTAAATGATTACAATAAGCAGTAGATTTAAAACATTACAACACTTCCAATATCAATTGTACCCAAAGTGTAGGTTCCTATTCAAATAAAATGAATTAATTGTATTTCCTACATTCCATTAGTACAATTTCTTCAGTTAACTTAACACGTCGAATGGATAAAAACCGGGCTAAATTCTTAACTTTTGAGCTGGAAAATAGTCTGTAGTTATTGTATACAATTGAGATGGCATTAAATAAGAGTGTGAAATAAAAAATATGAGAACATGAGCTAGGCAGAAAGCAAATAGTGAAGAAAAGATTCAATGAGTGCAACTATGGAGTAATCGATTTCTCATTAAAAAGAAAATAATTGTCGAAACAGCTGTGTGAAGAAGTTTGTCCACGAACTCGCACCTTAAACGCCTTCGAACGAGGGAGGAAGGCCTTATTAGTCTTCTCATTGCTACAGTGTCGGTGGATTTACTTGCTTTTGCTTTCATTGCAATATTCATTTAGCAGTACTGACGCCCAGGGATACATTCATTCCATCTAATTTTGCTATGGCTAGAATAACTGCAACTCAACTTTTGTCTTTACTGTATATACCTACCTATACAAAATAATGTTCCACTGCTATATCCTTTAAATTATGTCCTGCAAAGTCTGCATTCAGTCATTACGTAGTTTTACAACAACCATCTTGAAATGGACGTATTAGCCGAGCACTAATGAGAAGCAATTAATTACTTATCTATAGTTTTATAAGCTGTTAAAATAAATTCATTCCAGTTATTGCTTTATGCAATTAGAACATTCGAGACTTTTGTGAAGTGAAGCAAGGGGGAACTTTTTTACTCATAACTTATTATTACACTATAAACAGTGAAATACTGCTGAATTTCTAGTGATATTCGTCTTTTGGCTTAGTTGCTATAATTACGAGTCTGCCCATTCTAATACACACCGTAATTTGCTGGGCAGACATGCATTCAAGATATAACCTCGGTCCGTGAATATTGCAGTTAGCAGTCTTAACTAAATGGCATTTGTGGTGCTTCTAATTTCTTAATAGGAGAGTAAATACCGTGCAGTGCAGAATAGAACCAGGTCAGGCCATGCCATTGCACTACAAATGCACTAAATATTGAAACAATGTAATTAGTTCTTTTGGTTTACTGTTCCCACTTTCTATCTCATCTGACATTGTAAATTGCGCTGGTTAAAAATAATTCCATGTGTATACTTTAACATGAAAATATTATGTTTGACTATAGGATTTCATGCTTTATTGTTCTCTGCAACTTCTCCGGCCATGCATTCGTGTTAAGATATCTTCACCATTCTAACTATACTTGCTTTGCATGCAAGTTTTGTTATTACATTAAATTGCATTAGTTAGTTGAAAGATACACAGAGTAATGACGTCAATCCAAATATCCGTCTTCATTTAGTACTCAAGTCTCTGTGGATTATTCATGTGCTTCACTTTGGTTTCCTTCCGAAAATAACCCAAGTCGCTCACAGACAAATCCATAGTAATATTATACATTTACATACATAGGTAGGTGGTGTAGACACAGCACCACAACCAAAACCAAGTCGCCGTCGACAGATAATCGCAATTATGTTCAAAACAAGATACACTCATTTTCTGTACACAAGGGCGTAGATAGAAAAGGGCTCAAAAGCCCCACATTGTATAATTGTACAACGTCATCGAATACATTGCTCCGTGTACCTTGCACAAGCTAGCTGGTGTCCAACAAAGGTTTAGTAATACTGCAACTAAATATGTCAACTCATTTAGCACGTTAATCCCATGCGATAACCATTCGTGATATTGTAATAACTGTAACTGCTTACTGACAATGTCTGGCTTATCATTGTGGGGGTACTATCAAAATTTTGGTCCTTTTTTCATTTTTACAAAAGATGAAAGCCAATAAGAATTAATCACTCCAGGAAATCTGTACTTTTGTCCTGTGACAAACAGTTTTAATTCTCTCCGAGGCATGTTGAGACTGTGATCGGTTATATAGGGCTTGAGTGAAACCGTAGATTATGGAAACCCTATAGTTGCTTTGCTACACTACGTACCTACTACTCAATCCCCGTCTCAATTCTAATAATACAAGGATTTGGCCATTTGGTCATCATCATCGTATTATGACTATGACAATGAAATTCCCCCGAAATTAAGAACCCTTTGATGTTACATTACTGCAACTGTATTATTTATCCATGTTACGCTAACTCTATGAAAAGAACATTGTTAAAGTATGTAATTACGTGGGCTGTAATCTTCCTTGTTCGGCTGTGTCGTCTATTAGTGTAACATCTCTTCAGATTTAGTTTAGTTTATAAGCCACATTTGTCATTCCATACAGTGCCAAAAGAACATATTTTAGATTTCTACTAAATCATATGAAAAATAGTTCCTTGCTATCGATGCGATTCATGACATCAAAGTGGTATGAACAACTTTGTAGAAACACCAATCTGTCTGTCTGTCCATCCAATAAAATGAAACTTTCAAACCGAATGAGGTAATCCATTTAAACTCTTGTACGTAATCTAGATGCCAAAAGTAATGTCGACATTAAAAATGGAAAATTTAGACATACCCCCTGACGGAGCGTGGGTTTAAAAACTATACATCAATGTACCTTTTGTTATATTCGTCGTATATAAAAATTGGTTCGATTCATCGTACCAAGTCGTGTAATATCTAAGTCGTGCTTAGGGTGGCATAGCATTACGAAACCTTTTAGGACATTTTATTCAATGACTTTGTTTCCCATATTTATCTACCATTACGATTTCACACCCACCACTTTTTTGCAACCATTGTACATGGTGTATTATATTCTGGTTTCATTATTACATGCTACACCTTCGTTAACGAGACACCACTAAACCAGAGACTACCTGTAGAATCAAAACAGCTATTCTCACTATTTTTACGGGTATTAGAAATTAGCTTACGCCGAATAGAAAATAGCCGACGCCGAAGTGGAATTTAGCCGAAGCAGAAGGGGAGTTTAGCCGAAGCCGAAGTGGAAATCATTTCATCGTCAGTCGGTGTTTTTCCATTTCGGTTTTAGCCAATTTCCACTTCGGCTAATTTCTATTCGGCTTCGGCTGATTTCCACTTCGGCTAATTTCTCTTCGGTTTCGGCTGATTTCCACTTCGGCTTGTTTTCTACTTCGGCATTGGCTATTATCCATTCGACGTCGGCAGGTATATTTTTACTTCGGCTTCTGCAAATTTTCAATTTGGCTTCGGCGTCGGCTACTTTCCCTTCGGCGTTGGCCAATTTCAACCAATTTATGCTGTGCTGATTTCCACTTCGGCTTCGGCGCCGATACTTCGGTGTTGGCTGCTTTCCATTCGGCGTGGGCTAAAATTTTGTTTCTGTTATTTTCCACTTCGGCGTGTGCTATTTTCTATTCGGCGTAAGCTAATTTCTAGTACCCTATTTCTACGAAAAGCAATCAACGAATTATTGAATTTTTAACCTTTTACAACATATTGCAATAAGATTTGAAAGGGCCTTGATAACCCCTAAAATGTTATTAGTGTAGAATTAATCCGCCGATTAGTTGATTCAAAAGATAATTTGGAAAAGCTTGTGTACTATTGCTGCTACTATTATATATTATCCTATGAAAATAGGTCATCAGGATAGCAGTATGTATAGTTCCAACAGATTCCTTTAAATAATCTTTCTTGTGGAAGCATCTTTTTTATCTTTTTGAGCTGGGCTCCAGAGTCGCTATTCGCAAGGGAAATAGCTCATTCGAAGTAACTAATGAAATGTTCAGTGTA
Source organism: Tomocerus qinae (assembly GCA_020055645.1). Taxonomy (NCBI): domain Eukaryota; kingdom Metazoa; phylum Arthropoda; class Collembola; order Entomobryomorpha; family Tomoceridae; genus Tomocerus; species Tomocerus qinae. The sequence goes on along the minus strand of CM034548.1, from coordinate 2,681,066 downwards.
TGCATGTATAATAAAAATAGCATAGCCAGTACAGAACTGATAACAGCAAAGATTGCAAAAGAGAAGGGGGAGGAATGATATCTATAGCGCGTACGGGGAGGAATACCATTTTACAACGTTATTAAGTAGTCCCGAATGGAACGAGATTATCGACTATTTATATATAGTTACGCTTCGCTGTACTTACTAATGGGATAAGTTAATTACGTTAGCAAAGGAGAAAGAACGTGACATTGTAACACAAGAGCAACATTTTTTTTGTTTTCCACTGCCCACTGCATTGAAATTATTCCCACCAGATCTGCTGCTATTACGACTTTTCTATCTAACTGCCTATACAACAAGGGGAGACGAAAGGAACAGAAGGAGATGGAAAGAATCGACTTTCTCGGACTCCATTACTTTGAGATAGAATTAGAGTTTAATTGGAGCTATTGTACTATGTGTGTGCATCTCTTATTAAGAAACGAATCCAATTCCAATAAGTCTAACCGACTGGCACACTCAATGCATTATACATACTCGATCCTTTCCCAATCTAAATGATATTGGACCCCACCCTTCTTCAAACTAACTAATACTACCAAAGCCTTCCCAATTTTGTGTCCTTAAGTCGTAATCCTATTTAATTAGCTATATTCCTACCACACACACGTCAATAGAATAATATTCTGCGCTTCTGGGTTAAAACTGACGTCACCTTTGGTTTAAATAATCTATTTGAGGTGCTTCATATAGTGAGTGTAGACATTACATTATTCCATTATAACGTCTACATGGCTTTGCCCATTTGCAACCGAGTGAATCTGAACTTGGGAAAAGTAGATATGATCACATTGTATACTATTATTTGTAAGGTGATAACGGTGTATATAGGGCTCCTACTTAATGTACTTATTCTATTTCAGGGCACGCTTGGTGCGACAACCAGGAGCGGAACGAAGGAGGGTAATATGACCAGAGCCCAACTGAAAAAAGAATACTTTGATCACAATTACGACTATTTGACCGGGGTTCGGATTGCAAGTACTCTGGGCGGTTTTTTTGCTCTGGTTCTTCTGATTCTGTTGTACAAGTCCAAGTGCAAAAAGAATTCTTGTGCTTCGACGCCAGTGATCCCAGTGGATGTTTCTCTGATTGGTCACCACTCGGCCCAAACGGTGACGAACGGATTTGTGAATGGGGACGAGGAGGACGACCAACTGTCAATGTCACTGACTCTCATAGACTCTCCTTACATGAACAAAATCAACAAGAAGAATTTTATGTCTCCCGCTGTTCTGCTGACGGCAGCCAACTCAGAGTCTTCCGAGGACGAGGATAATCTGTCCCTAAGCGGCTCTCGTGCTGAGGTAAGAGCCCTTCACCACGGAGGCATCCACTACCCCCAGCTGCCGCCCAAGTCCCAAAAGAATCTGCAGTCCAACGTCCATTTGAATCCAGCATGTTCATCCAATTTCTTGAACCCGTCGACCTTGTCTCCGCCGTTGTCGTCGGGGAAAAAGAAGCGGCTTCAACAAAACATCGACATCAATGTCATCCTGCCAACCCCTACAATCTCGCCTAGCGGCAGTGAGAACTTTTGCACCCGCGTGCATAAAGAGCCGGTGAGCGGGACGCCGGACGGAAGCATCCCGATCCCTGTGCCAATGGTCCGCTCTCGCGTGTATGAGAGGGACCGGTCTCGAGCTAACAGTTTCGGGGCTGACTCGAATTCCAATCACTCCTACTCCTGTTCCTACAACGGGAATGGTGGGGGCACCAACCCGCTGTTCTTCCTTGACAACTTGAAGTACGTCGACGACACGAGCAGCGAAAACATTCCGACGAGAGCTTCTGACTTCGAGGATCAGGACCAGGACACGCGCTCCATCGGCTCCGACTCCGTCTTTGCCTACTTCGAACACAATTTCGACCACGTGGCGCCCATCTGCAGCAGCGAAGGCGCAAGCGTGAGTGGCCTCACCGTCGCCTCCGTCTCCAATGGCAAGAGACGTGTGAGCGTGATGAGCGGGAGTGGGACGGAGGACGACGACTGCGAGTGTCGGGTGGTCCTCACGCAGGCGCAGGCCCAGGTCCACCACCGAGAGAGCTTTTGCTCCGAGTTGGAGTCACTCAACGACTACCTGGAGGGTCGCCGCCGCTCCTCGTCCACACAGACCACTATGTCTGACCTGCGGCAGTGTCTCAGCATTTCCTCCGCCACCTCCCCACCCAACTTCCAGCCCTCCTCCCAAATCCCCTCCCCTGTCTCCCACTCTAGTGGCGGCGGAAAGAGCCCTCCGAAGCCCTTTCATTCTCCACCCACCCTCTCCGTCGCCCCTCCCACTTCCGTATTTGGTTCCAATGTTTTGACTGTCATTTACAAAGACAAAGATGACTCTCCTCCCTCGTCCTCCGCCAATCCAAACAACAATAACTCCACGCTTTTGGCAGTTAATAGACATGCCCCACCCACCAAAGCCAAGAAGAGAAATTTCCCAGCTCTTAAGAAAACTTACAGTTTGCAGTGTGACGAAACAATTCTCGCGACAAATCAGAATCATCCATTGTCCCTGAATCCTAACCCAAACCTGGCCTCGGCCGCAAACGCCCCACTTTTTCAACTTTCCCCACCTCCAACACCAACGACTCCAGTTAATAGTGACAATGAAAAGGATTCAAACTAAATAGCAATAAATAATAATAAATACTGACTGCAATCATATAGTCATACTACACACGACGACTGCGAATATTACTAAACCATCGTTGTTAACATTTCAGTACATTATAATCATATAGTGAATAATAAGTAAGTATGCCGTGGTATCCGTATGCTGATTCCTGCTAAATGATGTTATAATAATATATAATAGTTTGGGTTACTAATTAAAATTACTGATTAATAATAATGACATTTGTCGTCAGTCCGATGCTGGACCTCAACCTCAACTGCTAGACTGGCTACTGATACGGCTATTGTTGTTGTTTCGCGAGAGTTTCGAAAATGTAGTGTCTTGGATAAAATTTAGTTGGAGTGAATGAGTGCTCCATATACCAATAAATATGAAATGAGCTAATTGAACACTCCTAGTTGTGTTTGAATCCATCTCCATATTGAACACTTCGAATTTGTCGCCTCTACAATCCCTCCCCTTGCATTTAGAATCAACGATGTATGAGAAGTGTTCATTCATAATTGTTACTTACATATTTGTAGACTACAATAAGAGATGTTGACAAACATGTCGTAGATTTTTAGTTGACAAATCATATAATTCTAATGATCTATCTGAATTGTGTAATTTGGGGGTCTACATATATCCACTGCAATTATTTTTTGAATAATGTTAAAATGATAATTTTTGCACGAATTTTTTTTGATTATGATCAAAAGTAAGCCGAAAATAATTGCACTTTGTAGATCATGGGTGTTGACCACGCAATATTTGAGTTTTTGGAAAACTGCTTACCGTAAAGTACTGATATTATTATTATTATCTTTGTTGTCATTAATATTGGATGTCATTGGTACTGATTGATTTACTGAAAGTGTTGTTTATGTTTGTCAATTTGTTAATGTTCGTGGTGATGTGGTTATAGAATACTAGTGATTGGCAACATGAACGGAGAAATTTATAAAACATTTAGTCTTATTACCAGCGATAACATTTCAATTGCTTCAACTTTGGCCAGTGAGACTATGTCAATGAATGCGAATATGCAAGTGATTACATTTGCTTTCTATATGAAAGACAAAACTGCCCGATCGAAATGCTTGACTACTAATAATGAACAGACTCACAACGTTTATCATTTGAATCTAAAAATACTATATTGTCGTTTGGATAGTGATAATTACTAAAAAAATAAAACATTGTTAAATCATGTACCTCATTAAAGAGTAGGGGAAAGTATTCAACGTAATTCCCTCAAAGTACCTATTGAAAATCGATAGTAACATATTTCCACTTTAGTTTCTTGTCTTATCGCCACCTCTTAATGGGCTACCTTTTGTATATACAAATTCCTAACTATATTAAATAGGAAAAGTGTTAAAGTTGTCAATTAAAAACCAAGCCAATGGACACAATTGTTACCATAAAAATGTCACATAAAATATTACAATATTTCCATCAAACGAATTTTGTAACTAATTGTATCTAAGTACCATTGTTTATTAACGTGCATGCATGTAATGTGCTACATAACAGGTTCACTTACTACCTTGTTACGGTATTGACAACTCGGTTCGGAAGTCTTTGCCTTCAATGAAAAACTCTTGATTGCTTGATTGTTTGTGTCAAATTGTTAACAACTATTGAGATTTATTAACGTATAGTTGACGAGGGCTTAGGTATTCGCCATAATTGCTTCTTAAGTTTGCTGCAATACTATTTTAGTTGCTATTTAGAGACGCTAGTTATTGGTTGGAATTGATACATTCTATAAGTAGACTAACATAGCGTTTTAAAACGACAAGTTTTAATGTGCGTACACAGCAAACTTCGTATTTAGTTGCAATAATTGAATTTTAAACGCATTAATATTTAATTTTGATTTCTAGCGGCAGAAAATATTTTGAAACACGAAATCAAAATCACATCTGAATGTAGAGAATGAACTTGGATATTGATCCATTCGTGTTCATAAAAATCTAAAGAGTTTAAGATGTGGCCAAAGACTTGTCGATCCAATTTTAATGTACGTACTCATTGAATCATACAAATATAGTAGTAAATACTGACCAGCAGCCACGCAATTATTTATTTAGCTACCCAGCGAATTTTGATGAGCTCATGGCTAAGTAGGTCGTATAACCTCCATCCCCAGAATCATGATTAGTATAATTCAGCTAAAGCATATTAAAAATAGAATAGATAATTGTATGTATAACAACCCCATCATAAACAATGGTGATTCGTTTTAAAAAGAGCAAATAAAATCAACCTGTTTTATTTAGTACCTATCGACAGTCATTGTTATAATGCAGAAATGCTTAATCAAGTCAATTCAGTTTATGTACTTCGTCTATAACTATCAGACACCATTTGTCATAAATTCTGGAGACGACACTTCTATACATAAATAGTGATAATATTCTATTTAGTTGCCCATTTATCATTTAGTTGAGACGAAGTTTAGAATTTCCAAAATCATAATTTGGTGCACTGAGTTGATTTTTATACTTGTTTTTTGTTTAATTTATTTATGTTGGATTTTAAACTATTTGTTGATCTACTTTATCCTAGATGATAATTAATAGCCAGATTTGAAAAATCCTTATCTGTAGATCAGATATTGGAGTCAGGTAAAACTATAGTGCAATAGGGGCAGGATTTCGTATTTAGGATGAGTAGCTCGGTACAACTTACCCAGTGCTTAAAATTATCTAATCCAATCAAATCAACTGATTCTTATACACGGTATGATATTCAATCAGATCAGAACAACCGCACATTCTAGAAGCAAACATAAACTCTTGTTTGTCAATATAAACCATTCGACTTGATAAATCATAATAATCATAAATAGATATTTTTGACAAGAGCTTTGAACCCATTATCACATACAACAAAGCCCTCTCTCTACAAGAGCGAAAAAGTTATTAACAAAGAAAAGAGTTTTAGGTACCTTTACAATAAACATAACTGTAGATGCACATGAAATGTACTAGGTAGATAGTAACTAAACACAGACAACCCGTAAGTGAGTCGGGTGAAATAGGGAAATTGATTAAGAGATGTACCTAATTCTACAATCATTATAAATAAAAAAACTCTATGGTTAAATAATGTTATTGCTTAATACAAACAGCAACGCTGTTGCTAATCGCGTTATTTGTTTCAATTGTCTTCTGTCTATTTCTCATAAGTAGGTACAGTCGGGTCAGAAATGAATCGAACTCCATGCGACATAAACGGCCGTCATGCAGGCTTTTTACATGTAAAAATGAGGCCATAAAATCGTTTCTTTAATGTCGAGTTCGATCCATTTCTGATCTGACTGTAACTCTATTGAGTAGCTTCATTGCGTTGTTAATTTTTAATCTTGTTATTATGTTAGTCATTCTTCCGATTCAAATGTGTGTTAATACTGAGAAGAGAAATGATTTTGGTCCAAAAGTTGCCATTCTTGAGTAATAATACAGAATAGTATGCATCGTACTGTAACATTTAATTATTGCTACCAATAATTATAAGTACATTATTTATTTAAAGACAATGTGTTAAAAACTTAAAAATGCCAATAATTTATTATTTGTAAATAAAAATAGGAAAATATATAAAATAATATATCTACCTATATTTGCCTCATTATTACCTACAACAATAAATATCAGTCTCCCATTTGTAAATTAATATAATCATAGTAATGCATAATATTTTATTTAGCATAATAAAATTTACTTCTGTGTGGTCTAATTGTACCCCAGAAGTCCTTGCGTACAACTACTAAACTAAAGTGTAATATGAAAATACCAAGTTGTCCTTGGAAAGAGAACTTTCTTATTCATGAAACGTACATGATTACTTAATAGGCATTTATTTATGGACAAAAATACAATTGATAAGAAACCTGTACTTTTTGGCAATTAATTGATCGTTGGAATCACGTCTTTCGAATTTTATGTTTCTTAAAATTGCGGAGCATTCGATAGTGATTTAGATTTTTTAATATTTTTGAAGGGCCAAACTATTATTGATCATGTCATTCATCATTTTTTAAGTTGAAATGTTTTATTTCCAACAATTATATAATCCTTTATTTCATTTCAATATGCTCTCAGGTAGAAGTTTGATTGTTTTCAGCATGCGTACTCAGAAAATATGCATATCCACAACTGTAATTTCCGACCCTAATTATTACTTTTGATCAGATGCATATAGTGGGATATATTGCTAGAAGGAGCTATAAGCATGTTTCTTATGACAATTTAATAGCAATTGGACGCTATTATTAGCAAATACAGTGGACCCCTCGACCAGAGAGGAAGAATGTCTTATTATCAGTTTGGGACACCGTTGACCTGATTAAATAAAGCGGAGGTTTGTCCTAGAAAACCCAAAGAAATTGAAGCGATCACGTATGGGAATAGCGCCGTCATTCACGACAAGCAAAAAGTAGAGAAAGTGTGTACCTTTGGGATGTCTTCTTCAGGAACGACGGAGTAAGATGCCCGAACATAAGAACAAGGTTTGGATCTGTCTGTCATAAATTCGCGGCCAGGTAGAAGCATTATTTTCTGACTCAATCCGTGTTTCATAACCATGTCAAAAGTGTCTGGTACTCCCAAGATTTTCATCCAGAGGAACATTCCACCGCTAGGAACGTGCCATTCCGCTAATCCTGCCAACAGATGAGAAACCTTCACATGCGACTACATACTTCAAACACATGCCACTATACTCGGCGCAGCAGAATTCAATTAAAACTCCAGGTATCTCCAAAAAGAGTAGCTCGTGTGAAATAACATAAGTATTCTTTGGCAGAAAACGGGTCAGCCTACTTGACAAATTAAAACGTCATCGTCTTACATGTGATTTATACAGACAACATGCAATAATGCCATGCAAACACACCTGATACTGTTAACATAATGATGCTGATAAACATTTATGCTACTGTTTTCCAGTCGGAATAATAAGAGCAATTTAAATCATTGTCAAAACATTTACAGGTAACATTTGCTGGCGCATAGAAAAAATGACCCAAGAAATTTTGTGCAATTCCTAACTATTCTAAAGAATTTCTTTTAGATTAAACTTCGTTATTAGAATTTCGTTATTTTAGAAGGATTTTTCCATCCATTTTTTCAAAATTGGAAGTGGCCAATTTTCCAACTTTTTACGGGCACTTCCAATTTTTACAAATTTTGAAAAAGATTGAATCCTATATTATTTTCGAAAGGAAAGGCAAACCCTTTTCATTGTTCGACTCAATGAATGAACACAAACTGAGATGCAATAATACTTTAACTATTGAGTTTTACAAACCTTGTAAATGTTTTTCAGCCGCAGTAACCATGATGTCCCTTCGCCTCTTGTAAAATTCTTTCACTTTTGCAGTGTGTTTGAGAAGACCCGCATAGCCCCATTCTTTGAGTACTCCATAAACTAAAACCTAATGGAAAGACAAATTTGCGGTTATGGATGATGTAAATGTACAGAAACAATAGTGAGTGTTCCAACAAATGGGTACTAATAAATGCTGTTTAGCAGGAACTTTGATATTTCTTCATATGCTATCCATAACTTGGATTCACATAATAAAAAATAAAGGGATTATTTTCTGAAATAATTCTGCTACTTTGTGTTACTCAACACACCTAAGCTTCTGTGAAAAAACGTCAAATGTTTTTAGCAAAATTTAGATTGTGTAAGCTAATGAATCATATTTGTACATATTTTTCAATGATTTGACTTCCTGAATTTGATCTGACTTGTACCCAATTCAAAACTGAATAAAATACCATTTGCCACTTACCAGTGGTAAGTGGTTTTTTAAAGGTAGTTACCGTTGAATACCACCACCACCACCTAAAATGGGGTGGCAAACTTGTAAATGGCGAAAAGTAGTTTCGATTAAATTTCATGTAGAATTTTGAATAAAATTCGGTGCCAAAGTATGAATTAGCGTATTTCTTACAATTTTTGTCACAAATTAATGAGTCTTCATCCACTAGTGTTAGATTCAACCAATGGAGTGCACTAATCGCAAATATTTGCCGATTGAGTAAATAATTGCAATTAAATTGGTACATTCTCACACCAAATGCAGAAATCTTGGTTATAGTAACAATGTTTTCATAGCTTTCGGTGAACATTGAATTAAATATAAATAATTAACTTGATTAATTAAGGGATTAATTGGAATTATTTTATAAAATAAATTGAAGCATACATTAATACGTCTTATCTGTATCTGTAGTAATCAATATTTACAATTTACAGTTTTTATACTATTACACGTATTTTTACCATCATAGAAATGGTAAAAACTCCTAAAAAGTGGAAAATTTAGTACACTGATTCTAAAGTAACATTTGATTCAATAAATATAATTTGCCTCTATTATTCTACTAGTGTATATCATTCTCCTTTTAAATATCACTTTTAGGCAATAATACTACATATAGAAAATCGAAAATATGTCTACAGTCTGACTAATGGACAATAGAGGAATAGTCCCCTCACCACATATATACATGCAATGCCATGATTGCCATATCCACTACTATCACCAGGACTGGGCCCTCATGGATGGATAGTCTAAGTAGTTAGAAAGAACTGCTACATCTGTAAGAGTGCTTATAATGTATATAAAAGGAGACATAAGAGTGATATATGAAATTGAGTTGTCAATAGAGAAAAGAGACCAAGCGTTGTAGATCTAAAGAAATTGAAAGCAGAGAGTGAAAGTCACAAGTTGAAAGTGGCTGAGACTCTGGCCTTTACTTTCTGAATGGAGACTATCATCCCATCTCTGACTTTATTTGGGTTTGAAATTACTGATAAGGTCAAGTCAAGATTTCAGCGTAGCTTATGGTCCCTCAAAGTGAATTCGGGAAAGAAACTCATTCTACGGAATAGCACACAAAAGGAATTTGATCCTCTTCCATTGAATTTCGACATCCATACATACTCCGTTAGGCTACTAATCCCTTATTCTTACAGATCGCCAATAAATAAATCATCCAACTTCCAATGTCCCCGCAACTAATCTAATGACATTTTGATTTCCTCACAGTCAGTTTGCCCTTAGTATTTCAGACCTATTAGTATAAGGAGGGGGCTACATTAGGTTAATGAATATGTGCCTGGGCAAGATTCTTTTTCCATTGGGTCACCCTACAATATCGGAAAGAATGGAAACTTAGTCCTTAGTATTTATATAATATCGTTGAAATTTAAAACTTCATGGATTAGTGAGTAATTTAGAATAACTTTCATAATAATTTGGTAACATATCAAATGTCCGAACACATTGACAATAGACAACTCCATCCATTCAATGTCTACGACAACACATTATAGTGTCCGATAAGTATCCATTACTTAGTGAGTGTTTTATTACATAGGATATAGCCATTTTTAGGAGTGTCTGGAAATAAACAGACTTTTACGAGAGTCTCATAAAAAATAAGACATACCAACTGCTGGACTATTAATAAATGCGCTTTAGCGTCATTGGGGGCACATAAAAGTAAATTCAATCACACAGCAAGCTTTAGTGGTATGAGGAGAGGAGTGAGAGATAGTCAGCCTAACCGGCCATTACAGTCTACACGTAACTATAGGACAACAGTGGGATTGACTTTCAATTCAACCCGAGAGCACTTCAATAAAAGAAATGAAAATGTAGGTAGTACTTGTGATAGAGAAGACGCATGAAGAACAGAATGCTGGACCGAAATCTCCAAACAGCGAATAAGTTCTTTTGGGCCAGAGGCGAAGCCAATTCGAAGCCCCGAACTGAGAACTTTAGAAAACGAATCAAATCGAAGAACTCGGCCGTCAACGTCCAAAGAGAGGAAAGACGTCGGATCCTCCTGAAATAAATCCAAGTAAATTACGACTCACTAATAGTACTTAACTTACTACGTACTTATATTTATAACCCACGATATCCACATCCTTATACTTCTTAAACAGCAACCATTATTTATTTATCATCCAAATTCTGTTGTGCCTCACTTTTTCAAACACTGCATTTTAATGTATTGCCATGAAACATAGATAATAAATGTAGGTATACCGACTCCATCCATTTCAAAAATATGATCTCTAAAAACCTCCGGCTTCCCATTTTAAGATGTCAAAATGGCACATTTTTCTGTTGTCGCTTATGAACATCCCTTTTACAATAACTGCTGACTCATTGGACTCACTCACCAAATGGAAAAGTAAATGTGGCTTCCATCCTTAAACGTTCTAACTCCAACCATAAGAACAATGGTCATAGTTAACGTATAGATTTTCCCAAAAAATTATTTCCCCAACAGAATCGAATTTTATTTTATGGCAGAATATTGTCCATCAAAATTCAAAATAATGAACTGATAATACAGTCCCATAATACAGTGTCCATATTTACGGCCATGGCAGTTTCAGATTTTATTTTGCATTGAGAAGTACGGCTTTATGATTGTTTCAAGTAAGACAGAGGTTGCACGTTTTAAAAATGAAATACACAGCTAGAGCAGACCACGACCCGCTTTCGAGGGACATAACATAACCTAATTAAAACAATAACATTGATAGGTATCTCTGCCTTACTGTCAACCCTATGATTACATGCCGTAGTCGGAATCTATATCTAGAAGTATCATTTAGTAAATAAGTGAATTATCGTTAGAATGCAATTAATAGATACCTTTTCAAAGTGTAGAAAGTAGTATGGGTCATCTTCAAGAATGAGAAGATCATATTCCTGAGCTATTTTGTAGATTTCTTTTTTCCTTTCAGTTGGGATTATAACCCCACTGGGGTTACTTCCAGTTGGATTCAAATAAAGCACCTGTCATTAAAAATTTATAGCTAAGAATTTTTAATATTTTAAGTTATAAAACCTTATTATGCCTTAAAATCAGTAAATAGTAATTGGTTGTCAAATTGTCATCCAGCTGACGTTATAGAGGTACTATTTAATATTCGGTTTTGAACCGCCTATTATTAAACTACTGGCTAAAACGAACCTTATTTAGTCATAATTTAGCCGTGTTTATGCCATATTTAAAAAAAATTTTGTCTCTTAATTTTTTTCAATTAAGTTAATAGTTAAAAAGCCTTTGCGACTTGAAAAATTTTATAATTTACATGTAAATAGCCAAATTTTTTAAATTTTCCCGCACATGAAATAATGGGATCCTTAATTCATAAACAAGCAAAATCAATAATATAGCCCCTGACTGAAAGGGGTTATGAATTAAAAAAATAATTTCGGTTCTTTTCGTTAGGTGTATTAAGTCGAGTATAGCTCGAAAGCTGACAGGCTTCGTTACACTTCCAAACCGGTCATAAATTAACAGAGGAATTTATCTGACTGCAGTTAGTTCAGTTAATTCCCTCTACTATTATATTTCCACTTTGCAATGGTTATTTATCCAATATGTCCCAGAGATCGATTCAATTCCGATTGGTGTTTACATTCCAATTGAGATTTTAACTTACTTTGGGCATATTATTAGGGTTGGTAGACGCCCACTTTTCCAAAACAGATTTCATACAAGTTGACTGCATTCCGAAAGCATCTTCGGGAACTTCCAGATATATTGGTCCCAGAGGATCCATCTATCCAGAACAATGACTGTAATTATTTCCTTTCTATATACAATAATAACGAATAGACGACAAAAATCTTATTGACTCATTCATACAGCATTTTTGTACAAAACCAAAACCATATCAATATTATCATAGTCATAATTTTATTATGGTTAGTCGTATTCAGCTAGCGATATAAGTAAGAACAACGGAAACAACGAATAGAAATCGAAAAACAGGAGGAAGCTAATTTCTTTTTGACAACAAAGAGCATTCTACTGGAAAATGCTATCCCGATAGCACATCCCATCATCAACCAGGTAGTTTCGAGTTTGACTTACCACAGACAGAGCACTGCTGTAGACAGGAGCAGGAACTAAAATGGCATCTCCTTTGGTTATAGTCATTTCCAAAACGGCAGAGAGAGCATGCTGACTTCCAACGGTGACAATGAGTTCACTCTCATCCCATTTCGGAGGATTAAACGTCTCCTTCACCAAATCCTTTAATTCTTTTTGCAGTGGAGGGTACCTATGTCAATTTGATTTCCGATTTTGAATAATTTTGGGCTTATTTGTTAAAGACATGTTTGATGTTCAAGGTATTTTAGTGGGCTTATTATTGTACATGCAAGCATTTACCTATTTTTCAGTACGTAGCTAATCGTGGAGGGTCTACTGACTGACGGGTATTGAGAAAAGCATAATATTTTCATTTATTAAACAGCATTCACTATCAACATCATAATCACAAAAATAATTTCGCCCTATAATCGTTTTAATACACTTCAAAAAAATATTGGAACCGCATTTGGCGAAAATCCTTGTTTTTGTTCGTCATTTCATTAATTCTAAACTGAACAATGCAAGCCAGTGGTATAGAAGACGAACGATGAGGATGAGATTAAAATTTAACTAAATTAAGGGCCAAGCCTAGCACTCAAGAGAAATTTAGCAGGCCAACCCAACACAGTAATAAAAACAATTTCGAAAAGATCTCTTAGGTTATTATGACTTTGTAAATACAAAGTATATTTAAATTAATATACTTTTATTTCCACAGTGGTTGGAAAAATTAGCTGCAGCCCCAACTTCCTGCTAAAAAAGAATTTCCTAAAGCAAAATAATAACTGTATATCGTAGCATCAAATACAGGGAACAATGAAAGACTCCATTTTTAGATAAAAATTCCACAAAACCAAAATGCTCCCTTTTAAAATCAGAAACATGAAATTCTCGCTGGGATTTGGAAAAACATACAAATTCTATGAGTGGAACTTACGAATAAATATTTTTAAAGAATAAATAGTTATATTGTTACCCAGTGTTATTTAATTCTACAAAAAGGTGTGCCAACTGCCAAAGAAAACAAGAGGGTAGCAAAAAAGTAAAGCCAGCTTTACTAAAAAATGTTAAATAAGTTTGTCGATATAGCAGAACCTATTTGGTCGGATTAGAAGTTTTGAAATGCTATTTAATAAGGCACATTACGATCATAGCGAAATGTCCCTTTCGCTAATCATTTCCATTCAATCACGACTCACCACCATTCAACCTTCTTATGTAAATTTCTATTATTGTTATGATGTTATAATAATATGAAACGACTCGGTTGTTTAGAGGAATTGGGCTTGCATATTTTGCTTTTAAGGAGCATGCTTATATTACGTGCGCAGTTGATGGGAGGAGGAGGTACTCGGAATTCGGGTTTAAGTTTCTAAAAATCGGCTGTTTATAGTTAAGTTATACAGCTATTTATATTCTGATTTACATGCCCATTTTTCCCCAGGTGGAAACTTTGTACTTGATAATGAGGGATTCTACCGGTTTCATTCTTTAGATTAGACTTAGACAGGTCCCATATCAAAAACTAAACCAAGTGGTTCCTTGTAACCATGGTGGTTACCATCACCTCCCCCCCTTCCCCCGGCATGATAAAACATTATTAACATTTAAATAACATTACTTAGCAAATACATATTACATGAATTACTGACATGAATTACAAAATACCTGTTTTGAATACCATTACGATAAATTGTTATTTATTTTGTTATGACAATTTTGTAGTTTCTAAATAATAGAGTTTGAGAACGATATGAATTTGTCTTCCGTTTGCCCCGCTTCAGGCCTTTTTAAACTGTGGACACCTTGTAAAAAAGGCCAACAGTTTGTGCTCAGCACATCAAATGTCATGTTTTTAAAAGTTAGGTTAAATTACAATATGAATAAAACGATTTCATGAACTAAACTGGATTGCTAACTGGCGTAGAAACTGGAGTGGTAGTTACTAAATACTTTACATAAAAGCTGCAGAGCCGCTGAGAGGAAAGAGAGGAATATAGACATTGCAGTCTGATTCTGGCTGACCGTCGTATTGAAATGCTCATGTCAAGGTTGAGATAATGATTGCCACGTATTTTGTACACCTTGAGTGAGTGACATTTAGTAGTTCACTTGGAATATCTTAAACTAAAGAAACAAATAAAAATGTATGTACCCCAATGTTGGCTGATATTGAAGGCTAGATCGCAGTTCACTCCCTGAAAATTTTAATTGGGTGGTATTATCCATGTCAACAGTAATGGACTGGAAAGGGAACAAAGCTGGATTTGGTAATCCTCCAGCCAGAAATATTGTCCCCGGTTCTGCATTAGCCAGCTTTTTTGCTGCAAAGAATGTGCTTTGCATTAAATTCTATTTTTATTGATAAACTATATAGGCACCTACATGCATTAGGGGAAGAACCCATTATTGTCAACACCTTTTTGTCAACAGGCTTTTTTTGAAATCCCTTTTTGTCAACAGATTGTCATATAGACTCATAAACATCAACTCTGACTCCATATAATCTTGCATTATCAGTTATTCATATGAATCTGATAAAACGAAAGAATATACGTAAGTCGATGACTCAGTAATTTAGTCGTCTTATTCTCTGAAGACTGAAAGAGGAGATCAATTTTTGTGGAATGATTCGGAATCTAGTAATGAAATGCTAATATTCACGACATCAAATAACCTTTTCCAAACAAAAAATCCTCATGCTGCAGAGTATTTAAAAATGTTACAAAAGATTATTCGAAACAAATCTAAAATGTTTTTCTATGAATGGATTTATACAGTTGCTAGCAAATTATGAAATCAATTTTTAATTTTGCCTTTATACGTATTTTTGACTTATTAATTCTGCTTATTTGACTAATTACTTTAAACCGTGCTTATTTATATTCTGGAAATAAAACTGGTGTTGACAAAAAGGAAATTGTTGTGGACAAAAGAAGAAAGTGGTGCTGACAAAAAGGTTTTTTGATTTTTTTGGGTCTGTTGGAGATTTGGTGTTGACAAAAAGAGGGTGAATTGTAGAAATATCAAGATTAAGACAAGCTCATGTGCACCAGTATTGCTATTGAACTTCAAAAGATTACGAAATATTTCAACATTTTGTTTTAGTTACTAACCTAGAGTTGGGTTCATTATTTTATGTAATATGATTCAGAGGAAGTGGACATGCGCTCTTTAATATCTTTTCGGGTCTCCCTACGGCATATTATAGGTAGGTAGGTACAAATCAGTTTTTTTAAATTGGACGAAAAACATCTAGTGCTGCAATTTTGCCTAGTTCAACATGGAGCGTGAGGCGGTATCAACACAAAAGCTCCCCTATTAGAAAAGCTCCCCGATAGACTATCTCACTATTAAAAAAGCTCCACGTTAGACAAGCTCACTATTAGAAAAGCTCCCCGTTAGACCAGCTCCCGGTATGAGAAATAAGGAGAAACGGTAGAACGAAAATCGAAACTATAAAACTTAGTAACTTGAGACGTAGAGGTCGATCGGATATCTTTGAAGTTAAATCGAACTAGTAATATACTACTCTACTATATTACAATTACATTTTGAAATAATTTTATTTCATGTGATGCAACCAATTTAAAGTAATTGTAATACAATAGAATTTAACTGTAATATGTAATGTTACTGTTATCTTACTATTTGCTCCAGCTACACAGTCCATGTTTCAAAAATAAAAGATATTGTGTAATAAAGCGTTGAAGCAAGCCCGTTAAAAACCAATGAGGATACTGCGTAATTAAAAATTAGTTACAAAGTTTTATAGTTTAGATTTTCGTTCTGCCATTTCTCCTTATTTCTCATACCGGGAGCTGGTCTAACGGGGAGCTTTTCTAATAGGGAGCTTGTCTAACGAGGAGTTTTTCTAATAGGGAGATTATCTAACGGGGAGCTTTTCTAATACGGGAGCTTTTACAACGTGTTCTGAGAGGCGATAGGACTTTTTTTCGTTCAATTATTTTATCACTGTATGACTGCACTATTAGTTAATTTACTGCTTTCTCGCAAATTGTGGTTATAATCAATGGCTTATACAAAACAAAAATTTAGGAGATGCAAAATATTTTTTATTAAATTTTGAGAAAATATATTGTGTGCTTTTGGGAAATTAAGGGGGTGCTTCAGCATCCTAGCACGCCCTAATTTGCCCTGCCAAGTTAAAGAATTATACATAAACAATATTTTACCACTTAATAGCATCGAAGATTGAATTAAGAATCAATAATTTTATTTTTCAAACTGAAATCTACAAAGTTTTAATTTAATAATTCGGCTGGATTTAGGTAGCGGTACCTCTATGCCACTGTTGCTGCAGTTACCACCGTTTCCACGTTGCTACTGCCGTTGCCACAAGTACGTTGCCACTTTGTCACAAAACTAATGGGAAAATAGGAATTTGTATGGCACACACATGACTTTTGTATGGGAGAGCTAAAAATAGATAGTGTGACTTTGTATGGCGGTTTATGACTTTGTATGGCAGTTTATGACTTTGTACGATTAAGTTAATTTATCATAATATAGGTAACTCGACGTACGTCTTCAATGTCAATGTCAATTTCCGTACATTTTTGTTGTTCCCTTTCTTCATTTTCTTTATTTGCAATGTTAGTTTCATTATTGTCACTGTCCGTTTTGTACTCCAAACTTACAAATTAACATGTCCCGACCATGGTACTTGTGTTCACTCTCATGCAATTTGTTTAATTACCTTTTTAAGGACTATGCTATTTTTGTCTCTTCACTGACCTTACACAAAGAATAATGATAGATCAAAAATAGTAAAGGGTTTCCTTTTCATACAATGTTAAAATTATATGATTTGTTTGTACTAGCAACGGTGGCAACAGAAAGTTAAAGGTAAAGTGGTCGAGTTGTTTTGTGATGTTGCAACGGTGGAGAAGGTGGCAACGAGGTACCGCTGCCTAGATTCAGCCACTAATTCTGTCAGTGAGGTGTAGATTACTCATTGAAGGTAATTATTAATTGTTTCGACTTTTACATGAATTCTGCTCATTTAAATATATTTATCTTAAAATATTATTAAATCTTAATAATATACTAATCAAGAAAATATAAATGCGTTGGATAACGCTATGCTTACTCAATTCTCTGATTAAGGAAGGCTTCCGTCCACCCGAAATAGCATTTATATAACGTGAGTAATTCATTTTTTTAATTCTTCGATTTTCTTTTCAAATGTCTTTATCGGGATAATACGTACTAAATACTACACAATTTCGAAACAAAGATGAGCTAAGGTGTATTGGATCAAGTCTTGGACAAACAGATAGCATGAGCGAACGGAGATGACTGCATTCATTCATTATTGAAAGAGATTGAAATGAGCTACATAATAAGTGCTGGAGAATGAGGAAAGGTTTAGTCCATGTTTACGATTTGTGATGATGAATTTGATGAAGGTCGTTTGCTTTTATGGATTGAGTAATGACGAGGAACTGGATACTCTTAGCAATGAATATTTATAATCTGTAATAATATATTTAGGCATAGAGATAGAGTCAAATGTCAGTGCACAATGAGTAATTCAAGGTCGCGTCGATAAATGAATGAAACATTAAACATAATAGTAACATACCGATGTAAGAAGAACCTAAACCTAAAAAGATACAAAATTCGTGGCTTTTCGTTTATTGGCCGAAGAAGCTCGTTTATGTATATTGTTTGTATTTTAGCTTTTCTGTACTCACTTGTGAAGAACAATATTATGGTAACAGAAGTATAATAAATAATTCAACCTGGTAAATATGATGCCTAGTTGCAAGTGTTGGTTTCAGGAATGTAAAATGAAAGATATTAAAAATAGGCTGAATAGACGCATGTAATGCACTGTCCTTATAGCTAAATGTATTTTAGATTTTGTACTCATTTAATTTGCCAATGTATGTATTTTGTACATTTAAATGTCATTATTCAGGTTTTACTGATGTAGCTTGGCCAGTACTACTAGTTGGTGTAATTAGAAGAATAATAAAGGTTGGGATTTTAAGGTTTATTAGTTTATTCACAACAATCCATTACATACACAAAGCCCGTACAGTAAGGTTGTAACCAAATAGTGATGAACATCAAATTATTGACAATTGTTTTTTTGGTGTAAGTAGATAACCTACTACTTATTGTTATTGGTATGCATATTAGTATTTTATTATTAGTTCAAGCGGTAACATCTAATAAAAGTGTTTTAGCCATTATTTTCGTGTAGGATATAATATTGCTTTGGCAGAACTGTACATAAACGCTTGAAATTATGACAAATATTAGGACGGCAGAATTTCATTCACTGCTAAGTGAATGTGTTCAAATGGAGGTGCATCGAAGGGAAGGCTCGGATGTTTGTAAGACAAAAGAAAATAGCAAGTTCCGGGAACAGAAGAAGGGAATCCGTTTGGAAGGCAGTCACGGGACCTGGCTTCAAATTCAAATCCCGGAGTCTCTCGAAGAAACCTTTGAAAGCATCAATCGGAACAAAACAAAAAATTTCAAAACCAAAGGCCATCTCACATTTTCCTAAACTAAATGGTTTTACACTTTTAGCCTACATATTTTATGATGGTAATTGTAAATCTGTCTGAACTTAAAATGTAAAATAACCTATCCATCTCAGTACAAAATTCTTGAATGAATCATTTCTGCTTTACCTGTAGGTTGTCGGACTGACGTTAATTTTCATAGGCTCACTTCCGGATTCAAATTTATTTGCTAAGGTAACGTTATTTCCAAAGAGACAATAGCGAGGCATTTTTACGCCAACCACTCCAGCCAGTACTGATCCAGTGTGCAGGCCAATTCTCATCTAACAAGTATAAATAGATAATTGTATATAAATAAACTGAAAACATGGACTAGGAATTCACGAATATTCATACAGTAACTTAGTGGGGGAAAAATTACTAAACTAGAAAATGAAGTAGTTCACTAAATACGCTTCAATTGTTTAAATTTTGCACAGGCATTCAGTTTCAAACATCTTTAAACACTGTGTACCGTACTGTTACTCTAAAATGGTAATTAGTATCAAATATATGACTATATAATTGATCCATTGATCTAATAAACACAAAACCGACTAATAAAACAGATTGCGCAGTATTTAGTATTTACAGTGAAACGTGAACAAATTTTAATCCAAAATTAATTATTTCTGGTCCATTGTATTGATATTTCTTTCAGAAAACTTCATAAGTATATGTTGAGCACATCCAATACAGATTTAGAGATAATATGTGCATCCAGGGTTAATGAAAAGGGTACAAACCCGTATTGGCTGTCCATCATGAGTGTGGTGTTTTACACAGGTAAGCATCATTTTCAAAGCCATCCAGGCAATTTGCTGTGCATGAGTGACACTGCGTCGATGTAGTCCTCCGGCAACACAATAAGCGTCCCCTATTGTTTCAACCTATTCCATAAAGACATTGAATTCATATTCAATTCAAGACGCTAATTCAAATCCTATACAGTCATATCTGTTAATTGTATAAGGTATAAAATACTGAATGATAAAAATCAAGAAATAAAATGGAACTGTTCTTTGCCCCCCACCCACATTACCAAAAGGCATTTTTCATTAACTTTAAATATGAAATAAATATTTCTCTCTTGAGCTATCTATTTACCTTGTAGACATCCAAGTGTCCGCAGAATGTATCATATTGTACATAAAGGTTCTGTAACATTGCCACCACCATCATTGGTGTTGCTGTTGAACATATCGACGTAAATCCGACAATATCGCTGAACAACATCGTCACATTTTCGTGTGTTTTTGCCTCAATAGATTCTCCTGTGTAAATAAATTGACAAATCCAATTTTAATTTTTCTAATTAATAGTAATCCTTGCTGGAACAAATATTCTCCGAAAAATAATTAGATTTTTGAGCTGTTAAGGAGTGTTAATTGTTAATACTTTGTAAATTGTATTAATTTGAGAAATGTATAAGCTTTGGGTTTCTATAATGTTTCTATAATATTTAGTGTTTCTGTAATCTATAATAACACTTTCTATAATGCAGTAGGGTTACACCACAGCTATAGGTTTATGTAACGCAATTTGAAAGTTATATTTTATAATGATATAATATTACTTACTCAATTACATACGTTGAATTATTACATATAATATAGTTTAGATATTTGCTTTCAAAAAATTCCACCACGTCAGGCAGAAGTTACATCGTTTAGTTACAAAAATAATAAAAATTACAGAATATTTGATATGGCATTATTTGTGAATACCCAGCCAAAGGCGTTTTGCTATGTCAGGGGGGAAAATGAGGTGCAAGAGGGAAACATTCTTTTCCCTTTCCCTATCGACTGCTTTAGATGCTTCTTCTATTGACTGCCGCAATTTATCCATGCGTCGCTTCAGACCGTCCTAAAATTATAGCACATTAAATTATTCCCGTCACACACAAGGGTCTTATTAGCGGTAATCATTTTTTATTCAAGGTACCTGAGCTCTTGATTGCTCGCCAACAAGAATAACATCACGCGTCGCATCATGTGTGGGAATATCAGAAATATATAATCCTCTGGTAGTTAGCCCTTCTAATCCGTCAATTAATGGAGATCCAAGAAAGAGCAGGCATTTGGATTCCCAGCAATCAATCATTTGACCTTTTAACTCCATTCCCTACATGAATATATCAAATATTGAAATTCTAAAAGATTATAATATTATATACTTTTCTACAATGCTGCATATTAATCAACACAGCCTGAATTTCAAGCAAATTCCATCATATACTTATCACAGTCGTTTAAGGGTGGTTAGTTGGGAGTAATTTGAGTGGGCCCTTTGTGTGGATTAATTCTGATTAGAGTATAACTCGTATTTGAAAGCCTCTGTTAACCACCCTTATCACAATTGTCAGCGCTGAGTAGCTGTAATTACCTCAGCGAGATGATTGGCTGCTGTGGCACTGTGTCTCCTTAAAAATGCCAATCGAAGCAGAAAAGGCGTGTTCAACCTCTGGAAAATGGTCTGAAACGAGATCTCGGCCCCCAAGTCTGGTCGAACAAATTGAAAAAACTCGGTGACTTTATAAGTGTCCGGGTCGACGCGTTCGGATTTTCCAGAGTGTATGAGGGCAGGAGCGAAGAGCTTCAGCAGACTAGAGCCGAGTTGAACGATCCGAAGATTCCTGTCAAGAACGAAATGCCAGGGGAAAGCTCTGCTGAACAAGCCGACGGAGATGCCGAGGTCCCGAGGACTCTGGCTGATTTGTTTGTCGACAGTCGGCTCTGTCGTGGGGGCTGTCTGCTTCGTCACGGACTTGGAACGGGAGGCCATTTTGATGCGGGGGGACTGCAAGACTCCCTCCCGCTCCGTATTAGTGATGCTGCTCCTTCGTCTGTGATTGTCCACCCCAGGGCTGGTTTTCTGTGCCCCGCCAATCCCCTTCAGTTTGATGTCGTAGATATAATGAGATTTCTCCTTCTGAGTACCAGCTTTGTCGTAGAGACTCAATGTCTTGATCAACGAGTCCACACGAGGCCGAAGTTTGATATCAATGCTACTGGAATTGCTAGTCGCCAAAGACGTGAAAAGTAGAGTGCATATCGTCACTAGAACGCTTTCAAAGAAGGGCCCCATTATTTCTTCGCCATAGGTCGTCCTGTAGATCACAGTGTAGCGCTCTAACGAGTCCCCATCCTCATTTTCCTGCGGCTCCTTTGTAGTTATAATGGTCTCCTGGATGTTCTCCATACCAGCCATCCTTAATCACAACAAAACCGATTATTAATCATCCCTTTTCCAAACCTCCTTCATTCATAATGATATTCCTATTATGATTGTCATTTTTTAGAAATCTTTTGAGTTTCGCATTTGAAGTGTCATTTGAGAAAGACTCTTTCTTACTGATCCTAGTAACACATGGCGGGTTATTCTTAATGCAATATCTTTGTAAATAATAAAATTTTTAACAATTTATGGTTAGAATCGCAAAGCTGACAGAAAACATTATTAATTAAACTTTTTATTACAATCGTCATCAAATTTTAATAAATAATTCAGTACCATACTAGCTCCAAAATAATGGAAATCTATTGGCTTTTGATTTCTACCCTACGAACAACCATTTTACAGAAACCCAAATAAATACGTATTTCTATGAACTTCTTGTCAAAATGGTCTAGTTTTTTTAGGGAATTTTTTGTATGTTTAAAGATAATGATAATACTAGAGAGAGAGCATTTATTTGCTACTGACCTTAATATGTAAGGCTTGCCACGAGACACAGTAATAAGATTTCAATATGTATCAGAACAATGATTTGATTAAATTAAAGAATAATAGAATACAACAAATTAAAATTTTTCAATACGGAGAGAATAAATGATTATGGAGAATCATCGAAGAGCTCCTAATCACTGAAAGCACAATATCCTTAGTTAGCTCTTTTGATAGGGAAAACCTTTTACGAAAATTTTCAAAAAATGAAGGAATAGTTCCACGAGATCCAATCATGAGACCAATTACTTCAACATTTCGCAGGTTATAATTATCTCTAAAATACTTAATACAAGGATCATATATTGCTTTCTTTTCAATATCAACTTCCTCAGGTTGTCCTTCCTTTGATTCAATGCGAATTGTTGGATCAATAATATATCCATTCGTCCCTTCAATGGCTAAAATGTCTATTCTTCTATTTGATCCAGACTCCATTTATTTATTTCATGATATTTATCAGGGAAGCATTATAAATTATTTTCTGTAATGTTAGCTACTAATAACTAAATGGAAATGTTCTTTTTGATATATTATTATTAAACAGCGAATAAATACTCTTGATTAGAATGCTTTAGGGCTTCCATCACTCCGTCCACATTGATTAAAAACTTTCCAAAATCTGGTCCAAGGCAGCGGTAGGCTCGCTCATAGCGTCCAGCACAGCTGCAAAAATAAGCCTTTCCGAATGCTCTGGTAAACGCCCCAATATTCGAATCCATGTCTGCATTGAATCCTTTACTCTCATCTGTAATCAAAAAAATATCCGCTTATTATTATCCCTTATCAAATTGACCACTTGCACATTCTTACCGTATTGTAAATGCATGGTCAAGCCATAAGACTGCATGCATAGTATCATTTGTGCCTGAATACAAAGGCAAATAGAAGGCGCATGAAATAATGTCGACCGCAAACTAAGTAAAAGACAGTTTTATTGAAATATGGACTTGAAATGTCCTCATCCCTTCCAAAATTTTCATAAACTGGTAATATTGTTTGCAATTTTTAATATTTCTTACAATTAGGTAACTATTATATATTATGTCAGTTACTTCAAAGCCGTGCATATCATAGCGTTGATCTTACACAGTCCTATTCATTCTTATCCTTGACATAAAGATAGTAACCATAAGTAACTAATACGATGATAATAAATGAATTTACTTGAGGAAGTAGTCAATTGTGTAACCATTGGACAAGGACAACAGAAAATAAATTTGTTTCGCCTGTGTGGGGTGTCTAGCATGAAATTAGATGAGGGCAAAGAAAAAGGTTTTCGGCAAAAGCAATCAGGGAAAGGAGTTCTGTGTGAGATGAGGAGGCGACTTTGTGAGCAAGTTTCATTTAGAATGCAAATTGTTCCATCTTGTCAATTAAGGAAGGTGATTCATAGTCTTATTAGAGAACACCATGGCAGAGATAATTAGTTCATAAAACGGGAAAACTTTTCATCAGATTTCAGCCAAAAGCAGAATAATTTGATAAGAAGAGAAAAGGACAACGCGACAAAGTTTATAATGCAATTGCTAGATAAACCTTAAGTTCCAGTTTCATTTCTACGTAAATGACTCTGCACATCTACAGACCAATAAAATAGGCGCTTAATGCAATTCTCTGCCGTCATTTATTTTTACCTCTTGACACAAAACACATTTTTGGAGCAGGGATGTGAGAATTAATAGCGAGGAAAAAGTGCTTTCAGTTTGTATGTCGTCATGTAAAACTTTTATATTTTATTTCGACATCGTAATAAGGATACCTATTTGCATCTCATTATAGAATAATGTTGACAACAAAATAAATTAGAACCGACCAGTACTATATGTATAGATACCGATTGGCACTGAAAAGTTCGAGAGAAAGTCGAAGGAAGGAATTTACGGGGAGGGTCCAGAGATGTAGTTCGTGCTGCGGTGAAAGTTTGAGTAGAAAGTAGGCTGCTGCTTGGCTTAGATGGCCGAAGCAGAGTTAACCATACTTATTATAGACAATAAAAAGGGGACGGAGAATTATTAGTATAGTAATGCATGGAATAGCAGTGAAAATAATATTTTTGTCTTTATACACTGCAAATTTTACGTAGGAAAATACTGTAATAACAATATTATTAGTTTGCTCAAATGATTGTAGCGTAATAGTAGCTAGGCCACCAGTACAACTATTTAATTTCAAAAGATTTCTGTGTTAACACTTTTTGTTTCAATTTCGAAATAAGCTAATATTAACCCAGAGTGTAGTTCATTGTTTTTTGTAATATCGTCCCTTAAGGAACCATTTATTAGCCTAAAACTACTTTTCGTTTTGTGTACAAAATAGCCTAAATCCACTTCTCGTTTTGTGTGCCAAATAGCCTAAACGCCATAGCCTAAATGCTGCGCCATGTACGTAGAGAATGTCTAGGCTATGGAGATAGGCTATTTTGTACCCAAAACGAAAAGTGGTTTTAGGCTAAATGGTTCCTTAAGGGACGATATGCATTGCATGAACACTTGCACATTTTGGATCACTCTGCCTCACGCACAGGCATACATACAACATAGATTGGTAAATTTATTGCTTTATGTAAGACTGTCGTTATTATATAGATATCTTGATATTTGTGCTTAGTTAATCAATATTGTAATAACAAGTTCTAAACTTTATAGTGGCCGAGTTGGCAGTAAATAAATTGTACCGTGTTTTTGTATTCTCCGATGAATGTTCCAACAACTTTGAAATAGACTACCAACCAACCTGGTTATAGGTCATAAGTTGTTCTCAAAAACCTGTTAACTTGCAAATGAGCTATCAATGAAATTAGCTTTTAAACAACTGCGTAAGACATGGAGCGCATCTGATTTCTCCAATTTTAAACTTGAACTCCCTTTAGACACTAATAACTCGCACAAAGATGTTTCAATTTTCATTTATTTATGCTTTAAAAAGTTGACTCTGACATACATAGACTACGTAAATCCTAGTTACAACACTCAGATCTTCGTGGCTTCGTCCCCTTAATAATTATACATCCGTTAGAGGTTTAGTCAGCTATTTCCACTTTTTCACTTATCACTTAAGAACTCAATATTTTCCATGCACTAAGAAAATTCCTGATGATAATATTGTAAACAGTCTAAACACCAGTTTTTGGTTATCTGGGGATTCTTATGATATCATAAATACATTTTCATATTTTGGCTCTATGTACATTTTTTCAGGTGTAACGTTTTTGAACATCTAATATATAACCACAGACTGAGGTAAAGCAATAAATTTACCTATCTATCTATATATCTATATACTATCTATGTCTGGTAAGAGAGCCAAGGGAACCTGCATATTTTACGTAACGCAAAGCCCCTTACCTCATGTGTAACGCAAGTGCTCACTGTAACACTTTTATGTACCTCCTTTCCCATCATTTGCACACATAATATATGCAAGTTCCTTAAAAGCAAAATAGCAAAGTGTGCATGCCGACTTCCTCTTAACCACAGAAATGAGTTGTTTCATAATAGGTCGCCCTAATTGTCATGCAATCTCTACTGCGTGAAAAGTATTCTGTATTGTGGCAAGTGGTGGAATTTTTGCAATGAATTTATTTCACAGCTAATGGTTGCTGGATGTCTTCCTTTGTAAATTTAGCCAAATTTTACTGGGAGTCTAGTAATACTAGTCTCTATATATAATCGCAGACTTCAATAAATTTACCTGTCTATATATATATATATATATATGTATGTACGTGTGGTAGGGAGAATCTAGGGAACCTGCATATATTACGTAACGCAAATCCTCCCCCCCCCTCAATGTGTAACGCAAGTGCTGACTGCAACACTTTTGGGTATCTCCTCCTCCCATCAACTGCACACGTAATATATGCAGGCTCCTTAAAAGCAAAAAAGCAAAATGCGCAAGCCCAATTCCTCTAAACCAACGAAGTGAGTCGTTTCACGTTTCATATTATTATTATAACGTCTAAATAAAAATAGAAATTTACATAAGAAGGTTGAATGGTGAGTGGGGATCGAATGGAAATGATTAGCGAAAGGGAACATTTCGTAATGATCGTAATGTGCGTATTAAATAGCATTTCAAAACTTCTAATCCAAAGTGGTTCTGCTATAATATCGACATACTTATTCAACATTTATTAATGGAGCTGAGTTGACTTCTTACAACCCTCTTAATTATTTTGTGTCAGTTGGGATATCTTTTTGTAGAATTAAATAACAGTACTGGGAGCCATTCTTTAAAAATATTTATTCTTAAGTTGACTCATGGGGTTTGTACGTTTTTCCAAAATCCTAGAGGGAATCTTATTATTTCGATTTTACAAGGAAGCTTTTTGGTAACTTTGTGGGAGTTTTTTCTAAAATAGTCTTTCATTGTTCCCTGTATTTGATGCTACGATCTACAGTTAATAGTATTAATTTAAATGTACTTTGCATTTACAAAGTTAACATACTAATGGGATGTCGAAATTGTTTTTATTACTGCGTTGGGTGGCCTGGTGAATTTGTCTTGAGTGCTAGATTTGCTCCTTAGCTGGGTTCACTAGTAATAATATATAGTTAAAATATCTAAACAAACGGTAGCACGGTTGAAAGGTTATTGTCGACACTTTAAGACGTAATTTTTGTAACGTCACATTTATATCATTTAAAAGGATTTTCCGAATTGTTTTCTGTTGAAAGTTGCAGAGGATTGAATTGTGGATCCGTCGGACGACATGCGAAAATTCTTTACATTGGTAAAACGACTGTTGGTACATACAAATAGAATTTGTTTGCCAGATCTGATCAAACAAATGAATCGAATCGAGCATAATACTATGATCTACTTATACCTATGGTATGTTTTGCAATGCATATGAACAGAAAGCATGTGTAGGCACTCCTTCACTTGTACTCTACATAGCTTTATTCCTCGTTCACCAAATAAAATTGAAATTCCACTCCACCGAATTCCTTCAACGGTCTGCGTCAACCGGGGTTTGTTACATACATACAGCACATAACTGCACACAGAGCAAGAATTTTTAATGAACAGTCTTGTTTTCTATTATTTAATTTTAGCCATGTTCAGAATACAAATAGAAAGAATCAATATTCCGTTATTCACAAAGTGATTTTTAACTCGCCCTTGGAACGAGCAGAAACCGTAGGTTAACACGGAATGATTCTGGAATGTGTTAATGAATGTTGCCTAATTCCAAAATTGACATCAAAAAGTACTTTTGAGTTCTAAATATTTCCTTCGCGGTATTTTGTTACGAAATAGCGCTAATGCAAAACTATCTAGGTAATCTATCATGGGGTTATTCTCGGTGCTTTCGGGAGGTTTTTTATCTCCATGGCAAATGAAATTTTAGACTTTCACTACAAATTGTATTATACTATAAGCAGTAAGAATAACTATTGCTTACTGAAAATGACTCATTGGAATATGAATATGTTCCGTTTATCCGGATTTAAACATCAACAATTCATATATAAATTGCAATCGATAGTGACAAATTAAATACGTCAATGAGGCAGAGCTAATGACACTGGCTGACTATCACGTTTGGTAACTTGTCCCTGTTATTAGCTTGACTGTCTTCAAAGAGTAGGACAACAAAAGGAGACGTTAATAAAAAAATTAATAAATGTGAGTACACAGTTTGTTTGCTTCTTGGGGAAAGTGGCTTTATATTGGTCACATTATGATGAAGCATCCTAAATGTGAACGCATTGTTCAATGGCTTTAGCTTGCATAACTAATATTCATGTCAATACTGCTTCAATTGTCAATATTCAGCCCACCAACTAGAGGAACAATTTGTTGGATTACTTCTCATGTATTAGCCAAACAATGACAAGAAAAAACTTGTTGGGTTTTACCACGTTCTCTGCAAGATATTAAAAATGAAAACTGAAATCCTCTTGTGCCATGTATTGACCATTTAAGATCCTACATTATGGTTTCCAAGGAAGGAATTATCTCCAGGAATTAACGTTGCCTTTTTATGCAGTAATCTTTTCCTTTGAGGAGAAAGACTACCTCCTACCTGTCTGGTGGATTGGATATTGGATTGGAGATGTAACTAGGGAGTCGTAATGGTAGGCTTAGTAATAATAGGTGGGTGTGCACACGTACACGGTACAACTGATCTGAAAAGAGAAGGAAGGAGATCATAAATTAAAGATCCAATAGGATGTGGGGCTAAAAGATGATCATTTGGGGCAGTTGTAGGGTTTTGTGTTTCCGAGATGGCATTAAAATTCTTTGCCTGCAATCCTGTAAACCAGGAGTCCTTTCTACCTCGGGAAGAACGGGACTAGCTAATAAGATGTCTGTCCACTCCATTCCACCGTCAACGAAAGCATAGAGATCATGAAATATTATGGAAACGTAACAAACTCTGTGGACGGCCAAAATTTGTATACCAGTTCCAGAAGTTTCATCTGGTCAATAAGACCAGCTTTGTAGTCAGATTGGGAGTCATAAATAAAATATTCAATTTTTCTTTACTAATTATTATACAAAATTTTGATATGATATAATTTTTTGGTGCGTCAGCTTAAACATTTATTTCAAGAGTCTTCATCGATTGAACTCATAGTTGCAATTACTAAAACCCATCTTAAATACCACATCTAACATCGCTTTTCTTTTTTAGAGGTTCCAGTTATTTATTACAAGTATGTATTTCCGTTTTCGACAATGTTGTATACCTATTTCACCTCACAGAAGACATTAAAACCTCAGTTTTACTACAAGTTGCTTAGCATTTACCATGCTACATGTAAGCAGGGCGTTAGATTTTTGGGAATTACTATTTTTCAGGCTAACGCTGATAGAGCAAGAATGATTGTTGTGAAACTGCGTGCGTCTACGTCTGTTGCATAACCCGAGATGTCCCTCCCTCCTATGCCGACACGGATCACCACTTCATCGAATACGGACAATCAGAGAGTATAAAGGCTTTGATGGCTCCCCAATCTGTTGACGTTCTGAATGCGCCATCCCTGTACAATAATACTAAGAGTGAAAGTAGAGGATTCCATCTTGCTTCACCTTCTTCCTTTCATAAAATAATACTAAGTCGCTATTCTTTCCTTGCTCCAAATTCTTTGTCCATATGCTCCCTTTCAACAGTGTGGAAAAACTTTCCAAGGCTTTATCCTTCACATGCTAGACAATCATCAGTCAATGGGTAGCATTACCACATCAGCCATTCAATACTCCACGGGACATCTCCCGCTCCATTCTCCTTTTGGCACAACTCTTCCTTTCACCACGAATTATGGCATGTAGAGAGAAGTGGATAAATAATTCTGGTAGCAATGTGCCCTTTACGGCTTCTTCAATTATTACCACGTATACTCTGCTTAATACATTTTGTACCAAATTTTGAGCATGACGGAGCAATCTCATCTCCACACTACTCGCTAAAATACTTGCCTATTTAAATATCCAACATTTGATATTGTTATTGTTATAAGTGCGGGTTAAAAGAAGTTGAAGATAGAGAGTGTGAAATTCACGCTCAAAATCAGGGTTTAATTTTTTGATTGAACAAACCTCGAGATGTTACTTGTAATCCTGATGGCTTTAGAAATTGTATTAAATCTGTCTAAAATATTTTTGTAGTTTAACTATTTTCCGTATAACAAGAATGGGTATGTAGGGTATATAGGTATTTCGGGTATATAGGAAACGATAACACGGGATTTTGTAGTTTGCGTGGTTTGATGGTCTTATAGATATTTTTGCGATAGTACTTGTGACAATAATCCTCGTGTTTAGTCTGAGTTTAAGAATGCTACCTGCTAAGTAAAAGCCCATTCTCAGCTTAATACAGGTCAATTGGATTCTGTCTTTGTTCCTGGGGAAAGTTTAAGTTTGGCTTTCACTCTCTTTCATTAACTTTCACTGTCGAGTTGGTTGGTAGTTAAGTTAGTTATCCTTTCTTTCCCGACGTCGTGTTTCTTAGAAATAGACGCGATTTCTCGAGTTAATTGTCGTCTTAGTAATGGGAATGCATGTCTTGGTTCTATGTAATTCACATCTGCTCATTTATTTCGATCCCACCTACACAACGATAATCCCACAGCTTGCGACAAACTCATTTCATTCACTACGACCACGTAAATTTCTCTCGTCATTTTCTCCCGCTTTAATTTTTCGTTGCCGCTTAAAGCATTTCGTTGACACATTTACGAAAACTCTTGCCCGCCTTTCGCACGATGGTTAAGACCTTCCCACACCTTACAAAACCCTACAGCAAGGTCACTGGGAAGCTCTCAGTAAAGCAATCTAAAGACGTGGCAGTTCCTGCTACAAGATACAAGAAACGCAAGTCATAACAGTTACATTTAAATGGCTCAAATACACTTGAGTTCCAATGGCCCTTGAAAACGGCCCTATGGATATTAAATCCCGTAAAAGTAGTACTTATGAAAACTAAAACTGAATGTGGTTCTTACGATTGCTACCGTTTAAAAATAATAAGATAGTAAGAAGTGGATTCTCTAACACTAAATGAGATGCTAACACGTCTCCATTTTCCAGACGACTAAATTCAACTGTTCCTTTATATATATATGGAAGGCATCCTGGCATCCATCACTTTCATTCCCATCATTATGACATACTATTTCATTTTGGGTTTTCCTCAAGCATGTGTCATAAAAATGCTGGGAATCTTTCATAAAGATCACCCAGCAACATAGACTCTCTTCTAAAATTGTATTTTCTTTCTGTATTGTCTTTCATACACGCTCGATATGGAATGTATAAATAATTGTACAAAATATGATAAAATACACAGTGATATAATAAATAGCACTCTAGTTGGTTCTTTCAGTGCAGTGTGGCTAAGCATTATTTGACCTATTTGCACATCTATTTAGCAATTGCAATGCCCATACAACGAGTTATATACATTTATTTTCACTGCAGATATAAATACTAACCGCAATTGAAATTGTTAATGTCCGTTTTCTACTTTGACTATCAAAATGAAGACGAAGTGAGCGCGCAGTATGTCAGCAAAATGATACAAATCAACATCAATAGGGCTCATCACCGGACTAAAGGCATTGTTTACGCCAAGTTTGGTTAAGTTCCGTCAATGCGTTTGAAAGTTATCATGGGTCCGGACGGATGGACGGACCGTGTGATTCTATAAGCTCGCTTCCTCAGGCTCACTCATCATTGGTTAAATTAAATGCCTAAATTGTAGAAACATTTCCAATCCAAAAGAGAATTCAAGGTTTTAATTGCTGCTGTTTTTACATGTATGAATTTTTATTTAATAATACGATGCAGTAGCAGTAGGATTTGTTGAATTGTCATCTGTACATACTATCGTGATTATGGTGTGAATAGTTGTAGAACTAACTCGGCGAGTCATTGGGGAAGATTAATTCTGGCTTGGATACCTTCTTTGAAGAAAATCTGTTGAGGCTCAAGTGAAAGAAGAACGTGAAGGGAGTTCAGTTCAGTGAATAGCCAAAGAAAGTCAAGGAATAGGAAAGCCTGCAGGCAGCAAAAAGGAAAGCACAAGGCAAAGGACTAAATAGGGAAACTGTCCATTGGCATGCCAGGGAGGAAGATTTCACGGGCAGTCACACAGTCACACTCCAATGCCCCACTTCCTCTTTCTATACCTCTTCCTTGCTCGTTCCATTCTAAACATCGACACAGTTCAGTTTGGCTAACAGCACTGCTACCTAAGTCTTTCTTTCAACTTTGCAATGAAATTCAATGACAGACTCTCTAAAACGTTTTCAGACAATACTCAGATATTTTCACATACTTCCCACTGTTTTCCAAATACCATCTATAATTCTTAATTTGAAATTTTCCTACAACATTTTAATAGTATCGTTTCCCTCTCACCTTTCGTCCATTCGTTAGAAAGACAATGGACCATATGGTACATTACAATAGGGCTAATTTCAACGAGAACTTGGAGCCGAGAACATCAACGTGGTGTGAGAGGTGCAACCGATTGAGGCGTGCTTTGTTGAAAGCGAGTTAAAAGTGGCTTAAAAGCAATCATAATGGCATTTACTATCGTTTGTCAAACTGACTGACATGACACTGTCACCCCATTCGACTCTCAGCCGGAAAGTCATGGAGAAGAGAAGGACACAAGCCAATAACCGCCACCACATATTACACAAACATATTATTCCTTATTCGCCAACAGGAAGGATGCAAGAGATGCCAAATTCTTCTAATAAGATACGATAGACGTACTTGATTCCAAATAGCAAAGGTTTGTATTGGAAACTGCAGCATGAAGTAGCTACGGTTGATGGAATTCACTATGAATAAATTTTGTCTGGCCAGCTATTGGCATTTGTAGCCTACAATGTAGCAAAAAAATGACCTCTTCACATATTTAAATCATTTTTGGAAACTATAAGTACATATTTTGTTATGGTAATCAAAAGAGAATGAATAATTATATATCTGAATCTATTAAGCAATAATTTTTACAGCAATCCCATTAAGAAGATCTCGTTTGGATATTTATTATTTATTACTTACTTATTTAGCAACATCCAGCATAATATACCTATAGTATTTATATCCGATTACCACCGACTAAAGACTTGTCTGTAAATTTACAGATCGAATAGAGACCCATATGAAAAATGACTCCAGGAAAAGTGTATTGAACGATAGAAGACATTACAAATTGGAAAAGAGGAAGGTTGCAATTATAGATCGTTTTTCAATGCTATGATTAAAGTAGTTATATTTTAGAAATGCAGCTGGGCGACTATAATAATTGTTACAACTGTAAATTTGTTCCCACCACAGAAGTTATAGGCACTATAGTCTTAGTTGACTTGACCTGAATGGTCTGGATGAAGTAGTTGTAAGTACTCCCTTGGCCTGTTTAGCCGATCTTTAGCGAGTTGTTAGTCAATGTCAGTGGAAAGCAGGTACTATTTAATATAACTGTATACCTTGTCTTTCCTCTTGGAGAAATGGGAAGTGTAACTGCAGTTTTACTTCCAGAGACATAACGTTTCCATCCACTTGAATATGGATAGCAAACGTTATGATTATGTCCATTCCTTTCCAAGCGACCATTCAAACAAACCATTCAGCATTTCATAGCCGAGTTGAGTCTACATTTGAAACCTACTCAAATGCTTCAGTGGGTGTCCATAGAATGCAAGGAATGGAACTGAAGGTGCTCAATGCCTTCGGTAATAGCCTTAGATTGCTTTATGCATTTTATAACTTGTATTCCCTGCTATTTTTATACTCTTCCATGCATGAACCAAACCTATGCCAACACCAAGTATACAATAAGTATTAGCACCACTTCCTCTCACTAGCCAGGATGTTCTTGATGTGAGAAGTGTGTATGTGCTGGACGTGTCTAATGGCAGGCAGGCTGAATTACCACTGCAGCCACCAATAATGATTCAACTGGAGATATTCCTTCCTAGTGCTCAATGGAAAGTCCCTCACAACATACAAAGAACCGTAAATATCGGTAAAAAAGGTTACAGTCTGTGATCGTCTACTTCATGGACATAGCTATCCAACTGTGGAACCCTCTTTTGACTACCACCTTTGGATTTTGCAGAGTATCAATCACAGCGTACATAATAAGAACTCAGCTTATTGCTACAATTAAATAATGATATTATAAACATATTAGCTAGACAAGACTATGAATAAAAATGTCGACTTTTAGTTTTAAAGGGCAACTTTTAACATTCAATTTACATGTGCATACTATATCAACTACTTTAAGTTAATTCTACGTTATATTGGCTTACTGGATTACGATATACTAATAGAGGAGCGAAGCACCTTTCTTCTAATATTGTAGGATGCAAAGCATACCTGAAGGTATATACTAACTACGAGTCTTGTGTTTTCAAAGAGGGATCAGACCGAAATAGGTCATACCTACATACCTCATGAAATAGGAAATAGGTCACACTTACATATATAGTAGAAATCTCATTAAAAATGTTGGTCGTTAATTTGGTGGTAACGAAAACTATTAGATAAAAGTTGACCAGTCAGGACTGTGTGTCCCAAAAGGTTATCCAGAAAGAAATAATTTTTTTCTCGGTATGCGGTAGAGATTAGAATTTTTGTGTTATGCGTAGGAAGGACACTAAAAATCTTTGGTAAAAAATGAATTTTTTAAATTGAGTTGTTCTTCAGTTTTCTTTGATTTAAAAAACTAACTTAACTAATTCTATTTATCTAAGACAGTGAATAAAACGGAATAAAAACTATTGAGAAAATGAAACAAAAAAGCAGGTGGTTTTGATAAAATGTTTTTGGTGTGTTTATGTAAGTAATGACATTTCGGGATTGAATTGAATGAGCATAGACTACGAGTCATAATTAAAAAGATCTAAAACGCAACAAAATAATTAACCTTCCTAAATCTATGTTTAATATTCAAAATTAATAAAAAAAATCATTTTTAATTCATCGATGCCATCTAGTTTTGATAATTGTATTTGAAATACTGAAAACATGAAAACATAACAGCAGTGAGTGCAGAGCAGAAGTAGAGGTTTGTTTGGAGCGTTGTGAGCATTATTGAAAGTGGTTCACGTAGAATCGTCAGTGGAAGGATCGGGTTAGATGGTTCGCTTCGTGAACAGATAGTTGTGATAAGTAGAAGATGGTACTATCGACCAAGAAGTTTCTCAGTGGCTTCATTCCGCCGTTTGAATTTTTGTGTTTCTACGTGCTTACCAACTAAGTAGTTGCCAGGGAACGTAAAGGGCAGAAAGACAAGAATAGACAGACACTCACCTTTAAATTTATCCTGGAGAAAACGTGCTGCTTCTCTAAAGTAATTTGTTTTTGTACTGCAGATCTCAACAGAATCTTTCCCTTTGGAATTTCCATCGACATCATGATCTCTGTTTCCATCTCCAGCTGTGGCCTTCCTTGATAGCTCCTCTCTGAAAAGAAATCAAATGAAATGCATAATTTAATCACGAACTGCAGATACTACATTAGCTATCTGAGTGTATGCGTACAATCTTCTCGCTACTTCTGAAAACTTTCGACAACTGCCTTTTTCTCATTTTTGCCGCTCGTCCCTAAAATCCATTCTATTTATTTATAGTCGATGCGTTTTACTTATTCCGAGTGTGTGTAGCTCACACATTTGGCTAGTCTGCTACATAAAAGGCATTTGATACGGATTGTAAATAATGCAGATATCTTGTGATGAATGGTTTCAATGGGTGAGAATGGAAATGTGATTCCTTGATGTCATGCACATCCTATCGTGGGGTATTGCACATTCCTACTCAGTTTTCCAGTCATATCAGCAACAAGATCTAAAACGAGTATAAACTATTCTTTCGTCTTTGCAAATCTAGAGAGCATTTATTTCTCTGCTTTGTTTACTTAACTTTGTATGGCTAATAATGCGCGAAGAATGTTATTATTCGAAGTTTCTCTACAGGTAGACTTTGGAAATCGGCAATAAAACATGATATCACCCTAATCTTCAGAATCTTCTGCAAAAATGAGTTTGCTGGCTCATCGAACGAAAAGTTTCAAGAAATCTAATTGTATTCCAAGAATAACTGAACTTTTATTCCTATGCAAAGAATAGTTTGCTGTCAGTGAAGTGTTAATAGCCACTAACTAATTCGTTCATTATCGTCCGTGTCTTCCTTTAGCCTCAAGCACCACCACAAAGCTACATGCATACCACGATTTTAATGCCAGGTAATTTAATGCAGGCTCTGCATTTTCATAGTAGTACAATTACATTCATATATGGATCAACAGTGCACTTGTCCTAACGTGTATATAATATCAAAAGTGAAAGTTCTAATTCTGTGGACTTCTAATTTTGCAAATATTGCAACGCAGTTTTTACGAGTGTACTTCCTACATAGATAGTCACATTTTCAGAATTTGAGTGGTCACTCCTATTCAAGTACTCTACACTCTACATAGTATGCTATTAAAAACTATTATGGAAGTGTTAAATTACTTGAGTCCTTCTTCACTTTTGCATAATTATTTTGCTAATTTTGCTAATTTTCCAATTTTACTTTTGAAAGAGAAACACTAAAATTGTTATTCTAAAATCTTCAAATCCTAAGACATACTATTTGTACTATGTTCTCATACTTGTTTATGTAGAAACTGTTATAAAAATTCTTTGTTTGCATTACAATATTAGAATAAAATATGCCTTTTTCATCACAGTATTGAATTTCGTGCAAAATAGCTTTTTACAGATATAATACTTATTCAAGAAAACTTGGGATATATCTTGTTAAAACGAATTCTCCATTCTTCATCTTTTACTGACAAGGCTAGTTTGCAATTCCTTGGTCCTAGAAGGCAATGCACCATAGGTAGTTTGTATTTTAAAGTAGTAGTACCTCTAGAGTACTCGAGTGTTTATTACATTACTAAATAAATAGCTAAGCCTATACAATTTGCTCTTTGTGTATGTCTGTGGACGGAGTATATGGCTTAAGTATTGCCACAAGATGCATGCAAGCAGGCAAGTTGAGGATTAAGTTACAGCTGCGTATACGGTGCTTTTTGAAAGTTGTTGGTGTGTTGGTTAGGGAGGAAGCTGGAATTCCATAATAAATGACAGGTACTCCTAATACGCACTACACCGAATTAGAATACTGCTTCTAGACCCGTATATATAGTTACTACGTATATTATAATAGATTAATAGACACCACAACTGTTCTTACTCCGCTGCTAAAGCAAAAACCCGCAGCGAATCATCGTAACCACTGGGTACAGCACTCGCCGTCTTCCCAAGCAAAAGTAAATGCATTAAAATGCAGATTACATGAGCAAATAGATATTTCCCTATTTGAATTCATCCCTTCGCCTAAACTGCATTATAAGGATCTCCAGCAATATTTCACTATGCAATTAAATTAGCTTTGCCTTATGCTCTGAATGGAAATGTCTCATAATACAATTACCTACAACA
Organism: Tomocerus qinae; assembly: GCA_020055645.1. Taxonomy (NCBI): domain Eukaryota; kingdom Metazoa; phylum Arthropoda; class Collembola; order Entomobryomorpha; family Tomoceridae; genus Tomocerus; species Tomocerus qinae. Next base: position 2,643,241 of record CM034548.1, on the reverse strand, counting down.
AAATTCCTGTCGCTTGAAACTAAGTAAGCCGTCTTTAGACGGCTGAAGAATAAGGAAGTGGATACAAAATTGAACTGAAAAGAAAATGTACGTCTCTATAAAATATTCTCGAAAATTGGAAGTCTGATATAAGCCTGTATCATTACACAGTTACAGTTTACTCATCATTTCTTGCAAAATGCACAAAAAAATAAAATTTGATTTTGAATGATGGGTTAAGGAATCTGCGTAGTGCGTAATTGTAAGTGGATGGATGGACATTTATGGCATGGCATGCGTCTATAATAATCAATGTTTTACTGAACAGATCACATAATAAAATGGCACTCAGGTCCACACATTGGGTAAAGCTTACTACTAAGTATATGAAGCGATGATTTCTAAATGGGAAATTAGGAATTTGTATGTCACACACATGACTTTTGTATGGGAGAGCTAAAAATAGATAGTATGACTTTGTATAGCAATTTATGACTTTGTATGGCAATTTATGACTTTGTATGGCAATATTAAGTTAATTTAACATAATAGGTAAATGGTCCCGGCCATGGTAGTTGTGTTCACGCATAAGCAAGTTTTAACAAAATAAAGCAAACACAAATGCAGAGGAGAAGAAATGTACAGATTGGAAAAATGATGGTAACATGCTAATCATGAGATAACGTCGGAGCTCAGAGCATTGAATTCATTTTACACACATAACTAACTATCCATGCTTTCTACATAACTGTTCAGTTTCTACTTGGGTCTTATCATTCTACAATATATTTTTAAACTTGATTAAATTTATCAACCTATGGTGATATATATTGATATACTATGCATGCTTATAAAAAACTATCACCACCATACATGGTCATTGTTTCCATACAAATTCATTAGGTAAGTCATAACACACCATACAAAGTCACACTAAATGTCAAAAAATTTCCCATACAAAAGTCATGTGTGCGCCATACAAATTAATTGGCACCCATTTCTAAATGCACCCAGTGATAAATTAGATCCAGTCAGTGGTATAAGTTTTTTGAAACATGTATCTTAAATACACGAAATCTTGTAAAGAAGGGCAGCTTGTTTTGTAAAGGTGTAGAGAGTGTATACAGATTTTAGCAGTTTTATTTATCTCTAATTATTACTAAGGACTTAATAGCACCTTTTTATCAGTATATGCCTAACAAATGCCATTCAAGGAAAGCTCATAGGAGCGTTTAATCAGATTCCGAGAATTTCACTTTTGTGCGTTCAAGTGTTATTATTATTACCATGGCTATTCCGTAGTTTCAATATTGGAATGGTGAACATTTTGGCAGTGCAAGCTTAAAAACAAAAATAACGAGTAAGGAATGGGGATGGGCTTCAGAAAACTTGAGAATTGGCAATGAAGCATCTTTCCTCTTCCTATTAAGGGCAAGCTTTAATTGGAATGGATTGAATCTCCATGTCGACTACAGCCTACAGATACGTTTTTCTACTTTTATTGATAAACATAAATCGGATCATTTATTTGCAGGCGTTTACATTACGCAATAGTAATTACATTTTCTCTTATAAAGCATTTAGCATTCGACAGTGAAATGTAAATTGCAATTAATAGCCAACTTAGCGATATACGAGTAAGTATTATGCAAAGCTCCACATTCTATTTATGTGCACCCAAATAATTTTTAAAAAAGAAAAAATATTTAATAAAATGTTACGATACTCAGATTCGTCACCTTTAACCTTCATGAGTCATCTTTAACCTTTAATTAACCCTCATGAGACGTCTCTTTTAAATTCCTTTCCAGGCGTATTTGGCATGACAAAGCATCTACAGCGAATTAAGCCAATAACTAAGGGCAAATGTAGTTCTCATCTTTATAACATCAATGTTTTGCAAAAATTATGAGCTACGGTCATTGCAGATTACGAGATAAAGACCAAAGAAGTTGTACATCAGAGTGAAATACCAAAGAAATAGGTAATAATAAAATAAGTGAGACGGAAATGTTCATGCCGTTTGAAGAACGGTGGTGAGTAGTTTAAGGGAATCAATATTAGACCGGCGCTTTCAATTACATTCATTAATATTCAGTCGACACGTGAGATCAGATAACATCCTGGTGTACAGTAAGCTGCCCCTTGTATCGAGCGAGTCTTGAATTTTTCGAGGACAGAATTTTAATTTTTAAAAGACCATGATGACACTTTGACTTTCACATTTCAGGTTACATACAAAGTGCTTGAAAAATGTTGGCTTTATTTCTTCTATGTGTAGCTTGGACGAGGAGATGTTTAGAACGTTGATGCATTGTCCCTGCCAACTCTGATTTGAAAATAAAGCTTTAAAAGAATGATACCCATATACACAGTGCGTTGCAGAATTTGAATGCTGTTACGAAAATTGAATCACATTTCACACACAATAGAAATATGCATTAAAAAATATAATTGTGTTTAAAAAGCGGAGAAATTGCAAACAATTCTAGTGTACTACGTTTTTACATCTACTTTACAGAACTATAAGCCAACCTGTGAATTTAAATATACATATCTTTGTTAACCAAGCTGATTGGTTGACTCAATCAGTTAAGCACTTCTACTACTTAGCTAGGTTACATTCAAAACCAGAGTTGAATACTTTTAACATATTAATTGCACGTCAAGTTTTAATGAGTCCATTGTAGAATACGTGAGGCCACTCTTTCCAATTTTATTCCCTATACGATTGACGTAATTGTGCACTTGACTTGATAGTAGAAGCATTCCATTGCATGAACTGACTTTCTCTTTGCCAGGCTTCCCATCGCCCTCTCGGTTTTCCCCAATCAAATCAAGTCAGCCTCAATCAGATCCTTGCAATGCAGAATTTCAAATGCCTATCTGCTTTCTACCCACTCACTCCTTCCCGAGAGGCATTTGAGAAGTTGTGGAAACTTTCTTTTGTTTCACTTCAAATCTTTTCGAATTTCTGAATCGCCGCTCACAGTTAACTGACTAAGAATTTTCACGTTTTTGTGGAACCTAACCAGATTTTCAACAAAAGGTAGACACAATCTATCTGCGGATATCTCTGACTTCTAAGTAGAAATCGCAAAAGCAGAAAGGGCTAAATTTCTTCAGCTGCATATAACAGATCTTAAAATAGCCCCTGAGCATTAAAGATCATCAATTGAATGAGTAGGAAGTTCCCACAACAATCTGCATAAATAGTATGTGCCATCTGCTACTAAGCACAATCAAACTCTAAATTAGATTATTACCACACCTACATACAGCTAGAATTGCAGTTTCGGGGCTCCCCAACCTAATTGCATGATTTTAAAGCATTTCTTGTACTTCCATTACCATAATATTATTATATTATTCGCACAAACTACCCGTAACTGCACTTATACTAGTATTTGTTTGACCAAACTCTTTAGCCAGACTAAGCCCCATCTTAGTTGGGGCACCCCGCCCGGGCGGGCGCGCCTACACGATAATACAAACCAAAACTATTTTGACATATTAGTCTTACCTGATCTAAGGATATGGGGCCTTTTAGTTTTATTCCAAACTCCCCGACTGAGCTTAAACGGAAGGGACAAGTTCTTATTTTTGAACCTACAGATTTTTTAAAGCTGATCCACATCCAATTGGCCAATATTATACATATACAGCTGTTGTTATTTTGGACACTGGCTTGATACTATCTTTAGTCTCTAGCCAGTATGACTAGTGAGACACTGCAAAACAGTTCAAGCTCAACTCGGGCCAACCCACTGATTAAAGGACTAGTAATACTACGGGGGATTCAACGACTCTTGCTGTTGTGTTGCAAGTGCAAGTTGCAAGTAAGTGACTTCTTTGACCCCATTGTCGTTGCTTATCTATAAGGGAGTAAAGGAGCGTTTAGATCATCGAGTAATATTATATCGGAGTGACCTGGGATATGTAAGCCAAGTCTGTCGTGGTGAGTGCTTAGAATCTTTACTCATTACATCTTTTACAATTATGGTAGACATGAAGGACATAACCAAGGACGTATTTAGGGGGGGTGCTAGGGTGCTTAAGCACCCCCTAAATTTTCCTAAAACCCACTAGATAATTCTCAAAAATTGATAAAAAGTAGTTTTATACATAAGAATAATCAGCTCGTATGTTTAAGCACCCCCTTAATTTGATTTCTGGATACGCCCTTGGACATAACATACAAACACATTTATGTAGATAATGGCGACTGTAGGCCCCCAAAGAGTCTACCAATTCAACGACAAAAGTAACAAAAAATGTCCGTCCTATTTTGTAAACTTTTAATTCATACTTAAAATCCGGTGAAACAATAGGAAGAATTGTACGGTTTAATAAGATTTTAAACATTTGCTGAATTTTGTTTATTTAAAAATATTTGCAAAATATTTAGTTATAATAATAATCTTTTTACTCTCAACATCTGTGTTATAACTTCATGCAGCACTGTAAACCAGAAAGCATGCCGTAGAAGCACCCTAAGTTTGTTTTTTCGGGAAGATGGTTTATGTCAGAGTCATAAGGTAATTTTCTATCGTGAGAGTGCACTGCTAAGTGAAAGGTTGTTGAGATTTGCAATAAATGTTTTATCTAGGTAACCGAAAATGCAAAGTGAAGTAGTATTAATGTCATTCAGTGCATGTTCTTTCTGTAGGCTAAGTAAAGAAGAACGGGAAATGCTACAGCGATTTGAAGGCGGTGAAAGAGGAGGAGGCCTGGTCTCAACACGCACAATGGCACAACAGAATTTGCAGGGAAGTAAAGATGTCAAATGAAACTCATAATCGACTATCTGTTTTGTTCTGCACCGTCTGAAGGGCCCAATGTATGTCTTTTATGTACAAAATGTGCGGACTACTCTCTATATAATTAAATTTTTGCCTGAGACTTGCCAGCCGGAAGAAAACGCGTTTCAAAGCGAGCAAGATAAGAGAGCAGCTTTAATCACTAAAATGAAAGATCCCATTCAGCTCTTCTCAATTCTCTTCCCATCATGCATACGTGGATCCAACGTAAATACTCCACTAAGAGCCATGTCATTTTTCCGAAATACGAATTTTCCTCGTAATAGCAAACTTATTTAATATTCTCGACTTCAATTTCGTAAACTGGAATTCAGATTTCGGTAGACATGTTTTGGTTTACGCCATTAAATGAAATTGCATGATTGACCTAGGATTAAGTTTCTGGTGTAAATGTAAGCGCTTAAAGGCACGTTAGGATATTCTTCGGCGGGGCCAAAGAGTCAGAGTGAGATGTCAGAGTGACCATTACGAAATATCATATACTGTTTATCTAGCCTTCAGGGTAGGTAACACCTTCTACACTCGGGCAAGCAAAGCAACTACTTTGCATGTTAATTTTTAGCAGGTAATATGATATAAATAACCCGAATTTTCGGTTTAATTGCACAAACTTACGGGATTGGTCCAATAAAAACCAACCATTTTTAAAGGTTTTCTCTAAACGCTAAATAATACATCACCGTGAACTGCACATTGTCAAATTATGTCAAAAAGCATGACTATGCGATAAATAAGGATGAACCAATTTCAACATCATAGATGTTATGAATGAGAAAGGTTTTATATTGGAGTGAGCACGATAGAGGGTATTGAAATTGAAAGGCGGATTAGGGGCTGGGGTGCAAGAAGTAACTTTTGAGTTGTAGGACATGGGAGGACTGAGTTAGCCAGTTAACAATAGAAAGCGGACCACTCCGACCCAGTTCAAGGAAAATTAACAGTCCTTTACTATTCACTGTTGCTGCGGAATCTCTTCCGCCCCACTAGCTCTCTTAAGTATCAGCGTTCTCTTTTCTTTCGGATGTTCTCCTTTGTGGGATACTCACATCACAGAAACTTCTATCTATACAAGATACCCGCCATTATCTTCAGAGAACAAGAAGTGTCTCTGTAGTAACTTCCTCACTCATTCATCTTCTCTCCTTCCCGATTTCCATTGACAGACTTCTACTAAACGCTACCAAACAAACCGTCGTTTTATGTATTTACCACATCTTTTGACAGAAGAGAACAAGAAAAATGTAACCAAACCAGAAACAAAAAATTCTGGATTTCCTGCGAATACAACCAGTTAGTCATGTGTAAAGAGGAAAGGTTGTGGCATCACACACGCTCTGCTTCTCTGACACACGAGACGGTCGGTTCTGAAATGGAATCTAATACTTCCAGATATGATCAAAAATCTTTGGTTGAACCTTCTGTAGAAAAGCACCGAAGCCAAAAAATTACTAGCAGTACCTAATTGGAATATATAAAATGTCTATTACACATCTGTATCACCACACAGGCTACCATGATGTATAAGATTCCTGTTAATTAGCATGGAGTTCATTAATACACCGCAGCAATTTGAGTCGGTGCAAGTTACTTCAGGGTTAACATTCCAGCCCTGATTAAGCTATGTTTTTGGTTTACCCCCTGCCAAAGACACTCCAGCGAGGTCTGTTTTCGGGGCGGCCTTTGCGTCAGAGTAGACCCTAATGAGGAGGTAACTTTGTCATGATTTTGAAAAAATATTCAAAAATTCTGTGATACAGCTAAAAACGATTACAACAAAAATCTACCCTATTGCGCTCCAACCTTTTGTTCTACTACATTTTTGAAAGTTATTATTAAAAAGTCGAAACACCTGGCCTAAAGTAGCCCAAGTGGTATTAAGTAATTCATTATAAAACTGCTAACTGTCTGTATCAGAGGTGGGCTTTATCGTACTTGCATACCGTACCTTACCATACTCAACACGTAAAGTAAGGAACCATACCGTACCCTACAGTATTCAACCATTAAAGTAAGGAGTTTTACCGTACCCTACCCTATCCAACTCGTAAAGTAAGGAAACATACCATACCTACCATACTCACTCCGTCGGATTCTAAAGCATACCGTACCCTACCGTAATCATCCAGTAAAGTAAGGAGTCTTACCGTACCCTACCCTACTCAACTTGTGATGCAAGGAACCATACCTTACCCTACCGTACTCCATCCCGAAAGTAAGGGTCAAAAGACAAGATCAATATAATACATTGTGTTGTTTTACGTAAAGTTAATTTTTTGTAAAATACAAAGTATACTGTAAAAGTAGAAAACAAACCAATCCCCCAAGAACCTTTCTATTAATAGAATTTAATTTTGTTCCCAGAATTTGACTATTTACTTACGAAAAGTAAACAAAAATAAGCTTATAAACTATATATATTATATATTATGAACTACCACATACATAAATACTTCAAGTATGCAAAGCTTGAATACAATATTTGGCTTATTGTTAATTATGTAAAGACAATTTTTGGTAGTCAATAAGTGCGTAATGGAAGACTTATAGTTATAATTACTAACAATCAGAAATAGAGCTGTTGGTTTCGACCTTACAGTAATAAAGATCGTGGTAGTATTGTTTTTCTTGGAATACCACGTGCGTAAGTGGTAACATATATTATAGACGATCGAATAAGTAAGTAGGTAAGTGTATGGTTCCTGCTATCCTTCCCGTATTCATCCCTACCACTTAAGCTAGGTTCAAGCCATACCTTACCCATCCCTACCACATAAAGCTCAGCTCAAGTCATACCGTACTCGCCCCTACTTACTTGACACTAAGCCTTTCCATCCCCACTGCTTACTTCGGAATATAATGTAATTCTAAACATACCCTACCCATCCCGTACTTGGCTTGAAAGTAGCTACCCTTCCCATCCCATCCCTAAAATCACATAAAAGTAGGGGATGGGTATGGATATGGGTCATATTTGGATGGATAAAGTAGGGATGGCGCCCACGTCTGGTCTGTATGCATGTAGGTTGAATGTTGAAACCGCCCTATACCTAAAGATCTGTTCAACTTTGATGACCTAAATTTCACAAGATTTGTATTGAACTATGATAATGTCTTTTTGGTGAACCAACTCAGGAAAACTTTCACTTGCTCGTTCTATAAATTTTTTTATCCTCCTATTTTCACTTCTCTGGTAGCCGCAATAGGTAGGTGTCGTAATAAAATACAACTTAGGTTAGAGTAGGCTAGAATACATACAATGCATAGTATCCATATCCATTGTATGTATTTGTTCAAAATATAGTCGAAGTTTGTGTAAAAGTCCCATTTACTAGCATTAAACCCTTTCTATGGCTCCTTGTGTAATATGTTATGTTATGTTAGTAGTATTGGGTAGTGCGAGGGAAAAACGTTGTACTAAATGTTCTTTCCTGTGCGTAGACATGTCAAAAGTAGAAAATCTTGACAGAAAACTCAAGTTACGCAAATATTGCTAGTATACTTTTGTAGTATATTCCGTACTTTGCTTTCCCTTGGTAGAATACCTCAGTTGACAATCAGAGATATCTCCCACCAGTGCTTTACTTTATGGATTTTCAAGACCTATTATTTAGATATTGGATGGCAGTTCGTCCTTTGGTTAATGTGTTTTAATCCATGCGTGATTAGTGATTGTTCGATATAACGATGACGTGGGAAAAACATTCTATGAATAAATCCCAAAATTTTGAACACACTCTTTTGGACTTTCGTTATTGGTGCTGAAATATGAACAGTGATTATATAGGAACCGAAATTTCTCAACAAAATTATTGCAGCACAATTAATAAGCAGCGACAGAAAGCAGAAAGTCACAACGATTAGCTAATTGTATTCACAAAGGTTGGGCGGTTATAGCTGGTAATGACGCATACAAATTATGTCAAAAATAAAAACACTACGTCATTTAGCAATAGAGCAAAATACATAAGATAACATAGTAACTTTGATTTACCTGAGAGAAGATGCCAAACTGGCATGGGAACCACCCTGACCGACGAGATGAGTCAACGCATCCAGTATCATCTCATTCTAAAATTTAAAAAAATGCAGAAATTCATGAGAAGATAAATATTTATTTAGATATTCAACCTGAATAATTTTTATTCCTCATCTCACAATATTTAACAGATGTGCCCATTGAAAATAAAAAAAATAAATGTGTAACTAGGCCACCAGTACTGCTATTGAATTTCAAAAGATCACGAAATATTTTAACATTTTAGATAAGTTTTAAAATATTATTGAATGGCCTGGAAAAGATGACTTGTGTATTTTGCATTTTGGTTCACTCTACCATGTATTAGTACATAGATAGATAAATTTATTGTTTTATCCAGACTGTGGCTATAATATAGAAGATTCGTCCTTACCATTTATTGTACATGTATATTAAAAATATTAAACGTCAAAGTGTTTAAAGAAATTGAGCAATAAAGTGACCAATGAATTCGTTTTTAATTTTTGCACAATAGTAAAAATCCATATAACCATAAGGGGAAAAAGTTTTATCCGGACAAGCCCCAAAAAACTTTCCCTCCCCTGTTGTCGAGTCCTTATCAGCAACCAACGAAATAATCAATTCTATAATTATCATCTTTCACTAATAGTGAATAGTTTAACACTACATATATATTCACCCAATTCTGAATTGAAGGTTTTATAGTGTTTGGTCACACGAGTTGGGAACAAATTCTAGACACTATTCACTACTATGATGATTTTTATCTAGTATAATTCTCAAAATTACAAGTTTCTTGAGCACGGGTTTATTAGTCTTGGTTTTATTTGTCTGATAGACTAGCAATTTTACAATTTCATAAACCTGGAATTAGTCATAGGTAGTGTTACCCACCATTGCACTTCAATTATTTATGATATATACTTTAGACGTACCTATCTCCTATCTCTATGAGGCATACTTGCCCTTTCAAAAAATAAGTTGGATAAATGGGGTAAAACATGTAGATAATGAAAGTTGTAGTTAGTTTACTACACTATGTATTTTACATTAAGCATTTTCATGGTTTTTCTCATAAGGAAGCATATGGTTGTTGAATTTAATGAATTTAGCATAGGAGAACAGAAATTGTAGGATCTATTATGCATGTCATGGCATTCAGTTCGTATGTCGTAGGTAGAGCTGGAGTAAGTAGTTGGTAGAGCTGGAGAAATATTTTCGGAGACTGACAGACATTGGATAGCCGCATTAGTCTTTCACTGCCTTGCTAGTGCTGATATGATAGCCTACATTGTGCTTTGATCATGTTATTACTTCGCACACATCACATACCACGCATAGAAGGCATCAGGAGAACATTTTACACGTGCTTTGCACCCTAGTGGTTTTATCTGTGTGACTGATGATGCTTACAAATGACATGACTCAAGAAACAAGCGGAGCTTGAAAGCGATTGGGAGCATCTCTGTGTTCAAAGTTCCTGAGTCCGTCATCGTCACCCGAACATCATCACCCACCACCGTCGCTCTCCAATCACCACCTCCTATCTCTTTTATAAGGTTGCGAAAAATGATCTTTCAAGTCAATTCATGTACATTACACAACAACCGAGTCCGCACTAGATATCGTTAACTTCATTATGTCCCATAACGATAAAATATGAATGCCACATCAATAAGTACACATTTCCAACTTCCCTCGGTTTACATCTTGGTATTTATGCAAATTGATTGTCAACGTGTCTGCTCCACCTTTGTGAATATTCTGCTGATTGACGTGACATCTTTTTTACTTCGAAAACCACGGTGAGTGGAGCAATGATGTATTAAAAGTACATGTGCTTGTCCAGCTACTTCCCAATATTTTGAGAGTTTTAGTTGATCTTTCAAAAACGTTAAAAAATAATTTTAAAAACCTTGCTTTCATGCTCATTTTAAAAATATCAATAGATTCTGAAACTGGAAATTCTCCATTACAGTACATTAAGCCAATTTCTTCGAATAATATTTGGTCAACGTCCCCACATCCCCATAAAAACTAAAAAATTGAAATCGATACCGACGACTAACGCATATATTTTGATATCGGTTCAATTACTCTCTCTAGACTTTTTAAACATTATCGATAACGGCGATGCTGATGCACAATGAAATCTACTATATTGGCAAACGGTAATAGCAGAGTCGGCCTCGGAAGGTTAAAGGTAATTTGGATACCAATCTTCAATTTGAGATTTAGATTGAGGGAAATTTTATTTATGAAATTGAAAATATCCACCAAGAATTGGAAATTCTGGTTGAAATTTGGGTAATATCTTAAGGGGAGCGACCCTTCCCCAATTGCCTGTTTTCCGAAAAATAATTATAAGTCACACTTTGAATTAGCGTCGTTTCAAGCATCCTCGCAAGTTACCTTTGGTAAAAATAGCTCCTCATAATCATATATATGAACTACAATTTCTACGGGGCGCTTGGCAACTGCCTTCGACAGTAAACAATCACCTCTCCGGATTTGTAGTTCATAAATAATGATTATATCGCGTTGTTACCACTTTTGCGCTTAAACCGAATACGAATGTTTTTGATAACCGGCCTAATGGTTTGCTGGAAGACAGGAAAAATATGGTTAGTAATCGTAAACCCACTAGCTTTGTTTATTACAGGTCTTGGGCCGTGCGACCAGCTAGTAACTGGTATTATTATATTATTATGTAATTAATTTTAACATTAACATTCGATGTCCCGTCTGCTACTTATTCTTCGAGATACGGCAGCGTAATACATAATACATAAACGTAATACAGTTTAAGGTTACCTACATAAACGTAATACAGTTTAAGGCTACCTACATAAACGTAATACAGTTTAAGGTTACCTACATAAACGTAAAGAATATAGGGCCATGCTTACATCAATTAGGGAGCACGACATGATGGATGCATATGTTTTATATAACCTACCTATGCAAACATCCTCTGCAGCCTGAATAAATTATCTCATAAGAAAATTGGGCAGAAAAATGGTTAGTTTGCAGATGACAGGACTCAAAAATATTTTCTGCAGTGCTGTCTTGTAAAAATAACGTTCCCTACTACCATAGCAAATTGCGTATCTGTTCTCCATGTCTAGTACTTAATATGTAGCAGTGCATTTTCTTTATATCATTCTGTTAGATGGCTTTTCGGTGAAAAATTGAAATGTCAAGTTCACTTGATGTTGCAATTATAATTCTACCTTTTTCTTCATTTTAAACCTTAAACATGAACCGGAGTCAATGAAAAGACGAAATTGGTAAATATGAGAGAGCTTGGGCATGCGAGGTAAATTACCAATACCATGCAGCATTGATGCAGATAAAAATTCAGTGTCTCGGTATATTTACTCCAATTAATAAATAATATAATTTACTCCAATTACTCCAATAAATATGTTTATTCCAATTAATTCGACTGCTCTTCATTTTATACTCCTATTAAACTACTTAACTCCCGTAAATTCTTTAATAAACGCCCCTGGCTTATTCTTAGGCAAAAAGTCATTTCCCTTGCGTTAATTAGAGATCTGGCGTTTATTAGAGGATTTACGTTATTTATACCCTTATTAAAACCTTCCGAATTGCAGTACCTCCCCTATGATGATACCTCCCACTAGTAATACCTCCCGCTACTAGCATCTACAGTAATAGCAACCCCCACTATTACTATTTTTCGATGCCACACATAAATCCATTAGAATTTTTAATGTTATCGTTCTCAAATTGCTAATAGATAATAAGAAAAAGGTTGCGAATTAAAGTTTATGGCACACACAGGAATTTTTTATGGCAAGAAATTTTAGTAAACAGTCGTACTTTGTATGGTGTGTTTTAGAAAACCGTGTGAATTTTTCTGGTAGCTAAAGGAATAATGTATGATACTATGAGTGTTGTGAGACAGAGTGGTGGACGTGTAAATATTTAAATATTTATTATATGTAAATATTTAGTCATTGCAAGTACATAATTTTATTTGTATGCATTAGAAAATTAAGAAAAAATTGGTAAACAAGTAAAATTAGGCAATGTCAATTCAATAATCAAGTAAATGAAGCAGTTGATAATGATAAGTTACTGAAGTTAAGGTAAAGTCGTCATAGAGCTTGTCTCGATTTCTTTGGCCGGCCTTTTTTATTTGCTGTCCAGACATTATAATATAGTAGTTGTAGCACTTGCAATAGTACAATACCTTCCGAATACTCTATACATTGTTTAACCTTAACTTACCCTCTTTACTTACTCTTGGTACTATTATTAGTACCATACATTATTCCCTTGACTACCAGAAAGTTTCACACGTTTTTCTATAACATACAAAGTACGATTGTTTACTAAAATTTATTGTCATACAAAATTCCTGTGTGTGCCACAAGTATTCCATTTTTTTTCTAAGAAAGAGTTTGGTTTAGGAAATATGGTAAAGACGAAATAAGTCACTAGCATTATAACTTGATAATATTTTCATGCAAATATCATTTCCACTAACGCAGTCGTCATAGGAATAGGTTTCGTTTAACTAATAAGGTACAAACATTTGGAAGAAAACATTTATTTTATCAAGAAAAATTAGTTCTAATAACAAAGCGGAAACAAAGGATATAATTAAAAAAAAACTACAAGAAAATTAAACGGTTTTTAGTCTTAATGTTCAAAGTTTTTATATTACTAGTAGCCACCAGCATGCGCGACTCGATTTTGAAAGGTATAATAATTTGAAGTAATAATGCCTCTTTATGGATCAAGCGAAATCACAACGCGCTAAAATTCAAATTTACCCTACCAGACATACATAGATATATAGGTAGTTAATTTTATCTAAGTCTACGATTATATAATAGAATTAGCTAACTACATCGGACAGATTTTGCCATCGCTTTTATAGAAAACGTTATAACCCTCTGAAAACTGATTCTAATTTTCTGTAAGCAATCCACTCTTACTCTGACAATAAATTATTTAGGTTTTGTATTTGTTCCTAACAACATAATAGTAGCAGATCTTGATAGATAACTCTAAGCAAAGAGTACATATAGGTATTGATTAATGTTATCATGAAAACATTGCAAACATAAGAGACGCAAGGGAAAGTGGACTACTCTCCCAACAATGATTGCAATCAATGATTGCGCATTAAGTATTAAGTATCTACTATACGAAGAATTTCGTATATTAACTACCTAAGGCTGTTTCGGGTTAAGTAATGGTACAAAGCTTTTCGGAGAGATTCCCAATTCAGCTGCATTTGAAAGTACCAACCAGTAAGTTCAAAACATCCAGAGATCATGGATGGCTGATACTTCTTGATGATTTATAGGAAGTGGAAGATTTGTGCATCGGTATAATGCAAACAGGGTACAAATTACACGCACAATAGAGAAATGATGGATGGAGTTTCTTAACAGATTTTAATGGCCGATTGTTGGCATCTATTGAGAAGCCAACAACTTGGAATAATTCAAAGAAAAACTCTTTCTTAGGAGAAGCCAGCCAGCCAAACGTCCCAATAAAACGGGATGTCTACAATTCACAAATACTGCTTCTAAGTATTTAATATACTGTGAGGACTCTTTTTGGATACCTCACTTTTGGTATGGTAAATTCCCCTTATTTCCCTAGTATTCTAAATTCCCTTATTTAGCTATGATGATTTCCAGCCGCATGTGCATATCTTGCATCACACTTATGCAAGTGCGCATGAGACTGGAATTTGGCCTTCCACTTCGGTCGTTCCACCTGAACTTTCCTATCTTAGTTCTTCCAACCTTCCTCTTCCAATTCTTAATTTAAATATTCTAAAGTTTATTTAAGCTCTGAGCTCTCCGCTCAGAACTCACTTTATGTCATAATTTTGCCCTGTTCACTTTGCTTTGCAAACTGACTTGCTTGTTTCTTTCTGCTCCTCAGGACAGACTAAACAACTCACCATTTTTGTCGCTTTCGACTCGCCCTTCAAAAGGCCGGGGTAAGTTGACCACATTTGGTTTTTAGTTAGCTTTGTGCTGAAGACCTAGCCGAATTTTTATTTTGTGAAGAGCGAAACCCCTCTTCATTTAGGTTAAGATAATCATAGTATTTTTTTACCCGACAAAGGTGACTAAGATTTGGTTTACGTGGCTCCACTTCTGTCGAGCCAAATCTCCCTTCGTCGAGTCGCGTACGAGCCACTCTAACTAACAACTCGTGTTTGTCACTTTGGCCAACACGAAATTAATGTTCTCTTTACTTCATTTCTTCTTAATTTAATTTTTCTGCCTTCTTTAGGCAAAGTGTTTCCTTACAATAAACACGGGTTATCCGGCTTTCGGACCCCCTAGGGCTACCTAAGTGTTTCCTAAAAATTACCTATCCTATTTTGGGGAAATCAAGTCTTTTGGGGTAACTCGAATATATTTTTGGGAGGGTTAATTACTTAGTATTTTGTACAACCCAAAAAATAGTACTCACCCTTCCTGCCATTTTGACGTGTTTTGTTGAATACGATATTATTGTGTACTTATTTATTGCATATGCGTTATATTTCATTCACCATACACTTAATATTATTTTGCTCTTGCATCGACTTATTCATTTTATGTGCTGATTGGATATAAAGGAACGAACTAACATCCCAGAAATAATACATAAAAATCTATTCTCATCATTAGATAATACTTTCTGGAAGTATTTGTAGGTCCAAGGTAGGAGACAGCGCTGGTATAACATAATATCATCTTTTTACCTTAGGACCTCACAATTAAGTGGAGGCACTGACGAGATAATTTTTATTTCCAAATTAAGCATTCTTAAAATTAAACTCTCAATATTTGATTTACAAAATTCTTTTTCGCTACATCTTACAGTTCATTTCATCTTTCATTTCGTTTTCGTAAAGTAAAATTCCCATTAACAATGGCGAATCCAAGAAGAGGAGGTAGACGTGGGGCAAGTACCACAGAGGAAAGTAGTCAGGAAATTGCGCCGCCAGCGGCAGAAGTTGCTGTTAATCTGCCACCTGCTAACTCGCCACGCGTTATTCACTCTCCTCCAAACTCTCCATTTAACGTTAATAATCAAACTATCAGAGCATTTACAGTATCTCCTCCTGCGCCGCGAGTAGACTCTCAACCTACTATTAATAGGCCAACAGGTCAAGGAGGAAATGACGTTCCTCATTTCATGCACCGAGTAGTAGATGATGGTCAACAGCCAAGTACCAGTCAAGGGGCTAGAAATGAGGCTGTAATTGGAGAACGCGCTTTACAAACAATTTTATCTAGTTTGCAGACCAATTTTGTAACTGCAATAAATAATTGCCAACGACAAATGCAAACATCGTTTGAAGCGATGAATAGAGCGCAGTTAACAGCTATAGAGACTTGCATTGGTAGTAGAATTGCCCAGAATCAGAATGTGGAGAATCAACGGGCGGAATTAGCACGGGCAGACCCACCACCTCCAGTTCACGGCGGTGGACAAGAATTTCTCGGTGTGCCCCAAGGGGTTCGCCCATTAATTGATAGACCTCCACCGGCAGCGGCAGTACCGCAATGTCCTCAGCATCCTCATGTAGTAATGCATGATAATGCCAATAGGGAAAGGGCCGAAGTTGGAATAGCTGCAAATCAAGCCGCTAATAATGGCAACAGGTCACACCATCTAAAAGCAGCACAAATTGTCCTGCCTAAATATAGTGGTGCGATGGATTCTAAAACACCCTATGATTTTCTTATTGAATTGGAAAAGTATCGCTCCATCATAGGCTATACGGAAAATGAAATATTACAATATGTAATTCCTCTCACTTTGACGGATGATGCTTGTAATTGGTGGAGATACGAAAGTCCATTTGATTCGTATGACGAGTTCAAAGATAGATTTAGAGCTGAGTTTCAGGCCGTGGGTTATGCAGAAGACTTGCAACGGGAGTTAGAGAATAGAACTCAGGGCAGTACAGAGACTCTAACTAGCTTTATCCGTGTCATTACGGACTACTTTGAAAGAAAGGGAGAGGATTTTACCGAAAATGAGTTAGTACGTAGAATCATGAAAAATATGCATCCTGAGTTCAGAATGGCCTTACAGGGGCGTAACATTCGAACAATTCGTCAATTAAAACTGTGTGCAGAACAAGCACAAGAATTACTAAAGTCGTATAGATCTTATAAACCTCCTCCTGTTTGTGGCAATCTTGAACCTTCTTTGGCTTGGAAACCAATTGTCCAACCAAAAGAATTTGCAAAAGTTGAATCCGGTGCATTGACCTGGACAGAGGAAAATAAGTCAACTCCACGTCTGCACTTAGCAGCCGTGGATGCGTTTACATTTCACCACACCGAGCCGCCCAAAAGGCGTGAGGTTAGATTTGACGTGCCTGTCAGTCCCAATTCCTTGCAAAGGGGAAATCAAAATTCTAATGTTCAAAGGAGAGGCAGCACGCAGAACTTGGCGGATATTCGTGTAGAACCCCCCAGAAATATTTATAATACGCCACCTAGAAATTCAAACAATTCTCCAGGTCGTAACTCTGTAGGCACATCTCCTGTGCAATTTTCTCCGCAAGGTAATAGGGATCGTAAGAACTCCACAAATACCACCCAAGGACAGTTTAAATCAGGAAATAATCCTTTAAACTCCCATGTCCCGAGTCCAGCTCGCCGCTGAAGGCTCGGGAAAATATTCAAACATTAATTAGTAATGTGGAGGAAGGTGATTCGGCACTTGTTTCAAAATTAGTTCATAATGAACCCCTGATCGAAGTTTTTCTTCTTAATGTCAATTATCTTGCTTACTTGGACACTTGTTCTTCTATTTGCCTCCTCGGTGATAATATTATCCAGGAGATAAAAGCTAAAAATATTAAATGTAAACCTATTACTAAAAATATACATTTTGCGAAAGGCTCTTGTCTCACCTATGAAACATGCATTCTCACAGTTAAATACCCGGCAGGAACCAGACGGCAAACGTTTGTATTACTCCCGGGAATGAAAAAAGATATTCTGTTGGGCAGGGATTTCCTCGGTCCCACGGACATTGGTGTTTTTATTGGGCATAATGGTTGGGTCATAGGCCTGGGGAAACAGCAACTGATTCCTTTTGCCACTGCATTAACAGTAAATTCAACCAATTTAGTCGATGCGAAACCTAAAATTGAGGAAAATCTTTCTGAAAATCTTATACTTCCGCCTACAAATGCCCAAACTATTCAAAATCCTGACAATTCTCAGCCCACAGTCAAATGGCCTGAAAATGATTTGATTTCGTTCGACCTCGATGAAACTGAGCTTTCTCTCGATGATAATATCACCCCTTCTCAAGTGTTGGCTGAAATAGCACCAACCATAGAAGACGAACAAGTATTTATCATAGATGACAACCCTCTGTTGCAAATGTCCGAGAAAGAGATTTTGGCAACATTAAATGCTCCTGATCATCTCACAATCGAACAGCAACAGCAGGTAGTGCAAACTTTAGCACCCTTCCTACACATGTTTACACAACGGCCTGGTCTTTGTACTCTGTACGAGCATGAAATTGACGTCGGAGACGCCCGGCCTATAAAACAGCACTTAAGACCCATGACCCCTGGTAAAAGAAAGATATTCGACAAAACCTTTGAGGAATTAGTCGAATATGACATAATCGAACCTTCTCGTAGTCCATGGGCATGTAATGGTTTCGTTACTCCGAAGAAAGACGGAAGCCCTCGATTTGTCATCGATTTTAGGCCTGTTAATGCAGTGACAATTAAGGATGCATACGTATCACCCAGAATGGATGATTTAGTGACTTTCCTAGGCCCGTCTCAATACATGTCCCTTTACGATTTGTCTAAAGGTTATTACCAACTGCTGGTAGCACCCAAATGTAGGCAAATAACTGCTTTTATTTCTCCTCATGGGTTGTGGCAATTTAAAAGGCTGCCTATGGGAATGTGCAATAGTGGGGCTACTTTTCAAAGATGCATAGACGAGGTGCTGGGCGAACTAAAATGGAAAATTTGTCTAGTTTATCTCGACGATATTTTGATTTTTTCCAAGTCATTCGAGGAACATATGGCTCACACTGTACTAGTACTCGATCGACTTCGTAAAGCCGGCTTCACTATCAATCCGAAGAAAGTGCAGCTATGTAAAAAGCGATTAAAATATCTAGGCTTTATTATTGAATCTGGTAAATGTATGCCCGATCCTGAAAAAGTTGAATGCATTAGGAATTATCCTATGCCTAAATCAGCCAAAGACATCCAAAGATTCATGGGCTTATGCGGGTTTTACCGCCGATTCATTCCCGATTTTGCCACAAATGCCAAACCACTTACCCACCTAATTAAAAAGGAATCGAAGTTTGTTTGGGATGACAATACACAGAAATCGTTTAACTTTTTCCGAACAGCTCTGTCTGAATTGACCGAGCTAAGACTCCCGGATCTGAATATTCCTTTCATAATTCAGACAGATGCCAGTCATGAAGCACTCGGAGCAATTTTAGTGCAAGAACAAGACAACGTTCGATTCCCGATTTGGTTTGCCAGTCGGAATTTAATTCCCGCTGAGACAAGATACTCAACTCCTGAAAAAGAATGCCTCAGTGTAATCTGGGCCATTAAAAAGTTTCGAGGATTTATCGAATATACCAATTTCACGGTCGAGACTGATCATCAGGCCCTGACATGGCTTAGGAAAATTAAAGAGCCCACCGGTAGATTAGCCCATTGGTTTTTAGAGCTACAGGGTTACGACTTTATTGTAAAATATCGTAAGGGAACTAATAATAAAGCAGCGGATGCGCTTAGTCGTATTTCTGAATGCATGTCAGTGGTTGTTAGTGATAATGATTTGTCTCGTCAACAAATAATTGAGGAACAGAATAAGGATGTCATGCTTAATGAAATCAAGCTTTTCCTTACTAATAATACAATTCCGGCAGACAATAACTCGCATGAAAGAGTAAAATCCATAGCAAAAAGAAGTTATGTGTCTGCTGATGGTCTTTTACTACGATACGTCGGTCCTCGTGGTAAACCTTGGGAGGATGAGAGCCTGTATTGGCGAGTTTGGCTCCCTCAGTCACTAGTTTCTGTCGTTTTGCCATTATTTCATGATAATGCAATTTCTGGGCACCTTGGCATACGAAAGACATTTAAAAGGATTGAGGAAAGAATTTACTTTGCTAATCTTCGTAAAATTGTGACTAGTTACGTTAGGAGTTGCAAAGCATGTCAGATGGCAAAATTCCCTAAACCTCCCAGAGTTCCGAGTTCTACATTCGAAGCCAATGGCCCGTGGTCTTTGGTCGCTTGTGATTTGATGGGCCCTTACACACGAGGTACGGGCCAGAATAAATATTTACTGGTAATTGTTTGTTACTTTACCAAATTTGTTTCATTGCATCCTCTCCGTAAGGCCACGGCGAGTACAATAATAGAAAAATTATGGCAAACTTGTTGTAATTGGGGCTTATTTCGTACCCTGCTAACTGATAATGGAACTCAGTTTACGTCCACAATCTATTTAGATTGGTGCAAAATGCTGGGTATAAAAACTTTCCACATTTCTGCGTATCATCCTCAAGGTAATATCACGGAAAGATACAATCAAACTGTGAAAAGTATGATTGTGTCTTTCATCAATAATTGCAAGGAATGGGATAAGTTTCTGCCTGAATTGGGATTCGCCCTGATTACAAGCGTGAATGATAGCACGGGATTCACCCCTGCTTATTTAAACACTGGTAGAGAATATCGTACTCCGTTCGATAATAAAATGGACATAACTTTGTCTCATTGTAAAGAGGTTTCCAATCTAGGCAACCGCATAAATAAAATTCATGACATAGTACGGGAAAATCTTTGTCACAGTCAAGAAACTTACATGAAGTACTACAACCGTGGAACTTTAGCCAGAAATTTTGAAGTTGGTGACCTTGTCCTTTACAAAGCTCACCCTCTATCTGATGCAAGTAAAGGAATCACAGCCAGTCTGATGGATAAAGGCGAGGGTCCCTACGTCATAAAACATCGGGTTTCCACAAACATTTATGACTTGATTTCCCCTGACATGACCAAAACTGTAAATAAAATACATGCTAATGATTTGATTAAATTTATAGCACGTAATACTGACGATGAACCGATTCCCGGGCCAGCAGTGGGTGCAGCGGCAGAGTGACCGATTTCGGGTGCCTTTTGGACATGAGCCGAGATTCCAGCCTTACCACTACACTCCAATTCCACTCACCCGGACTGAATTACGAAGAACCTACGAAAATCGTCATTTCGAAGTATCGCAGAACCAACCACTCCTTCGTCTTGAGTCTTACAACGCTCCAGCTCATTCAAAATTTTGTCAGCCAACTTCTCATGTACCTGTCGTCACAATCAAACCTCGCGATGATCAGCTAAAATATCGAGTCAATCATGTCGCAGTCCAAACTCCGCTTCCATCCTACATGAAAGATGTTGCGAAATGGACTCAAATCTCAGAAAAGCAAACCCAAGAAATTGTGGATGCTGCTCGTCGAAAAGGTTTTACTGGCCCTCGTGTTGTCGTCGATCGTGCTGTTCTTGCTAGTGAAAGTGAACTCGATCCGTCCACCAACGAGCAAGACATGCCGTACAATCCCGGCGCAGTAGAAATCAAGATTCGGTTCCGTAAGAATACCGATAGTTTGTTTGACTCTCCAAATTCTGAAGTGCAATGCCTAGTTCAAACGAGTAAGACAGTCAAAGTAAAACCCGGATATCCTGCCCTACAACGCCGAGATTGTGCACCTTTTGTCCCTTTCACTCCACCACATTCTACTAAAATGTCAATTGCGCATATCAATAGACTGCTCAATGACATGGATGTAGACCGTTCAGCCAAACGGAAGAAAACGAAAACCAAGTCTTCGTCCCTGAAAACAGTCCATAAGACTATTGAAAAGTCACGGAAGAAAGTCTCCCTGACTAAGCTTTCTCCAAAAGTTCGTACTCCTCCCAGGAGCAGTACCAAGTCTCCAGATATTGGTGTGGTATCTACTCCACCACTTTCTATTGGCTTTTCATTGCCAGTCGATTTGACAAATCTCAACCTCAATCCGGTAATAGATCTAATTGACATTACTCAATTACCTGTGGTACACCAAGAAGAAGTGACTGAACAAATGCTACTAGGTTCTGATACTGAGAATGATTTGTAATGTATTGTACATAAAATACTGTAGTATGTAATATTTTGTCATTTCAACATTAATATGCCATTATGTGTTCAATAACCATTCCTAATTGTTATGCTGCAATTTTGATAACATTATCTGTGGGAATTGTGTAATATGAAATGATATTTTTGAATTCTATTTTTTAAGGTCGATTTTGCAATCCACCTAATGACTCATGAATAAAGTTTATCCATAACGTCATGATAACGGCGGGAGGGTTGTGAGGACTCTTTTTGGATACCTCACTTTTGGTATGGTAAATTCCCCTTATTTCCCTAGTATTCTAAATTCCCTTATTTAGCTATGATGATTTCCAGCCGCATGTGCATATCTTGCATCACACTTATGCAAGTGCGCATGAGACTGGAATTTGGCCTTCCACTTCGGTCGTTCCACCTGAACTTTCCTATCTTAGTTCTTCCAACCTTCCTCTTCCAATTCTTAATTTAAATATTCTAAAGTTTATTTAAGCTCTGAGCTCTCCGCTCAGAACTCACTTTATGTCATAATTTTGCCCTGTTCACTTTGCTTTGCAAACTGACTTGCTTGTTTCTTTCTGCTCCTCAGGACAGACTAAACAACTCACCATTTTTGTCGCTTTCGACTCGCCCTTCAAAAGGCCGGGGTAAGTTGACCACATTTGGTTTTTAGTTAGCTTTGTGCTGAAGACCTAGCCGAATTTTTATTTTGTGAAGAGCGAAACCCCTCTTCATTTAGGTTAAGATAATCATAGTATTTTTTTACCCGACAAAGGTGACTAAGATTTGGTTTACGTGGCTCCACTTCTGTCGAGCCAAATCTCCCTTCGTCGAGTCGCGTACGAGCCACTCTAACTAACAACTCGTGTTTGTCACTTTGGCCAACACGAAATTAATGTTCTCTTTACTTCATTTCTTCTTAATTTAATTTTTCTGCCTTCTTTAGGCAAAGTGTTTCCTTACAATAAACACGGGTTATCCGGCTTTCGGACCCCCTAGGGCTACCTAAGTGTTTCCTAAAAATTACCTATCCTATTTTGGGGAAATCAAGTCTTTTGGGGTAACTCGAATATATTTTTGGGAGGGTTAATTACTTAGTATTTTGTACAACCCAAAAAATAGTACTCACCCTTCCTGCCATTTTGACGTGTTTTGTTGAATACGATATTATTGTGTACTTATTTATTGCATATGCGTTATATTTCATTCACCATACACTTAATATTATTTTGCTCTTGCATCGACTTATTCATTTTATGTGCTGATTGGATATAAAGGAACGAACTAACATCCCAGAAATAATACATAAAAATCTATTCTCATCATTAGATAATACTTTCTGGAAGTATTTGTAGGTCCAAGGTAGGAGACAGCGCTGGTATAACATAATATCATCTTTTTACCTTAGGACCTCACAATACTACTATACTACAATAACGTCGACTTACAAGAAAAGAGCTGACATCCAGACAACATCTAACTGCTATAAAGCACACCAAAGAGAGACATTTATATTACAGAAGAAGATAACTTTTATTCAAGCGTAGTATATGGGAGGAGTTTTTGTGGTAAAAACCTAACTACGGGGGTGGTACGTCATTTGAAGTCATAATCAATTTTATACTTAGCTGTACACAGAAGCCATATGATATTTTGTAAGAATTTAATTTAAAGAATTTTCTTTTGCTTTACGAGGATGTGGGACTGTAGGAACAGCAATTTTGAAGAGTTATGTAGTAGCCCTCCAGCTATAAAAAGGTCTTTAAGTTGGTATTTAATAAGTAAAGCCGACTTCAATTTTTTTTCTCGAGAACAGTCCAGAATCTTCCGAATCATACAATTATATATCCTCCATACTCCATTTTACAATAAGTACATTTCTAGATAGCGGAAGGGGACACACTGTAGTATAGCTGTTACGTTATACGGCCTATCCTATCCGACTGTTGTGATGTGATTGAAAAGGAGGAATGATGATGTACGAAGTTTAGAACGAAAAAGTATTACTGCTTCAGTCTACACGTTGAATTAGAAAGGACAAAAATTACGTCAAGGCATTTTTAGTGGGTGGACGTGATTAGTATACTATTGCTATTTAACTACAATGATGATAGATTGTACATCTATGTGTATCTATCCATCTAAGTCCAGGTAACTTTTTTATCGCCTATCCCTTTTCTAAGGAAGTGAGTTATTTTGGTTCTATACATCGTAGAAAATAGACATGTAATAGCTTATTGGAAAGCGGACAGCCGTTAATACAACTTTTTGTCCGAATCGAAGCTATTTTGCACAACTACCCCGTCTGGGGATTTTTGAATTGGGAATTGGATCGAGAAACTTGTGTAATATCTCATTCGAAAGCGGACGACTTTTGAAACAAATATTTCTCTTATGACTTCGTTCAACTTTTAAGCAATAGTTAGTCTTCTTTTAACTTCCTCTGTTTTCTTTCAATGACCTTTGACACCAAATGTATCCTCTACACCTGTGTTACCACAGCTGAGCTGAGCTGTGGTCATGTGTCCAAAAAATGAATTTCAAATATAATTTTTTTCCTAATTAAAATGGAAATCTTTCTACACGTTACGCATACATGAATTATGAGTATAACGATACCGCAAAGTCTAAATTTTTACAAGGTTAGCCATGAAGACACGGTTCACGTGGGGGTAGTCTTTTGGGTGGGGGAAAAATGACATGCTTTTAGGAGCCTTGTACTGAAAAGCAAGTAGACAATAGTAATGGACTTCTTTTGGGCAAGTTTCGCATCCTATTTTTGTTTCTGCAAAGCTATTGGCAACGGATGCGGGAGTAATACATCATTTATTTTGCCTCATGGCCAAATATTATTAGACGATGTTTTCCCTTCTTACTTGTGGCCATTACGTAGACAAACACAATAGTAATCCACCTATCCAACTGATCTATACCAACTCAACTCAAAAATAAATAATACATATTGTTATAATGCAGGAGACATGAAACTCTATCCGGCCTACCCTTCCAAAAATATTTGAGTATAATCTCCGATGAAAAAGATATTTTCCTATAATATAAATGTAATATTAAGTCAGTAAACACTGAAGCCAGCAAAAAAGCTTTCTCTAATACTGCTACTTTAATTTCCTGCTGATTCTTGAGCTACCTATATAAATAGGTACTTTTGGTAAAATTGTCCTAAACAGTCTTTTACCTTACAAGTAAGTATCTTCGAAATTCTCGAATAATATATAAGAAGTCGGAATCAAATAAAATTGAATAGTGGACTCGTAGCTGTGATGGAAAAGTTAACACTGGCAGTTCGAAATAACGCATAACTTATTACGTGTAGTTATTGGGAAATAGATTTGGAAGAACGGTAACTTTATTTAATAAATAGAAAAGATATTATTAGAGAAAAGTATTTGCATTGTGCCCGTGGTCTTCAACATTTAAGACTAAGGGGAAGAGTACAGCAGGGACTATCCAAGATTTGTCTTCATCATACTTTTTTGACTTTTCCCTAGAGAGGATAAAGTTTCTATCTATCTCCATCTCATCAAATGAATCAAAATAAGTTGAAAATCCTCCTTGCTCACGGCTTATTTCTTTCCGCAATAAATTGCATTGGCTCATTGGAGTGAACGATTCTTATCGGAATCCGATCACAAAAGAAAAGAAAAGCAAGTTGCTACTATTTTAAATGGAATTTAACGACTAGTCATTGAAAAACGTTTATATCCTTTCATTTGAGTCTATAGAGGAGTCACAGGCAACGCAGCTCCCTTTATTCAGAAGGACATCTCATGTATACGCAAGAATATCTACAGGCAGAGCAAGACGATCATCTCTCAAAGGAAGTGCCTATTTCTTTCTATTTACTTTTGTAAATGAGATGGAGAGAATAAAGTGGAGACGGAGAGTGAGAGGAAACTGAGAGTAGGACTTTTACTTCACTATACGTACCTACATGCATTCTTATACTTACTCAGTGCATCCCAATTTTATATCTATTATTATGATTTCCTGGCGATTTAATATAATATACGAGAAGCCTCTAACGTAATGGTACGTAAGAAGTACTTATCTACTTAATATACTTACCCACGCATATTATATTCTACTTTATACCCATTACAGTATTTGTACTATAATGCAAGAGTGTATTAACTGTTCATGGCCCACTATACTTAGGTATGTATACTGCATCATGTATCTTATGGAATGGAGGCAATTACTGTGTAAAAGGTAATGCAAATGTACAAAAAATAATAGTTCAACTTGCCCAGCACATTGTATTGGTGCCGAAGGATAAGATATATTTCTCATCTGGGAACCTAATGATGAAGCAGAATTGCTTACAAGAAAATCCATGAAAATTACACTTCGTGTATTACCAAATCTAAATCCACTTTTGCTTTTCCCTCTTCTCTACTCCATTTTCAGTCTTTTCTTTACGCTTTCCAGGTATTTGCTATCAAATCCAACAAGCACTAAAGGGTCCACTGGTTCAATGCATTAGCAGAAAGTGGGATTAAACAGCCCTTTTTTAATACCGACTTGCTTGCAATGTACGCCCTTATAGTGTGTAGGTGGGGGAAATGCGCTGTAAGAAATGGGACATAAGGAAGGCGGGAGGGTGAGAAATGGGAGAAACCAAAATGGGGTAAATTGAACACATTAAATAGAAAATTTATATTAAATTTATCTTTTAAGTGTTAGAATACTGGAAGACTTTCGAGTTTGGGAGGACTTACTGAGTAAAAGGACTTACGGAGGACTTTTTAAATAGTCACGTGAATTAGAGGACTTATGAAAGAACTTTTGCATTGGTACAAAAATTGAAACGAATCAAGATAAGCTCACGCCCATCAATTGTACACAGCCTACAGCACGCTGAAGTAACCAAAGATTGGTTACAGCGTCCAACGTCCAACATAAACAGATACATACTTATATTAGAATATAACATAGGTAGATAAAATTTTCCCTAGCTATGTCTACCTAACTTCAGAACAAATATATTTGTTATTAGTTGCAATATATTATAGAGATTAGCATATTATGATTTGATATGTGGAGGTGGAAATTTTATAAAGCTGGAAATCATAAAATCGTTCACCATCCAAAAATGACAAACCGCATTTCCTTGTATTTAAAAGGGGAATTTTACGGTTCCGGTCTGCAAGAAGTAGTAAATAAATAACAAATGTTCACAAATTGCGTGTGAGTTAACATGAAAGTCTTAAGTTACTTCTGCTGCCAACTTCTGGTATCTTTACTCATCCTAGACCTACTTCCGATGGGTAAACTTCGTGATAAGGAAAGCTGGATCCATATCATATGAAATAGTGCTTGCATATAGGGATGCTCAAGTCACATAAGTAGCTTGTGCCAAATGAATGAGAACTCGGAGTAGCCTAATCTAACAACGTATAAGCCAGATTTTGTTCAGGGCAGACTTGGCCGCAACCTTTAAAGTCACACTAGTCACAAACAATTATTAAGTGGCAGAACTGCTTTATGGGAATGCCCAATCTGTCTGTCTGTCCCTCTGTAACTTAAAGACAGATTAAGATAATTCGCGTGCATAATCTAGGTGGAGAAAAGTAATATACAGTTTGAAAATACCCTTGAGATAATCCTTGAGTGAGGGAGAGGAGTTAGAAATTTAAAAATATCTTCAGTTTACGTCATCATAGAAAGTTGTGTAATGGAATAAAGAAAGAAAAAATAAGAAAAGAGTAAAACGTTCAGCAACACTGCCATATGGATTAAAAAACCTCTGACTGGGGAATTGGGAGAATAACTAAAAGAGTCAGTATCTCTGCTACTTTTAAAAAATCTATTTGAACATCATTTATTAAGGGTGGTAACAATACTTTATGTTTATAATGTTTTATGTTGACGCCTTCTAGTATCTATGTACAATATCCTTCATAACTTATGACAAGCTGACAATTTGGAATTAGATGTCAGCGACCCCCACGAAATATAAAATTAGAAAGCAATAAAAGAAAAGACAAAATTGGCCTTAATGGGGTGGTTTAAAAATAATATCAGTGTAACTTTATTTCTGTTACCCTTTTCAGCAATCTTTTTCAGCTTTTTAATCCTGTTAATGAGTCTCTGAAAATGGTAACACCAGGAGTATGAAATTGGCATACCGTAAATTGCTTTTGATGCCATATGCCGTAAATAGTAGCCTCCCGGAGAAACTGTAATACTACATTTGTCTCTCCTTGGGTTAAAAGTATTCAGTATGAGATAATTAATACGCTGACTTGATTTACTTTCTGTTGGTCTTCAGTCTATAGCTTTGAAGTAATTAGGGAAGAATATTTGTATGGGGAAAGGAAAGGGGAATTTCATGTTAGCCAATAACTTTATTACCCCTTTTATCTTCATAGTCGAACAAAATAGAATCAAGATTCTCTTTCCTCGATTGTCCAGTCGAGGTCCAATAGTTTGAGTTTCGATGCGAAAAAAGAGTCCAACAAAAAGAGAAGGCAGAAAACAAGAAAAAGGAGGATGGCAGCAGAAAAATACCAAAATTGTGTTGGCACGACCTACTAAAGCAACTCAATTAATGCCTGACTACTGCAGCAACAATGGAGGTGCTTCACTTTCTCCAATGTATTCCAAAGTAGAATAGACCATCAACATACTACATGCATTACTGTCTACTATAGCTTGTGCCGTCTACTTTCTTCCAACGATTTGCCCGTACAATTTCTCTGATTCACTGTAATACCCGAAGATCTGCAGAAGACCGTTGGGAACAAACTTATCGCATTGTTGGGAAGCATTTTTTACGGTCTGCGTACTAAAATTGCTTGAATTAGTGCTAAATATTATTGAAGTCAAATACAGTGTTTAATCTGCTGTGAAGCCTTTGTGAGAACCTTGATCTCCCTTCGTTCTAGTCAAATTCCTAAACCATAACCTAAAATTTATAAAGCTATTCTGGTGTTACCTGCGTATGTATCTGTGTATTTATGTTTGAATATATGACTTAATCAGGCACGTATTCAAAAGGATCGGAGGGTAAGCAGCACCCCTTAGTCTGAGAAAACGATAAAACAACTTCCAAAGGTCAAAAATTTCTAACGCTTACGAATATATCAAATTTTTTGTCATAATATTTTGACGCGCCCCCAAAAAAATCGTAAATACGTGCTTGTACCCCCAGTAATGCTAAAGTCCTATATCGGCAAGCTAGAACGACAAAAATCATAATATTTTCATAAGTTTTGTGTTACGGATGGGCTATTAAAATGAGTGATACAATGCTTGCATATCTTTTGAAATTCAACAACAATCACAAACGAGGTTAACTTAGCAAAACTTTTTATAATCTTCACTGTAGCATATAATACTGCAGTACAAGAGTTCTGGGTTCTGATCTAATATGGGCGCCACTAAAGTAGATTAGTCAACATCAACAGTCTTGTAAGTAATTTACCTTTTAATTTCTATTATCCACTCGTAGAAGTACAAATTATCATAAATGCTAATTGTTACGTCGCACAAAGTTGCACTTTGGATTTATAGCCTTATCTCAACATTCCTCAATTCATGTATCCCTGGACTTAGTAGAATGGAAGTAGTAGTGGGATAGGAATAGGAATCTTCATTTCAGAGGTTGTCTTTAATATCGCTTGCATAAATACATATTTAGATGTCTGTAGTAGGAGCACGACACGTCGTTTGGGATTCCGCAAAAAGGTAGGTACGAGTGGCGGAGTGGCACTTACATTAGTAAAGCAGCATAAGATATGAGGAAGTGGCTGAGATAAAACTATGGATTAGGATTTATCAATGGCGGAGGAGAGGGAATGTCCTGGTGGGAATTTGAGTGCGAATGTCAAGAGAAATCGCGTTGTTTGCATTTGAGAGACATGAGAAGGAGCACTCTAAAAGTCGTTTGGTTTGACAGTGGCAATGGGAAGTCTGTTCTGTTGGTTGGCTAAGTTAGGTCTTCGTGGGCCAAGTCAAGGCTCGTGCCTCCAACCAGCCCAAATGTCAGATACGTATTAGTAAGTACTTTGTGGAAGGCACGAAGGATGCGAAATGGATGATGGATGACACGCTCCCCGTTTTTCTGCTAATGTCACAGCCAGTACGGCAGACATGTCTACTCCTGACGTGATCTGACGGGACATTACCTTCCTTCACCCACACACCTATACGTAAACAACAGAGATGAGTAGCAATGCCGGTCGGTAGCTTTTGCATCCGATGTCTTACTAATCAACTCACAGATAAGATAAATCATAATGTTGAAACGATATCACGTACATTTCATTTGCAACAACTGCGTTTTCCTCTGTCCTGGGACAAGATAATTTAATTACTTTTATGCACTTAAACTATCTCTTTGCTCAAGACGGCAGTACAAGTAGTTTTACATACAGTTGCCATAATTAACTTATACAAAATATTGTACCACAAAGTGCCTAATGGAATTTACACTTAATTTGTTTTCTGTACACCAAATTCATTCTACCTTCCCCGCTACTATTTCTTTCATTAAGTTTAGTTGCAGTGCACTCCATGGTAAAAGTTAATGCTATTAACTACTTCAATAGCAGACTAGGAAAAAAAATTTCATTATTTAGCGTTTATACAATATAATCCAAAACATGTAGGCGGAGTTTGTTGCTCTGGACATTAAAATTTTACTTCAATGTCTGATTGTGTGTATCATTACTATTAGATAACGGCAAAAGTTAGACAGTGACCGATTCCGTTTGTGTTTATACCTATGTGTGTGAATCCGCCGCATTCTGCTAACTCAGCCAAAGACGACCTAATATAATTAAATACAACTTAAAATAACGTCAAACGTACTCAATGAGGTAAATTCCAAAACCCAGAAGCAGAAGAACTTCATGTCAGTCTTCTGCATCAAAATTATGTACCATAAAAAATTCATAATGGTGAAAGCGGGCTCGCCAAAATGTATATAGAAAATTAGACTATATTAAGATAAAAAAATTATTTTCTTCAATTTCTGGATCAGGGGGTCGAGCTCCTGCTATTTACTGTATGGTTGTAGAACCAGTGGTCTCACATCCTTAGGGAATTTCCAAAAAAATGTGATTCTCTCGGGTCATAGTCAGGATTACTGACATACCACTCCCTTAATCCATGCTTTTATTGTTTTTATTTCGGAAACAGCTTTCTTGAATGGTACCCAAAAATAATTATTAATAGTTTACCGGAATCCCCAATCTGCCCGTCCGTTTGTCCGTCTATAAAACGATAACTAAAAAATTCAAGTTCATTAATATAATGGGAAAAATCGTTCACACACCTTTGAACAGAAGGGTGGCTGGAATTCTAACGCGAGCGGTATCTCGGTAACTTATTGGCCGAATTTTACCAATAGGGTGCGTCGCAGATCCATTAGCAATGTATTTAGCAGTTTGGCCAATTTCCAATACGTTCAAAAAATTTCAGTTGTAAAATGCAAACTAACTTCGCATTCGTGCCCATTACCCATAATTACTAATTTCTTCCGATGAACGCCCCTTCTCTCTACCAAAAAATAACTTTTGTTTCTTTAGTAAAAATTACATTTTAGTTTCAAAATTGCCCTATCTAACCAAATCAGACGCTAATTCAGCCGCTCTTTTTAAAAATAAAAATAAGCCCCATTTCCCTATACAGCTAATATTATTTGTTCTCTCACTCTACACTCAACAAACCCAGCAAATATAATATTTTACGACATGTCGCAAAATGTTATATTGTAGGTAGATAAGATACAGTAACATTGATAGTTAAAGGACAACTCCAAGAAAAGATTAGGTAGGAGTAGTGGCGTATTTAGGCAAATTTAGTCAAATCTGACTTATGGGGCAATGACCATGAATGCGAAGTTAGTAGTTCGCATTCTTGCACAGTGTTGGCTGATTAACAGACTTACGTACGGACAGATGGTGCGGTTCTATAAGCTGCCTTGCTTACAACTAACAACTAATTTTATGAAATTAGCATCGTATCCGTAAATAGTGTAGGAAGAATCATTTTGCATTCGATGGAATCAGGGTCCCAACAGCCACCCGACTTTCACTATACCAATTCCTTTTAAGCATATTTCTGTGACTAATAAAATATTCCTTTTCCAATGTTGTGTTTAGTATATAGGTTATCTCGAAAGCATTTCATTTTCCCATTTCTCGTTATCTACACAACTATAAGTACATTTGAGTGATTTGAGAATTCACTTTAGGAATGAATGATTATAAATTGCTATCTGTAAAAGTATCTATAATATAATCCTATATCAATGAACCACAATTAATGATCATACTTATAAAGGAATAAAGTTTTTGTTCTTCGGTTAGCAATTTGCATTTTGAAGACATGTATGTGCATATATGTTAACTTCGGCAGGTTTGCCTTTGGCAGTGGGTGTATGAAAGTGTGCAGTTGTGAACGTGAGTAGAGTCATTACTCCTGAACTAGACTACCTGGCATACTCGATTTCTTAACAGATAAGCCTCTCAGTTCATAATTTGAGAATTACAACCAAATGGAGCGCGTCACACGACTCTGTCCTAGACTGTCTCAGTCCAACCGAAAAGATAAAAAGAAACCATAGTAAGGATTAAGAAGAGACCACTCACTTTCTTTGCTAAATAATGGGATCTTGGGAAGGGATTCATTACAAGGGGCATACGTCTCTGTCCATGTAGTGCTATTATTACGTGCATGGCGTGTACGTCCGTTTATCTGCCCTGTCCTTCCCTCCACACATACCTCCACATAAATTCCAAGTGCTGGCAAAATCTGATGAATTAGCAAAAGTGACTGTAAGCAGTAATAAATGCGCTAGATATTACGCCTCATCTCATTCGCTTGGTCATTCATAATAATTAACAGCACTCTAGACCCCCACTTGCGATAGCTGCCATAATAACTTAGACAAAGGAGAAAGTTCACTAGAGATATGCATCATTATATTGTTGGTACTATTTTCTGTGCTATATGCCTCTCCATACAGGGAAAGATTAATTAACATTTCTTGAACCTAAACAGTTAAATCCCGATGGCAAAAATTCCTATTTATTAATCTGATCATTTATATTGGTTTTTTATCATATAGTAGCAGGTTCAACCAGAACAAATTTTAACAACTATCAGTAGTTTCAATCCAATGGTTCAAGTCCCAGTTTCAGGAAAGGAAAGTAAAAACGAACGAAAAGACAAATATGAATCAATTCTTAATGATGTCGGACAGCTCTATTAAAATCACAAGTATTTTCTAGAAGCTGTAATCACTAGTACATTGACTTTATTTATGATATCTGGATAATGTGCAAACTTCTCTCACATAATTGGATTATTAGATCAAAACTGTGCAGTGAGAAGATTCCACCAAGAGAAAACAAACAAACTAGTTATTTTCTTACCTGAGGCACGATAATTGCAATTATCGCAGAGCTTAGTGATGTCAAATTGAGGTCGTCGCTAGTGCCACTACTGAAATCCCCACTCTGCCCAAATGTGTTAGCCCTTTGAAGTGACCCTTTGGTAGATCGCGCCTCCTCCTCTTTTTTCCCTGGGGATTTTTTTTCTCCCAAACGTCCACTGAACGGACAACTCATTTCCAGACTGGATCAATACAACGCACCTGCTATCTGCAAAATTATAAGAAAAAACAATCAAATTATAGACATAGCCGTTCACTTTCCAATCATGGGTAAAAACTTTGCCGTTGACTATACTAGGAGATGGTGAGAGGGGAGACACTATTAGCTAAGTAGGTATTATAATTCCACAATGAATAAAAGTTTTCTGCCATGGAAAGAGCTTTAGGAGAAATATCATGTGCACCGTCTACAATATACCATTTGTCAGTATTTGTAGGCAATTATAAATCGATATTACTTCACACAAAGTTCTGTCGAAAATCAAAAATGTCAAAAATTAAGTTTCTAATGTTTTTCGTTGTACATGGTTAAAAACATAACACTAAAAATCTAATGCCTCCATAAATAGCATTTAAATACATAACAATATATATTTAGAAATCTGTAATAATGACATTATAGCAATCACAGCGACTGCGTAGTGCACATGAGTTTAAACATCCATCCCAGAATCCTAAACAGCTACAAGCTTGACATAATATGTTCACTAAAACGCCTTATCTCATTGCACAAGTAACAAAAAAGGAAGCATAATGTGAACGACAGGTTCTGTGTGCATCTTTATCATTTCAGAAGCTGAGAAGTAGAGCACCGTCAAGTGCCGTGGATTGGGCAGTGACTATAGAGAGTCTGAATTGTACATATAGGTTGAATTGAATTCATGATGTGCTTAGTTGATAGCCATAAATATAGTGGCAGAGTGGTAGAAAATACAAGTGGGTAGAGTAGATTGGATCCGCTATGTTTATACAGGAATTAAGGCAGTACTACAATGCGTGAGGAGTACAAAGGACCATAAAGCAA
Source organism: Tomocerus qinae (assembly GCA_020055645.1). Lineage (NCBI taxonomy): Eukaryota > Metazoa > Arthropoda > Collembola > Entomobryomorpha > Tomoceridae > Tomocerus > Tomocerus qinae. The sequence continues at coordinate 2,608,806 of CM034548.1, read as the reverse complement.
GGAAAGGAAAGCAGAGTCAGGAATATGTCTTTAAAGTAGTACGGTGAAATAGCTGAAGTAAGTAGTAAAAGGAGAGAATTGCATAAAGGAACATAACTTATGTCAGAATAGAGTCGTCGTTTAGTAATTTACTATTAAAGAAGGTTAGGGCAGAGGAAAGTAGACCCGGGAGGAATTACTACATAAAAATGAGCTCGACTCGTACGAAAAAATCACAGACTGGCTTTACTTTTCTTTTGCCTCCAACTACTCCAAAGTGGGAATCTACATAGCTACCCAGCTATCATACAAACCCATTGTGTGTATATCTAGATATCGTCAAGCAGAATATTAATATACGAACTACAGATCTTAGGTACACTACTACTGTAAGTACTGTACCTACCACTAAATAGAATTTCTTGGAAGCACGTCCAACTACTACATATAAATGTAGGTATAGGCGTTTGGTGAGTAGGCATGCAAACCTGTTCAGTACTGTTGGACATATTTTATGTGTCTTACTTTGTGTTACTTTCACATACTCCATATATGATGCATGAGTCTCGTTATTTATATATGCATAATATGAGGAGTGTATTCCTTTTTAGCAAAACTGCACTACAATGCTATTCGACTACAGACAATGAACTTTTTCCACTAGCCAAGCAATGGTGTCACAAAATTTGCTCACGGAGATATAAAGCTCGCAGTTGGAATTGTCTTTTTGGCTTTCCATTCCAATACTTTCCCCACGGTGACGGTGAGATACTTTCCTTCCCTTGAGTCGATTCTCTTCAATTTCTGTTCTTTGTCAACCTTCGTTATACTATTCAGCCCTAGTTATATTCGTACTTACCCATTTATGAGTATTTTATTTTCCAGATGTGATTTGGATTGAAAATCCACTTTGCCATTTCTTAACTCAAGTGGAAGATTTCAATGCACTACTTTACTACGCTGTAAATATGTACGTGACTCATACATACTCCAGCAAAGGTAAGCCATTGACATTTATATAGCTTAACACACTCCATGCATCATCACAGAGATACCTGGCCCTGCATACACAGTTATATTTACCCTAACTATGTAAATGAATGTACCACCTGGGTACTTTTTGAGAGGGACTTAATATACATCAGAACATTAGCGAGATAACCCAGCCATTAAAATTGTTTCGAGCTGCTGGGTCAGTACCTATATAAACGATTTCCCAATATTTTACATGTAGGCACTTCCTTACCATCGCCTTTTTAATGAATGGTGTAAAAAGAATTTCCATTTGCGCGATAAAGTGCTCTCCGAATTTATTAGAGCTCAGGGTAAATATATTCGGGAGCATTATTATATCGTCACTTTTCTGGTACTGCGCTGGGAATATCAAGCTAAAGGACGTATTATGATTTTTGATATCTTTCTGGAAAGCATTTATTGTACCTTAAGTACTTGTTATTTATTTTACAATATAGATATATCACCTATATTTACATGGTAGTCATTATTTGCTAATTAGCTTTTGTGAGTAGAAAAGGATAACCATTTTCCGACTGCAAAGCTAAAAATGTAAAAACTTTCCTGCCCCCGGATAGAAGTGGTGCAAATGTTCATCAATTTAACAATTCATTGGGTTCCAAATACACATTCAAAAGATATGCAGTCTTGTTCTTCAATAGTTTAAGCACCAAGTGGGCATCATTTGATTTGCGAAAACGGCAGATTTGGAATGCAAGAGTCTATAGTAATTATATTTTTAGGAAATGATGACATTAGAAATGTAAATAGAGCTGGCCATGTGTTTTGAATTACAGGGCAAGTCTAGATGAAAATTAGTTCAATTATAAATCTGGATAAAAATAATTAAAAAGTACACACTAGGCATTGCCTTCCAATTAGAATAATGATATACATACATAAAAGCAGGAACTAATCCTTCTGACTAACAAATGAGATGACTTAGAATGATGACAAGACAAACTTCTCTTCCCGCATCATACTATCTGTAGTAGTTAATTTTAGCTGCCTATGCTTGTATTATTTGTGATGTGATTATCAACATTAATCCGATTACTGTTATGCCAGCAGTTGGGAGTGTTTACTCGCTTGACTGCAGAAACTGCCTACCACAGTGGGAGACAGACAAGAGCAATGTAACTACACACACATACACCTTCATCTACATCCAGCACCCGGGCCAAGTGGCATCAAGCGATGTACAGACTTGTCTATGGCAGTTGGAAGGACAGCCTAAGAGTCCTTTCAGACACCCAGAAAGAATTTCTGCCCTTTTCTAGCAACTAAATTGAGAGTGCCGACTATACACAATCATCTGCCCAATAATGTATACGTATACATTGTGTTTCTAGGACACACAGAATATTATATTTTGTATTCACTGAATTCGCAGAACATATCGCATGCAAGGATGGATGCTATGATTGATCGATTAGTTAGTTTACTATGAAAGGGCATGCCAAAGTGACTGTGGGCTCAGATCACATCACAATCACAATGGACGTAACCGAGCCACTTTCTCCTGTACAAAGTGAATGAGAATCCCGCTCTGAGAAAGTAATGAAAGGTAAACAAATTGAGGGTGAGTGTGTTTGCCTTGTGAAACTCATATGATAATGCCAATGCTAATTCCACGTGGAAGGAAGGTAAAACGTGGACCTGGGCTGGATACCGATACCATGCACGACGATAAAAATAAACTATTCACAACTGTCTGCACGGACGAGCTATACACAAATTATGACTACAGCCAGTAAAAGGATTAGAAACTGCGTCCCCAATCCCGTTCGTGATGAACTATGCAATCTCTTACATTTAAATTTCGAATATCCCCTATTTGTATTTTACCTCAAAATTTATAACCAAAGATGGTGTGCCAAAAAGCCAGTAAAGTATTGTTTGAGACGAACTGATCGTGGGAATAGTGCCACAATAAGTTATGAGATATACACTCTGGGCATTAACGTATACGTACTGTTGTATTAGTCCGAATTCTGTGTACAAGGCACGTGCAATGCTACATATCATGTCTATAATATAATATAATACTTTTGACCTGGAGAGAGAGGCAGATGTAATGGTATGGACTGAAAAAAGGCGAGTCGAAGTCAATCCATTCCCTCAACACATTTGTGTGCCTCATGCGAAACAATTCCACTTTGTCGATTTCTAACATAAAGGAGAGGGAGAAAAGGAAGCCAGAATAACTAGTGCATAATGTGTACATGTATATATGTACGTATATAGGTATAGAATATAGACAGACTATAACATACTTAGCGTAGACGAGGGCAAGTAAGTATATAATCATATAATGAGTCGCATTAAAATTATGCTAGGAAAGTTAGGGTTGGGGAAAGTAAGACAGATAGAGCCTGGTGAAACGTGCTTTCCCTTTGTGCATTCAACTGCTCTAATAAATATTATGTAGCTTCCCTCGCGAAGCATTTAAGTCGGATCCGAAAGAATGGAAACGGAGCCGACGTAAATCTAAATGATTAGAATGGAAAATCCCTTTAGCAGAGATAACAGTATAAGGTAACGAAGCAGCGATGTATTTATGCAGAGGGCAATGGGATGGGAAGTCATCGATTCATCTGCCTGTGAAAATAGCGTGCTCTTTGCTGCTACAATTACTCACGTATTGATGGCGGCTAATTAGATTAAAGAAGAACAAAGGAAATTGAACTATCATGATAAATAGTCCATGTCCCGCCTATAAGGAAATCCCATAAGTTTCCTATGAGAATCTACAACTTATTTGCTAGTTATAATTGCAGATCGGCTGTAAGTAGGTAGGTAGATGGGCTCTGGAGGGAATTAATAGCAAGTCCTTGTTGTTTTTCCAGCCGTACATTCTCTATCACGGCTCCTACAACACTCTCCTCCCTCCTGCTACAGACTCAAGTAGACAAACAAATTATGCACTACGTTATGTAGTCACTCTGCTACTCTACAGAAGACATCCTCCTGTCTGCTACTCCTTACTCACTCCTACTAAAATATTATGGAGACTGACAACAATGGAGATGCAGCATAACATAAGGACAGGTAAGACACCGAGAGACGGGCAGTGTAGCAATAAGTGCGTATCCGCTTCCTTCTGTAGTGTATAAATATATATTTTGTGGTACGTATACTATATAGTGGAGATGTGAACAAAACAAACTAACTAAACGAAAGGATCCTCAACAGCAAAAGAGAATTAAATGAATTACAATGTCTGACTAATGTCTGTTTGTTTTGTTTCCTAGCAAAGTCTCTGCTCCCTATCTTTATGTCCTTCTCTGTATCTCAGCTCATGTCATGCTACAATGGAAGTTGTTCTACAGACACCCTACCAACCCACCAGGAGACAATTAATATGTTACGACCTACAGACAACTCTGCCATGTCCTACAACCATTTAATAAGTACCAAACAACACTCTACACACCGTAGGAGCTCATTGCTTCCCACACTTCCCTCTAAATCCCTTCTTTTTCGTATTCCCTCAATCACAAAGCACTTTTCCTATCCCAGATTTCACTTTTTAAATCTGTCACAACCTATTAAGTAATTTATATCAATTCCAACCCATTTGGCTAGTTACAATGACTCCTATACATTTGTCTCGTTCCTAAATGGTTCAGAATAAAAGGAACCTTTTCAACGATTTCGATATGTCTTGTTCAACTTTCGGGCCATAAATGGGGACAACTTTCATTTGATTCCTCAATTAGCAGATATTAAAAGGTTTCCATTAAGGAACGTTTACGGTAGATGTTTATAAACTTTATGACTAGGCTTAAGAAGAGCATAATCATGTATGTAGTACATCATTCCGTATCTTGATAACTTGCAATGCTATCATATGAAATCCAACTTGTAATCTTGTTCTCAACTCTATCTGTAGGAATAGACATTTCCAACTTAATTTTACTTTCTAAGAACACAATCAGGAAACTCTTTTCAGCTTTCGTTAGAAGATACGCCCTGAAAGATGGAGGATTCAAATGTATCCGTCCAGCGTTAAATAGTTACAGACGCCTGACAAACCAATGCTATCGTTTACCGCTCCTTTTATCCCAACAGTGCTAATGAACCTGCGAAAGTCAGAGATAGTCCTTTGAATGTTCTTTAAACTTTGCCAAACTTCTCTGCGTAATCAGCTACGGCAAAGTTTTCATTGTTGGCATCAAAGTAATTCATGTTGTTAATTTATTACTGCCATTCTTATGCGTGCTGTCTTGCATATTTGGGTAACTTGATGTTGGGAGTGTCTACAAGCCCAGTCCATGCACCAATAAAAATAACATGCATATGCAGCCAATGTGGATACTATGAAGAAGCATTTAAACATCACTAATGCCCCACAATGGTACTGCAAATGAAATTTGATCTAAAACTGACAGCGCGTAATTTGATGGTAGCACAATAATAAAAATGGGGATATTGTTATGAGGAAGGTATTGTTATTTGAGTGAGGTGAGAGATATAACGGAGCATACTGTGCAACATCTGTTAACAAACTTTGCTTTAACTTGTGAGATGCTCACTCAGACTAGAGTCCTAACTAACTACTCTACTTAGTAGCTATTAAGCAAAGTACCTGAAACAAGTAGGTACCTTATATGAATGTTATTCGTTAGTTATGAGAAACAGACTCGTTATTATTTACACTGCAGATAGGGAGAGAGAGAGAGAAAGAAGAGATTAGTTCTTTCACATTTGCTCTTGATGAGTTGTTTACAATGGAAGAAGTTTTGCTGGCCCTGGCCTGTCTTCCCTGACTACTCTCTCTCTCGCACACGTATTTCTCAAGTGTATCAGGCTGGGCACCAAATATGTGGATATAACTAGCTATCTATGTTTAGTTTGTATAGACCATGGCACTATAGTATATAGAGTAACGTGAGTATAATATAAACTATAGTTGATGCGATGAGAGATCCGATTGCTTGCTGCAATTAGTGTCTCCCATGTCAGAAAAAACAAGATGTTTAGGGATGAAACAATAGAAGCAGTTAGAGAAAACCTTTTTAAAGAATATTTACAATAGGAACGAAAGAACGGCTGGTTGGTGTTGGGCTACCGTTTGATTATATTATCCTATTTATTAAACAAATTGTGTGTGGAGTATAATGGGAGGAGCATGACCAACAGAGCCGTTTATTCTGCAAATGCAGACATTTTTACATATCATTGTGTATGTTCTATGTATACAGATTTGATTCGGATGGCAGGGCCCGTTAATGGTACAGACAAAGCAGTGCCCTAGAAGAGATAAAGACAAAGAAAAATAAACTATGTTTCTTTAGACAAACAGTAGGAAGCAGGATGGCTACCGCTACAAGAAATTCTTCGGCTGAAATGTAATAAAGCAGAGAGAAAGCATCCGGAAAGGAAAAACAAAAAAAGAACATTCCCCTTACTTGTTAAGTAAGTGATGTGAAAAAAATGTCTTCTACTTACCGATTGTTAGCTGGAATAGAAAGAGATGTTGCTCTACGATTTCTCCACTAAAAGCTCAAAGTTTTCTTAGCAACTAATCTTAAGTACCTAGGTGAAAGATAAGAATACGAAACTGTAGGTAGCTCCTTACTTAGAATTAGTATATATCATTTATAAAGTAAAAAAGATTTGCGGGACTCTACTTTGGTCTCCGCCAACACTAAGTTTTCTATATGAATCTCCTTCCCCAATTCTCGCCAATCAACACACATCTCAGAGTGATGGCTGCACTAGTAGGTAGGTAGTCAGAAAAGAAAAGAGTCGCTTTGTGGTAGGAGTACATGGAGCTAATACTAAGTAAGTAATCTCTGCATTGGACTCTACTACTACTTAGCCACTACTACTCTAACTAATGTACTTACTCTTTGTGTCTAAGCTAAAGCCCTTGCCTTGTCTATCCCGTTTTAAATACAGTATGCCAAGAAATGGAGATGACACATACTTTCTCTTTCACTAACCCAACTCCACATAAAACTTTCATTGACCTTCGCCAATACTTTCTCCACACATTTTACCAACACAAACGTCCTTTTCGGTAGGAGAAAGTTTCGGTGTCAACTCTCTTGCTAGCCATACTGTGTACTATACAGATAGTATAGTGAAAGTAAATATTAGGGAAAAGTGCAGAGTTCCCATTATTATTTATTTATAGTATCAACCAACACGGTATTTGACAAGAGGAGCAGCATAAAAATTACAATTTCTTCAGCCTCACACAGACGCAATTATTACTCATAGCTACTGATTGGAGACTATTAGAAAGCTTGATAAACATAAACACAAAATTCAGGATATAATATTGACCAAGAAAAGAAACTACAGACATAATATGAATATCGAGTTTACTTTGATAATATTACGAGTTTAGTTGTAGTGTTGATATCGTAAGATGCAAGTGATGTTAGTCATTTTTCTATTTAAAGCCAGCCATTTGTTAATGTTGCGAGTTGTAGTATTAATGTATGTGATAAATGTATTTAGTAGCATGTTTTATAGTAGGATATTTAAAATATCCTTTTGGATATTTAACCAGATGAAATAAGTTGAACTAGCCAGTTCTGCTTATAGCTTAATTTGATGTAATTACCTCATGTCTAGTTTGGTATTCAGTTTCAAAATCTGCATTATTGTGGACGACTGAAGAGAAAAGAGGACTTTTATGTTTATCAGTCTGAGTTGGTTAATGAATGAAGAAAACGCAGTCACAGTCACCCGGATAACGGACAATGCACATCATTGTATTGCCTTCTTAGGTGGAATGATGCAAATCAGAGGTGAGCTTCTCCGGGCGTCCTACAGAACTTACCTTTTATTCGCATTTGAGAGAAAGGAAAACAAAAGATTCCATTTTGAGTAAATAACGGGCTTAACCCGACAATGCAGTGCAACTGGAGATAAGTTGAAGTCTGACTCGTATCCACTTCACTCCATTACACTCCATCCACTCCACTTCACTAGTACTAGTAGCGTGGCACCACCACACCTAAGTACACAGTACTCACACAACCAACCGACGACGTCACCGGCTCTGCTACAACATTGCCCCAAGTTCTTCTCTTCACTCTACTTTAATGTTTCCTCTAATGCAAAAACACAAAGTACTTGTCCTCCACAAATTGAGAGTGAGAAAGCAATTTTATTTTATATCCAAGTTGTTTTGTTTTGAGCTTTTCGACAAGTTTCCTCGTTTGCGCCCCTTTTATGTTTACAAATATGTATTCTTGAATTTACTGAGTTGATTCTACTAGGTATGACTACATTACAATTCCTGCGCTACTACTAACCCTTCTAACTACTATGTTTTATCTATTGCACTTTTCACACGAATGAGTTGTCCAACAATGCCTGTGCCAATTAATGATTATTAAAGTCAGCACCCATCTGTCTACTTGTAGAATTTATTAAATGATGAACATGAAAGCCAGAATTTACTTATAATTGCCTGTGAATAAAATGTGTTTTATTAAATTCTGTACATTTTCAACCATATATCCTTGGCTTAAATATAATAAATTTCATTTCACCTTTAACATTTGTACTTCTACTACTCAATGTCGTAATTGAGAAATTGAATTTCTTGAGTAAGTTCCTAGAAAATAATATTTGTCGAATCGAATGGAGGATAAGAATATTTAATATTTTGCCACTTTATGAATTATACATTGCAAATATACGATGAAAAAGAGAATAACTTTTCTTGTTGATTACACTGTACAAAAAGGTGAAGTTTGCCAGGTATGAATTATTAAATTTGCAAAGTAAATATTAGAATGAGATTGATATCTTGTATACATTGGCGGAGGAGAGTGACAGTAATAGGTTGTGCCAACATTTAATGCTTAGTTTAATGGAAGTACTTATAAATGTTAGAATCCAGCTTCTACTGCTGTCTAGACGTGCATGCAGCGTGTATGGGATTGTGTAAATGTAGAGTGGATACACCTTGGGTTAGCTTGCTGAGTGAAATTCAAGCAAGCAGAGTGAAGGAAAGTACGAAATAATGCAGCAATAGTAGCCTAATAGAAATAGCGACTTGGTACTAGAAATATCCATCTACTTTACATAATTTATTCATAGAGATTTCCTATTCTTAGTTGAATGGAGATGTAGCTGCGTGCATATGTGAACAAATGTTTCAGACACAAAAGGAAGAATTTCTAGTCACAATGACATGCTAGTTTATCTGCTCTGATTCAATCCAATTAGGAGGAATTCACCAAAAAATATTTTCTAAGTATCTTTTCTCAGGTTTGCTTTGATACAATTTCAAGCTCTGCCTTTCCCTGGCTCTGAGACAGAATCTCAATGTTCTATCTATCTGTAGGTATCAGTTCGTGAAAATAAAAGCTAACTGCTGATGGTTAAATGTGAAATACCTTTGAGTAGAGCTTTTGGCGTTGAGTTTCAAGTTGAATTGAAATCAAATGGAACGGAAATCCTTGCAATTCTGTTCAGCTCTGTGCTGTTGGCTTGTTCCCAATGGCCACGCCATGCCGCGTCACAACACAACACTCTCGAGAATTTCAGTTCAATTCACAGTCAGATCAGACAAGAACTGTCGTCCAATGTGATGCGATCAGATCACTTTAGATGAGACGACGCGAAACGAGATGCGACGAGAGTAACTAGCAAAAAGTTGAAGGAAAAACTCTCGTTGACTTTTTCCAAGTCAAAGTTGACGAAAAGTTTTTATTCCTCCAGTTGACAATCAGTTAACTGTAATCAAGTCTACGGATCTTCTCCAGTCCTTTACAAAACTGCTCCCTTACTACCAGCTGTACCAGGCTACTCTCCCACTTACTTATTATATACTACGTATTACTATATGCACTGCATACATTATATACATTATATCAGTATATTATAATAATGCTCTCTCACTGGGTGCAAGTCGCTGAAGAAAGGACTGTGGCCAGTTTTGTGAAGTACTGTCACATCGTAAATGAAGATTTGAATATTTACCTAGTTTTTCGGCTGAAATCGCAGTCTCTGCTGCCTTAGTTGCCAGGGGAGGTCAGAGGAGAAAACAACTAGTACTATTTCACTAAGCTTTGTATTTACCTAGGACAAACTAAAATGCGAGTGGATGGTAGAAGATGGGTCCGGATGACTGTTCTTATGGAGTGGTAAGCGGGTGATAACCTACTTGTGTCGTCTGCTCTCCACTTTGTATGCCGTCCTGGCTGTTTGTAAGAGCAGTGAAAAGAAAAGCCAAAGGAAAGCAGTTGGGAATGTGTGACGTTATGCTGAGAAATTGTAATTGCTTTCTCTTTTAACTCCCTTTGCTTTCACTTGCTCCGTCCTTAAATATGTATGCATGTGTAGTAATCTCGTTTCTTCCAACAAAAATAGATGCTATACTTTATTTTTAGCGATCCAAAGGTTACATGGAGTTAAAAGAGTGTGTATGTTTACCTGCTGCTGGGTTGAAAAGAAGTTGTCTCCGTGAGCTTTTATTTATTTATTTCTTAAGAGCTATAAATAAGCTGTATCTATATTGTTGGTTACGGAATTGGTAGGAGGAAACTTTTACCTGCAGCTGGAAAGTAACTAATTTAGTGTCTTCATATATTTATAGAAGAATGCAAATTTATCAGATACCTGAGTGTCGTAATTAAATGGATAAGCGTTTGGTGTGTAATTTGCTAGCGTGAATGTATTAATTATATGAAAGGAGAGAAATTCCAGCGGTGCTATTTAAAGTGAGTCAATTTAGACATAAAGTGCATAGCTAATAGTTGAGGAATGAAAGAGTCTCTCTCCCTTTGACTGGAAAAGAGTGCTCAGACAAAGACAAAGGGAATTGTAGGACGATAAAGAATTGTTTGAAGAAGTAATCTGATGAGAAGAGAGCACGTTTTTCTCTCGTTATATCTTCATCTCGATCACATCAGCCTGCATCGCACGACGACTTGAGTCGATAAGAGACAAGACAACAGCCTCCCTCACACAAGAGATCTTCACTTCCCGACTCTGCTTACTTACTACGTACTCCTCCTGCCACACGACTACACACTCTGCCTTTCTCGGGTATTACCTCTTTTATTATGCAATCTTCTTTTTAACATTCCTCCGACGCCATCTCCCCTCCCTTCCACCCCGCTTAACTACTCTCTTCCCCACCTCCACCCTGCTACTATCTACTCCCTCCACAACACTCCTTCAGCCCCAACCTCCAATTATGCAGCTCCCTTATTAACACTGTCATAATAGTCTCCGTCATTATGTCTCAAATCCGCTGCTCCTGTTGAAATTAGCTCTCTTCTAGCCTTTAGATAGAAAATTGGGTTAGTGACTCCTGTTTGCATTCTGTGCAAGTGTCTTTCGTCATCGATATGTGTATTTACTCCATTCGATATGGTACACAACAGAAATCTAATCGCCCCTATTTTACAAGGGTAAATGCGCAAACGTTTGAAATTAGTTTAAAAGTGAAAAAGAGAAATGGGCATTACAGGAGCCACTTCTTTAACTAAAGCTCATTTATTTTTTAAGGAGGAGAAAGTGAATTAATGGATAGGAAAGTTTAATCGTTCTCAATTTCTGTAAATTGCATTGGAATCGTTTAAGTTGATTTACTCTCGTTTATTGCCTTACTTTACTAAGCTAATCTGGAGTTCTTCCGCCTACTCGTGCTCGAGAAAATAGTAGCTGAACCAGTTTAGCCTTGCTTTAAAGTAGTGAATATAAGTAGAAACAAATTGGATATTAACTACACATACATATATTCTCCTTCCTTCTTGTATAGGCACTAACGGTTAGTGCTTATTTACTTACCTATATGTACATTAGTTTTAATTTAGAGATTTTATTACACTCTTTTAAAAAAGGTAAACTTTAGATACTTGAACATATTTCCACTGCTGAGTGTCCAACTTTGGAGGGATTAGATAATACTGAAACGAGAGTAGTCGTATAATCAAGTGGAACAAGTTTGGGAAATTCTGTGAAGTTTGTAAACTAACGGTAAGTATACATGTATATGGGCTTTAGACATAATAATATAATATTAAATGAGATAGCTGTCTTGTCCTTGTCTACAGAGTGTAAGTGCATGCAGAAAAGGGCTGTGAACAGGTAAACGGTACATACATGAGTAGAGGGACGCGAAGAAGAAGCTGCAGTTCGTAGCAGAGTAATAAAAGTTTATTAGTAGCCTTAAGGAAGGAAGGAAGTGACGGAGAAACCAAGTCGACGATAACAGAGACGAGCCACAAGACAAAAAGTGAGAAAAGTCGGCACACTTTTCTCCGAATTCACAATAAATTGAGCACCGTGCAGTTTGACGGAATTCAATCGCTCAGATGAGTTGAGTGCATAGTAGATGTGAGTGGAGAAAGTGCTTGGAGAAAGCAAACTGGACAATTCTCAACTACCACCTCTCAGTCCGCCTTCGACAGTGGAAAGTCCCAAAAACTTGAGTTTCGTGTCAGAATCTGCTACGAGAGTCTCGCTCGATTCACTTGAGCGAGTGTCGGGAGCTGAATGAGAAGTCTTTGGTCAGAGCACGAAGCCACTAGCGGTTTTTTCTTCACGGAACGTCAAGTCGAGTCAACAACACTTTGGCTAAAAGTAGAAGGTGAACTGAACCGTTGAGAACGAGACGACGACTAGCAAACGGCCGGATTCGTGTGACTTGGCCGGGCTTCCTTCTCAGGCGAGATACGCTACTGCTCCGATATGATACTCGCTCACTCACTTCTGACTCCCCAAGAGTCAGATACAGAGATGGAACGGAGATGAGATGAGCAGTAGTGCCGGGAGGAGTGTATTGTGTGTGGAGAGCCAGCGGCGGGGAAGAAGAATCACTGACGACGATCTGCCTACCTGCATCTATGCCTATTACTACATCATAATAATATGATATGGAATGCAATACCTAGTCTGTTTCTGCATAATATATATAATATACGTATAGTAGTAGTAGTAGTATAGTAGTAGTAGTCGTGTATATTATGTGAGTGCGTGTCACTACAACCTCCCACACTTACAGCCACAGAAAAAGTTTACTTTGTGTTTTGTTGGACTGTCATTATTGTCAGTAAGTACTTAAAGTGTCTGTGGTTAGGAGGTGACACTTTCAGTAGGTATACTAGTTGTTGTTATGTAGTAGGTAGGTACTCGCTAAGACGGTGTAGTATTACTTAGAGATAAGGAGAGGAGACAGGAGGTGATGCCCAGAGATGACAATCAACTGAACAAGTCGCCGTCCCTGTATGTGGAGTGCAGGAGCGGAGCAGGGCAGTGTAGCAGTAGAGAGGAGGGGGGGATTGGGCTGGAGAAGGAGTCGTCGTTGTTGTCCAGAGAGTCCGAGACACGCGAGCAGTGTTGGCCTGGCTCTGTGTGTGTGGTGAGTGTTGGCCTGGCTCTGTGTGTGGTGAGTGTTGGCTGAGATGTGATGCCGGAGTCTCAGGCCAAGTCGACGAAGCAAAGAAGACGGAAACGAAATGTTTCTCTTGATTTCCCTCCGTCTGTCTAAGTAGTCTCTTTCTCCTTCCTCCTAGTCAAAGAGTTGAAACCGAAGCCTCATTGCCAGAGAGATACCCACAGAGGCCTTCTCCCTTTCCTTTCGGCTCGAACGCTTGCGTGCGACTTTGCAATTCCACTCACTCACTTCCTTGCACTGCTCTACAAGAGTTTGTCCGAACTGGAGAATGCTGGAATATTATACCCACGACATCATATCTACATTACAATTACAGCTCCCTCCATCTACTCTTCATCCTCTGGGCAACACGCACGTAGGTATCTATCTTCCTCCCTCCCTGACCTCTGCGTAGGCATCTCACTCACTCCTATCCCATCTCGTCTGAACTCACTCACAACTATATGCACATTCCTCCTCTCTCGCTCATCTTTGAATGCAAGGGAAATGTCATCTGGGTCTGGAGCACCAACTTATTAGCTTGCCGATCAAGTTGTCTGGGATGCACATAGTATGAAACAATGCTCCCTTTCTGTCCCATGATTCAAACGTCACGATAACCTATAACGTCCAGAAACTTGTGACCGACATTTAGTACTTGTGGTGGGAAACAGACATGACGCGAAGAAAATGTCAAGGTATACCATGCATGGAAGGGAAGTTGAGAGCCTCACTATTGGGTTATTCCATCTCGTTAGCACAACCATATTTTATGCATTATACTGCTTTCACCAGCATGCAGCGGTTACTTTACGTGAGTTCACGTGGGATACCAACCTTAGCTTAATGTGGTTTAATTGTCTGCAACTCTCTCCAGTCACAGAGCTGGCCCTATCCTAGCCCCAGACTCACTTGCACTCAGCATGGCACCGAATCAGTCATTTCGACGGAAATTATTACACATGGATAATACAAAGTGCAACTGGCTCAAGTCTTGACGTGGGAAGTTGAGATGACACATTACAGCATTAGAAGAGCTGCTTGTATATATGGCACAGTTAATAAATGGTGCAGTATGCTTAGTATTCTAGGAAATGGAGGCAAATTTCAGAAAGTAAAAAACAAAAAAGTACAAAACGTTTCCTATTTTTTAATGACAATAATGCTGTCATAGGTATAAGTGTTGATTAATGATCATTAGTAATTATGAGCAGAAGTGTGAGGGCTGAGTCAGTCGTGCAAATTGGCAAGCTGTCGCTAAGACAAACTTGTTTGTTTAAAATGTCTCGGTGGTACCTAATGTTTATACTTTTATGACCTACCTACATATATATAAATATTATGTTCAAATACTTATAAATCAAATCTCTTTAAGCAAAAGCTATTGAATAATTATTTATGAAAAAGGGTTTATATAGTCGTTATGTTCAGTGATTTTCAGCCTGTAAATTTTCTGTCATTGACTTTTATTCGTTGGACTTACGCATTACGACGCAAGCTACTAGTCTAAGCATTTTGCTATGGGAAATTAGTCATTTATTAAGAAGAAATCTTGCTATAATCATGCTAGCGAAATGGGGATTCAGTTTTTGGGACGAACGTGCTCGTGAATGTTGTCGTACATGGAAATAACGAAATTTGAGCAATGTGGAGTATCTACTATTGCATCCAAATTGCAATTTTAAATCTGGACTGCCAGACTGTTCATGGAAATGTGCGAGTGTCTTTGACAAGCAAGAGTATGTTAGTAATGATTCTCATAAAATTTTTCCAAAGCTCAGCAATCATTTTTGACTGGGAAATCCAGTGAACTGATTCCGATCTCATTGTCAGTTCCAATATAGGGGAAAATATGTATAGCGACTTGAGCTGAGATGTAATGTCTGACAGTTGCAAGAGCTCGCAGGCTTTGTCTTGGAAATAAACACCCTTGTGGTTTCCATTGCGAGCAAAACTAACTGACTATTTAAGTAACCAGCCAAGCTAAAGGAAAGAAATACACTAAGCTGTACATAAATATCTTACACTGTAAGGAATCCCTACAACGTATCTACATTTACATATTTTAAAGAGTTTTACTGTCTCCAGTCTGCTGTTTATGCGGATGTTACGCTGTGCTCCACTAGATTTATTGCACGTTATAAGTTATATGCTTTCGTCCTTATATCATCATTACGAATTCTTTGGCATCATTATGTTGTTACTCACAATTCCCAACCCTAATAGAAATTTCAAAGCAAAATGCATTTTATACGCACATTTTGTCAGATGCAACACAGAATAAAAGACACCCATGCAAAATATGCAGAAGATTAAACTATCAAATATTCCGCTGAAGGAAAATTTTTTCCACTTCTTTCTCTCATACAATATCACAGGATTATATACGGTAATCGTATTAATTATCAGAAATAAGTACACTTAGTTATCGACCATCAAAATTTACAACTACCGAACAGGAAAATATTGAAAATTAGGTTAGTACGAAAGTCTTTGCTAAACGAGTTTATCAGTAATTGCATTACAATTTCCAATATTTTGACTTCAGCTTTTACCCCCAACGAGTACATGATTGCGAACAAATAAACAAATGCCATTTTATATTCTATCGACAATGGAAAAGGAAAACTAAAAATTTCAAAACATAAAAGTGTCCTTGCTATTTAATATCTCACATTCACATTATAGCACTATATTTGCACGAAGCGCAAAAAATTTTTACACCCTAGCTACGGTCTTGGGCTACCAATTTATCTGTATCATTACATGTGGCGAATGGCAGCAGTCTTCTAACACGAAAATCTGACTTCGGGCTGTCGACACATATTCATCCCGGTATTATTTTATTTCTCGATATAAGCATTGTTTCATGGTTCAAGCGTTGTCTGCTAGCCCAATGTTAATTACCATGCGTTAGGCCTTACACAGCCAACAGGGTCACGCTGTGTTCAGAAATAAAAGCTTTGAGTTTTTACCTACATTCGTGAGCATGTGTAGACATTTTAAACTTTTGGAAGTTTTTTTTTACCTTAATTTGAACTAATTTAATTTTAAAATATTGAATTACCTGATACTGTCACTCTAGTAAAGCTTACTTTGAACTCTGAGACTAACAGAGCCGGAGTTGAGGGGATTTTACAATTATTCCAATGGGCGACGTCAAGGTAGCGGTGGTTAAATTATTCGAATTGCCTGTTCAATAACCATAATAAGATGGCTGCATCTTTTCATAATTAATGGGCTGAGGATTACTGTACATAGATAAATACGTATCTGCAGAGAAAGTTTTGCTACTATTTCCGTTATTCGTTTATTCTGCTTTGCTGGGAGTAGCAAAGAGTGGGAATAGTAAAGAAGGGCAGTCATGGAAGACATGACACGACGAAAGAAGAAGGCCATGGAAAAACGGGGGAAGATAGGAATGAGACTGGGAACACTCTCTGTGTGATCTATTACCCGAATTTTCTGTGACAGTCGATTATTCCCTGGAAACGGAGCATTTCATGTACAAAATGTATGAGTGTCTGGGGAACCACCGGCTTTCTCCTAACTTGCATTAGCTATGGACTTTTACGGCCCTCTGATGCTCTTTTCTTCTCCCATTCAGTCTCAGCCATTCCCAACACAAAGAAAAACGAACTGAGCTAAGTACGAACTCCGAGAAATAAAATACGCAGGTATTAGCAACGAGCAGAAGCTTCACTCGCTTAGGCCGGAATGGTTTACCTTTCTTACCCGCCACCTTTCCCCTTCAGTCATTTAAATTTTTACGAACAACAGCTTCTCTGACTTCTTTCCTGGATAATCTTTTTCTCTCTTACTATCAGCCCTATCCAATACCCACACCAATCACTCAGCCATAGCACACCGACTTGCACATGGCCGATTTGGTCTTCTTCCAAAACCAAAGCTAACAGAATCTAATCCTATTGTGAGTTTACGCACACTCGCTTTTTCTGTCCAAAAGTATTCAATATCAAATTAATCTATGAATATTGCCCTAGAAAGTTAAAGACGTACGCCTATGTCAGTAATGAGTACTCTGTTCTTAGGCTCCTTATACATATAAAGTTTTCAAATAATTTTCAAAATGTTTGAAAACAAAAATTGAAAAACCAAGCTCTAGAGCCTCTAAATTGGTGGAAAATTGTAGGTGGAGATAGGTTTTGAAACTTGAGTTTTTTTCTATCCTTTCCATGGTAAAAACTGACTTTTAAAAAATCATAAAACGATTTCTATGAAACCGAGCGCTGTGAAAATGATCATTTGAGCTTCTGACTAAGGGATGCACAGCAGTAAAATTTCATAGAAATCTAACGGTAATTAGAGGTACTTGAAATGCTATTATTATAGAAATATAATAAACTGTGTTAAATATATATAATAGCGGATATAGTCAATGAGTCGAGAGGCGATATCACATATTGTTTTGCGACGTACTTTTCCTATAACCTTTAACTTTATGATTCTGTCTGACTTGACCTTGACCTGATCTAATGAATAACTTTTAATCTCATGACGTTCGATTTTTGTTTTTTGAACCGAACCCACAGGCAGGGGGTGCACCCCCTGCCCGGGTGTGTCGGATTTTCAAACTGAACAACTGAACAATGCTTTTAATCCCTAGATTTAGAAGTTTGAAGTATTTATCTCAAACTGTTCCTGAGTTATCAGGCTTACAGTCAGAAAGACAGATTCGGCATTCCCATAAAGCAACTCCGCTACTTAATAAATTAAAGTGAATTAAAATAAAGTTAATTCATAGCGAGTTTGGTTCACTATCTGGAATTAGCGGAATATTTTTCTACCGAATGTTTTGTTGTGTGGTAGTCAATGTACAATTAGTACTTCAATTATCCGCTTTTAAAATTTATTGTTAATATTATTGATACAGCATAATATGTAAGCGATATTATAATTTCTACACCAATGATATCCTGGAAAACGGAACAATTACGTATGCATTGAGTTAGGAATTGCTGATTGTTTAAATGAGATATTTATTTATTTGGGGTACTACCTGAGGTACTCTGTAAGTTCTGTAAGTCTAAATGTATCAACATTTAAATAAGAGAGAGAATGCATTCTATGTAGTAACATTGCACCTGATATTCCCATTTCTTCTACCTATTACTAAGGCAAACTCACTCACTTGCAATCAGCTATCTTGGGAGTTTTATCTGCTTATTTATGTCCTTACCTGGCGGCATACCTCTTCCTTGTTTCTACTTACATTATTACAGCTAGAAGGAATATATTTCCAACTTGGGTTCCGCTTGAAATTTCTTTACTTACTCCTATAATATTTATGATATAGTAAGATATGATGGTAGGTAATACGAATGCATTGTTGAAAGAATGTATGATGACATAATAATTACATCTCGAGAGGAATTTATTGGTACAAGTCATTAAAATCAGAGATGAAACAGGCTCACTTTTGGGAACTGGGCGAGTTTTTTTCTTTATGGCTAGAGTGTTAAAGGGCAAACAAATTACGAATCCCAAATCATTAAAATTCGTCATCCAGTCAAATAAATTGCATCGCCCAATTCATAACAACTTCAAGAAATTGCAGATACCACAAACAAAAACGCTTCTGAGAATATAATTTATTCCTAGTATAGGTAGTAACAATTTTATGGCATACGTACCAGTTGGTTAGAAAATGAAAATAAATGTGTACGACATTATTACCTGCGAAATTCTAAAACGACGGTTTAAACGTGACTCGGAAGTGGAATAGAAACTGTTGCCGTCTCGGTATTCGTATTACTTTTCAAGAATCAAAGATAAAAATGTAACTGCTACCCTAATTTAATAATAGCTTGGCGTGCACCGTCCATTCTGTTTTTATGGAAACGAATTTTAACTCGGGGCAGCACAAGTCAATGCAATTGACCGATTCCAGTAATGGAAATTGCTCCATACTCTTTGCCTGTTCCTATCCTAACATTGTCAAAAGTTATATTCTTGTGATGACAAACCACAGGCTAGGATAGCTTAATTGTTTTCAGTTATAGAAATTGGTGGGTTGGAGCAGCTTCAGGCTGGGGAGCTTTAAATTTGTGCCTTTTAAAGTTGAAAGAGACGAAACAATCTGTCAGACTGAGATAACGTCCGTTATTCTCATTATTTTGTGGTGGGTACTATACAGTTCTTGAAGTACGTAGTCTCTCTGATGGCAATAGAATGGTCGAATGATGCCCATTCCTGAGACTATTTGAGCACATCAACATGAATACACTAAAGCTTAAGGATTATGGGCAGTAAAATAAAGAAGGCTAGACGGCTATAACATGAACAATGTACTACACTGAGACTTCCAAACGGCTTTGCTTACCTTAGGTAGCTTTACGCCGCCGCGTCGTTATGACTATGTGAAATTAAATTGGAAGTTATTTATTACTGTAAACCTGTGAAGTTCACACATGACTACTGACTTCAAAAAACGTCTACTTTTGACAAGACTGGTCAAAATGTGCCAATGAAGCAAACATCATACAGATACTAATAAGGGTTAAGTGCAGTAATGGCATTATAGATAGTTGTATTGAAGTTTTGACAGAATTTTGAAAAAATGTTTACAATTTAAACGATTTGGATACGAGAATAATGTGGTTGTTGGTATTGTGAGAACCAGTTAAATAGGTATATTTTTTATAATTTATCATTTATGATGATATTCACGTTCCCGGATAAAATGTAGTAGTATTAAATCCCAGTGCCCCAGCAAAGCTTGGTTTTAATTCCAATGAATAACTATTAAAGCATTATTAAGCAGTAGGTATTCTTTTCAATGGACCTTCCTCCGCAAAGAACGAAACAGTTTGTACGTATTGTCTCACTTGCTTAGGGAGATTAATCTGACGAACATATTGTGAATAATAAAATATAGTCAAATCTGATTTTGAATAGACAATTATTTCAAATGAGTAGCTAATCAAATCATACTTGTACAATTAGCAGAAGACACAGAATTCAACAGAATCCGTCATCATAAGGATAACTATATGTAGAAGAGATCCCCGATGTGGATGTAAACCCTTGAGGATTAAAATGTAATGCGCCAAATAAACAATGTCTATTACAGCTTTGGATAGATTACAGCATTAACAAAAGGAGGATGAGCGGGAGAGTGGAAATGGCTTGCATTAAAACGAGATTGGTGTGGGAGCGAGTGAGGTGGCATATGACATGACAGTGAGGTCCACAAGATAAATGCACGCCATATGATCTGATGGCAATATTAACTTTGGGAAATAAAATTTACATGGAACATCCGTGACTCTGCCCGTTCTGCTGCTACGGACTGTTCCGTACATTCGAAATGGGAGGAGATCAATGAGGAGTCCATCACAACTCTGATGCAATGCAAGGATCAAGAAGTGTCTGTCTGTGCACGCAGTTAAATGAAGAGAGGGATACACAGGTTTGAGATACTAAAAAAGGATATTCCCACACGTCCACGTCCATGCTAATTCAAATGAATTAATTAGTTCGTCAAGTAAATCCAATGCTCCATGTTATACCACTGTAGTTAGTCAAATTCTCATGAAACAAATAATATTAGAGTGTCATGTCAGTGATTTGGTAATCGCGGAAATCGCCCATGTATTACCAAGTCGGAATATAAATGTGCCAATAGTGGCTCACATTGACATTATTATAACAACACATAACTTAAATGAAGTGACTGTGGGCACCGATGTGATGTGTCTATACTAATAATAAAATATTGTCTAATACCAATTGCTGCCGTATTATTTACTGGTGACAAGTTATTTAACATAAAATATTGTTATATGTAAAACAAATGTCAGAAATTGTTATCAGAACCTTGGAAGTCACTACTAGTACCTAAGATGACCAAAACCGAATATCAAAACTGCGTGTTTTGAGATGTGGGACTTACTGTTTACAAGTTTGTATGAGTTGCAAAGTAAAGCAAAATAATTTTGTTGGTAGGACTACTATAATGTTTTTGAAAATGTCGGAGAGGGCCGGAATGTCTTTCCTCTGACTTTGATCCATTCTTTATTCTTTGTGCTAGAAAACATTTAGCTATAGTATGTATTGGTTGAAAAAGGAATTATTCCGAAACTTATTTTGGTATCTATGCTTTGTTTTCTCTTACACTCGTGGATATTTGATACAGTTTATTTCGTTTACCTGATATATTAAACTACTGTGGCTGCCTTAGTAAGAAGATGGCTATGGAAAGGAATTCTCATATTTCTCAATATTGGATGCTTTTTATGGGGGAAAGTAAATTGGAGTTTTCACTAGATGACATTATTTCGTCTACTTTGTCTCCCTATCCTTCCTTCTTGGTATTAAAATGTTATGATAATATTGTAAAAGTATCTTAGAGTACATGGGATGCTTTTTCTATCTCCGTCCATTCAATTTCTCATTCTTTTTCATTTCCTGCGAGGCAACAATAGAGCTACACTATAGTTACCTTTCAAGCAAGCATGTTACAGCTTTGCTTAGCTGTAATATAAATCTATGCAAGCAAAGTCCGTTTATTACTGTAGTCTCTATAACTAGGTAACCCTAACTGTACATAAGGACTGTGTGTACACATCGCAAACTACAACAAACGGGGTATTGTGTTTCCCTGCAAATATGCAATAAATTTACAAAGGCGATTTATTCTGGGAGAAGATTCGAAATTGTGCATTCTTTATTTTCAAACTTTGATTTGACTTGCTTTCACTTGACTGGAGTATATCTAAACATGCTTTAGGTAGAATAATGCAATTCGTATCTCAGAGTGGACAGGCCTATATGCATACTAGCCATAATAACGAATATCAAACTATGGCTCTGGTGGGTCTGCATTTGTCTCCGTCTACCTACTACTCAGAGTAAATGCTACGAAGCATAAACAAACAGTAGGTATAATTTACTTGTACAATGTGCATACCTAGGGACCACCCCAAATTGTCAACACCTTTTTGTCAACACCGAATTGTCAACACAATTTTGACCCCTTTGGTCGTCAACACCTTTTTGTCAACACAAATCAACCCATTTAGACTTTTTGTCAACACAAGTTTTTTCGTAGGTACAAGTCTTTATTTGAGAAGTAGGAATAACAAATATGAGTGTGGTTGCACACGGTGTAACTTACGGCGGTGTGTATTAACATTCTTTGCGTTATCAGTTATTTAAATATCTGATAATGAATGCAAGACGGCAGAGAAGGAAGAAGAAGTCGATGACTCCACAATTTTACTTGTCCTTGCTCGTTCACACAGTCCACATCCTAAGTGCAGTAATTGTAGAAAATGGCTTCCTATAATACTTTATTTAATTCAAAAACGAAAAATAAATTAACCCATCAACTTGCTAGAAACGGATACGTTTATACACTACGCAAAAAACGACCAGATAAAAACTATTGGAGCTGTACAGAAAGAGATATTTGCAGTGCTGTAGTTATCGAAGAAAAAGGAAGATTTAGGGAAGGAATCAAAGGGTGGACGAAAAATGGGCGACATCAATCTCACTGATTTTTACTTGTACATTCATTGACTGATTATTTACCGTGGCTGTTTATTTTAATATATTGCATTGAATAATAATCGCTGTTGACAAAACAGGACAACATGGCCTTGGTTATGTTGACAATAAAGAAACTTGGTGTTGACAAAAAATTTTTCGTGTGTTGACAAAAAAGGGTTGACAATTCGGGGGTGAATCGCATACCTAATATAGTGAACGCTGAGGTATAAGGTGACAGAGTCCACTTCACGAAATTTCATTTCCCTTTGTAAATAATGGAGAGAAAGTGTTCTTGCCTCAGATGTGCCCTTTCTATTTAGGTTTACAATCTACATCTAACGATAACGATCAGTCACTTGCCTTTTCTTACGGCTGCACGGACACAGTATACAATAGAAGATGTTCCTAGAAAGTACACAGAAGACCAACTTTGTTAACGTTATTGCTGAACTCCAATATATTATGATTACCTGCCTACATGGAATGGGCATTCTTTAGCAGTCCTAGTACATCAGTTAAGCCTTGTTGCTCAGGAGATTTCAGTCCTTGGATATGGCCATCTTCATATCACAAAACATGACAAACGCCCAGTAGATTTTGCTGCTTTAAAAATCCAATTTATCGAAGTTGTCTTATTGTTAGGATCTATAGGCAAACGGATATTCGAAGCCGGATTTCCGAGTATCTCTCAACCTTAACTCAACAAAACTTAAAAGAATGTTTACTTTACGTAAGAAATTTTACTCATAAATAACATTTTTTGCAAAATTCACTAATTGAAATTCTACTTTTAATATCTTTTGCAATTTTGCCCCACTTAGAACATGACAGACATAGAAAAGTTATAATTCACACTTTCTACGGGGTCACTCTTTATATAATACCAACCACTACAGCTCTCCACTAATTAAATAGGTACTAAAAAGGCTGTTTCTCATTTTGTAGACAGGCAATCTTTAAAGGTTGGCCATAACTAAAATCTCTTTCAAAATAAAAAATTGGAAATTTCTAATTTATCGAATTTCTTTTTTGTATCGTCGCTGCCTTGACATCGAACTATAACGTAGCCAAATATTATTTCTTTTTGTCGTATTTTTTATATGAAGCCTCTTTCACTGACTACATGAACTTTGAAATAATAGAAACACTACCATATATAAATGACTCAGAATTGTAAAACCATTTACCAGGAGATTATAAATAAGAACATGCACTATTTAGTAGTAGCTGTGGTGTTTGACGCTTGACCTTCGTCAATATAGGCAATATAAAGCCCCCAACCCAATCTCATTATTAATTGTCCAATAAATTTTCTCATTTGGTTAGTAGTGCAATTTTACTGGGATTTGTGAAACCCCGTTGCAGCTGCTTGAGCTAAAGTTCAGTAAATACTAAAGGATGATTGTGGTGATTTAGAATAATGAAGACCCTGTACGAGTGACATTAAATTAGGCTGAGATCTGCCTTCAAAGCCAACAACATGATAAATGGGAATGTTTTGGCTAATGATGAGTTTTGCTTGGGTTTGGCTGTTCGTCTGGGCTTAGCCTTGTCTTGAGCCCTGACTAGCTGTTATTCCTATTCTTCTACTTGTACAAATAGATCATCTGCATCTTTCATCCTTTAACCCGCTCACTCCTCGTAAACAAACTCTGTGCACACAAGAAAAGTATCTCTACTCAGTATCTTTTAATCCGCTGCTGTGTGGTTACGAAAGTCAGGCTACAAAAGCGACATTTACAATTGCACAGTGGATTGCAACTGTTCTTTGGAAGGAATATTGTACTTAGTTACGTACACAAATGTAATTGGCTGTTTAGCTCCTCTTTCAGACTCGTCCTCCTTTTCCTTTCAGAGACTGAACAAGAGACAGCAGGAGAGAGAGAGAAAGATACTCACTCACGGTACATTCAGAACCTATGCATTAGGATTTAATTCCATCTCCGTTTATCTTACATTTCCTATCCATTCGTGCAAATATAATTTCTTGTTTCAATCCGCCCTTCCGGTGAAACCCAAGTCGTGACGCGTAGTACGCCCACTTCCAGAAAATTCATTTTTAATAGTCAATATTTATCCATCGTAAGAATTCAAATATTGACATCTTTGGATTAGCAATGTACTATGGGGAAGTGGAGTAGGTACCGACTGGAGCAGGATACATTAGTAGGTAATTGTCAAGAAAAGTTAGTCAGATGGAAATGAATCAACTGATAGACTCAATATACAAGCATGTTTTTAGGAAGCAGTCCATTAAAAGTGATAAGAGGAGCTAGCCGATGCCAGAGAATTGACTCCCAAGCAATCAGAAGAAAACTTTCTTCGCACAACTTCCCCTCCATCCAACTACTAAAGTCAAGTTTTCCTGCCCGATAAGTACTATAAGTACCTGCAATCGGCACTCGAGTTTCTAAAAATATATTTCACGATTATTTATATCTATAGAAGGAGGAATATTCAGAAATAAAGAAATGACGGGAAATCTCCGCTTCAATATTAATATCATCAAATCAAGAAAATATCCGATGTACTCTGAAAAGTTTCTACAAAAACTCGAGTTTCTTAAGGTATTAGGGTGCTATTAGTGCAAACAGTGAGTATACATTATATAGGGAGCATTTGCCTATTTATATAACAAAACAGCATCTCTCTCACCTTTGTAAAATCCTACGAATATCCTTTGAATCTTTTTGCATTCAATTAGGTTCGTTAGAAAAACTCATGCAGCGTCTCTTAAGAACTCAGAGTTGTATGAATAAATTAAAGAAATGGATTCCTGTAGATCGTTAGATAATAATGATTCTTACTCTGTCAATATAGAGATACTTTCCATACAAAATTCGAACTGTTGGCACCAACATAATAGTTGTATAACTTTATTTAGGACAATAAATTGAAAAGCATATCCTAATGATAAACTTTATGTAAGGAGCTCTACTTAAATAAGTATGAAGGGAGATACATATAGAGGGAGTCTGTAAAAATAATCAAGGCATTTCATTTCTACTATGTCATAATACTAGTGCCATGAGACTGAGTCTCACTTAGCAAAAATTAATTTTGTCATGTTAGCTCGTCTTTCTCGGATAAAATCATTTTTCTTGTCTGCCACAACAAATGGGAAAACAACTGAATTTATTTCCCTTTCCACTTCCCAAGGAAATTGAATTTTTTCTTTGACTTCAAAAACTGAAAGCGACAAGCAAAAAAGTAAATAGATTTTTAAGTTGAGCAAAAACTAGAAAGTGTTTTTGTAGAGTGTGCGTGCAGTTTTATGAATAATTTGACAAGGAGTATTAATGAGGTTGTGTTTTGTGTGCGGCTGTGGGAGAAAGTTTATAATATATCGGCGGGTGTAGGCGTGGAGCAGTGGATCGGCGTTGACGTGTTCGTAATGTAAAATAAAAAAAGGATGAAATGTGACGGGAGAAAAGAAGAGGTTTCCATCTCTCCTTATATCCGAGGAGCATTGATTGATGACCGTGTTCTTATTTCGAGGCAATAAAACAACCGAGGGCAGCTCACAAACCACACTTAGTTTCTTTGGCACACACACGAACACAATCGTCTATTAGTGTCTAATATCAGTAGAAACACGTACCTACATATTTACAACGTACAGCTAGTACTACTACGGATAGTCACTGAATAGTCTAAAAATAATGGAAATAGCACATTCCCCACCCATCAAACTATATAGACACTTTTATATCCTCATACTATACTTACATCCTTCCATGATCTTCTATTATCAACTCAACACATACATCTTCTATAGACACCTAATTGTCATCTGCGACTTACTTATATTGAGTCTTTTCCAAATTACAGTGTCCTCAAACTCGAAACAGGCATAAAATTCGCACTCAATCTATATAATGTTTGAGTTAAGGCTATGAATATTATATTTACTGCTATAGCATTATGTAATACAACAACCACATCAATTAGAAATTCTTTAAGAGGATATAATAATGATTTACTATTCATTAAACACATTCCTTTCCCGAAAACATTTTATATACATCCTATAAATATCTGTAGACAAACAAATAAATGCACTAATACGGTATTTCTTATAGGTCGCTTAAATCTTTTATTAATTCTAGCATTTGTTTGAAATAAAACTTCACAATATTATATACCATGTCCACAAAGCAGTCTGTTGCAGTGCAATTTCATTTTTTGAAATCATGGAAAAATGGCCTACCATAGTCCCCATATTATGTTATCTGGGACTAAAGCAGAATGTGTGAAAAATGAACCTTCATCGAATTTTCTCATGAATGGAGGTTGACATAAAGATATGCTTATCTTTCCACTGATGAATAACAGTGTTTAAAAAGAGGTCCAAACTATTGAAGAAAGAAGTGCTAGGGAGTTGCTGGAGTAGGGACGTGAGATTTCTTTCTGGTGGAAGGAAAAATGAAGTATAGTGCTCCTTCATGCCTACAGATTTGGAGAGATACTGTAACCTCTTATAATGCATTGATGATTTACTTTTGCTTGATTTTAGTTAGCTTCGTTTGTATTTACACTGCTCTTCCTATCTTAGTAAATATTTTGCGTCTCTCTGGGGACTCAAGAAAATGGAAGACAGACGATACTTTCTATCCGAATCATGACTTTTTAAAGCGTGAAATAATATTTGTAACTGATTAAGATCACACTTTTATTACATCTTGTTATATTTATCGGATTACGAATCAACTAGTCTGCTGACTTTCATTTGAGGAATTGAATTTTGTTCACAGTGAAGCAAGAACAACATTTATTTTTATATGACTAACAAAACTTCAAACAGATGTGACGCATAAACGTCCTAAGGCATTTGGGTGTCAAAATTTCTATTTTCAGTTGGGTTCGTCAATTCCATCTTTAAATATAACAAGCATTACTAATCTGTTGTTTTACTCATGTTTGCAAGGACATAATGCTTGGAGGGACTGAAATTCAAAGTCCACTTAGCCCCAAACGGACACTTATAAATTGTAGGATATAATATTAGAGACGGCCTAGTTACTAATATAAAAATAATCTGATGTTCTATGGGTACCGTAAATATATGTATGTCTGTTTGGACGTGTGATTGAGATGCATTGTACTTTGTGCAAGTTCACTTCACCGCGAAGCGATGTAATTATGAATTGTTTGAAGTAATTTATACAAATTGGTAATTAGTACTATAACACTACGGTTATATCCCGGGTTCCTTGGCTGTCGATAGGTTAGATGCAATATGCAAGCGTATTCTCTATTTATGCTCAATGCAATATGCAGACAAATAAATAGGCACGGTTAATTTAGTGTATTTTAAGTAGCAAGGCAAGTCCATTCTCAGAGAGAATCCCGGACCACTTCTCGCTATGAGAGGCAAATCATCTCTGAGCTCTCAGGGCGGAAAAGGTCGCTATTTATATCAAAATCTAGGGAGGCGATCAGCCAATCAGCAAGCGTGAAACATTTCCAACATTCCATGGAACATTCAGAATGTTCCAAACAACTAGAAAATGCTTGTTGCTGTGCCGACCGAAAGAGTACTTATATTTATTGTCATAGTCGTCCCATGTAATTATTGTTACCCCCAAGTCAAAGTAGTGTGTGTGAAAGGAGTGACTAATTTGGCTGCTACTTTGAGTCATTTTTAGTACAGATATTTTTCATCTGGTATCTAGAACAACCTTATTTCCTTCTGGGGTGATTCTGTCCATTTCTAGACGACTTAAATTGTGGTAAGTAGTAGATGTGAATTTAGGACGTTCAAAAGTAACAAAATGTGAATTCTGTTGGAGATAAGGCCATTGACGCATGTTTTTTGTGTTGGGCTCCACGTTTAATCAGTAAAACTTGGGATCTATTTGACCCTTTCATTAAAAGTGTCTGTTCATGGAGTGTATCCATATTCTACTTATTCTATAGATTCGTGCTGCAGCCAGTCCTGTGCCGATGTGATGCTATCTGTATGCATGCAGGAGAAAATAAAATAGTCACGTATTGGGCGAGGACGGAGAAAGTCAGAGAAAGTGTAGGTTGCCAGACAAGAGTTTCCTAATTTCCTCTTAAATATTCAGTGAGGGTTTAGTCAAGTGAGGAGTTAACACTCGACTCCATGGAATCTCTCCCACAAATCTTTTGAGGTTTTTAATGTGGGATGGGAAACCAAACGGAACCGGATAGAAGAGAGCCCAATGGAAAGATATGAACCAAGGTAAACCAACTCCTGTATACAAGAGCTGGAATAACTTGTCAGGTGGAGTGGCTTCCCCACCAAAACCTTCATGATCATTATCACCCAATACTCATAACCGCTTACAGATGAAGAACAAATGCATCCCAACGTTATGTATGCTCCCCTCAACAACCTCCGTCCCAATGAAAGTGGCTTAATAAATACTCTGTCCTGTATTACAATTTAAGACCAAGACTTGTGGATATCAGAATTAACTCTGCAAACATCTCCTGCCCCTAGGATACTTATTTTCTCTTGAATAGTTACATAACAACGGCCACTCAATTAGCACGTTTCATACAAGAGAGTTAGAGAATAAGTGACTCGTTGATGTTTTGTTTTGTTGACATTGCCTCTTTTTTGAGATTACCTTGGCTATCCTGGCACACCCAATTAAATACGCAGTTATGCAACAAATTCACATGGAAAGACGCCACTTGTCAATTGTAATCTTTTAAGCCACGTGCCACACAAAAGCGAACAAAATGGTTTAAATTTTATTGCATGCAAGGCCGTAAGTAAGGAATTCCTGCAATGACTATTTCAAACAGCGTATTTACAGCCAGTGCTCATTGGAAATTCGAAGTAGGGAAAAAGTGACATTTACAGTACACAGCAGAGTATAAGAAATAGTATTTGAATTAGTATTAGAAATATAAGAATTAGTAGGCATATAAGTTAGGAGTGGATAGGGAAGTCAGTATTAGCCATAAGTAAAATAATTTATTGTAACAATGTTAGTGGATCAGTACATTTAGTCACGCCTGTGTATGTCAGGCTCAGCTGTTATTGAGATAAACGTTTTCTTTGAGAGCCCTATATTTTGTGGACGACCTTCATCTTAACATGGCATGATAATGTCTTAATATACATATTATGTGTCTCCTGGCAGTGATTTAGATGTACACAAAGACATGATTGAAGGAGCAATGTCTGTGATTTGCCATAAGAGTTGGGTCGGTGTAAGTGTAACTTAATCTGACAGTGAGTCCTAGAATGAGATGTTTTCCGTTTTAGTTTGAACTAACCGTTGTGAAGCCAAATGAAGGCAATGTGAGTTAAGTAACCTTATCTCAGAGGTAGCACGTGTGTATCTTGTACGGTGTCTCCTTTCCTCGCTTTCTCCTCGGTGCTTTCTCCTCCTGCATTGTTCTCAGCCTTTCATTTCTTGCTTCCGTGTCAATTTAGCTCTGACTTTCCTTCACTCAACTCGACGCTCTTCTCTGTCTGTTATTATTACCACTCACCGGAATATTCTCTTCACCAGCCTCACTCACCCTCCGAGTCGACATATTCTGGGTCGTGTTTACGTGGTTGGTTGGTGTGCCTGTAGCATATCCCATTCCCCTGCTCCTGTTGTGATTGTGTCCTAATGTGACTTGTCTCATCTTCCTCCGACGGCCTCTCTATCCCTCCATTCAATTCCTTTCTCCTCAGCTCAATAGAATTAAGAGTGTGTCTTATTTGCGAGGCCTTCATTCTCTCCGAAGCAAGTTGACAAGGACAGAGATCTGTTTATGAACATCTATCACTCGTCTCTTGTCTTCTCCTGGCTTTCTCCTCCTTCCTCTTCCGTGACAAGACACTTCCCGTGTTTTCAAATGTCCTTCACACTCCACTCTATATCCCTACTATCTGTACTTATCCCTAGATTTCGTATTCATGCACAAATCTCTGCTTACTTCGCACAAAACACTCGTTACGACCATTTTATATAAGATTCACAGAACAGCGCTCTTTAATAACGTTAACATTCAACTTTTTCATTTATGACACGTGCAACTTTAATCCGTCTCTCAGTCTGCTTGACGCCTTAGTCTGAATAAAGTCGATTATACTTATAGCATTCACAGCGGAATATTTTGTTCCCATTTAAATCCCTTGCTGTTTTAATATCCGTTGTCAGTACACCATGCATATTTATTTGGACAAGTACAAGGTACAGCTACAATTTCTCTTTCAGCAATAACTAATCTTTTCAATGAGGCCACCTGTGCAAATTTCTATTAGCGTCCAGTCATCATTTAATACCTGCAAATCAATAATCCTGTGATGCAATATGCAATCCTACATATTTGAGGAAACATTAAAAATACTCAAAAACTGCAGATGATCAAACATAAAGTGTATGGACTGTTGTAGGTAAGTAGATTTTAGTATAGATCCTGTAAAAATGTAGCTCCTCTCCATCCATATACTTATATGCTCAGGTTGTTTTATAATCTTGTCTACCCAACTTGCCCATCGCCCACGCATGTCATATATTATTAGCTTCTGTAGGTAAGTACCAAGTAAATATATTATAATAGTTGATTTCAAAAGTATCATTATTTGAAATGATTGGATCCCTCGACGGAATCTTCAAAGGCTGGCTAATATCCTAGCGCCAGTTCTACTTCCTGGTGCTTTGAAATGAATAAGAGTTTTTTGACTTTGATGTTAGCCGATCTCTTGGTGGAACACTTAATCATTCCTTCACATTCTTAATTACTTTCAGATTGAATACGCAATTATGTGATGGAGTCACAACCAGTCCAGCCTGAAAGCTAAAGTACATCCTTTTTCTTATTTGTGTAATCAAAAATCTAACTTTACTCAGTAGCTTCAGTCAGTCAACCTAACGTTCGCAACTATATCAATTTTCACCCATGCCGAGGCCTTTGTAATGCAATCGATAATATTAGTTGAATATAGCCAAAAAGCATGTAAAGAGCTATGTACAAATCTCACGCATTTTGACTGAAAACTTTTTAATGGGGATATTATCCCCATCTGGGGTAACTCCGTCCCCCTTAGGGGGAAATTGTATGCAAACCGCTAGAACCCTGTCTTACTAATAGGCAAAATTAAATACCAAGTTTGGTTAGAACATCCTTACCGCTTTTTGAAATACTGCATTTTAACTTTTCGATTTACCATATATCCCACTTCGAATCTCATTATTCTTAAATGATGCAACTGTTTTTCCTCTTATATTAAAAACAATGAATTAAAGCTGATTGCAAAAATGACTTTGGCGATTCCTCTTGATTTTATGTTACCTATACAAAAAATAAACTTGTTCGGTAATTAATTATTACTATATATAATCGTGCAAGAGAGCAATAAATTTACCTGCCTATGTATATAACTATCTTTTTATCTACCTATATGTGTGGTAGGGTGAGTGGTAGGGTAAGTTCAAGGACTTATTTGATGTAATATTAAGACTAAATAGGGTAAGCCTAAGTACAAAATAAGTCTAAGTCTATATTTCGAAACAACTGAAAAGCCGGAAAAAATAAATGTTTGCTTGAAATGAACTACACATTAGGATAATACTATAATATTTGGAAACTAAACCAAATGTTGACGGGCCTAGTTTCATATATATACGAACGACCACAAAGATTGCTTTAAAATTTTATTGTGACCGTCGTAGGCAGACAGACTGACAGGCAGAGGGTTGTCCTATTCAGAAGAAATCTTCTGAAATAACATTTTTACTGCAAATATGCAGAGAATAAAGGTTTACAAATTGCCACAAACCAAATGTTCCCGGCCATTTCAAAGCTAATAATTAATTTGGTGTCAAAGACAATAACACGGCTTCTTTCAAGAATAGACGCTCCTTGAATGACATGACATGTAATATTTGCTTGATGCAAGTGATGCACACTATATAGTTACTAATTCCTAGACCGTGCCTCCCAAACTCAGTAAATATAAAGTGCTTAATTTCTCTGCGTACTTAGCTAATAGCTATATGAATTCATAGCATATCTGCAATCACAATGATATAAATGCCTAACGAGTAAATAGAGAGTTACCATCACCCTAACCAAACATTCATTCAAAATTCTCTTCCGTCGCTTTGGATTCCTTTGCTCACGATTAGCCGCCGGGAGATGATCTCTAATGAGTTTGCCACATGCACTCAAGTCTTTCACAAGAGCAGACTGTCTCCAGCATTAATATTTCATTCCAACCTTAAGGAACAAGGGAAATAGGCTAAGCAGATCGGAACTAGGCAAGTTTCAATCATAGTTTTAACTAGGAAGTGGAAAAGTGGTTTTAGGATGATTTGAAAATAATGTTTTTGATGCGTGGATAATTTGGCAAAACCTCAGTAAATAGATTGGCAAATCAATGCGGACATTTTGGCACAATGTGTTTTATATACCAATGTGCAAGTTATACATATTGTGATGTCAACAAAATATCCTCAAATGTTAACACGCAGGCGCAGGGAATTTATGTAATTTTTATGCTGTTGAAGTTGAAAACCAATGGTCGGTCAATGCATTTCTGGCCAATGCGCAGTCGCTAGAGATACACATATTTCAGCAAGGTTTTCTGCTAGTGTTAAATATTAAGGTAATAATTTCATTCTTATTACGATGCCAATTAAAGCTTTTAATAATGTACCCCAACGCATACCTTCATGTGCTAAATTTAGTACATGAAGGTATGCGTTGGGGTACATTATTGAAAACATTAATTGCCAGCAGTCTAAATGAATACAGGATTACAGGCTGTTGATTATGTTTCTAGAAGTTTCATAATATAATTTGATTTATGACTCATTATTCAATAATTTTGAGGAATATAAGAAACCGGAGAGATAAATAAGAAAAGGCCGTGCTAAAGCTATGAAGTACAAGTTCTAGGTATAAATCATTAGTATATCAATTAACAATAGTCAATCTGTGCACATGGTCAGATTCCAACTCAGGTAAACTGATTTCTGAGGTGGCCTAAGGATGTTCATCTGTTCTCCGGATTTAAATAAAAAGGACAAAAAGTCATAGCTGAATATAATTTGAAGTGGAAGTGCTATTATGTGCATTATGATACAAATGTATATGTTAACGGCAATAAGTAAATTCAGGCATTAAGCTTAATGCCTAGGCAATAAGCTTAATGCCTAAAAATGCCCGGCATTAAGCTTAATGCCTAGTCTTTAAGCTTAAAGCCTAGACATTAAGCTTAATGCCTGAATTTTACTCGGCATTAAGCTTAATGCCTGGTCTTATTGCCTGATTTGATTGGAAATCAATGTAAACAACTAAAACTTAAGTCTAATATTCACAGTCGATGTGTATTTATGTAAAATGCAAATGTACACAATTAGGGTTAGTCATTTAAAACAATATGGGATTTTTAAATGTATTTTAATTTCATAAATTTTACTAATGCTCTATATTACCACCTCCTTCATTCGGATTTCCCAATAGAGTTACATTGGAGATGCCAGGATTTCTGATCTAAATGTAAAGAAATGACTCCACGAGATAATGATAGAATTAGGACAGTCAAATTTATAAGTTTATAGTTTATTGTAATGAAATATGAATCGATCCGATTAACTCTAAGTTACTGAGGTAAATTATAATATTAGTGGCATGGTAGTGATTACGTGGGTGGTGATGGGCTCATGATGATGGCACTCCTCATAAGTCATTGGGCAGGCCTGAGTATGGATAAAGAGGACAAATTTTGTCAATTGAAATTTTTCCTTTGGGGACACTTTAAATCATACGAAACCACACCTCAAGACTCAAGACATTGCTGAACTTAAGGTTCGAATTGTCGCCGAGCGAGGTTGCAAGGATTACTCCAATAGAAATCTGTAACACTCGACTTACTGTGAAATCCGAATGGAGGAGCTGGTAACATAGAGCATTAGTAAAATTTATGAAATTAAAATACATTTAAAAATCCCATATTGTTTTAAATGACTAACCCTAATTGTGCACATTTGCACTTTACATAAATACACATCGACTGTGTATATTAGGCTTAAGTTATTGTTGTTTACATTGATTTCCACCCAAATCAGGCAATAAGACCAGGCATTAAGCTTAATGCCGAGTAAAATTCAGGCATTAAGCTTAATGTCTAGGCTTTAAGCTTAAAGACTAGGCATTAAGCTTAATGCCGGGCATTTTTAGGCATTAAGCTTATTGCCTAGGCATTAAGCTTAATGCCTGAATTTACTTATTGCCGTTAACATATACAATCATCATACGGTATTTTATACACTTCTAAGCTTTAGACTTTGAAATCGCTAAATAATAATTGGGTGGAGTATTGAAATGTTGGCAACAATATGACGTTATACGAAGATGAGCATTGATGTCAACATGGAGCTTAGAAAACGTTATATTATTGATTTAGGGATTTTCTGTACCTTCGGACTCGGACTAATTAGACCTGCTTTGCTCAATAAATATACGGGAAGTTTTATTTATATATGTATGCACGTGGTGTTCATAATTCGTAGTACAGGGTCCGCCTAAAAGAACGCTTCATTCGTTTTCTCCAAGAGATTTCTTGTTTTACAGCCTGTACTGTTTAAAACTTCTGCATGTGAAGGCAGGCAAAGTGAAAGGAAGTAGAATGATGCTGGTTGCGGGAAGAAGTTACTTTATTCGCACCCTGTATGTATTGAGGATATGAAACTATTTAGGAAGGCCTAATAAGGAGCTTTGAGTGCAGTTATGTTTGTATTTCTACAGACAGACCCATAAATAGGCATATCTAGCTCATTATATGGATTGTGCACGAATACAAAGGTGGGTAGAGAATGGAGGAAAC
The DNA here is from genome assembly GCA_020055645.1 of Tomocerus qinae. Lineage (NCBI taxonomy): Eukaryota > Metazoa > Arthropoda > Collembola > Entomobryomorpha > Tomoceridae > Tomocerus > Tomocerus qinae. The sequence continues at coordinate 2,573,134 of CM034548.1, read as the reverse complement.
CACAAGAAACTCTTGTGCCCCACTCATCTCTGTGGAATTTAGTTTGAATTCATTGAGTGCACAACGAACTGGTAGGTAATCTTCGTCAGACTAATTGCCTCTCATCTATTATCCACTCCACAACAGTTACCTAGCATTGCCGAAGTCTTGAAGTACAGGGACATGAAATGAATAAAGAGATAAGCACCTGAAAGAGACCCAACCAAGGAACATCCAATGCATGCATTAGCCTTTCTAATGCGCAAATAATTGTAATTAATTTAACATACAGATCTAAATTACAGATTTTCGCTGTCTGCTACTAGTCATTGTGTCAAATTCCATATTGGATTGATATGGACTATATCTGGTACTATCCAGACTAGGTACTCAGCACACTTCAATAACCTTTTAACATTTCATAAATGATTACAGTGAGTAACTATGTTTTTGGAAAGCTACGAAATCCAAACCTTACTCATCCTTTTACCAATTTGTTTTCCTGGCTTACTTCAACAGTAAAATATTGTTTCAATTTTTATTTCAGAATACGTTGGTTGCTAGGCAATAAATTCACGTACGGCAATGGTACCAAGATTTTAAGTAATGCCATGAATGATTACTGAAAAATGTTCAAATTCGTTGGATGGTGTATCACATTTGTACTGCAACTAGATCTTAACACTGCGACTTCCCCTAAACTAAAGAAATCCAAATGTCGTTAGTCTCCATCTAATTTGCACTTGATTGACATGTTAATAAAATTCAATCTTTAATTATACTGTTACAAGCTGAAACCTAGCACATACTGTGTGCTAGAAAAATGTTGAAATATTCTACCTACAAACACTCGTCCGGATTTAGTTGCTGTGCATAATAATAATGTTAAACGTTTTATTTCGATACGAACCGGCAAGAAGTTTTGTAATAGGGACTTGTTGAGATTTGCCACATTAAAGTTTAAGATTGGGTTCTGCTTAGCTGCGTTATCAGAACGGCAAATTAACACACGATGACATATACATGATACCGATGTACGGAATTCACTGTGCAATTCTAACTACGCGATTATACTATAGTAGTGATTTGTATGTAAGTAATTACAACCGATTATGCACTTTAGATATCAGTAATTACTATTCGTTAATTAATTATTGTAATTTTGTGTGATAATATCTCTGCCGTCGTTGTCTGTATCTTATGTAGCCATTTTTGAATTAATAAACCTAATTTAGTAGCTAATGTTCAAGTGATTCGAGTAAAGACAATCTCAACAATTTTCAGCATTACTTTCACAGAAGGTGATCAAGTTTATCTTGATGGGATTTGTATCATATAACCTCACTTCAAAGCAAATAAAAAGCATGTCTAATTACATTGATATTAATAACTAGTAGCCCCCAGCATGCCCGACTCGATTTCGAAATTTTGAAACGCATTACATAATAGTAAGAATAATACCCCCTTGGATCAACGAGGTAAAATTCAAATCTGCCCAACCATCTATAATCTTTACTCTACATAAACATAATCTTTTAAACATAAAGTGGGACATGCGCATGGAATTTTTTTTTGAATGTACTAAGGTTTGTATATTTGTCCGTAATATTTTGTAATTAATGAGTAAGGGTAATATTTTGCAATTAGTGAGCAAGGACTAACCTTAGACTATCAGTACTGAGTCCAATCAACGGTCTATGAATTTCGGGCCAATGCGCAGTCGCTAGAAATTTACTGATTTCAACATTTTCTAGCACACTTTGTGTGCTAGGATTCAGCTAGTATAATACATATACAGATGGATTAATTTTTCTCAGTCTACGATTATATTAATAGATAGTTTGAAAACATCCAAATTAAGATAAGATTTGTTGCGATGCAGATACTAAATTCAAATAAGTTTAATGAATGCTATAAAGAGATTCACAGGACTGTAACAATGTCGAGAACGGAATTAACGTAACTTGCATGTAGGTAGGTACGTATACGTATACCTACCTACCTCTATATAGCTATATGTACACATACATGTCGTAGACTGGGAGGGAAAGGTGACTGGGAGGGTTATAATATCCCTCTCCGACTAGACTGGGTGGGATAGCTCTGTACCGCTAGCGGTACCGAGCCATGAGGTTTCCGACTGGGAGGGATAGGTTGTAAAGGATTGATATAAATGATTCTATGTGTATAAGTGCCACAACCATCGCAGATTTTAGGTTACTCTTACATGTTTTATTCATTGTAATCATTATTTTCTATAATATTCATAAATGTTAAGTATATTGCACATTTTGCATCAGTCATAATTAAATCATAAATTATTATTATCGTAGATTTTAGGTTACTCTTACATGTTTTATTCATTGTAATCATTATTTTCTATGATATTCATAAATGTTAAGTATATTGCACATTTTGCATCAGTTATACTTAAATCATAATTTATTAAGTCAAGATTGGAAGTCAAATGTTTAAGTGTATTACACTGCTATGCTACGTTTGTTGGCAGTAAAGTAAGTCTAAGAGCGTGTCGAAGTATCACTTTCAGCAAGATTTAAATTTACTATGAAGAGCTATAAGCTGAATTACATAGCGGTTGCTGTTTTGTGGGAAGTTAGGGAAGTGAGTTTCACTTAAATCTACTTTTTCAATAAGACAAAATGGAATTTCCGCAATATTTTTTAGATTTTTTGGGAAAAAGTAAGAGAACTGACCAATTCCCAAGTGACGCCAATTACGATATGTTAGTGAATATTATAACATTGAATCGAGGTTACCTGCTTTGAAAAGCTATCTTATTAATCGGCAACAACAAGGTAATCGGTATAAAAAAAAGCTTAGTGAGAGGGCAGTTACTGTTGGCAGTATTGTTTCTTTACCCATTCCCAGGATCGACAGATCAGATACTGATCCAACAAACTTACCATGTAAAGTTCTCCAAAGACTAGAAAATGGTAATCTTAAACTACAATGTGCCAAGGGGATCATTGAATGTATGGTAAATGAAGTAAATGTCGGTCGATGGACCGCTGAAATTGACACAACTGGATGGCCAGAGGCACCTATAAAGTACATAACTGCATTGCGATCTGTAACATCATACACCTCTCAATCCATTTGCAAGTGCAAGGGTAACTGTCAAAGTAAAAAATGTCCCTGTAAAAAGAATGATATTCACTGTGGTACTAAATGCCACAACGGCAGCAGCAGTTCCTGCAAAAATTTAGAAAATTGAACTCCTGGCTTTAGAAAAAAAATAATAATAATTATAGCAGCGTAACATACTTAACTATTTGACTGTCAATCTTGACTTAATAAATTATGATTTAAGTATAACTGATGCAAAATGTGCAATATACTTAACATTTATGAATATCATAGAAAATAATGATTACAATGAATAAAACATGTAAGAGTAACCTAAAATCTACGATAATAATAATTTATGATTTAATTATGACTGATGCAAAATGTGCAATATACTTAACATTTATGAATATTATAGAAAATAATGATTACAATGAATAAAACATGTAAGAGTAACCTAAAATCTGCGATGGTTGTGGCACTTATACACATAGAATCATTTATATCAATCCTTTACAACCTATCCCTCCCAGTCGGAAACCTCATGGCTCGGTACCGCTAGCGGTACAGAGCTATCCCACCCAGTCTAGTCGGAGAGGGATATTATATCCCTCCCAGTCACCTTTCCCTCCCAGTCTACGACACATACATGACTGTGTTCTGAAGTGCCTGCCTACAAGGTTTGAGTACATACAATACATAACAACTGTAAAGCTCTTTATCGAAAATTACTTTTCCCTGGAGTATTTCGTCGTATTTCCACCGCTACTTTGCAATTACTCTGGAGAAAGTAGTCTGAATTCACATGGGAAGAATGCACTTTTACAGCAATACATTGTTAGAAGCAGAGTGTACTCATCGTATACAAAGGCATTCATAAACTTTTTACTATTTACATACATGCCGTAGTCAATTCATAGACACGTGACTGTACCGATTTATTAATACTGGTGTAAGTACGCTTTGTAAGCAGAAAAAATGTTTTCCATTGGCTTAAAATGGTCAGTATAATGACATACAATTATATTTAATGAATATTCGTACTTTTAAGCAACCAAAGATGTAACATGTAAGTAGCTTACATGTTACATGGATAGAATAAATTGGCTATATGCTGCGCGAATAAATTTGGTTGCCAACATGCATGAGGGTCCATTATTGAATGGACTCCATTTGAATGGCTAGCCAAAACATTGACGCATCAATAAATGCTACGAGATACATATACATGCCTACCTATACATAGTACACAAGATGCATAAAATGTATATTTCCAACTACTTTCGAAGGCATAAAAAGGTCTCCTGTGCTAACAAGTACTAAAAGCGTAAGCATAATAATATCTCTTAGCAACGGATGGAGGATGTGGGGAGAAGATACAAACAAATAAGGAGAGATGCTGCGTGCTTAGACGTTGGAGTCGTGAGAGAAAGGAGAGAAAGTGAGCATCTGTACATCAGGACGAGGAACATGAGGAATGAGAACTGAACATATCCCTTTTCACCGCAACACTCAACCTCAAGGCTCTTCACAAACTCATTTTGTCCAACTTTCCCGTATAAACTTCCCCTTCCTATAAACTCACTCACTCTCCATCCAAATTCGTCGCTTGGCACTCACACTTCCCAGCACAAATATCGCCGTTCGAGCGTTTCAGTAGTAGTGGGAATCCTTAGCGGCTTTGCTTTGGTTTCAATTTCTTCCTGGCATCTCTGTGATTGTCTCTCTGGGTGGTCCATTTATCTACATGGCGCTCTACAGACAAATCTCTCCCAATCCTTCTTCCATTAATGATCCCCACTCTGGTATGGAGATCGAAATACTACTACTCTATACAACATTCTCCCGCCGTTGACTCACACCAGGTCAAAGGTGATATTTTAAACCTTCAGGCTAATTAAGGAATTTCTCATATATACATTATGCTAGTGTTTGTATATTTAACAGTCCCGAATCTATGAAATTAAACTACGCCGTTAATCTGCCACCACTACTTTAAAATATATATATATTGATACACTGCAGAACCAAAAAACGCCTTTCTCTTGGTAAATAGCACGAACGTAGATTTGTTCAGAAACAATTCATGCTGAATAGTAGTAATGTATTTAGTATAGTTGTTGTTGTTCCTGTTGGTAACATGAAGTCCGCATCCCAGAGTTTATATATATACATGTCGACACATAATTATGTGAAAGTCTGTAATTGAAACTAGAGCAGATTGGCATGAAAATGTGAGAAAATGATTTGAGTCACGGCGGAAATCAATGTACCTAATCCGTACATTTGGAGCAGTAATGTTCTATTTGGAATTATATGCGAGAGAAAGTCTTGGGAAAAGTGGAGAAGAAATAGTCCAGCATGCTTAGTCCTAATAAATACAGCAAGGAGATATTTGATGATGTGAGTGATGAGACAGAGTTCACTGGGTCTGCCACTACAATAGCTTATGGGAAGACTGGGAGAGGAATGCACGTTTCTTGCTTGTCGTGTCTCATTCTTCCCTCGTAATTCGTGAGAGAATCTCATATTAAAAGTGAATTACATTGCCTTTCATTACATCCATCCTTTCTCCATCATCTTCCGTCTCTCTCCTTCAAATATGGGCTACATGGGTCATAATATAATGCAATTAATAGAAAAGAGCGGATGTCTGGCTAAACCACTTTCTATGTAGTCTCTGTCGAGTAGTCCAAGAACGCACTGCCTAAACCTCCAGCAACCTGTGTTTCCATAAAAATACACTAAATATTATGATTTGGAGCGCGTCTTTCAGCACATCAAACGTTTTAATATTATGTTATTACCTAGGTATATAGTCATTGATATATTGTTGGGGTTCAAGTTTGAAGACATAATTTTGCGTGGCCTAGATTCTTTTATCCTCCACACAGATGACCATTTGACTATAATATTATTATGTTATTTATTGGGTACCTTAAATATCGTTTGTTTGGTCTAAGCCTACTTATCCTGCCTTTGGTCACAGGGCCGTCTTTTCATTGCTTTCTTATGTTATGCAATTGTGATGGGTCTTTTGTATCTCAGTGCCATTCCATCTGTTGGTTCGGTAATCAGTCGTTGGAGAAAACACTTAAATCATATATAATGACTCTCCGTCATCATATCATGGCCATTTACGTCTCCATTCTAAAAGTATGGCTGGGCTAACCAGGGCAAGTTAGGAGTGGCAGTTTATAACACTTAACCGAAGATTAGATTAGGCGTTCTATCTTTAAAGTCTTCTTGTTCCAGTCTAAAAACGAGGCGAGTTCGTTCACAAGTATAATCATTATAAAAATATTGGTATTTACAAGGATGGTGCAGATACAGATATAGTAAATGTGCCCTTCGAAGTATATAAACACACTAATAAGTTTTGTTAATACTTACTCTAATGTGCCTTATAGGGAAAATGGCTCAATTATGTTTAGCTACATCGGAAATTCCTGCCTTGTCCACAGTCTGATACTTAAATTAAATGCGTCATTCCACAAAATCCTCGTCCCAATTTCTATGCTTGCAGTGGAGAATTATTTCCTAATTACAAAATTCAATGGGGAAATAGTATTTTCCCTTTCAATTACAATACTCCTTCCATAATTCTCTGGACTGCTGCTTACCGCACCAAACAGGGCAAATATACTTTGATCCTGGGCCGTCTTTTGTTCTGTAAAGTGTACAAACTCTCCCGTACACATTGCAATTCACATGGACAGCGAATAAAGCAAAGCTGTTGATGTGACAGAGCGTGGAAAGAGTTAATAGGATGACAAGTCAGCCTACCTGCCATATCAATTCCTCGACACAGCACCAAAACGCTATCTCGTTGAGTCATCATTGCTAAAAGACCATGTGGACAAAAAAGGTTGATGCGCAACAATTTCATTGCATGTGTAATGTACGAACTACAATCAGTGAGCCAATTAACTACCATGAATATGCATTTCATTGCTCTGTGTATTCATTCGGCTCTTTTGATGTCAATTTCAATCAACTTGCTTCTATTTAATCCGGAAAATACTTTTATAAAGCCATTGCTGTGAGTAACGTGAACGATAATGCGTCTAATTCTCAACGCCTATTCTGATTACCAAGTTTATTTGTATTATCCTAAAATGTAACGTTTCAAAAAAGATTGAAAACCTTCAAAACTTTAGGTTATCTACACATCTCATTAGCACCATTATAGATATATTATTGTTTTCACTACAGAGTCCGGCAACAAGATGGAAGGAGAAGGGAAATGTTCTGTAAATGAATAAAAGCATTTCGTAGTTGGTTTTTCTAGTACAGGCCAATGTCATTTATTCAAGCTTTTGTTCCGTGCTTTATATTCATTTTTTCATTGCATCTCGTGCTGCGTTCCATTCCATTGTGAATTCCAGAATGACGATCTCCACTGACAAGATAGTTGTTTATAATTGCAGATGGATGGAATAGCAGGGAGTAAGCATTGAATAAAGAGTCTATGAATAGAAGAACAGACCGCCTACAGTATGGCATTTAGCAGTAGGACCCAGTAAAAGAAGAAAATTCATTTATACGGGTCATACGGGTGCTTAAAGCTTCATTCTTCCTGGTAAGATGACTGCTGAGCAAGTTAAGTGAACATAATAATAATTTATAAAGGTGAAAATATGTAAATCTGGGATCTTTAGCAGGGAAATTCTGAATTTTTCATTTAAGCTGGTCATAAAAGAACACTTGGTTTTAAAAGTTTCCCAAATGACCCAATTTTAGGAAGACAAAGGGAAAGTGTAGCTGTGACAGTGAGAGGAGATGTGGAACGTGTGGGAACATTGACTTTTGTGGTCTTGCATTACTGATATGAGAATGGCTGATTGCCTTTTATTTTTATTCGGTGTGTCGTCGGTAATAAGAAAAGCCAATAATAAAGGCAAAAGAGGCAGTTGGAGAGAAAGTATCTATGCCGAAATATCGGTTGGAGTGTGAGTGGGTGGCATCAAAGAGGAAAAGCGATGGTTGAGACAAAAAGAAGTCAAAGTGAACCTAAGCAAACCGAAGGAAAAGGGCCGAATGTGAAGGAAGGGGTGTGATCACATGAGATCTGGGGCAAAAGAAAGTAATATTACCTTTGACTCTTTCGGTAATCCGGAGAGAAAAGAGATGAGGGAAGTCAACTGAAGTGAAATGAAGGAACCCTACAGAAATCTAAATGAAATGACCTAAATAAAATGATCCTGACAGATGAAATTCTCCTTCTTCCCGGTTTGGCTATAATCAATACGCATTCTAAACAATCATGTCCACCAGACCCTCTCTCAAAACCTATTTTCTGTTTAACTCATCCAAGTCTCAAATTATTAAACGCTGTAGTTAGCTTTGTTCCAATGCTAAGTACAATCTATAACTGGGTTGGCATAGACATAATAGGACTACAACAAGCCTAGAAAGTTCTATATATATCTCACATTTTGATGGCAAAAAATGTGATGAAAATAAGCGTAAAAATTTTGGTATGGGCATTGAGGGGGTCTGTAAAGAATGGAATGATGATGGTGGGAAGGGCAAAGGAAAGGCTTAGTTCTAGTACGGTAACTCAAAATGAGAAAAATGAAAAAGTCATCATGTGGAAGATGATGAAACTATAAATATATGAGACTTTGTTCCGTTCTATCTCCTCGTTCCGTCTTCCCTCATCTTTGTCTTTGTCTCTCCTCGACTGAAAACAAAGGATATGAGATCTCTTTGAAGGACTGTCGTTAGTCGTGTGTGGCTCTCGCTCGGCCTGGCCACCACCATCCGCCGACTCCTTCCTTCCTTCCTCCTCTCTATTTACCTTCAAAGCCTCCTTTCTACCTCCAATAACTCACACAGAACATTTACGACGACTCTTTTTATTATTTCTATTTTTATTATTGTCATTAGCTGACAACTCTAGTCAACTGACATCACCTCGTCTTTCTTTCAACTCCAAAAGCAATTTTGACAACTTTTTCAACTGAGAGGAGGAGAGAGAGAAACTCATTTCTCAGTTATAATCTCGTTCAGATTGGATTAAGGTTGACTCTGTCACAATCATAGGGCGAGTAAGTAATAATATTACAGTAATGGTAAAAAGTCAAATGGGCTTTACTCTGCCGCTACTACAGACATCACTCGGAGGATCACTTATTATTATTACCCCTGCAATATGCGACTAATACTCTCTCGTCATGTGATAAAAGAAAAGGAATTTATAGGAAAGATGAAGGAACCAAAGTGAGATGAAATTGACAGAAAAGTGATCGAGCAATACCCAGCCCACTTCCAATATGAATTGAGTGCATTATTAGATCCGTCTACTAACTTCGCATTAACAAATAATGTCAGTTCTTAAAATACAAAATGCAAGTAGAAAGTTTCCTGGAGAAATGCTCTATAAATTGCCAGAGAGTATCTGTCTGTCTCGTGTATGTAGTACGTAGTGTATCTATTAATGGAGCTAAAAGATGTTCATATGGAAATGTAATTCTCCGGTCTCAACTTGGTAAGTAGGCAAATGCTCCACTGAGAGGGGGATCTGACTGAGACTGAATTGGAGTCAGAGTGAAGTAGAATCAACTACATCTAGATAAATGCTAGGAATAGCCACATAATACTCTGGTTCTGGACTAAAAGCGGATAGTGAGTAGGCAGAGAGAAAGTAAGTATAAGCAATCTCCTTCTTATTTGGAGAAAGCACGTTCAGAGACTTGACTTGGCTGGAGAGTCGTTTTCCCCTGGGAACCCTTTCCAATATTATCAAGTAATATTAAATGGCGTGTTAGACAATGTCGCAGTCGGAGGAAGTGCACTCTCTAGAGCACCGCCCATCCACATGAGGCGCCGTTCTTCGTGTAACCCGCCGGAGGAGATAGACAGGTGGACAGACTTCTGGACTTCAAAGATTATAACTGATTCGATGTTCGTGTTCGGCTCTCTTTCCCCTCCACACTCTCCAGTCGCCACTGAACTGAACTGGAGTGAAATGGAGTCAGTTTATCGCTGCTACATTTAGCTCCTTTGCTTTACTGCAAGGCTAATAGATCCAGAGTGGGGCACACATAAGTATACTTGGCCATTCACAGCTCTCCATACACTTCAGCAGACCTCAGACTTTTCCCCCTTCCATCGTTGTTGGCCACAGTCGACAGAACAAAACCCAACGAATTGTGTCTGGTCTAGAAATATTATATAGAGGAGAGGGTAGTAGCTTGTGTGCGGAGATAGTGGAGTCAGTGGGAGAAAGCCAAACCAGGTCTGGAGGCAACATCATCGAATAGCATCTCATCTCATCAGCTCCATTCTCTCTAAGCCGAATAAGATCAACCAGAGAGCCCTCCGCAGTTCGTTTTCCATTGCATACTTAACTATAGCAATAAAACAAGTTGCTCTTTAGATCCGACAATACAAGTGCGCATTAAAGCTCACTTCAATGAAACCACGAGTATTAGCTACATGTGTCAGCTATGCGGTTTATCTCCACCTTCCGTACTTACTTCTCTTGTACATAGTCTATGTCTGCTATAATGCCTACATGCTACACATTATGTGCAATCCACGTGTAGGTACAGGATGTGTAGCAGAAAGAACTGATACGTACTTGCTTATCTTCTAGCCAATGCAGCCAATCTCCTCTTCTGCTGGGCCAAACATGATTTCTCTAACACAATCCAGACTCCGACATAGCAACCAAATGAAACCGTTTTGTTAGCTGTTGTAATAGGTACTTATTAGTAACTGAGTCTTGGACCCTGCCTCAGAAAGGTATTCCAAATGGATACATCCTTCTCATCTTCATACTTACTCTACGGCTTGTCTGTGAAATTGTGGAATCTTTTAATGTCAATATCCAATATCCATAGAGCTTACTAAGCACCAAAATCCTTTCTCAATGGTTTCCTTTTGTTTCATCCACATGGTATACAAATGTATGCAAGTAAACGCAGCATTGAATGCAAAACGGTCATTATTATGTAGATAAATTCATATCACTGACATCTATAACTGGTTCTAATACCAGTAACAATATAAGTAGTTAGGTGCCTCCTCTTTAGAAATTAATTTTAACACTATTTATTACCACAAATCTCGTACTTAGTTTACTGTCCATAACAAATGCTATTTACCTACAATTCATTTGGTTCTACATTCACTAATCCCCAAATCTCTAGCTTTCCAAGCTCCAAATTCTGAGCCTCTATTCATCGCATCACGGAATGCCATTATCAAAAAACAGCAATTAATGATAATTTTAATCATCAATGCGGTTGATGAGCCATTGTACTTAGCATTAATGATTCTTAGTGATTTTGTGGTTCAAATTCGCAAGACTGGAATTCTTTAAAACGATTTCAAATTCATGTCCTGCTAGGAAAACAGAATTACAAAGGATTGTCATTTAGAACTGGACATATTTAATGTTACTACGTACTATATGTCAACAATTATCCTGTACTTGAATCAATTGTCCATATCACAGGATACAAGTAAGATTATTCACAGTCTGATAAATCATAAATATTCGTGTGCATGATCAATCCGACTTTGAACAGGTTACAAAATTAAATATCTCATTCTAGCATAGAGGGGAATACGTGTGACGTGTGTGAGAGATGAGGAGGATCACATGATAAAATCCGGAGAAAGGAGTACGCCATTTCACAGTGCCGATGAGCGTGACAGATTTCTAATAAGTGCCTGTGCGAAGATATAGTGTGGGAATCTTCACGGGTGTATTTTAATGGACTTAAGTTAGCCGAAGTGAAAGTGAATCCTCCCTATCTAATCGCTAATACTTTCTCCAATGTAATTTTATTGCTGTCTCTATTTTTCCATTCTGAGGATTTTTCATCAACTTGACAGCTTAGTTAGGATTGCTTTCAGCTTCTTTGGTTTTCGGATGGAAAGAAATTGAACGAGCAAAGTGACAAGAGTATTTGCCAATTTTTCAGTTAATCTTCCGTATTTAATACTCAATTGCCATTTTCAGCCTTTCTCCTTGCTAAGCTATATGGCTTCCGTTTTCCGTCTTCTGTGCAAATCTGAATCTGATAAATACTCATGAAGTAAATGTAATTTTTATGCTTTCTATCCTCATTTTCATAAACCAACTTAGCGTATCCATACACAAAATTGTAAAGGAAAATATTGATCTTTTTCACTTTGGTACATTCTGCACGTCCTGGCAGAATCGTGTGGGCATAAAAGTTTATCACAACTGAAGAAGGGAATTTATTTGACTCGCATATTACCCTCACAAGGACCAAAAAAGTTTTTAATTATTACAGGAATATTATAGAAAGTTCCATATTTTTGACATTGGCATTAACAATACTGGAGAATTAGCGTAAAATTGAACTAGGGATTTTTTGTTTGCTTAGACATAAGGATATAAGTAACGGGAAATAAATTGTATAAAGAATTGTCTCGGACGTTATGAAACATTTAAAACAAAAAATAGTTATAAACATATTAACATGAACAACTATAGAGTAAAGCTAAATTAAACTATTATGTCACTCATACACAGTCATAGAAAAGCAACTTAATTAGGTCTTCGTCTGTGAGCTAGTTAACTCGGTATAGTTTCTTACTAAATAGTTCAAGTTGATCGATTACTTGACAGTATTTTGAAGGATATAATAGACTTATTTTTAATTAACCGGTAGTTTAAATGAATCAGCCTTTAAATTAAAATGTAGTATACTGCAGAAATATGATACTTTAAATTAAATGACATTTTCCGCAAACCATTTCTTTAGACAAATTAATTATCTTTACGTATAAAGGAATCACCCTTTACCAATAAAACAATTAGCCATTAGTCAATTTTTATTGAATGTAGTAGTATGGCTGACATGTATTCATAAGTATTGCAGAAATGTATTGGCAGGTAATAATCAGATGTCGAAATTTTATTTATACAAACTTTTTCAGACTTAACTGAGAGTCGATTTTATATCTCGACATATTGGTGCCCTAAGGGTTTCAAAAATATAAATGTGTTAGAATTTTTTTTAATTTGTGGTTTTAAAAAATCTAAATATTTATTAAACATTTTTTAAATAAAAAATAAACGTAAAACGATGAGTAAAAAAATCTTAGGAAAATATTTTGCCCATTTTCAGACTTTAACTGACTTTTATTCTGTTTTGTAAGATTAATAAACGTGGTCCAACTTTGACTTCTTGGTGATAGCACATTTTTTTTGGGTACAAGCAGCAATTATTTACAAAGCTTGTTCACTTCTACACTCAGTAGTTCTAAAGGGCGATATCTTTCCTCAGTACCGGCTCATTACTTTATTGCTTAAGGAACATTCCTTTGTTCCGTAAAGACTATTATGTCACTATAATTACTCCTATAATTACTCATAATTAATAAAATTAAAGGCATGGTTGTTTTATTTTAAAGGCTCATTAATTGCCAGCCGATATAATATAAAATAAAGAAATTTGGCTTGGCGTCTAAAAGACTACAGTTGTCTACTAAATTCTGGGTCAGGTGGATTTTAATCAATAAGTAATGCATGATTGCAAATGCAAGCATTAAGCATAACACTGGGCATAAATGGCTCTTCCGCTCAGCCAAATTTACTTGCACGACTTCAAAATTTGGGATTATTATATAGCAAAATATATATTTTTACTAGGCCCCCCGCATATTATACTAAATTTTGGAATGTAGGCATCCATGCATTAGTGGCAGAATTAATAATAAATATTATTAATTAAATTTGATTATTTGCAATTTGTAAAACATAAGTGCATGCAATATTAACAGGCATCAACAACGTCTAAATTATTTTCGACAGATTTTAATTGCTACCCAGGGAGGAGTTTATAGTTTGATGCAAGTTGATACAATTTTGGAAGGAAAAATAATGGAAATGTTCATTCCAGTGGACTTCCTTGTTTTTTATAATATGTATTTTATGCACGCATGCGCATTTTAACAAAAACCCTCAATGTTCATGGCATATATACAGATAGATAGAGACTTTCATACCTGCGACATAGGAAGAAATAATTGTATGGATAGCAAAGGCGAAAATAATTTTATGGATAGCAAAGGCGAAAATAATTTTATGTATAGCAATAAAAATATAATTGGGAGCCTTAAAAATCTGTTGTATTTTAAAGCACGTAGATTGTCAATATATTGTGTACATATAATCTGTAACAATTTAAGGAGATATATGAGAAATGCATAAAATACAGTCACTACTGTTGTTATATATTTCCCTTACCTATATACATAGAACTAGTAGAACTGTTTTCGCAACACTGAAAACAAAAGCTAACTGCATTATGCTTGACGCTAAGAATAAATTAATTATTAGAATTTAGCGGTATGAACCACCTTTACAGCATGACCTTGCTTGTGGCTTTCAAATTTCGAAATTTGGATTAGAAACTCAGAATTTGGATAAGCTCAGATAAATTAGAATTGTTGCTTATTTGCATAGAGTGACATTTATTAAATCTATCTTCTACTATTATCACCATTTATATTAAATTTCGTTTGTCACAAACTGTTCGAAATGATAATGACAAATGACAGTTTATAGAAATTGAATTTTATTTTCAAGATAATTTTAAAGGGGTTTTTATGACAAGTGTTAAATTGAATGTTGGTAACTTAAGATGCTTTTGTTTAGATTGCCCTTGTTTCTAAAGATTAAAAATTATGCCGGCAAGGAGTAATTAATTTGCCAAGTCAGTGAAAGCTATTTCTACGATCTTATTGGCTGTTTACATTAGTTTTCAAGAACACAATAGGTGCCTGCGAGGGTAGAGTTATTGGAAGTTGACAGGTAACTAAAATATTTCTTGGAAAATATCAAAGAAAATTGTCACTAAATCTTGGTTATATGAATATCGTCTACCTTGGGGGTAGCGAATAGTAATGTAATTATAAGTGCTTATAAGTACATAACAACTATATATAATGAAGAACGCCATGCACAGAAAATTCGCTCACAGAATCATTTTGCTTTCCTTTTAGACTTTCGTTTGCCTTCACACTTTCATCTTTTTGCTTAAATGAGTTCTGAGAAATGGAAGTCTTCCATTTGCTTCTCCAGCAAAAGTAGCCCATAGTGAATAGTGATACAATCATAATTTGGATCTGCTTTTATTGCATAGATATAAAAGAGTCTGTAGGTAGTGAAGGCACAGTGTACATGAATGCACGTGTGCCTTCGATGTTTGACGATTAATATGAATCCACAACTCAAAAATAGGAGTAGGACGCCGATTATACGAAACAATTTAAATTGAAAAACTATTTAAATTAATAATTCATGTACTTATATCGCTGAATAAGTTAGAAACAAGCAGATGATAAATTAATATGGATGGGAGTTTCACTTTCTGCAGTGTTACGGCATTTGCTCTGCCTGCCTACAAAATTAACAGCAGCACTTTGTTGCATAAAATTGCCAGTGTGTAGAGTAACTTTGAAGAATGTGCGACTTATGCAAAAGGAGTAATAATGGATGTAGTAGTTACTTCCGTGTCTGCTTGAGTTATGGATAGCCACGTACATCAGTGCATCTCCCATTCCGTTAGGATAGAATACATGCCATTTAAAATGGAAAGTAGAAACCGGTGTACAAAGTTTGCCGTGCAAAATGTAATACCACTGTTACGTAACTTCAGGTTCACATTCAAGGAAAGTGCCAAAGATAAATTAGCAGCTCTTTCCACGTCCATCTGTAAAAACCCTAAAGCCATACTTGCTATTTATTATTTACAATACTTGCCACATCCCTTCGACCTTAAACAGAGGCGTACTGAGAATTTTGTACCACGAGCAATTCCTTCTTAAATGGTGGGTCCGGATCAGAATTGAAAATAAGTTCGTTCGTTCAGTTCAATTGAGTTGATCGAAAGATACGTTGAAGGATTACGGCCATGACAGTTGAACGAACTGAAAATTTTACACTGAATCATCGATCGAACTTAAAAAGTAGCATCAAGTTCAGTTCATGTGCACCTGAGTATTGCTATAACTAATATTCCCGTCGTATCTATTTGATTGATAAATAGACATTTCATTTGAATTGTAAAATGTATTCATAGGAGCACGAAATAATGCTATGTTTATATTATTATTACTTGTTTGATGGTCAAGTGAAGTGAACTTGAACGAACTGATCGAGTTTTAAGTTTAAGATCGCGAAATAAACCATCTTTTTATTTCGTTCAATGTCAGGAACGAAAGAACAAACTTATATCTGCGAATGAACGAACGAACTAATCGATTGAACTTTTTCAGCTTTGGCTAGGAGGATGAAATAAAGCTTGAACAATATATTAAAAAATTTTAATTTTTGAATACCCAGGGAGAAAGAAATTTAGATAACAAATCGGAGTATAATTTTTGCTTTGGGCATGGGTTTTGGCGGTTTTTGAATTTGTTGATTGACTTACTTAAAAAATTACTAACAAACAGCCAACTTCTTACAAACTCTTTGTTTCTTGAGACGCAAGGAGATCGAAAAACCAAATTCTGTTTCCTATAGTCACATATTCTAAACATAGAATGTGAATACCATCTATATCTTTTTGCTTATCAAAAAGGAGAGGAAGAGGACTAAGAGCCCAATATATCACTCTCTCAACTTTTGTCTACAATAAATAAACGTTTCCTAACAGCTTTTCGAAAGGTAGCTATAGTAATCATCATAATAATATAACTCGTTTGGTTAAGGTATGTACTAACCATACAAGTCCCTGCCAATACATTGCTTATTTTAACAAATCCTAGTCTTACAGCATTCGCTAAAGGTCCACGAAATTAAACAAGATAAAAGTGTATAGAAAGTCAAAATTATGAATAAAAAAGGCAAAATCGTTATTCCTAAATAATTCCTAGTGTCAACACCACCACAAACATCTACATACACTATGTTAAAAAAATACGAATTAAATTCGCACAAAAGATAAAAATATGCAGAAATTGTTTCTATTCTACAACTACAGGGTCTGGCTCTGCAAAGTTACCATTTTGCTCTGTGTCTTTAGTCTTAGTTGGGGGGTGGGGTGCCCAGAACCAATGGAGGTTTTGTTAATTAATTTTACCAAACTCTAATGCCCTAATTGATTTATAGTAAGCCCTAATTTGTAAAATATATTTAAAAAAGTGGGTGTCAAAACAGTTAGAAAGAAAAGAAACGTTGACCCAAAGTTTCAGGACTAAATTCTCAAAAAATAAGAACTTTTTTTACCTAAATAACTCTAGTCTGTTAATTATTAATTTAATTTATCACTTTTTGTCTAGGTATACTTTTTGTTTCGCTTTCAGTTTAGGATTTTAAGTGGCGATTGATCAAAACTTCAAAAGTCCATTTTCTTGGTCACCTTCACTATTTTAGGTAGTATTTTCATTTTTTCCTGATCTTATTCAAATTATGTGGGCCGAACATAATGGTAAGTTTGGGTAGAGATTCTTTCATTTATGGAGGAATGGAAGGAGGAAATTGAAGGGATGTTGGAGAGCAATATAAATAAGTAGTCGGAGGTACACATATGAGTGAAATGGCAATAAATAAACAAAGAATTCAAAGGAAATAGAGATAAATGGGCTGTATCCAATATGGACAGAGATCTTAGGTGGAGCCGATGTAACTTATTGCATTGCAATGTAAGTAAAGACGCGGAAAGACACGGATTAGATTCGATAGTGTAGTCAAAAGGGAAGCGGCAGGCGAAAGACGAGGGGGAAGAGTATGGCATTAAAAATGAAGATTCGTAGTGAAAGAAGGAAATGTTGATGTAAATAGAAAAGTGCGTTTTGACTGGAGTCTCCTGTTAGGCTTCCAAATTTGGCGTATATTGCAGCCTCCTTTCCAGAGAAAATTGCAAAGCGGAATAAAGTAGAGGATATGAGCTGGAGAAAGCACTCGTCAATCTATCATGATGACAGGGATAAGCACCAAGGCGTTTCTTTTCAGCATAACAACCCAGAAAAATATATTCACTTTGTGAGAAATCTGATACGGAATACGGATATTTGTATTTAGAGTCCATCTCGTTTAGAGACGCTCCTCATCTCCCCAGTCATCCTTCTTCTCACAACTATTCACACACTGCCACCACCCACTTTTCTTTCTTCCACCTGCAGACTTGCTACACCGGATATCAAAACTTACTATAAATTTACATCCAACTAATCACATTACTCGTTCCTGTCTCTTTGCACTCGTCTACTAACATTATAATACTACATTTTGACGAGGTGCAAAAAGTGATATCAACGACAGTCCCAGGGAAGCCCAAAATGTCGACTTCTCTCTTCAGCCAACATTTCTTGAGTATAAGTGTATGTTATATGGAGTGTACTGCCTCAATACAGAGTGATGGCGCAACCCTCAATTACTGGCCCATTGCTAACTCCCTGGCATTGTTGTTAATTAATGGACTTGAATTAAAGTGGGGGTAAAACAAAGGAAAAAGGCAGTTTGACTAATTTTGGCATTTGGGTTAGTTAGTTGCTAAGCCCAACAATAGAGAAGATTATACGCGGGAGCAAATTAACATTACGTTAGTTCAACACAGATGTGGTCAGCAGATCATAGACACGAGCTAGACCAGAAATTTTTTTCTGAAATTAAGTTTTTGTAGGGAAACTTATTGCTCTATCTAAGTGGTGGTCAAGGCCGTATTGAGGGGGGCATTGGGGGCAAATCCCCCCCCCCCCGAAATCCAAGAAAAAGGGAAATTTTTCTCAAAATACCGAAAAATTTTACCGCTTAGGTGATTTTTAGGCTATTTTTGACTCAGTTTAGACAATACGAGCCAAAAATTTTCGCGCTTGGCGCGAATATGGCTAATATATATCGTCCTATTTATATGATTGCCCCCTCCGAAATCGACTTCTAAATACGGTACTGGTGGAGGTTATAATATAGATATGGCGTGACTCACAATACTGCTCATGCACTGCGTAGTATGAAAAATCATCACCAAATATGTAGCTAAATTATAATCACAAAAGTTGATATTATTTTTACACTTAGTACTGTATTTTATACAAGCTAATCCACTAATAAATAGCAAGTGATTTATTGAGGATCGAATGGAGTATATAACACTTTCAGTTTGATTACTGGAGATATAAATAACTGATATCACATATTCAAAGATGTAGTGTTATGCTATGCACTTGTTTTTTATGAAAAATTTATCCGTTTTTTATTGGAAGGATATCTTCGGATATATATTTAAGTGTCGTTTCCGCCTTATCCGTATTTGGCCTATCCTTGGCTTTTAATGTGCTCCAACAGAAATACTCATCAAGGTGACATTTATTTTATAGGGAAGGCAATGTAGGAGGAAGCTCGTTATGTTTATATCAATGATTGCATATTTTATTGCAGCAGTGAACCAGCTAAACACGATATGGATTATATGTTGGTGGTCCCTACAGCAAAGAGCAGGATAGAGCTCTGGCTTGAATATTGCATGAGTGCCGGTAATTTATAGCTTTCCTTAAGTTCTTCAGAATTCCATGCAGTGTCCAATTGTTATTATATTTACAGGTTTGGAAACCATAACATGCCAATTGCCAATGATTACACAAAGCCAACCAGCAGCGTCTTTCCAGTCCAATATCCTACGGAATTCGTAATGTTTATAAAGCCGAACAGACAACACAAAAGGAACTTTAAGAGCTTATAAATTCCAATAAATAAGCATCTAGCCGCCCGTACCTATTCCACAATTCTACTTTAGTTTTCCATAGGGCACATAAAACTGACATACATACAAGTACAAGTTGTAAATGCATAATGCAACAGCAGAATGCAATGACCGAAATCGATGGAAATGAAGCCAAAGAAATCCTGTTGTCATTGCTGTCTTAGTCAATATCTTGTGAATCCCCATACACAGGATACTTATTTAGTGCTTTCCCAAAACCTGGTCAAGCAAGCATTCGGCCTCTGCCACAAATCAGACTCACTCAGACTGCTCCATCCAAATCAATTTGATTCTATGAACACACGCCAGACTTTGTTCGCTTCCTCTCCATTTATATATTATTTTCCTCCTGGTTTCGTCACCACAGATTCTACTATTCCTACGAGTGCGGACAGTACGAGCTAGTAGTGCCCTCGCAAAATCTAAAATTGAATTATGAAGAGTCAAACCATCCATTAGTACACCGTATATACAATTTCTGATTTCCACAGAAGATTTCCCTTTTTTCATGGCAATATTACTGCATTAGTAACTCCTCTAGCCCCTTGATCCATAACAGTAAAATCACAGTGGACAATTACATTTCATATCAGTTCATTCGTTTGCATATTTAGATGGTATTAAAACTGGCCATGTCCATCCTTTTCTGCAAAGCTCATGTCCGGTACTATTGCAAACTGCCCTTTCAGCGAAAAAGATTTGTTTACCTAAGCAAAGAGAGTCAATTTAAATCGTTTGAAAATACTTCATAAACCAGCTTTCACAAACAACAAAGATTTCCCATACTCTTTTATATCAAAGGATTTTTAGATTGGAATAACAGTATGAACTTGCAGTATAGTTATACAAAACAGCACTTCTCAGTTTTGTAGCTTAAATAGTTGCAGTGATAATTTATCAAACTATAATATAAACGCAAAGTACGACATGCGCGTAAATATTCCATATGTGTTTCCGTGTCGGTATCCGTGTAGGTTTCTATGTATGTAATTTCAAGTTTTTCATGTCACCGTATTGTTATTAAAGGGTAAAGGTTTTGGGGTAAATAGAAAAAGGTTTGATTGCAATAGATGCAGAATTTGTAAATTGTAATGTCATACACTGTACAGTCTCAATACTACATGATACATATGAGTCAAATTGTATAGTATACAATAAAATACAAATAGCACAATTATGAGTAAGGAATTAAAACAAGGATAACAATACCAGCTTAGTTGTTACCACGTAGATTAATAATATATTTCTAACAGATGATTTAAATGCAAATAAAGATTCTTCAGATTTGACATCATTTGGCAAGGAATTCCACAATATAATCGATCAATATTGAAAGGATTTTTTATAGAATACTTTACTAAATGTAGGTATAGGTATATTATTGAGCCTACTAGATTTATTTCTATCATCATACAGCCATGGGTCAGTGATCGGTTTCGGATATAGGCATTTATGCATTAAAAGGGGATACAAAGTCTTTAGAATGAAATACTGACCATGTTCGACACAGTAAGAATGTCAAATGTTTACAGAGAGTACATATGTGGGTAAGGTAACTTATGTGCTTTCATTCTGGCAACTTTCTTTTAAATTAAATTTAGCAGTCAATATTTCATATTTATTATAAAGGCATTGTATACCGTAAATATATTGAATTACAAAAGGTTTATGTACCCAAAGGTTTAGTTACAAAAAAAAGTTAACTCTAACCTAGAAGAGAATTTTCTGCATTACGAGACGATTACTGCTATTAACTTTTGCTATTAAGCCAATAACGAATTTTAACACACTGACCAAAGTGTGGTGCTGGATAGTATAGTAAATAAATAATGTACTTCTTTACTTCACTGGCTCTTTTTAGTACAGGGCTTGGGCCTTGTTACCGTCCATTATATTATTAGTAGTTTATGGTTGGCAATTTTGTAATTAACAAAGCAGACATCATGATACATCATTGTATTGATTATTGTAAACACAATCCATAATGATTTTTTACTTATCAACTTTTGTCTGCAATATCATCAGAAGATTTATATGTTTCTTTCAAATAGCGCTCGTCGTTCTCAGTGCACATCTAGCAGAGTTTTATCTTCACTCGTTTGTTCTACATCCACCTATAGCAATTGGCATCACAGCCATTTACAAATAGCTTTGTGCAAGCAAAAAACAACTGTCTTTACTGAGCTGGCCAAGTTTTATTGCATCTCCAAGTATCGAAACCTTAGTCTAGGTATTCTACTTTGTGTGTAAACAAATAAGATACACGCATGCCTCCATATGTCGTCTCGTTTTCGTTGGGACAAATAATGTATGGTGTGTGTGTGGCTTTGGGGTAGGCTAGGCTGAAGAAATCAGGCCACAGAGAGCGAAAACCGTTTCACAAAACACCAGCTTAATCAGGCCGTCAGCAACTAGATATTGTTGGTAGAATATAACATTATAGAAGGACTAGGGAATTGTTATTTATTAGCTTACGGTTTACCCGAAGTCCACAGTCCTTTGTTGGGTGCATTCCGAAGTTACCCGACGAAGTCACTTTGCTAATAGTGGACTTCGGATAAACTGCTTTAGGGCACATTATTAAAAACGTTAATTGTGAACGGTCATAACAGTTTGTCTGTCTGACTGTAGACAAAATTTATTCTTTGGTAGACATAGGTATAGGTAAGTAAGGTTAGCTTGGTGTTTGGTAGGTATAGGAATATGAAGGTTTGCTTCGCATAGGTATATGGAGGTTTGCTGGGTATAGGTATATGAAGGTTTGCTTGGTATAGTTAAATGAAGGCTTGCTTGGTATAGTTAAATGAAGGTTTGCTTGGTATAGTTAAATGAAGGTTTGCTTGGTATAGTTAAATGAAGGTTTGCTTGGTATAGTTAAATGAAGGTTTGCTTGGTATAGTTAAATGAAGGTTTGCTTGGTATAGTTAAATGAAGGTTTGCTTGGTATAGTTAAATGAAGGTTTGCTTGGTATAGTTAAATGAAGGTTTGCTTGGTATAGTTAAATGAAGGTTTGCTTGGTATAGTTAAATGAAGGTTTGCTTGGTATAGTTAAATGAAGGTTTGCTTGGTATAGTTAAATGAAGGTTTGCTTGGTATAGGTATAGTACTGTGATTTAATAATTAGACGAAAAAAAATGCTGTGCCTCATTTTAGCCTAGTTTAAAATGGATCCTCGGGCGCAGCATTTTTTTCGACCAGGTTTAAAAAACTCGAGATTATATGAAGGTTAGCTTGGTAAAGGTATATGAAGGTTAGCTTGGTAAAGTTATATGAAGGTTTGCTTGGTAAAGGTATATGAAGGTTTGCTTGGTAAAGGTATATGAAGGTTAGCTTGGTAAAGTTATATGAAGGTTTGCTTGGTAAAGGTATATGAAGGTTAGCTTGGTAAAGTTATATGAAGGTTTGCTTGGTAAAGGTATATGAAGGTTTGCTTGGTAAAGGTATATGAAGGTTTGCTTGGTAAAGTTATATGAAGGTTTGCTTGGTAAAGTTATATGAAGGTTTGCTTGGTAAAGGTATATGAAGGTTTGCTTGGTAAAGGTATATGAAGGTTTGCTTGGTAAAGGTATATGAAGGTTTGCTCGAAGAATCTAATTCGAGATGATTAGTACTTAGTACTAGTATTTTGATTATTTTAATACTCGCACACTGTCTTTGCTACCTTTGATATTGTCATGGATGTTGAATTTACCAAGGTGGTTGAGTTGATGTATCAACATTAGGCACAATTTCAAAAATTGCTATTGCTACTATAATGCTCACATTAGTGTTGTTAATTTTTTAATGTAATAATATGCATTGCAAACGTGCTTGCGTGTGATGACTAGATTGAATGGTATCTTACTGTTGAGGATTGGCAAATTACAACGCCACCATACCAAGCCTAATGGACTAGTTTCAACCTGGTTTCTATTCGGCCTGCCACATATGTATGACACTAACAGTGGATCTTCAGATTACAGATACGTGGTTTCTTAGTTCCACGCACATATCACAAAACAGAAATATTATGAAGATGTTCGTCGTTTACTGTCTCCTCCTTCCTTCTTTACTAGCCTTGCCTTCATGTTGCTACGTTTACGTTATTGAAAATGCAGTTGCACTTAATGTGGCCACTTTATATTTCATGAATTTGTTAATGGCAGGATTTGGGTGTTTCCACTTATTACAATAACGATCAATTTCTTTAAATGTTTTTTGTGAAGACGACTTCAATCGATAATTATATTAGTTATAACAACGGCTGCATATTAATTCGTATGGCACACATCTTAATTCTGGATGGCGGAATTTTTGACATTTAGTCTAATATGGTATGGAGTACAATAAGGCTGATTTTATGAATGTGTATGGGTATGTGTATGGGAGACATACACATATATAATATGTAATAAGACTCAAGTAGAAACGGTGATAGCCAAGGAAGAATGCATAGTTTGTTATGCAGAGAAGTGAAGAGAAGTCATTGCTCTGGGTTCTGACGTTATCTCGTAATTAATGTTTTCAATAATGTACCCCAACGCATACCTTCATGTGGTAAATTTAGTACATGGAGGTACACGTTGGGGTACATTATTTAAAACATTAATTAGCATGTCACCTGTGTTTCTTGTTCTCTGTATTTGTGTTTACTGTATTTCGCTACAAGTTGCATTGGAGTGAACACAAGGACCATGGCCACGCGGGTCAAGTAAATTTGTTAGCTTGAAATATAAAACTGATAGTGACTGTGACACTGACTATAATGATAAATAAAATGAAATAAAGGAAGGCAAAGGATCTAACATAGACAGAAATTAATAAAGACACTGAAACATCCAGTAAAAAACAAACATTTAATTCCTATTCCGAGCTTTACAGCAAAGAATTGAGAAAATCTACAACGAAAAGTAAACCGTGGACGTTTTAATGGCAGATTTAATGACTCAATTAATCTTATTGCGATTGACCTTTTGAATTAATAGCATTTAACTGCATTGCAAAAACTATACCATACCGATTTACTGTTGCCATACTTATTCATAAACCGCCATACAAAGCTAGATAACCTAATTTTTAAAATCTCATACAAAAGTAAGATGTGTACCATACGAATTTCTATTTTCCCTACAACAAGTAGGATTTTGGTATTCATTTCTACGGGAATAGAAGAGAACTTTTGACAATTGTCCAAAAAGCAGAAACATCATTCTATTTTAAGGGCAGACCGTCTTTGCTACAAGTGCATTTTTGTTTTTTGGGCAGCCCTTGGACCGATTTCTGGTTCCAAACTGTGCTTTTTGTACAGAAAATGTGCGGAGAGAGCAGCAAAGCAGAAATGTGTTTTCACATCGGTTTACCTTTGGTCGTACAGAACCTTTCAGTCAATATGTGCTTAGGCTGAATCGTAGAAAATGTACACATATAGGGATAGGAGAATGATGTGATGGATGCATAGGGACCGAATGTGTCTGTCTGTCTACAGGAAACGTGCCGTCGAGGGTCTCGCAATATTGCACATACCTAGAGGTACATATCTGTGTTTGTGTGCTCTAGTTTACCATTCCGTCGTATTATTTATATTGTATTTCGTGTGGCACTCTCCTTCATCCTGTCCTTTTGCTTTCCTTTTCTTACATCATCTAGGAACAGCTTTCCCTGCTCTGTCTGTCTGCTCTAGACTTATGTTGACTTGCCCTATGTCATGAAATTCAATTCAATGCCGATGATGCCGTTCGAATTAGAATTCAAGTTGATCCGCTTCATGGTTTCGGATTATTCGGATAGCAATGTAACGAAACCAGACTGAATGCGATACGTTAGGTGAACAATAAGCTTCAGAACCAAAACCCAATCGATGTTGGAGGAAAGTAGCTCTTTTCCAGGATCGACTTTCTCAAAACTCAACCTTTCATCAAAACCTGACAATTTAAAAATTTCATTATTTCAAAGTTGTTCATGTCGTTGAGTTGAATACGTAAAGACATGTAAATGATTTACCGTTGTCAGAAAGTCCACTCCCGTTTAATTGCGACCCCACGACTCGTACAGATAATACAAGCATGGGAAATAAAAAGTAGACAGAGTATTATGGTAGGGTTCAACATTTGTTTGGACGACACATTTTGTGCAGAGACAGATGATGGGAAGAAGATACAGTTTCATACACAGTTGGATGACAGCCTGCAGAATAATCTGACTTCCATTGACATTTGCAAGCGTGGCATGTGTACCCCAAGGTGCAGGCAGTACCGTAGTTCAGTGCGATAAAAATGATTTACTCTCTGTAACATTTGATACTATTATTTTTCAAGTTTCTTTCATCCATTCTAAACAAATTGGAGTTTGAGCCCTTGATAAAATCTTAAGTATAAGTTGATAGTGGCACTTTGACTTATCCGTATGCAATAGGTCATGTGCAGCGTGCGTGTCAGATGTCTGCTACCCAACTGACTACCATATAGGTGTGTGTGGTTGGCTATGTATATTTAATGGGGGAAGTGGGAGCAACGGAATTGGATGTAAAGATGCAATGTCCGCTGTCCCACTCGTCTGCATCCGTGGACGTTGGTAACCTCGCATTAGATTAAATTAAGGAGATGTGGCGTGGCTGAAGGGCCCCAACCAACTCCACTTCAACAAAGTAACAACTCTCAGTGCACAGGAGGGAAGCAGAGTGTTTTCAGTCAACTAAATAAGTACAAGAGAAACGAAGACTCTTCTGTTGTGACATTAAAGTTATGTTATATATTCCCTGATTCAAAGGAAAAATCGATGCTTGTTGAACTGCAAGTGAAGTGCAAGTAAATTCCACATCTTCACTCTATTCCCTATATGTTTATATTAGGGATAAGTCCGTCTTCTTAAGTCGCTCGTCTTCGAGTCTACTCTCTCCCATCTCCACTGCCGAAGACAAGAAGACAACGACTTTTTCTTGGCCACACCAAACCAAATCTGGGATGTACTAGTCGATGGTATAACATCTACCATACAAAGAGAGGCAATAAGTATATAACTATAAGGAAGCACTAGACCACGCGTGCAAAGTTCACTCTGAAAGAGTGATCTTGGGGACATTCCATGAAATACGTTAACTACATTTGTGTCAATTTGTGTTTCAAGAAAATAGATCGACTCAAAAATACACTGCCGATGTATGTGATGTCTACATGAACTACTTACTTTGAAAATAGGGCAGTGCCATCAAACAGCGTTTTAGGACGTTGCTTTCTTTAACTCCTTTATATTTAAAGGTCTTTTAAACCAACAAATGTTTTAAAGGTTTCTAGGTCACCTTAGTGGCTTGCATTTTTTAGAATTCATAATATAAAACATTTAGATATTTTATACTCTTTTGAACTTTTGCAGTAGCATGAGAAAATATGGTTTAAAAAAACACAGATTAATATAAAATATATATTGTCACGGACGAAAGAACAGCGCAGTGATATATTTTTCATGAACTTATCTTTAGGCAGAGATGTACGTGTACAGTACTTTATTGTATGACTGTACGTTCTGGGTGTGCAGTAAGTCTGTATATGCTTTTCTTCAAGTAATAATCATGTCAGTTCAGTTCAGCAGCGACATTTTCCTACAGCTATGTTTTGTTTGGGTAGATTTGAAAAGCAGAGGCATGTAAGTTGAACTGGATGGGGAGAAAAACTATAAATTGAACTGATATCCTCCAAATTGAAAGTCCATAAATATTCCGTTCACTTTCACTCTTCTTATTTTCACATCAAGGCAACCACTTTCTTTGTTTTCTCTCGTGAATCAACATCACTCACTCACACATTCGGCTTACTACTACTTCCAAAAGTTGCCGAATACAGATTTTCTTCCTTAATATTGCTACTTATTATATCGATTGCATTAAGATGTTCCAATCACATTTTAAGAATTTAAAACGAGTTTTTTTATTTAATTTAGACCCGAAATAAATGAATTTTCTTAAATAGAAAATAAAAAATATTTTTTACAATTAAAAAGTATCTCACCGATTTATGGCTATTTCATATTATGAGGTGAAATTAGATTATTATAATGCGACTTCAAGGATATCAAAATACAAAGCATTATTATACATTTCATGATCAAGATCAAACTACAATCTTTTCATTTCATAGGTATCTGAATAGTTTTTGACAAGTTTTTGTCGGTTGGAGCATAATATAATCAAAGAACACGAAATTCTTTTCTTAACAAATACAAGATAGATTTTACATTCAGGACATTAGCTTTATTTATTTAAATGTTAAATGTGCCTGCAGAAATTCCTTACAAAAGACAGGATTATTCCAGCACTGTCACGTCACTAGGTACGCTGACAGTATTTATTGTCGCTCTGAGACCACTTTTATCTGTCAGTTCAGCTCAGTTTAAAGTAAAATGAAGTCCATAAATAGTCCAACATTGATTTTAACTTATATCTGTAGGTAGGCACCAATAGTACGTAGTAGGAGCTACCATATCTATCCCCACACTGTTACTACTTACTACAACATTTTTACACAACCATTCAACTTTAAAATCTGTTCTTAAAACACTACCTAAAGTACTCAGTTTTAATCCTTGTATTGCATGTACAGTGAACAAATATGGGGATTTTGAAATGTTCGAATTCAATCGTCTGTCTTACCGTGTGTGATAAAAAAATATTCTTTAATGAAATGACAGATAACATAAGATAATTAAGCAAGTCTGTGTTTTAGTATGTGCATGTCCATGATCATAAGTTTTGAAGGTACAAAAAGAGAACATTGTTTGAATCATATTGTTAGTAGTAACTGCATGCGTTTATTTCTTCCGCAATTACCTAGGTTTTTATTTTATGGCTCACTCACTCTAATCTCATTGTCGGTTGCCTGTACAGTTTCATGGAATTCACCGAAATGATTGTGTAGCGCAATTGAATTTTACACTTTCAAAGCATTCGTTTATTCGTTTGCTAGTCTCAAGCAAACATAATAAATATTAAATCAGTTTCACCACTGAAAAATTACATGAGATAATTATTGCCCTACTTCTGTCTAAGTAGTATTGACGTAATTCCGCCAATGCAGTTTAATCCCTGTATTCAGATTTCAGGAACGGAAAACAGAGTAGGAGGCAGCATACCAAGGTGAGTCGACACAACGCGAGTCATCTTCAAGTCCAATATAGAGTGTCCACATTTTAATGTCATTATTTGAGTGATATAGTAGAATGAGATAAGATATTTATAGCTTCAGCCAACATTGATTGTAGAAATTGTTAAAAGCTGCGCCTTTTGCTGACATTGCACGATTAAAAATGCATGTGTATTCGAAATGTTAGTAGGCTTGGGACCTAAACGACCATTACTGTTGGCGAGTGAGATAATAATATATTATGTGCATATTATATTGTAATGGGTATAGTTATGCATAGTCTGCCGGAGACACCTTGCTGTGCCGTATTTATTTTTTGTAGGATTTCTTTCCTACAGGGTGTCATTAATTCTTTATGGTTCCGTGCCAGGTCATGAACTTGCTGAAAAATTGTTTGTTAATATAATAGCGTTATTTATTAAATAGAGGAGGTAGTAGGAATGATTTTCTGCAGGGACATACAGGGTAGAGCAGATGAGTATCCAAACAAGAATTGAGTTGGTATGTGTACGTACGTCAGGGAAATAATCTTAAGGCTACCTGGTCATGTGTTTGTTGTGTGATGTGATCCAATTCACTGCTGTGTGTTATTTGTTTGCAAGAGAATGTGTATCTGGACGGTCTTATAAGGCTTTCCGTCTCCTTTTTCTTAATTCTCCGTGTGTGGCTGTGTAAATAGTTAACGAGAGCGTCAGCTTTAACTTTCACGTTAAGTAGGATGGACCTGACTTGTAGAAGCATTACCTGTCCACTCCCTTTAGACTCTCGCCCAATTTGCAATGAGTGCTGTGCTCGGCCACTATAATACGCCTTATGTACCTAAATAGCTGCGTCTTTTCTTCAGACTAGCTCTTCTAGACAAATACCGAGTTACCCATTAAGTTATGGCCCTATTACTTTAGGTCCCTACATACATACATTTACAAAGCAAGACAAACCTTCCTTCTTTAGCTTCTTGCTTTGAGAAAAGAAAATCTCAGAGTTTCATCAGTAAAGTAGCAGACAAGATATACCTACATCCAATTTTTCTTCCTGAATTTCACATTCCGAATTTCAATTTAGTTAACACAATAAAGGAGAATCTCTCAAGGTAACTAGCAGTGCAGACCTTGTGTCGTAAAAGGAAAGACTTGGTCGATAGGTCCTACAATAGAACATCTAATCAACTCAACTGTGCACAACAAATGACTGTTGTTACTCAAGATGACAATGAAACGCAGAATACGTGCAATGATAACATTAGTATTGACAGGATACTAAATTTCTGAAGCTTAAAAAAGTCAAGTCCTTAATTCCTCCTTGAACTAATTTTAACGCAAAACAGAATGTTTCTGCTATCTATTCGGATATTGATGTTTCGCAGACTATAACGTACTACTTTATTTCTAATCACTTGAAGGTACATACATATATAAGTACATGACAAACAGTGCTTCATAAGGATTCTCTGTAATTGGTTAATTTACCAACGGCATACATCTAAACACAAAATAATAAGATCCACGTTAAATGCATAATAAGCAAATAAATAAATGTTAATAGATAGCAGTTGACACATTAACAATAAATAAATAAGTTAAAGTATCATTAAATACTACATTTAATAAATAATAATTTTTATTTATATTGTATTTTCATTTAAACTAAATGGCGGAGGACACAGGTTTTTCTGAAAATTACAAGAACCCAAAGACTCGCTTATTAAGTATGTTTAGTCGTTGAATTAAAAATGGGAAAAACACTTGATGTACTAAATGCATTTAAAAGAAAGTAAATTTATGAAGGAGACAGTTGTATTTTATTTCCTGCTCCATTTCCATTGATTACTATAGTTGAAGAAGAAACTATTGTTATCAGAACAAAGACCCACACTCAGACTTAGGAGACGAATGAATGGTGCTTGTGATTACAATGAGTTTCTACCAGTGACCGATTCCCTATTGTACAGCTCCCTGCAGCAAGTTCTCATTGTGAAGTTAAATTAGACAATCTCCATAGATATACGTCTGCCTCCTACTTGTGTGTGCGTTGTAGGTCTTCATTCATGTAATTCTGAGTTGGAAGGTTGTAAGGCTGGCCGCGTTCGAAAGTAGAGAACAATGAAGCCTTTTCTACCTCCTCACTTTTTAACCCAGCTCATCAAAATTGATGAGACAGCTCAAGAAATGCAAAATATTGTTTTAGAACGGACTTTAAACTTAAATTGCAAAGTGCTGGAATAGTAACCTTCCGTGAATTTTCAAGTGGACCTAAGAATGAAAGGACTGGGGGACATTTTACAACCATCTTTTCAATGTTTCGATGCCAACCCAACAATAAAAGAACGTTTTTAGGTACCCAAAGCATTTTTAGAAGCCTAGCACGAGTTGTGTGAGAATAATATCTGTGTAATGTGTTGATGTCTGTCTGTCTTTTTGTTAGCTGTTAATTGTACACTGTGTCCGATGCATGGATGTAGAAATATTCCTTATTTTCATTATAAAATGCATAAACATCTCGCTTACGAAGAGAATAAAAAATGTCATGTTTGGATTTACTATTGTACGTGCCCAGCAAGTGAATGGATTTTTTTGGCTTTGTGCACAGTTGGTCTAGTTCCTCGCGAATGTGAAAGTAGTAATGTAAAGCATGGCGAGAATGATACCCATCATCTGCAAGTAAATTTATATACAATGTGTTTGCTTTCAATGCCCCAGACACTTTTAAATCCATGTATCTTTCTTTCTCTCTGGGTCTGAATGGTGTCCTTGTACTTCATTATTTATCCAAGTAAAATGAGTGTCTAGTGTCTACTTTCATAAATGTTATACTCCCTGTGCATTTGTCTTGCTGTAGTTTTAATCTGGCAAAGGACACAGAATACAGACACCCATTTGCATTTTAGAGCAGACTGAAGAAAGTTTAATTGTTTCTGTCCCACCAAATTGTCATTTTAAATGTTGCAGTAGCTTACGTATGAAGGTGTTTGATGACGTATCTTTGGAGCATTTTTAGTTTATTAGTGTCGTATCTAGTGAACTTTCATTATTTATTTACTTACTACCAAATATATATGACCTTTATGCGTACTAAAAATAGTAATATTTCCTTGGGGCAAATGATGAAGGAACTAAAGTGTTGACTAAAAATATTCAAAAGTCTGTATAGGTATGTAAATGTTGGCAATTTGATTACCCAGGTAGAGGCTTAATTGCTGTAGGAAGGAAAGGTGTTAAATAGGTCAGAGAAAGTTATAAATAAATACATAGTTCTGAAATGTCACATGTAGATTGGAAGGATTAAGTCGTTTAAGGTTGAAGCTGAGTGTAAGTGCATGTATGGGTAGTATGCAGAATAATATTATGATGTGTATAATATTAACTGTATGAGTAGAATGGGTGTTTAGAGGAGTACAAGAAGGTTGTGGGTTGGAAAGTGGAGAAAATAGTTTTTGCATCAGTGGTAAATGAAAGTAAATAATGTGTGTGCGTGATGTGATGAGAGGATAGATAGGAGTTAGTTAGGAGGTAGATGGTCGGGAGTAACCAGCCAAAACGACGGACGTTTTGTCCGGAGTGAGTTGGTTGTTGTTGGTGGCTGGATGGAGTGTGGCGTGGCGTACGGCTGTGGCCGGGAATGCTCTGATAAAAGTGGCATGGAAGTAAGCGAGAACGGAGTTCGTCCGGAGTATACGGGAGAACAGAGATGGGATAGGGCAGGGATGCATGCGCGGATTTGCTAGCATGTGCCAGGCTATGTAGATAGTCAGGCTGGATTTGATGTGTCTGTGTGGAGAGACTTTGTTGGAGGAGCAAGGAATGAAATCGACTGACTTACTTTACTTGGGCGAAGAGAAGAGGTCGACTAGTCGAGTCTCAACTGGAGAAATCCACCGATCTACACTCAACTCAAACTTGCCCCACAATCAGTGAATTTTTTGCGGCCGTTCCTTCCCGTGTAGCCTTTCAACTGGAGAGAGCGGGAGTTGTTCTATCAGTTATTTCAGACACAGAGTCGGCAGAAAAGACAGTCTCTCCACGGAAAACGTTTCTCTTTCTCCACTTTCCCTTGTCACAGACGTCTCCCTCTCGTCGAGGGCTACAGTCACAATAATATGACGAGAGACCCAGTCACTTCTATTCAGTCTTAATAATATTGTTTTACTGCTAGGAGGAATTAGTTCACTAGACTTGGCTTGCTCCGTCGGTGGTTGAAGAGAGTCCCAACAGTTGAGAAATTGGAGAAAGTGCTACAGTCTGAAGAGAGAAAGGTTGACGAGTTTGATCCAATTTCGTGTGGACTGGACGAGGACTCACTTGCTACGCATCTTAGTACAGTCGGAGAGTTGTAAATATGGTAAGATGAGATGTGCCACTCACTTTGCTTTACTTGCACTGCCAGATTAGTTTCGTCTGAATTTTCAATGATGTTTTAATTATAGTGCACAGTATTTGTTTTATGTTTGTTGTTGTCTCCCCACCAAGTTCCTTCTCATTGCATTGTGCAATTAGTAACGGAGAGGGAAAGTTGAGGAAACCTCAATCACGTACTCAAGTTACACTTTTGAACTGAATTGAACTTTGATAGCCAGCCACGACACGACACTAATTTCTCGCTAAAGAAACTTGCTCTAATTTGTTTATCACTTTCTCTCACTGCTTTCTCGTGTTTTCTTTTTCCCGAACTTACTCTTGACTCTGCCTCGTGAATTTTAATTCCCCTGAAATGTTTTTCATGAATTTAGATGAGACGTACTTATTTTCTCATCTTCTCCGGACTTTTAGTTCCCTTCTCTCAGCATTTTGCCAGTTGTGTCACAATAATCGGAATTATTATTGCTACTAGTGCCTTATAGAATCCTTCTCAATATTTCCGTGATATCAGTTGGCTTTCGTTTGGTTTAGTGTGACTTAGTGCCGTGTACATAGTTTGTTGGCTTAGGCTTAGCGCTTTCTATTCTCTATCTCTCTCCTGTGTACTTATTGGTTCTGCTGTCTTCTTTGGACTCCGTAGCCTCCGCCGCACATAAGTAATAACACGTCTACCTCACGCTACTTCTCGCCCCTGTTTTTTGCCGTTTCTTTGGCAGTAGGTAGCCAGTCAGTCAGTAATATTATTTGCAGAGTCTTGGCTGCACTTTCACTCTGTTGTGTTTTCGCCTGGTGCGGTGTACATTGGGATTTGTACTTCTCAGTGCCAGAGAAGAGGATAGTACGGCCGAAACTCACTCGCTCCGTGTACACGGCCAGCTCTCTTTATTGCCAGCATTTGCGCAGTGCACCTGAATCGCGTATCTCTCTGCATGTGTGTGTGTGTAATGTAATGTATCTCTCTGCCTACGTTTTGTGTACTCAGACTGCTAATCTATTCTTCTGCATTTCAAATCCCCCAAAGAACCTACACAAAACTTTCACACAATTACATATTATTATTTAGTTATATCTTTGTTTATGTAGCCAGCTCTGTGCGATCTGATGTTATGATTTTTTTACCCAAACTTTACTGGCTTATTCGTCCTGTCTGCATAGTTCACTTTGCTTCATTCAGAATGGAAAACTAATTGATAAACTTTTTGCATTGTTCACTTTCAGTACGGCTTCG
Source organism: Tomocerus qinae (assembly GCA_020055645.1). Lineage (NCBI taxonomy): Eukaryota > Metazoa > Arthropoda > Collembola > Entomobryomorpha > Tomoceridae > Tomocerus > Tomocerus qinae. Next base: position 2,538,683 of record CM034548.1, on the reverse strand, counting down.
TCAATCATGCTTTGGAACTTCTCGTTCTCAGGAACTTTGGCGAAGAGACTTGGGAGAAAATCAAGTAAGAACTACATTTATTAAGTTCTCTTCAATTTTACTCTTTCCATATCAATTTCATCCAATAACCTTAGAATCCACTTTACGAAACGCTAGTTTTCATTATTAATTCATCTTCATCGTCATAGTTACGTAATGTCTCTCCCTACCAGCTCACCTATAAATAAATCTATACTCACAACCAAAACTACACAACTTGTTTAGATATTTAGCTATGCATGCCGCTGCTCGATAAACCTGCAAATATCAAGGATTATGTTTCCACAATCCCACATGACTACGATTACTCCAGCATAGTAGTTCCTATTAGCCTAAGTAAGTATGAGCCTCCGCGTACCTCTCTCTATCAGTCAAGTGAGTACCTTAACCAAATACTGCCAACTTGCAGATACACTATACAGCCAATTTGACAAATTGTGCCTAGCTTCGTTCATCCCTACTACTCCACCTGCCTAAATGAAATAAAGCATAACTTACTACCAATCCAGTACCCTCCTTAAATACATTATTATTAGTTACATTTATGGCAGTAGGCAAAATATGTCATAGGAATTTTGCACTAAAAACGACTCTGTTAAACAATGCAAGAAGTAAGCAAAATGTCTAAAATGTTATAATACATCAAACCACATAGGGGAAAATTTTATTCTGATTGAAATCAGAAAAGAGAAGTTTGAAAAAACAATTTATCGTTAAATACATGTCGTAAAAATCCTTATGCGGCATAGTTGAACTGATCTAACTTCAATTTTAGTAAATTAGTTACTGCATGGTGATGGAGACAATGGTATCATCATAAGTAGTTCTTGTCTACCATAGAATCGAATGGTATAAATTTTACATCTTTAGTGTACAGGACCACAGGTGGATTTTCAGAAAAAATTCATGAGGGCACTAAAAAAGTATATAAAAATGAGAATATTTGTTTCTAGATTTCATGGGATAGTGTGACACATGCCCCGCCTAGCTGCGGCTTAGTTTGTTATCAAATATTAAAATATAATATTTTAAATATATCGTCATTCTTCTCTCACCTTCCCTTCAATATTTCAAAATTTGACATTTAATTTTGAAGGAATTTCTAATAAATGTGACATTTCCTATGTGAACTGATAACATGTGACAGTTCTATCCGTTTTCTGTGCATCTTGACAGAGACAAACTATCTGTATCTCTCATTCTCGTATTCACAAAGTAAGTCTGTTATAACCAGTATAGAATACTGATCGAATATTATTGCAATAAGTATACCATACATGAGTATGATACATCAGATAATTGTTCAAAATGCTTGGAATGCATCTACCCGAGTACAGTTTATGGCATTCGTCCAGATTCACACTAAAGATAAGTATCTCAATACTAAAGGACTCATCGCTTAAAGGCATCTCTATGGCTACGGCAAATTCGATTAGTACTCACATCACAATCGAATAAACTGCAATCGTGATGACTAAGGAAATGACGGAATCAAGATTTCTAAGTTAAATGCAATTAAATGTATGACTTGCTTGACCTTAAAGATGCTCTCGTTCTTCTGTACAGTCAACACTAATGTAACTACAAATTGAATAATTCGTCGCTGCAGTTCTCCCTTCGGGGCATCTGATAACTGTAGTGGAGAATTACAAATATAACCTCCCAACTCCGTGTAGAGTAATTACCCATAATAGTTACGTGACGCGAAGTGGGAGTGAAGTATAATTATATTTCACCTTTTGGCGGGGGCCGTTCTAGACGCCGTAGACGCCCTAACTTCGCAAGTGGCTGTGTGTAGAAAACCCGCTTCTAGGGTTTGTTCGAATATATTTCATAGATAAATATAATTTTGCCACTCTCATGTGTTTAAAAAAAAGTACCAATATTTACATATCCATTCATTCTGGGAGAAGATATTTTCAACCACATAATCTCAACCATTAACACTCCAAGGACAATAACAGCAATAAAAATTGTTCGCGGATGATTGGATGCAATAGTTGCATAGAGCTTATAAATAATGAGATTAGATAAGGTGGATAGATAGAGTACATGTTTTATGAAGCAACGGCACTCTTTGGTTGTCAGTAATGCAATTTCGTAATTGTTGCTTATTTGTTGCTAAAAATGTATACCAATCATCTATTTGTGTGTACCTATAAATAATTACCCCTCTAATGCTGCAACAAATTGGCCAGTTACTGATATTGCATGGAAGGTGGAATTTGAGCATACTAATAATATACCAATGCAAGCTTCTTTTGATAAAAATTGTGCACGTTTCTGAAAGAAATGATTACATAATATTCTAAAGTTGTTCCCGTTGCACAAAAGAGAGAAATGACAGATGAATCGTCCTCTCTGTTCTGTATTTAGACGTAAAAGTCTATGTTCTTTTGTATGCTATATTATTTCTTAAGAAACAACCTATTCGGGCTTTAGGAAGAGAGAAAGTAGCATATCATTGATGTTTGTAAATACTAAAGGATTAAATGAAACATTGTCTTATTTGCTTGGTCTACAGACCTACATAGTCCTGATACATTAAGTCTACATTGTCTGTGAATGTGTTAAAGGTAATACTTTGTCTTTGAATGTTTTCTTTTTCGACGTGGATGTTCATAAATTATTAATGGTGCAATTTTAGTATGGGTTGCTTAAATGGCACGAATTATAATCTTCATTTTTCCCACAAAGGTATGCAAAATTAAGTTCTTTAAGTTTAAATATTAGAAGGAAATCTACAAATTTCTATGCAGTAAATTTTCTGAAAATGTCCTTGTGTATTCTGCAAATTGTTTCGCGGGAAATGTCTTTAACTCAGACTAAACCAAATTTGCTTCCACACAGCAACCAAGATAAAATGGTCTAGGCATTCACATTAGTCAGATAGTCAGTAAAGTTTCTGTTTTGTCTGTTCCAGTGCATCTTGTGTTGGCATGTTTTGAGAAAGTTTACAGGACTAAGTATATATAGACTGGTTTGCTGTTCGTCTACTTAAATATGTTTAACTACAGTCATAGTACATAAGCATGTAGACTTAGTGCATGTTTACAGGCAGGCAGAATGCGTGTAGTAAATAATGTAGGCAGTTTCAGCTATATAATTCCCAAGAAACACAGTTGTTTAGCATTTTGGCATTGAACGTGGGAACAGTTAATTACGGGCATCGATTTAAATGTGGGAATCGATGAAGTGGCAAGACTTTGTGTGCAGTGTATAATATGGACTTAGTTATGCTACAGTAAAAGCAAAAGGAGAAAACGCATATAAAATACGTATACAGACCAAGTTAAAGGCTAAATTGAGAACTCTCTCAGAAAGGCAACCTTTCTCTCAATTGTGTTCTCTCGTATTGTGATTATTGCTGGTTCGTTTCGTATGTATGGTCGCATGCACTCAATTCATTCTGAGTGAGCACTTGTCATATTAATTCATATAAGAAGAATAAACTTTGCCAAATTATTTGCATTAACGAAAATTACATCTACACGCCGTCATCGAATTTCCCAGGAAACTATATCTAAGAATTGGAGTAAGACGAACTTCGTCTTCATTGTGGGAGTTAAAATACATACTTTCCGAGGTTAAGATAAGACATGCGATAAAAATTTAACACAAAAGACTGCCTTTCAGTTATTTATAGCCATTTATAAGTAACTATTTATTTTCAAGTGGGTTTGACAATCAGCTATTTCTTTTAACAATCCTTGAATTGTCACCAGTCATACGAGATAATTTTATATGTAGTTTAAAGCAAGAACATTTCCCACCTTTGTATTTAAATATGATGGGTAGTTGTGGAATTATGGCTAACAGGACGACGATGAAGGGAATTCCTGCCTAGTAGAACTGACGAACGCAGTTTTGGGGCTTTGTTCCATTGTGCTTCTCCCATTATGCCCCCACCACCGGAAAGCAAATACAGGCAAGAGATCCATTCTTTGTCTGTTGTTTCACCAGAATAATTCATTCTTCAGTTCCTGACAACAAAGAGAATCCATTATATTAGTCAATAATATACACTCGTTTTGTCAAGTAACAAACAAGTACAGCATTACTATCGAATAAAGAAATACTCACCAGATGGCTACTATGTTCCATTGAACTACATAAAACCTTTAGATTGTAAGTCGCGGTTGTGTATCCGGACCAAGACTCGAGACCTGGTCTAACAGGAGATTTGATGCTCATATTATAATCAATGTTCTGGTGACGAAATTTCTTTGTCTCAAACACAGATTGCCCTAATAAGAAAACAACTTAATAGCAACAGCAATTAGAAACATTAGAGTTACGGTTTATCTCCTAACATTTTACATTCCTAGGTTAACAATTAATAGCTACTATTTAAATTTAAGTAATGCCAACAATAGTAATAAGATGGTTAATTATTCTAGATCTGAACAAAGCCTTTGAAAAAGTAACTATGAACTTCGTAAAAATCCGATTTTGTATTCCTCATTGCTCCTTAAACATAAAAGACGTGCTCGATCACCACATTTTCATAGTCTCGACTATTAACAAAGCGTACATTAATTATGATCCTATGTTTAAGTTCTTATCCGAGGGTGTTGAGTCGACCATCCAAATATTTTGTAGTTATTCCAAACTTTGTTTGATTTAAAATGAATTGTGTGAAAATTGATGAATTCTCGTGATAAATAAAAGCAATATATACATAAAACTTATTGCTTTGACATTTGAAATGGTTTCATAAAATTTATGGAGAACCTTTTACGGCGGTGACTGCCACTTCTGCACATTTGACATGTTACGAATAGTTTTTATACTGACATTGTCCATCAACTTTTTAAAGCAGTCTTAAAGTCCTGATAATCTTCCTGTGATATTTGAAGCGGAAATGCAAAGCATATATTATCGTCTGCTTAATATTACAAGCCATTTTATTATGGCTGCGACAATGTAACAAACCGCATCTCCTGATGCAATGGTTTGTTACATTGTCGCAGCCGTGATAAAATGGCTTGTTACATTGTAATATTAAGTAGACGATGTGTTCCTTCATATATACATTTCCATTATGTGTAAGATTTTGGTACTAGAAATCTTTTTTCTGTCAAATATCGCTTTTACCATTTTTAAAATCAGTTAATTTTTGTCCCTTTAAAATAAAAAACTATCCCATTTGGATAAAAATTAGTCTAAAAATGATACTAGTGAATTAAAAGCACTAAATACATACTAGTTAAAAAGTAGTGTAGTAGTTTCATTTTTCCAAAAAATTATTTCAGATGAAGAAATCTATTTATAGCAATTCAACATACGAGTGAATCATAATTTATTTAACGTAACTAGGTTATTACTGTTAAATGTACTATTAAGTAAACATTAAATCATGTAATAATTGTCCATTGAGCTACTTTCGTATTTATCTTGAATACATCTACTCCTGTTACGTCTCCGTCCGTACTACTGGCTGATTTCTAGTAATGGAATTTATGCAGGTAGGTATCCACATAGGTAGCGAGTACAACGAAAATGGGGGAAAGGCAGGAAGCGAGTGCACATCGGCAACTACATATACATTATGGAATATATTACTAATAATAATATGTGTATATTGACTTAGAAATATAAATGGAGTAGTGATGGATCCCAGGGTTGCTATCGTGGCCGTTACAATGTCGGTAGAAGAAGGAAGAAAGCAAAATAGGGCAAATAGAGATGGATGACTATTAACGTAAAGCATACACTCCTTTATAACTTTTAATACTACAGAGCAGATTTCTATATAAATACAAGAGTATTCCCTAAATAGGAAGAAAACTGTAGGAAGCGTGAATCAAAGTAAACCATCAGGTAAAGTGTACATTGAGACAATAATAAGTAAGTATAAGCGACACGGTTCATAAGGTGTCTGTGTATAGTTTCTCCGAGCTCACTCACGAGAAAAGCTCAAAAGCTATCCAAGAAGTAAAAGCAAATCGTAGGAAGTGCAATCCTTTTATATAGCATGTCCAAATAGTTATGTTACGTATGTAATAGGGATGCCATATCCGTACAATCCTGACCCAGGAGATTTGCTCTTGCGAATGTACCTCAAGGGGAATGAAACTTCAGCACTATCTTTGTTTCCTATCATCTTTTGAGCCCCTAGGGGTTTACCTCAGTTTTTCTAGGACACGTTTGCTCATTCTTTTAATACAGCTGTCGTCGAATGTCTATTATTGAAGTTATTGTGATATCAAAAGCACACATTGTGTGATCCAATTGCCATTTTCTGTTTTAATCCCCTGCTCTCTGCAATTTCACTGGCCAGGGCTTGTTCCCAGGGCCAGAGACCAGGGCTTTTCTGCGTATGACAGTCATCTATAGAGGAAATACGTTGGCACATGGCGTGAAGGTGCATGTGTAACGCCAACTTTTCATACAGCACATTTTGGGCGCAGTTGAATGTTTTAGTGTGTAGTCGCATGTAGTTATTTGCTTGTTATGCTATCTGCATGTATCTGAAGAGTACTGGATAGAACTGCACGGTACAAATAATATAATAATATTGAGTGTGAGTGAATGGCTACATTTTTGCTCGCATGATTTTCACGCATCAAAAAAGAAGAAAAGATGTCGACGTAGAGGAAGAAGAGATAAGAAAGGCTTGAATGGCACAGAGCACGACATATCTTCTCACTTACTTCTTCGTCTTGTAAATATTTCTCTAGGGATTTGTTTCTGACTTTTCCTATTCTATATTTTCTGCTGCGCTTTCTCCTTTTAAGGCGCTTTCCCTGCCTAGATACACATTCATCCTTGCTGCCTTTTTGGGTGCTTCTCCATCCGCTCATTCGTCTTCTGGATTTCCAAACCTCTGAAAATTTTGTTTTGTACAGGTCATCAAACAATTCAAAGGATCCTGTGAAAACAGAATCTGTATATGTATCTCTCACAAGTGCCACTACTGTGCATACTAAATACTTTTTATAGTACAAAATAAATATATAATAATATGATATATCAGCAACTATTAAAAATTTGTGTTTATTATTAGTCGATTGGAAAAATTACAACTGTTGCCTATGCATGAATAGTCTCTGAGAATTTCAATTATAAGCTATATTATTATGATAATAAGCATCTGAGCGAGTTACTCTTTTAGTACTCTTTTACTCTTTACTGGGAGTATGAAAGAGGTATAAATTGAATATATCGACTATCGACATCCATACAGACAAAACCAATTATAGTTATTAAGTTTTTTAATTAACATTGCATCGTGATATTCTCAGGCAGTGTTAAATATAGACCTTTTCACTATATTTTTAATCTAATAACACTAATGACCACGGACGTCTTGTTTTTCTTTTTCTCAGATACTTTATTGTCATAGAATGCCATATTATCTTTTGTAAAAGAAGTCTTTTACTTTTAGGATGTGCCTAGAAATGGCTTTGAGCACACATCAATGAAAATTTCTGAAAAGCGGAATTAATCTAACCTACTTTGACTCAATGCTTCATTTTAATGACAGTAATTAATATAACTACACTAAATCTCAAAGCGGATTGCAACTCGATAATAAGCAAGCATTGTGACTAGAGTGATAAGGAGGTCGGTTGTTGTCCTTGGTATGTATCTGCCTAGTTGTACTTAGACGAACTTTTGTATGGAATTTTAGCTGGACCGGAATCCATTTACTTAAGTTCCTTTGTAACGAAGGTGAAAAATCCGTAAATCAAGGAAGAATGAGTAAATGGAGAAAGGAAGCTAGTTTGGAGAACTTGTTCTGTCTTTCCATTTGATTGCATTAAATTAGATTAGATAGAGTCGCAGAAGAGCATAATGTTCCTGTCCTTTTGGTACAGGCAGGGAGTGCAGTAATTTGGTCCTTTCTGAGATTTGACTGTTGTAACCCAATGGCAAGAGGAAGCAGATGTTCCATAAATACAGGTGAAGCATAAAAATATTCTGTGTATCGTTTTGTTACGTGTGGCTCGACACTCTCCTCTCAAACTCAATTCCTTTCATTTCATTTACTTTCGCTTACGGTTTGGACTTCCTCCATTGCCAGTTGATTGAAGGAGAAGAAATCCAATTGCCACACTGGCGTCTACGAGACGTTTACTCGCCCTCTCACTCACTATCTTCGACAAACAGCACCTTCCCTGTTATTTAGTTTTGCGAGAATAAACTTCCTATTCCGAAGGAAGGGATATATTATATTTTGACTTATTTAGTTTGTAGCACTTGAAATCATTGACAATATTGCATTACTGTACTCAAGTCATTTCATAACCTTCTTAAGGATTTCGCAGCTAGGAGCAAGTGAGAAGTCGACTTTCTCATTCAGAAAGTTTACAAAGTTTCACAAGTGTACTTCTAAAATCACAATTGACTTTTTTGCTAACCCACACCGCCCACTTTACTTTTCTTTGAAGTTTATCTACTTGTATGTATTGTACTCCATTACTGACACAAATCTTAAATCACCTTGCTGCTGGTAGCATTTCATACAGATATATATGTAGAGATTAGAAATGAAAATTGTGCGTTAGCCAATTGTTTGTCTTAGAGTAGTAATGCTCGTCGGGTTATTCATGCCAGTACTTGTCGCCTATTGCATTGGTTGGAACCATTTTGATATTCTCAGAGAAGTAAAACATGTTTTTGCATTTTGCAAGGAATACAGTCACAGTCTTTTACATTTGTGATTGCATTCGGTTTTTTACAGACAAGCAGCATCATCGCCACTAGCCTCAAGCAACGTTGCTCCTACACCAGATTTTGCTTTAACCATAAGTAAGTGAATTTGCAAGGATAAATCTGGGAGCAATAAAGCTATGTGACACATTTGTGTACTATATATTAGTATATCTGGTTTGTTATGCGACTTCTGGTGTTTACATTCTAGTTCAGGAATGGATGGCAGTTCTAGTTGCAGTTCTAGTTCAGGATGGCACCCATTATAATAGGTGCCATCCACTATTTGCATTAGTGGGAAAACTTCAGAGAAAGAGTAAATGTTCATTCTGATTGGTTGCCCACCCCCACCACCTGATCAAAATTGTGCGAAGCGAAGCGTTCTGATTGGCTACTCGCCAAATTCAAAGGACAAAAAATTCAAATATAATATTATTGTACCTACTAGTCCACACCACGCGGGACGATTCGTAATGCTTGTAGGAGACAGACGGAATGTTGTAGTCAGTGTTATCATATCACTGAGTCCAGTCTCAATGCATACCAAATACATAGATGCATGCGTGCAGTTAGGATAAAAGTGTATTTTCTACTGGGGGTAATTGGATATCGTGATCAGCCTTTCATTGAATGGTTGCTTGTTTCTCTCCAGTGTACTGTTGGCTGTCTCTTTTGGATCTTTGTCTCTTTTGTCCCTTCACTTTACATAAATATATACCCAGATATCATTACAGTACACTTGGGATGGTCGCTTTTGTGACAATTCTTTTCTATGCTACTATCTCGTCAGTTTAAACGGACGGACGGCTAGAATATTCAGGATAGAAGGTTCTTTTCTTTCCGACTCGCCTTACTATCTATGACACAAACGACGTAAAGAAACTGTAAAAATCGTTGAGGGAAATCCGTCCAGAAAATCCATTAACTTTTCTCCGTCTTATACGGCCCTGTCCATGTCATGTCAATGTCGTTGTAAGTGTAGCTTATGTGCCTCTTTAGTGTGGCATACTTCAGTGGTTTTCTTTTGTAGACATCAACATCGTTCCTTATATCCGGGCTTCAATAACATTATTATACTAGCCCACAAGCGATATAGGGAGATATCAGACGGTGGCAAATGCATTAGTCACATAGAATCTATAGGTACGTTTCTACCGACACCTGATCCTGCTATGGTATGGAGTCTTATAAACAGTCAATATAAAAGGATCTATTGATCCCCAGCATCTCCACGGCTACTTCTTCCTTGTGACATGAGAATCTCGACACACTTTATTAATATAACTTTTATCCCTACATTTCTGGATGGGGCTTTGTCACCAACTAATATATGAACTATCTATCTCTGCTATCTCTCTATGGAATGAGTAAAAACAACATTCAAGTATTATGGCAGACGTTTCTCCTTTTCTTTACTAAAAGCTACCTTTTTTCTGACTCTTCATCACATTAGCCGGACTACCTCTTTTGCATGTGAAAATACACTTTGCTACTTTTTATGTTTCGTCCCCTTTGCGGCTACAAATCATGGATGCAGAAAGAAAAAGTGGTCGAAAATATCCTCAAACCGAGATGTTCCATATTCTGAAAATGAAACATGGAAATGATATTTAGAATCAATGAAATAAAATGTTCAACGGAGAACACCGAATTGTCCACTCGGTTTCCAAAAATTATGTCCCCATACAAATACTCCCAGAAGTTGGAGTTGCAAGTTGCATATAAGATTCAATACACCCAAACAATTTATTCTTCTACATTTATGTGCTAACCTCAAACTGAGTATACTATAGTATTTAGTTGTAAATTTTGTACTTCAATTTAAGCAGTAAACTATAACATTACAAAGACGAATCCCTGTTCATGGCATCAGGTGTTATTGAGCTTGATTTACGATCAAAATGCTTCCATCATTTTAGTCCAATATTAATTTTTTGCTTTTAAAATTTTGTATTTAAGATGCAATTGAAAATCCCCAATTACTTTCGAAAGGATTAAACATTTAAATTTTCAGGATTCCTCAATTCTGATTAGGAGACGTTCAAAACTAGGGAACCAGACTGTCATCTCACCATCACCATATCTGACTACGATAAAGATAGTCCTTCTTCAAAGATGCCCCATTTAATTGTAATACCTATACAGAGCTCTTAATACCTAGATTCATTTATGCTTGATTCGACTTCACAGACAATACAAACTAGGTTGACGCTTTAGTGCCTATGTAGGTGGGCTTAATCTAAGATTCATTTAGTTGTAAAGGTCGTATTAAGTTCTAAATTTCCATATTTAAAAATTAGAGAAGACTAGAAGACTAAGGAATTGTGGCTATACCTCCGCCCATATTCACGAATTCATAGTCGTTTGGGTTTGTATGAATGTAGTTTACAACAGTTATTACAATATGCAATGGTTTGAACTCTATGTATGTGAATGTGGAAGGATGTTGTTTCTGTTGCATCAGGGATATGGCGAGTTAGTATATTTAGCAACGAATTGAGGTATATAAGGAGTGTAATTTAAGTAGCAAATGGGACAGACTCCCTACGGCTACACAAGAGCAATCATGCTCCAAATTGCTTTTAATTGGGAGAGGTTCATTACGGAACAATGCGGGAAGGAAGAATCGCTCTATGTCTACTCTACGACAATAAAATACAAAGTCAGGAGGTGGGACACAGAGCCCTGTGCAATTAATTGTGCACCTGCTTAAACCAAGCATCTTGATTATCTACAGCAGGTACTTGCCATGATAGTTACTTGTTAGAAGTACGGCGGATCTGAGCCCTTAAAAGTGTGCTCTCTCAAGACTCACTTAGACGTAATAAACAAGTCGCTCTAACTTGAATGAAAAATAAAGAAATATATGACGTTATTCATGCTGGTCTGTACTGCAGAGTGAGTGAAGGAGAGAAATTGGAGTGAGTAGATAAGTAGTACTATAGAGGGATAAGTAAGAGCATCATTTGACTGAAGTCAGTTGACTCGACTCTCCATTTGACTCTTGCTCAGCCTCTTCAACAACGTAATAATCATTCCATTACATTCCTTGGCATTCCCACCAACAACCAAGAAAGAGAATGAATCTGGGCTTTGTAATCGCAATTCTCGATCGCCATTATGATCTGCATCTTTTCTCATAAGAACGGAGCTAAGCCCTTGTTCTGTCTGCGTGCAACTATTTTCTGTAATCCTGTCTCGGAATTGCATGCACTTCGTAATGTAAATGCCTGCCTCCTCGGTGTAGTTGTTGTCCTCCTATACTTACTTTTAAGTACCTTTCCAATTTCTCTCTGCCTTATCATTAAGCGCTGCTGTACCTTTCTCCGTCTCTACCACGTCACGTTCACTCTTTCCCTTGCAATACACCCACGCCAAAAGTCAAAACCAGATTGCTCTTGATAGCAAGACTCGTTAAGCCGTTAATGCCTAAACCTGATGTTAAGTCTTGTATCCTTTACACGGTTTCAGTAGGAATTATGGACTCGTCTCATGCTTTCCCCTCTCCCAAAGCTCTATGTCATTTCACTTTAAATTGAGTTTCATCGATGTCTATTCAGTTCCAATGGGTACCTACAATTTAGAATGGTATGCCTACTTTTCGAATTTAGTTTTGAGTGGAACTCCCCACGTCCAATCTATGAGAAAATTGTGCAAAAATTGAATCTCAACTTTTGCTGAGTAAGTATGCCAAATCAAAGCAGTTGAGAACTTTTAAGGCAAATTCCCAACTGTGAGCACATTTGCATTAACCCACAATCGTTTAAATAGTGTAAGTGGGTGCTTGTAGGAATACTACCACTGTTGGAATTATCAAACAAGCGCTTCGGCGAGAGATAGACCTGGTGCAATGGAGTCTCATCATTGCACAGAAATATCACCATGAAGAGAACCCTTAGGAAAATAATCATAGCCCGTGCTTTGAGATAGACAGATAAATGGATAGATAGAAGTGAGAGAGTATATTCAGTCTGGCACTTGTGTCCATACCGCACTAAATACTACTCTGTGGATGCTCTTTGCTCCGAGAGCATCCTCCTCCACTCCCTTCTTGGATTGCTTACTTTAGTACGGTAGTTTTGAGTTTAAACTTGAGTGCCCATTAGGATTACAGTCTTTGCTACAAGCATCGGTTAAGTAGATTTCAAGGGTTCTGCTTATTTGAGCGTTCTGTCTGTGCCTTGTTGTTGGCTCACAGATTAAAACAAATGGCCTCCAACGGATATCTAGCACCACTGCATATGATTTCCGTCTACCTCAAAGCAACACTCAAGTCTTTTTCACGGTTCCCCCTCGCAGTAAGAAGTATTAATTGCATTGAGGTGTTGCTGCGTATGTGGCTACTCTTTTTATTGTGGCAGAGCAAGTACTGACAATTATTAATACAAAGCACTCTCCTTTAATGCCTCTATTATTCTTCTATTATTTATGTCCAATACTTAGTTCTGCAATAAACCTTCATTTACTTCCTCCGTCCAATAACTAATACCTATGTACCCACAAGTACTATAAGAGTCTTTTATTAGTCTTTCCCTCCTCTCCTGTGAAATATCCCCTCAATGCCAATACAATGTATTTTAAGTGCACGTCTTTTCCCAGACCAATGATACTTTGTTTCGGTGATGATTAGGGTTTCTGTATTTGCCACTAATGAAAACTCTGTGTTCGCATTATCTTTCTGTGCTGTAGTAGGTGTTCCTAAAACTCATTAATTAATCTTCCAAAGTTATAATTTAACTGGAGTAACTTTCATAACCGTATCCCTATCTGTATCAGTTCCACGCGTAAATTCGGAACAGCGTCGCAAAATTAGCTAATAAGTGGAAGAATAAACGGCAAAAGAAAGAATTGACACTAAGTACTCTCCTCAGCCTTTTTGTATACACCTACAATGGTGTGCATTTTCTAAGAAAGATATTGTCTACATTTTTCCCAGACTTCCAACATTTGGCTTTCCGAACCCCTTTTGTCACTTCATTTACTCTTGTAGGTGTGTAGTGTGATCTATAGCAAATGATACAGTTTGGTTCGGCGGTTAGCCAAGGTACCAAATTTGGAAATGTGCATTACATTCTGACTTGTTAGAATTTTTCTACTCGTTAAATTCTATCGAAAATTGTTTTCATTGAACCTTATGTAACACATTAAGGTAATGCGCATTTGAAATTTATCTCAAATGAGCGTATTATAAGTTATAAATCAAACCGTTTTAATACAAACTTTAATCTACGTTTATCAAAATTGCTGATACCAAGGATTGCATAATATTATATAACAAAGTTTTAGATATCCGTTCAGGTTTTTTTGGAGAGAATTTATTTTAAGTCGAATGAAAGAATTTTCCTGAAGTATAATATCCTGTGTACATAGCCAAGATTTTATGAAATAAGTACGTCACTATGGAATGGGATTTTTTGTCTACAAACTAACAGAAATAACTTTTATTGCTTTGCAGAAAAGAAGCCGAAGTAGTGATGGATGGACAGTTTCTCGTGCGACAAATTTACGAAGATGAGCTAACGTACAACATCGTGGGAGCAGCAGAGAAAGTTTTGAGTAAATAAAAATAATAATAGTAATCTTTGTTTTCTTGACTCAATCACTCGGAGGAGGAAGTTTGCTCTAATGGGATCTTGTATCCTTTTGTTGGTACATTTGCCATTACTAGTACGTTACTCTCCTCCACTCGTCCACTCTCTTGAGTTCCACTATTTTGGTTATCAGTTATCATATCTTACTCTATCCAAACCTGCAAGATGCTTAGGGGCTCTCTATATATTATGTTAACTGATGTTAACAATAAATCGCCCTTTTTGTTTCTCCTGTAAAAATATTATTTCGTTTATCTTCTATGTAAGAAATTCAAGCATTTTTTATTCCAATTAAAAAACCACGTACCTAGTGAGTACCCATTGACCTAAAAGATTCCTAATTAGTCCTCAACAGGTACCGAGGACATACGGAGATCTCTCGATCTGAAAATGGAAATTTTAAAACCTGTGAATCAATACATTATGATTAACATGTCGAACATTTTCTTCTACTCTACAGACACAATTTCTATTTAGCTTCTTTCAAATTTCTGGGCATTTTTTCCAAAATGTTTTTGAAAAGTTCTTAGTTGCTTTGACCGTAGTTTCCCCTTTGGCTAGTGACATAATTTGTGAACAGTCTAAAAAGCCCCTTATCGAATAACCGTTATATCTGTAATACCTAACATAGAAGTGGAAGTTTAGAACACCGTATACACAACAAAGAAAACAATCTTAGGAGCAAACTTTTCCAGTTTTTGTTGCTTCGGTTATAAACAGTAGAGCAGTGCAGTA
The DNA here is from genome assembly GCA_020055645.1 of Tomocerus qinae. Classification (NCBI taxonomy): domain Eukaryota; kingdom Metazoa; phylum Arthropoda; class Collembola; order Entomobryomorpha; family Tomoceridae; genus Tomocerus; species Tomocerus qinae. The sequence continues at coordinate 2,523,660 of CM034548.1, read as the reverse complement.
GTCAGAGTAGTCCAGGCAAGTAGCTGAACATATTTCATTTCCGGCTTTATTCATCACATTTCACATGTGATTCCTTTGTCATCTATCCACAGACACAGGAAGACCAGGTATTATTCTAGGACCATATCGCTTTCTCTTGTACTTACACTATTACACCATTCTTGACGTTCTACGCGCTTTCTTTTGTCCATTATCTACGTGGAACAAATAGATATCTAATTAGGACATGTACGTCACAAGGTTATTATAGTCATCTCAATCGTCTAAGGTAATGCATATACTGTAGGCTAAGAGAGATATCCGCCTGAGAGGGATATCGTGGCTCTCAGTCGCTAAGAAGAAAGGGAGATGTGTGGCTATAATAACATGATAATTACTAAACGGCTAGAGAAATTTCCAATCTAGGTTTATCGGAGTAGAAATATCCTTTACTGCTTAGCGACCGAGAGCCATGACATCCTTCTCAGTCGGATATCTCTCTCAGCCTATAACACATTAACCTACAGAAAGTTGATTAAAGTGAAAACGTTTAGTTGTTCATAAAGGTGAGTTATCAAATGCTAATGGAATGTCAACAGTATTTTGTTATTAAATTAAATAATGCATCCATAATATTTTTATGTCAAATTATCAGCAATTTCTAGTACATTTTGCATTTTTAGTGCATAGCTAACATTACATTATGACTTTCGGGTCTCATTGATAACTTCTCTCGCTCGTCTATCGACACAACTCGCCACTTTCCTTTGGAATTTTAATTTTATCCGCCTCACCTTTATGTACAACTATAAAATTTTCAACTATAGCGAGAAGGATGAGGAAAATATTTTAAACCAAAATTATAGAATAAAAAGCCTCCCAACCGCATAATGTATCATATCCATTGGCTCATTTCTTAATTATTTTCCCCTGATCATTTAAAATGTTTTGCAGCCTTTTTATTTTGCTTGCCTGTCTAGTAGAAATACATCCTCTTGCGTAACTTACAAATGCAGATTGTAGTATACTGAAGTCTGTGCATAACTACAGCTAAAAATAGGAGATTTGCACACAACAGAAATATTATTCCCAGTAAATACTAGGATTCTGAAGCTTAGTCAACACCCTTACAATTGAATTACAAGCAGAATCGAAAATCGAATGAAGGGAGGAGATTAAAATCGACGGAAGGGTAGCCAATATATAGATAGTACATTTACACAAGAGAGAATATAAAAAATGTCTAAGTGGATTTGTCGGCCAATCTGTTTTTCCGCGAATTTTTTTATCTTGCAGACACAATTCCGTAAGTGGTACTTAAATTGAGCTAAATAGTTTCTCTTATAAGTCATTTGTTTGATTTCTAAGTACACACAGAAAACAGAATAAAGAAAACGAAATACATCTACATGGGTGTATATTTAGTCTGGCTATAGTCATTCAGCGACTACTAAGTGCTTTCTTTCCACAAGAAAAAGTCTATCTAGTACCACTCAGAAAAATCACATAGTATGTAAGTAAAAGTGTTACGAAACCCACTTTTATTTAGCATCTAGATTTTTCTCTGGTATAAAACAAACTTCAATTTCATTTCGAAGATTTCAACTTGAAATGTTATGCACAGTACTAGTTCGCATATCTGTTTCTGTAAGTGTATCATATTATTGTAAGCATATTGCAATAAATATATACTGATAGCAATTGTACCAATTTTCAGTCATTCAGTTCTCATGCTCTAAATGGTACACTTGCTAGTTTACTTTTTATTTAAATTTTAAATCACGATATTTGTTTATATTGTTCTCGGAGCATTTCTACAGATTTAAAATGTAATCTGGATAGTGTGTATGCCAAACTGCACTATTATACGTATAGGCATTGCTATTGGCCACTTTCTTTTGAAGCATAGAAAGTCAGTCCTACCACATAGCCCTTACATTACATTGCATAGCCCATAAATAGCAAAACCTCTCAAAGAGAAACCTCAGAACTATTCATACTTTTGTTAGCTTGTCTTTACGCATACTTAAGGCTATTTCACTTGCGTAACTTATTTCTTATGCGAATCTTTCTTTTTTCCAAAGTAGAATTTCCTTGAAAAAAGTTTTGCTGACTTTACCTTATCTGGCGTCAATTTATGTCGGAACTATAAATCCTAGAAAATCTTTCCAGTATTTTCTTGCACAATACACATGTGAGTATAGAGACATGCCACGTAGTAAGCGTACTGTACAAAGTCTTCGGCAGTCAAAGGCCTTATACCATCTAACACCAGTTTTGCTACTGACTATATAGGTATTCGTACATTATTATAACTTAGTCACCCGTGGACGACTTTCAGCAAGTTTTTCGCTTTCCAGATGAAATATTTAATAAAAGAACAAGAGAAAGGACGCATGAAAAATAACTTTTCATATTATTTGTAACAGATTTACGTTTTAAGATGCAAAGAAATCTACCATTGATTTAAAAGATGAGCTTCATAATGAGTACAGACAGACTTGCTATTTTATAGCTAGAAGATTCTTTTGAAAGCTGTCCGTTTTATTGAAATTGGATAAAACAGACTTCTCACCTCCGTCTACTTATTATTATACGTCTACGATTAAACTTATGATGATAAATATATGTAGATAATTATATTTGCTATAAAATATCATGAATTATGAATTATTCCTTGTAGTTGCAAACCAGATCAATGGCAATAATAGCTATTATTATACTTATATCAACATGCATATCAATATTATTATTTCGGATGTAGAGAAGTGAAAAAAGTAGTATATTTTTGTCCGTTGTTTAGAATCTATGATTGGTTATTAAAACAACTAATAGAATATTTTGGTTTAATAGCGTATTTTATTTGCAAGGTGATTTTTGGCGATCAGCAGAATATTTACATATAGCTCAATCAATCACCAGGAAAGGGGAAAAATGAGTTGTGCTTACATACAAAATCTGCTTTAAACAAAGTCAAGTTGATGCGGTTTTAGTGGATTAAGGAACAGAAATTAAGCAAGTCTATATATTTGTACCTGAATTGTGAGTATGCATGATAGTATTATGTACTGGTTGAAGGAAGAGACGAGATAAGATATCGATAGAATTAAGAGACAGGTTGTGAGAAGTAAATGGAGAAAGAGAGAAGTGTAGCGAAGCAGATTGTTAAAGTTTGGTCGTCATCATTTCTAGCCGATTCAGTCAAGTCAATGCAACTCAGCTTCCCTCACCAAAGATATGCATCATATATTTTTCATGCATGAAGAGCCAGGAGCCATTGCTGCATGGGAAAAGGATGAAACGAGAATCTCCTTCCCCAAAATGTCTTTTTCACTTCAGAAGACAGCTAAGCTAAGCTAATACACTTTAGATGGAGAGAGGAGGAGAGTCGACTGGGCTGGTTTAGTTAACTGGACTAACATTAATATACGGAGGGAAATGTGTTTCTGTTCTGTTGACTCTTTTCCTTTTTCTACAGATATCCCGGCTAATGCCATCCTGGAACTTTTCGGTGGAATGTTCTTCGACTTTTGTGTTGAGTCGGGCTACGACCGGATACTCCAAGTGCTGGGCGCCAATCCTCGCGACTTTCTACAGGTAAACCGAAGTGAACTGAAATAAAATTCTTGTCGTAAGGCAATGTCACTTTTTGTCCATGGGGGGTCTCCCTTCTTTGGTCCAAGCACTTTAAGTTCCCAATTCAGAAGGACTGGCACTATGAATGCATTAGTATCTGAGTGAGCTGGATATTTGCCTCTATTGTCCAGTTGACTCCAGCCGAGTCAAGCTCAATGTGATGTTAACAGAGCAGGTAATATTTTGTGGACTGGACAACAGCGATAAGCCAAAACATAGTTACATTCTATTAAATTGGATTCTATTCTACTCCTCAATCCTCACTAGGCTATTTATTGCTACTTCCATTCTTTCGTATGCCCTATAACTTGCTAGTATTATATCATAAGTGTCTCTCTTATAACAAACTTTTTTCTAGGTTATTAATACCTACCGTATTCGCCTCTTTGAACTAGGGGCATTAGGGCTCTGTCGTAATTCCAATCCTAACGGAAACAAAGACAGCCTTCAATATGACAAATGTAGGTTGAAGAGGTTCTAATAATATTGTCATTGCCAAATGGAGCAATAAGGAATCAGATAAAAAAGCGGTTTCAACTTTCACACTGTCATAGAGCCTAAGTCGGCTCTCGTGGGCTATGAATCTAGTTGGCGAATGAAAGTAGTTTGAAAATTTTTAAAAATTGAGTAGAGTCCGGAGGGGTGGAACAGAGCACTTACTGTACTAGCTACATAAGCTACTTTAATAGATATACTCGTATGAATATAGATACATACTAATGTCAGTATTATGCCTTTGGCCTAATCCCAGAATATAATACTATGTAGTCGTACAGTAATCATAGGACTGTAAAGTTTGTACAAAACATAGAGTGGAGAGTAGCCATATAATAATGCACACAAATCTACGTATGTGTTACAGTTCTCTCCTCGGAGAAAGTACATAATTGCAAAACTTTCTCTTCCTTGGCTTTCTTATTCTCTTTCACTTGCTCGGCTTGATTACTCTTTGGCATTCTTTACACGGACTGTAGTTCACTAACATAGTGTATGTACATAAATAAATATAAGTATGCTATTTAATGGAGTGTAGTGTAATGTGGTGTTTCGTAACTTTGTTATGGCAAGGCCAACTCGACTACATTCTTGCAAATACTTCTTGCGTACTACAGCCCCGTCCATTCCATTATAATCTGTATTTGTATAAGTTTTATTGTGCTCCAAGTGTTTCTTACTGGATTTAAATCCTACTGTAATTCTCAAAAGAAGTCACACGACACACACACACAAGATATTTATTACGATTGTTTCAGTAACACTTTTAGCCTAACCACCCCAATTGAATTTGGGAATTTAACAGCCATTTGCTTGTTAGCCAACTATTTAGTCCATATGGGCACGGCCCAAGCAGGAAGAGTTTAAGTATTATAGTCATTATGATGTTTTTATACACAATTACAAAGACATTTATTTACAACCATGTCAAAACCACTGCATAGCACTTTTTGGTTGTTTATTTAGGGTTTGTGATTGTAGGGATAATTAAGAAATGTTAATCATCGTTGAAACAAGAAGAAGGCAAAGAGGGGAGATAATGACGTACATAGGTATAGTTCCATGTGTTGTAGCTTGAGGGTGTTTGCAGGCGAAACGAAGTGAACTGAGTCGAGGGAGAAAAGCGGAAATATGAGAGAGTGGAGAGCGATGGTTCTAAGTAACTTAAGTGGAATAAAATTAAGATAAAGTGAGTGGAATCAGATGTGAGATGTTGATCGTTTAATCGATTAGTTTGTGGTTGTAGATGAGATGAGATGCCAAGGAGAGTTTCCTATCTACTTGGGTAATGTCTGCGACTTAAGGAGGCGAGAGTTTCGTAGCCCCGCAACAGTCAGAAAAGGTTCTTTCTCTCTCGTCGATTCGAGGATCGAACTTTCGTCTGAAAATTATAAGCCAGGATTCAAAGCTGATATTAATCTCTGGTGAAGGCTGGTTCTATGTATACAAATACAAACGTCCCTATCGCCATTCGCTCGCTAGTGTAGTTAGGGATATTATTATCATTAGAGCAGAGAGCGTCTCTATAGCCAGTCTAATGTCTTTTTAGGCGACTCCACACATGGCTATATTATAGCAGTCTTCTATGCATCTGTGTTTGCCAACTTTCTGTAGATACTAATGTGTACACAGATATTAAATTTCATTCACGATTTCTTCATGCGATAAAAATGTTAGCTCACTCAAACACTGAATGAAATTCTTCATGAATACAGAGGTGCCCTTATCATCAATCCTGCAGCCCCTATATGGCCTGCCAATGAATTAAATGTTTACTCTATCCCTCTCTTACCTGTCAAGTATCACTATAAATACTTTTACTGCGTGTATATACGCAGTGTCATTTTAAGCATAATATAATACAAAGCAACATGGTATCATTAAGGTAATTAAGGTGCATGCGTAAATTACGTAGCCAAATGCACAGGCTGAATACTTGTGGTAGCCCGCTATCCTGCTAGGCTGGAAGGGTAGCCTACTTTGCAAAATTGTGATCATTCAAGGAACCGTATGTGCAACCCCTTACACTCAAACATTTCAGTGAACTGTGACTCGGCCCTCCCTGGCCCTGAGGGCTCGCGACTCATCTCTCATGATCCCGCCAAGATACTATGGGAAGTTCATGGAAGCACAATTCATCTTGGTATGCTTTCTTCTCTTTAAACGATGAGTCTGTGTCACCAACAGAGGCTTGACAATGTACCCCCAACTGTATAAGGAATATGCATAATAGCTAGTTATAGTATAGTAAGTTGAAGGTCGTACTTGCAAACGTGTAAAAATATTATCCGTCTGTAACGAAAATTTGTCGTGAGAACATTGCACAAATGATATTCTAATGATGGCTGCCAGTGATGTCTTTAATCATTAATCAAATCTCAAACCTATCACTAAGCTACTAAATCAAGTGGACTTCAAATTCTAATACAGTTTAGACTCTTTTAGTTGTATAAGACGTCTCAATTTTTTTCTTATGTAACAAGTCCGAATATTACAGACTATAGTATCAGTTCCCATTGGTATTAATTTACATGGTTGTTTCAGTCAGCTATGCATACCTGGGAAACCTGAGATGTTTGCTTTATGTTATCTTTTATGCTAGAATGCCATTTTGAGAATAAAGCAGTTTTTGAAGGACGGGTTACAACATTGAAAAATATGCGAACAAGCAAGTTCTGTAAACGACTATGGGGTTTAATGTGCTAGCAAATTTTATGTTGTGTAGAAAGACTACAAACGATTCCCTCCCGACACATTGCTGTATTAGCAGTACGTGATTTAGGGACTAATGAGAACGTTAGCATTATTCTTGCTTTCTCATTTATTATTAGTCTTGGGTTCGCTATTTGTTCTGCAATTCCAAGCAGAGACAGAGAGAGAGTTATTGTTTCTATATAACAATGACTTTGTGCTACCTCACTTTAGCATGGTTGCTGTTAAACATGTCGATAGGAGGGATGCATTTTTATTTGAGAAGCATTGAGCAAAGCACGGAGTGAAGTGTGCCGACTCCTTCACATCCAAAAGCAATAAACTCACGTACTCACGTCTCTGATTTGATCTTTGACCGATCGCTTTCGCTACTTTGGAATTTTGCATAGCCAGCGCTTCTTTTCTTTTGGATTCCCAACGACACTTACTCTGAAAACATGTCACATCTTCACACATGCACTGCAGCAGCTATGCATAATAATTATACCCATCAGTCAATGGCCATTCTATGTATATGGGTCAAAAGAGTTTGTACACGTTGATAGAATGCAAGAATGGCGCAGATAATGTTATGGGGATTTACCTGATGGATTTCCGTCCATAAAGGACATTTTATTCCACGTTGAGCGAGTCCATGAAGAAAGGTATGAAACGACTGTCTTTAATTGCCTGGTCATATTCATAGCTGTTATCAGCACTATTTTACTTACAACCTGAAAACAATTTAATTTGTACTAGATCTTGCTTGTCTCCCAATAGAGGCTTTAGTCAATGAATTTGCTAAGATAATTGAGTATGAATTGACATCCAGCTAATCAAGCCGTAAATCGGTAAACGTACATTGTAGACATTGTAGTACGTGAATAGATTAAGTAGTCTGTGCCGTGTAACTAATCACTGGGTGTGTTCGCTGTAAATCCATGTCCACTAATCACTAATCAGCTCTGGAAGTTACGTAGATAGCCCAAGTCAATGATTTTTCAATGTTTCCCAGTTTCAGTCCACAAGGAGGTAATTATAATCAATGTCCATCGATACATAAATAATATGATTTTTAAATTCGTTTTGTTATTGTATAGAATCTGGATGCCCTGCACGATCATTTAGCAACTATCTACCCAGGAATGCGTGCTCCTTCTTTTCGGTGCACCGTCAGGGAAGAGGACGGCGCTTTGATTCTCCATTACTATTCAGACAGACCAGGACTTGAACATATCGTCATTGGCATCGTAAAGGTCCGTTCGCTTTCAATATAATTTTATTCCTATGTACTGCTATTTATTGAATTTGCTATACTAATAATTTGAAATGCTTAAAGCAACAGCGACTGCACCTGTTTATTAGGATGGTTGTTTGGAAAAAATGTCATCTAATTTGCAATTTGAAATAAAAGCTAAGGATTGGGCATATAGTATACTAAAGGTCGTGAACTATGGTTTGCAGAAAAATGTTTTCTTACATTTTATTGCATATAAATGGCGTAGTTTAAGACATTTTACCATAGATGTTAATCCCGTAATTTAATTTTAAAGTTAGTTCTGAAAGATTGATTGTTCAGAATTCTATAGTCTAATCAACATTTTAAGAGTATTTTCATTGTATTTTCATAGAGGTTGCAACATGCAAGCAAATATTATACTTGGTTTGATATTTGCGATATCTCTGCACTCTGACTGCACGGTCGATGAATCGCGTTCCTTATTGCTTTAATGTGTAGATATAAACATTTTGTCAGTAGGGAATGGTATACAAATATATACGCAGTCACCTTTTTCGGCAGATATACGATTTATGAGTAGACATTGTTCTAGTTGTTGGCTGACTTAACTTTGAATGATGTTTTGCCCTTTGGCTGTAATTTTCCACTGACTTATCAAAGAAAATCATACGGAAATATTGAAAATGTCAATAAATAGTTTGAATTGCCAAAGTTGTGGTATGGAAGGAAATCGTAACTTTGCCATTTTAAATGTGGTAACGGAGAAATTCCTTGCAGAGAAAGCATATAATACTATCACAAATTCCTCAGCCGTGTTTCATTTATGCAGATCTAAACCCAGTCCATGGTTTCGAATGGGAAAACTTTCCAATTTTCCACTGGGAAAATAGAAGGTAAAAAGAAGTTTGGGAATTGGGAAATGACAGAAATTAGTGGAGATGAAGCAAATGCAGTCAGAATGGATAAATACAGTGTTGCATATTATAAAGTAAACCCCAGCTATATCTGTACTTATCTTTTCTAATAAATCCGAAGTCCTATTTTATGTCCAATTAGAATATAATTCTATAACGCATGTAAATATTGTATAGCATATAAGAGTAGTATGAATAATTAAGATAACAAAGATCTGAATTAGTGTAGGTCAACGCTCTGAAAAATGTCTTTCTCTCTCAATTGGTCCACTTTAAATGAAAACGAATAAAGCAGGAAATGACGTTGATTTCTCTTGGCGATTTTTCTTTCCTGGCTTTAATCCCCTTATTTTCCCATACGGAAAAGAAAAGTGGGTGGGAAATGGGAAAATCGAAATACCTTGGTCGAGACATTTCTGATCGGACAACGTATGATAATTAAATTAGTTTAATGAAGACAGACAAACATTTTGTAGAAACACGATTCAGAAGTCCTTGTCATAGAAAATAATTAGACCATATCTATCTCTTTCCAGTTCATCTCCGGTTCTTTCATTCGCCCACCAGTATTTAATTTCCCTAATACATTCTAGCCAGATTTGGAATAAACCAACTCCCTTTTATGATGAAAAACACCACATTCTAGTATCATAAGATGGTTTTGGAGAAGGATGAAAATATGAACAAAAGTTGCCATAATAATAACGGACAATTTGATCTATGATGTTACACAACTAAAAGTATTCTTATCAGCACCAAAAACTAAATAATTATTTTATTCTGTAAGTATAAAACATTTGGAGTTACTATATAGGCTAACTCCATAAGAAATGCATCTTGTAAGGTGTGTCCTACACACACGTTCGTCCACCCCTTACCAGCCATTCCGCACCCCAAATACACCACATTTACCTAACCAATTCCATTCCCTTCTATCCAAATGACCCGAACCTTTATAAGACCTGACACCAGAACATAACTCCAGTTCCCTCAGACTCGCGACACGATTCACTTCTCTTTCCTAAATACTCTCATTCCCAACTACCATTCAGTCTAATACTCAATAAAGTCGTACAGTCCACTAAACCTACTCTGACTTGTACACTCCAACCTTTATTCACCGAATCGGCATATCCATCTCTCACCTCATCTCTTCATCTCGTCATATCCTGTAGCTTGGATCCCGAACCTAGTAGGTTTGCTCTCCCTTTGTCCTAACATTGGGAGCCAAACCCTTTACAAATGCTGCCAAAACCCAGGATTTAATTAAACCTCGAAGTGAAAAATACAGTTTCGTACGAGTACAGAATTTTACAAATGCTATCGAAACCGAGTGAAAAAGACAAAAATTTTTGTACCAGTACAAAGCCTGTACAATTCGGAAGAACTCCGTGATTGATCAAGCCTGACGAGAGAACCTTACAATTCTGAAGAACTACGGGATTGACCTAGCCTGACCAGAAGAGGAAATGAAGACTTAACAATTCTGACGAAACTTCGGGATTGACTGAAACCTGAAAACCCAGTTACAATGCCAACGTTACTCCAGAATTAGAACTGTCTCCAACCCAGTATTGTTTCACCGTTTTGTGAAAGAACAGGTGTGCAAACTAGGACGAGATGATTCCAAGAAGACAATCAGATAAAAAGCGTAATATTTTAGTATCGTTCAATTTATTGATAATCTCTATAATTTACAATAATATTTTAAGAATTGATTAACAAAGACTTCTTACATCTATATTTCAGTACAACAGTCCTCAGTACGTATTGCGAAACTTACGAGAGTAATTAAATATTTCAGTGCAGAACGTGTTGAAAGCGTGATCCTGAAATATAAGCGTAATAAAATATTTCAGTGCAGAACGTGTTGAAAGCGTGATCCTGAAATACCAGAGTAATTAAAAATTTCAGAGCAGAACGTGTTGAAAGCGTGATCCTGAAATATGAGAGTAATTAAAAATTTCAGAGCAGAACGTGTTGAAAGCGTGATCCTGAAATATCAGCGTAGTTAAAAATTTCAGTGCAGAACGTGTTGAAAGCGTGATCCTGAAATCATAATTTAAGAGTAACTAAATATAAGATAAAAATTAGAGTAAAACAAAATGAACGTCAAAATATCTACTGTATCCTACGCGAAAGCGGTGAACGTAGATCTCAGAGATTAGTTTGAGTTAAGCAACCCCATGCTTCTGAAACAAAATCATTTGAGTGTTCGAGGTAACTAACTAATTAATTGATAATTAATATTAATGGTAATAGTAATTGAAACAGTAAATTCATAAATTGCAGTTAAAGTTAGACTAGCAATAAGAATAATTATTATTGAAGCATAAAGAAAAATATTGATTAAAATTTAGTATCTCAAGCAGCAATTAAGAATTTCGGAAAGCAATGTCTAGAAATCGAAAAGTATAGTAAAATTAAAAGCGACGGGAGAGACTAGAGAATAGGAATTAAGATTTGAATGCGTGGAGTTGAGGGACTCAGGAAGCGTAGAGAAAGAGATAACAGATAATTTACATAGACGACAGTCGGACGCAATGAATTTTTACAAAAGATTTAAGCAAACAGCATGATATTTTACCAGGAACTATACAGAAGATAGAAATACAATTTAAAACAGAGTTTTATAGCTATATTTACTTTAGATACTTGTCCTCGTATACAATAGAATATAGGAGATCAGCAGTATTAATATCACAGTATATGAAATGTATCCATGCTTGACTAAATGCAAATGTTAACTTTTTTTAAATGCTTTTAAAATTCTAAAAATTTGCTAAAACGTCCAGTAATCTCTTCTACAATTCTTTATATTGGCTTTTTCTTGGAAATTAAGATCGTATACATGTACTAATTGATAATTGATATAATTGATATACATAGATCAGTACATAGAAAGAGAATAGAAAGATAGAATTATTCTATAGTGCAAGAAGTTGCGGATGTAGGAAAGTCCGACAGACAGGAGAATAGATGCAACTTTGAAAATTATTCTCTATAGTAAAGTTTATTTAGAAATGTAAGTTTGCGGGTGCACAGATAGCCCAGCAGACAGGTTAATAAAATTGATGTTAATTCGAATAGTAAGTCTGCAGGTGCCTCATAGCTTGGCAGACGTTAAAATTAAGAAATTGAGGAATTTAATGTTAAGCGAATGCAAATGTCTCTCTAGATGTTGATACATTAAAAAGTTAAGAAAGTCCTAAAATTATTGTTGTATAGAACAGAAGTTTACTGATGTTCGAAAGTCATGCAAACATAAAATTAATATATTAGCAATAAGGATATTGAAATTGTGAGAGAGAGCTAAGACAGGAATCTATAGGTGCACATGTAGAGTTCTTGGAAGTGTACAAAGGTACGCATAAAAGCTCAGGAAGGCGTATATGGTAATAAAAGAAGCAACCTATCGAGAAAGGTATGGTTCACTTACAAGAATTTGAATGATTTGAAATTAATCAAAATTTATTACTAGTTACAGCCTAGAAGACCCAAGTTAAAGTTTGTCATTAAGGACGAGCTATGGGTATAGGAAGAAGTAATACAATGTTTACAGTAGCCGGCAGTGATAGAGAAAATTACTGTGGGAAGCTTAAACAGTTCGTTCAATGCAACGATGACCGGAAAAGAAATAAGCTGTGCTTTACGTGAAAGTATTGCTAAGCTAAGGTATCCATACTTTGAGATGTCTGGAGCTGATACAGATGTTTGTACATGCAGGTATGTATTTGAAAATTCGAGAAACAACATAGATAAGCTACAGTTTTAATTTTCATCGGGATGGCCACTCTTTGATTAGTACAACTGGTAGGCAAGGTAAAAATCTATCCCCAGGACACAAAACACAGCATGAGTACAAATAGTTCATAGCGTAGAAGTTAATGATTTGAGTTTGCAAGATAAACTAATTCAATAAGTATGAAAGTATAGCTCATATAGGAGGTCGAATAAGCAGTATTATAAAGAGATACAAAGCTGAATATTACCTATAATTAAAGTCAAAGAGCATAAAATAGCAAGCAATTTGAATAGAATTTAAAAAGGTCAAGGATAAAGCAGGAAATCAGGAACGTATGAATATAATAGAGTCAGTTGCATTCAAGCATTCGTTGGACAAGCACGAGAAAAAGTTTTTAGAAATAGCAGAAAAAGTAAAAAGTTAAGTTCTTTAAACAAGCATACAATGTCAGATTGGGGAGACGAGAGTATGGAAGTTGATCCAATGGAATCGTTAGCTGACCAGGTTTGTAAAAATAAGGGAGAAAATTAAGTAAAAATTTTGAGTTTTAGGATTTTAAGTTAAATTCATTTCTGAAAAAGTAATTAAAAGTAAATTTATACATATTAAAACTTTATTCAATTTAAAATTATAAAATGATTCATAAAAAAAAGGAAGTATTAACAGTTAGTATTAATACCATATAAGCAATTATATAATCATAACATAAATTCAACAGTTAAATTGGTCAACACTTACCACTCGATTTTGCGACTCAGTCGGTTGGCATCCGAAATATATTGATCAAGTCGTGAAAGGGTGCATAAACTACATGGCCGTAGAAGAATGGGAAAAACGGAAAAAGGAGAAATGGCTCTCGGACAAAGTACGCACGTTTGCGTACAGAAATCCGAACTTTGAGTTATCGGCAGAGGAGCAGGGCATCAAACTTCGTCACTCCAGTGGAAACGAAAGATTCGACCAATTTATTGTGTATTCGGAATTTATCAAAATTTTGGCAAAATTATGGTGAATTAGACAAATAAAATTTGAAAATTTTGTTCTATAGACTCGAAAAGTAAACGTCTAAGGCATAAAGGTTTATTAGGCACAATTTATATATAGAATAATTGATAAGAATAGAAGTAAGCTAAAATATATGAATATAAGAGCATAAAACCATACATAAGCTAAAATAGATATAAGAAAATAAGTATACTGAATCTCCTATAATCTTAGCTAATATGGCATATATAAGGATAATTTAAATGAATATGCATTGTCTCACTAATTACAGTACTTCAAAGGGAATAAGCACCTTGACGAGAAAGTCAGGGTGGGGGCATTTCTTTGGGGGATGACGACTTTACCACCTTTATACATCAACGGGTAGTCCAGCTTCACTTTATAGATGACCAGGATATACCTACACTGCAGATGGCCATATTCCCCATGTTTCACTGTAGGTGGCCGCATTCCCTATACTTTACTGCAGGTGGCCACTTTTTGTATCTCTACCTGCAGATGGCCACTTTTTCACCTAAGTAGCACTGTACGTGGGAAAGATGTCAAAACGGAAAGATGACGTCACAACAACGTATACAGGACGGATATACAGTAAAACTTGACAAAAATACCACCACCGTTCCTGGATGAATTTAAACTTCGGAGCTCCACAGATCATGCAATACGACACACAGATGGGATGAATCTGGAATAACACACAAACAAACATTAGAAAGGAACCACTATATGAAGTAAGAAATTAAACAACAATAAAATCAAGTATAAATTCTCATTTATTTGATAAAACATCAAAGGGCATGGAAGCGTCGAGTATGAATTTTTAAGCTGTTTAGCCGACTAAAGCTAATTAGGCAAATCTCGCAATGTACCTTGGCATGCTTCTCCCTATGACGTCTCCGGGTAGCATTTGAGCAGATGTGTTCATCTAAAGGAAAGAAATTCAAGCAATCAAAAATAGCTAAAACACTGTGAGAAAGCAGGAGTTAAGCTAACTGCAACAAATAAAACACAAAAAGGAACTAACCACATTCGCCACACACATGCAGCCTCTTCGTGCAAGCAGCAACCAGAGAAACAGATGACGGCTTCCTGTCAACAGTCCTGGAAACGAATTGAGCCTCCGCTAATCTCTTTTCCTCTACAATTTCGTCTAACACAGCATTAGGCAGTCCAGAAATAAATGAAGAAATCTTCTCGTGTCTTCTCATCTCTCTTTGCTTTTCACGTTCTGTCATAAGAAGTTCCAGCTCTTCTTTCTCCTTAGCAGCACGTTGTATCGACAATTCAGTCGATAGTGGACGATGAGGAACCACAGTTCGAGGACCATAGTTCACGGATAAGTTGGACACACCTAATAATAATTTAATTTATTAGTAACAATTAAAAATGACATTAAGGAATAATTAATCATGAAATAAGCACCTGGGAATTCAAATAAAGGTAGTCGACATAGTCCCAGTTTGACCGTCTTCTCAGTTTTTCCAGCCTTGATGCGCCAGAGAACTTCAGCTGACCTGACTAAAAACAAATATATAAGATCATCCACTAGTAACAAAGACGGAGGATATGTTACCGAAGGATGTACTACATTAATCTTACCTCTTCCTTCCAGCAACGATAGGGAAACTCCAGCAGTGCTTAAGTCCCCGGAAGCCAATAGCAAAACGTCCGTGTAATTGACGCCGCAGTTAATGCAGGGGAAAGTAGAGGACTGCAGCTTGATGGCTGAAGAATCTAACAATGGAGCGGTTGCAGTCGAAGAGACCATGTTCTTGTTAGACTTCGGAAATTTCCAGTGGAAGAGAGGAGAAGTCACAAAACGCTCATTGGCAGAGCCATTGTGCATTGACACGAAACATAAGGAGTGGAACCAACACTGACATCCGTTAGGACGACACAGAGCACTGCCGAATTGACTTCTGGGATACTGGCACTTGACGGATTTACCTCCTCCACAGTCTAAGCCACGTTCACGAGTACCACGGGAAATAGCAGCAGCAGGACCAGAAACAGCAATTTCGGACTCATCCACCACAGTATCACTAGGAAGATCTACAACTTCACTTTCAAACTCTTCAAGAGTCACATGGACATCTCGACGCTCGATCTCACCACTACGTAACCACAAACTACTCATCCTAACTGTGCAAAATATTCGCGAAACAAAAAGAGTTACACCGGTGCAAAAGCAGGCAATCCAATTTGGTGAGTAGAAACAATAACTTTAAAAATTCACGCAAAACTATGGGCAAAGTTTAGTTTCACAGCAGTTCCAAGGATAATTCTCAACTAACCCCGAAACTTGAGATTTATCAACCACAGTAACGAGACAATTACCCAAATATGACTTTAATTTTGTTTGATAGTATTTAAGTTCAGTTCTAAAGTTGAAATAGAATTAAGTAATGTTAGTTATAATAATAATGATATAATATATTATATATAAGGATTTAATTGGATATATAATTATGAAATGGCTTGAAATTATAAGTATATGAGTATGACTGTACATGAATATTTAATGATGATGAAATAATTTGAATTATTATATAATATCAACAGTGTATGAAAATAACAGATTCAGTTTTCGATATTATTATTTTAATTATTTATTGGGATAAGAAGTGCAATTAGAATGTTAGTATAAATAATCTAAAAATAACCATTGATTTTTGTCAGAATGAAAACATTTGTTATGAAGGTATGTTAAATGATTATGTAATGATGTACAAATTTTTAATTCTTGTCAAAAAGATTGCGACGGGAGGTTGTAAGGTGTGTCCTACACACACGTTCGTCCACCCCTTACCAGCCATTCCGCACCTCAAATACACCACATTTACCTAACCAATTCCATTCCCTTCTATCCAAATGACCCGAACCTTTATAAGCCCTGACACCAGAACACAACTCCAGTTCCCTCAGACTCGCGACACGATTCACTTCTCTTTCCTAAATACTCTCATTCCCAACTACCATTCAGTCTAATACTCAATAAAGTCGTACAGTCCACTAAACCTACTCTGACTTGTACACTCCAACCTTTATTCACCGAATCGGCATATCCATCTCTCACCTCATCTCTTCATCTCGTCATATCCTGTAGCTTGGATCCCGAACCTAGCAGGTTTGCTCTCCCTTTGTCCTAACATTGGGAGCCAAACCCTTTACAATCTTCCTAATAAGTAGAATTGATTATTTAGGTGCTTTAATTAGAATCCATTATCCAAACATTCGATGAGTCAGATTTTGTATATCGCTCAGGTCAATAATAATTTATTTGTAATGGCATTGTGTTTTCCTCCAACTACACTTTGTGGTAATCAGCATAGTTAATGTATGTACACAAAGCTGAAAGTCAATTTGAAGACTGTACAACACGAACACTGTGGACATGGCATTGTGATTGAACCAGCGTTTTCATTTTGTACAGACACGGAGTAGATACCTTCTACCTTTATATTATCTTGATTGCTTCTACCACTTGCTCTAGACCTACTTAGTCGCTTTACAATTCACGGCGGGTAATACCGGTATCACTACCAATATCAATATTGACAGTGAAATGGAAGCCAAGCTAAAATACTTTCGTGCTCTACTTTATATTTATCCAATGTAAAGCCAAACATGCAACTTGAAAATTGACATGAACTGCTTCCTATTCTTACTATTAGTTTCATTTCAATTATTGCTTTTGCAGTCCGAGGGAACATAAATTTTTGAACCCTTTGCGTTATTATACTTTGATGACATAATCAAAACGTGAATGCTTTGCTCGTCATTTTATGCGCGATATTTAATGAGAATTCTTTTAAGGACTTAATAAGGACTTACGCAACTCCAAACTTCATTTCCACCATCCTAATCTGATTCGCTTAATAAAATCGTAAACTCGATTTATGGTACTCGCAGCTTTACAGAGGCAGGTCTGTCGTCTGTCTTGATTTTTCGTCTTCCCATTAACTGAGTCTCTGTCCAACGATAATTGTAATTTCGTTACTTTACTTGCTGGTTTTTCTGATTGACTACGAAAGGGAAGACTGGGAAGGAACTATATTAATATCTCGGTTGCCTAATATACTTCCACCGATGCATTTGCACTTTGCACACTTTTTCTTATCAAGCTAATCAGTTCCAGGCTAAAGACTCCATAACGCGTCTGAAATTGTGTAAATGAATAAGGCATAACCAACCATTGAAAGTAAAGCTGGAGGCTATTACAGTGGCTAAGAAACCCACCGAACATCTCGTTATCTCTAAAAGACTCCGTTGGAGTTCGGATTCCGCATTTATTTCTGCCTTTGCAGGGTTCTACAAATGTAATTGTGATAATAAATTCCACCCCAAAGCTGTTTCTTTTTTTTTTTAGCTCAGACCAATTTTGTTAGCACTCTTCCGTTATTGGCCACTGTGCAATGTGCTTATTCGTTTTTTCTGAACAGCGTAGCGAATAACGAACGCAGTCAGTAATGGGTCATATTTAAGATATTTTTAAGAATATTATCGTTCTATAATTTAAATGTAAATATAAATTGAAAGAAGGTTCTAAGTTGAAGTTTTACTCTTTTGACGTAGCTTTGTGCTGTTCAGGATGTAAAAGACTACTTTTGGATTCACAGGATCCCTTCAACCGACCGAATTGAATAATTTTTCAGTTCCTCATTCTGTTACTACAGTCAACGATTATTGGTTCCAGTTCCAGTGCATATTTGGTGGCAGACTTCACATTGTGCCTCATATATTAATATTGAGAGCATTTCTCAAGCGCATTAGAAAAAAAAGTTCAGACAATTGTAACCATGGAGAAAGTTTAAAGACTGCATGTATTTCATTGATTTAGGACTATTATTTTAAACTATATGTAGTAAGCTGTTTATAGGGCACTTTCAAATCCACCATTCTTTGTTTGATATTAGGTAAAATAAAAATTATAAATTTTTCTTATTTCTTCCACTTTCAGAGTTTTAATCTGCATGCTTGTCGGTTGCCAATCGAAGGTAATTACTCTAGGAATTTTTATTACGCGAACTTGGGATTTTGAGAGGTTAGTTGAAATGGGTTGCAAAAATAATAAAATAAATAATAAAATCGCAATACTGCCCCGTTTCATTTTTATTAAAATTATCAGGTCGTCAAGGATTTAAGACATGAATTGCTAAATTCTGCAAAATGACATTTCAAAATTTAATACATGGATAATGCCTGTTTCAAGTTCGCGTAATAAAAATTCCTAGAGTACATGTAAATTCAGAATTATGACTTTGATTTTAAACATTAGCAGTATCATAGTTAGGATTTGCCAGCGATTGACATAAAAATTGGAGTCTACGAGGATTACAATATTTGTGCGTGGTTATTATTGGTGCATGAAGTCAGTTGGAAAGGCAGTTGCCGATTGTGTTTGGATGCATAGGCCGATAAGGTTATCGGAAATGTAAACGTCAAGTCAACGAGGTAAAAAGTAGAAGAACGATGTCAAAATTGAGTAGGTTGCCCTGCACTGCAATCGGCATGTAATGTAATGGAAGTCTCAGCAGGCAGCAACACGAAGGTGGGTAAGTAGGGACATAATGCTCACGTTGGTTTATTTTGCGTAACGTAGCATTAGATTACATTAGTTGACATTCGTCGAGTAATAAAATGAGAAAAGCACATAAGAAAATGACTAGCAAATGTTCGAAGAGTGGCTGAGTATTTTCGCCATTGCATCGCCTTGAATTGGCTAAAGGACATTCTTGATTTCATTTTATGACACTGTAACTTCTAATGGGCCGAAGCAAATGCGAGAAAAGTTGTCGAAAATGTTCTTTGTCCTGTTAGATTAGATTGGACATTCCATTTTCTCTTGTAAGTCGCCGTGCCATGACTCAATTCATTTGATCACTCCTCTTCTCCTATCTTGGTTTGGCTACACGCATTGTGGCCTGGCACAACAACACAATTTATCCCAATATACTGCACTACATCCAATTCTATTCCGGATAAACTCTTGTAGGTAGTTAGCAAGGTATTCAATGTTTATTGTTGTGTCGACAAATTGCTCTACGAGTAGCTTCTTTACTAGCAATATTATTGGCTTGTTTTGACTCCATGGTGAAAAAGGCTGATCTGGCTGGATATCTATTTTCCAAAGACGTGATATCGATAATTCATGGAGTCCTTCTAGCCTTAAAATTACACAGATTATTGTCATGTTGTGACTAAATTAAATTTTTACCAGATTGATCAAACATAGCTTCTAAGTAAAGGGGATAATTTTAATTTTGAATTTATTAATTAATTAATCTATCAAATTGCAACCATTTAGTTTGTGGTATGAAATGTCTTAGAAAATCAGCATTTACTTCAAGTTAGGAAACTGGCATAATATTTTTGACATTGACATTGATTGAGATTGAATAAACATCGTTCTAAGAAGCAATTCCACTTGTAAACTTTTTATTCAAACTATTACGTCTAAAAAGATTGCTTACTATACCACTTACTGTAAATATCAAACCATAATGAGTAAGATGTTACTCAGCCTCAGCCTTAGTCGTATTCCAATTTTTAATCTTTTTGAGTCGCTGCTGACGGTTTCAAAGACCAATAGGTTTAATACTTTCATCTCTAGCCTCCATTCTGGAAAATGTGTCTACGATGAGGAAAATATTTAGCAATATTTGAGCTAATACCTAAAGAATGTGGATGAGTTAACCGTAAGTATTTTTTTATTATTTGATACTCTTTGGAATACTTATTACATCAAAAAGTTAGTAATAATAAAAACATCGTACACAATGCTCAAGGGAAGCTGATCACAGAAATAACATGAAGTAGCTTGGCTGAGATTTTTCTGCAAACACTGACAACTGAAGGGAAACTGCAATCAGTTTCCCTGCAGGATCCACTTTTGGTAGCATCTTTTGTGGTAAATACATCCATTTTAACTTTTAAGGGACTGAAAGCCAATAATTTCCTTGAATTCCAACGAATTTATTTGAAAACATTCTTACTACACTTCACTGAGGTAGTAATAAGTCGTCCTGAGAAGAGAACTAGAGCTTATGCTATGATACATACTTGCAATTATTTAATATTTCATACCGGCTAGTCTGTAAGTGCTAAATATGAACGTCTATTGTCTATTGAGTTTAGTAAAATGTTTGGGTCCTTTTCGGGCATTGAACTGAGAAGTAGTCTAAATAATTTTAGGTCGGCTGAGCTAAAGGGTTAGAAGGCGCTTTGGTTAAAAGTCATCTATTCAAATCTAAGTAGATTGTCATTATCTTTACCCTGTCCGTCAAATGCATAAAATTAATATGTATTGTGTTTTCCAAGAAATGTTTCCACAGTCTCCGATTTCAATAGCAGAGCTATCTCCGAAATTGAGATAACAACACAATTTCCGCAGTGAGTCAGCGACGTATAAAGGTGGGGGAGGGGGACAGAAAGAGGACGCTGTCGGAGTGTCCTAGCTGGCCATGCTTGTGAAGACTGGTCATAGTTTATTCAAAGGTTTCGAAAACGGTTTCGGAATTCAGCAATGCTGTTGTGCAATTTACGTTTCACTCTCAGTCATGTTGCTGCCAATCGATATTTAGTGCTTATCTCTGTAGTTACTTACCTACTTAAAGATGAATAGAATAGAGTGTGCGCTTTGATGGAGGAATGAAATTATTCTTTTGCAGGCGGTTGCCAGTAAATTGCACGGAACGGAGGTGGAAGTGAGTGTCGTGCAAGGAAAAGGTGACAAAGGAGCTGATCATGTTCAATTTCTTATTACGGACGAAAAGAAAGGATCGCCTTCGTTCGAGGAAATGATGATTTCGACAGATGCGTCCACCATGACCAACTTTCCTTTCCTCTCACTAGGTAACACCTTTGCCTCTTTTTCTATATCTAACACTTATAATGTATATGCCTATGTAAACGACCCCACACACCTCTGAATCCTTTCTTCAGCCTCTCACCATGATTATCTCATCTCATCTAAGAGTAGGTGTAAGGTATCTATCGTCTTCATAGACTTTGGCATTCTTCTTCCTGTCATTTTTCACCCTACTAGTGCATATTAAGTGTAGCCAGATGTTGGGAAAACCTTACCATTTCTAGGCATAATTGTGACTTGTGATCGTGTAGATTAACAAATTAAAGTTTCCTTTAAAAAACATTCTTCTACCATTTTGATTTGAGGTTTTTGGGCAACTTTTGTTACTTTGGTAAGATGGTAAAAGGTAAAACGCAGATTAATCGCGGTGATAAGTTTACTACTATAAATACATAACTTATCTTATGTTTCTGTACTGGGCGATGGAAATAAGATGTTAATTGTGAGCAAATAACATCATTGTACGTAATGAATTGTAAGCATGAAATAATGTCGACACCTTCGTTTAAGATGCGGAGTGAGGAAGAAGAAAGGTAAAAACACTTCCATACGACGGAGAAAGTCTATTTGATACAATATTTTTCATTATAATATCAAGCATCCACATAAATATTGTATACAACGGTCTTTCCCCATTTTGTGGGTAGTTACTGCATAGTATCTACACTTCGGTTTGTGAAAAGCTGCAACTGGTAATTGAAAACTGTCTTGGTGACTGACAACGGAAAATTGAAAAACGTTCTGGCTAGACGGAAACTATGCAAAAAGAGATAATGTAGAACAAGACGACGCATCAATCACATTTCGGGCAGGACTCTCGTCACACTTTTCCTGTACACTTTCCTCCCAACACACTGACACAACTACCTATGTAAACTGAATAATATATGTCATAGGCTAGTCACCGACAGACCCTAACAAGCCTAGTCGGTGTCAGCTGCCAACTTATCCACAATAATGTCCTGGTATATCTTAAAATATGCTTTAAGTATAGAACTCAATAATAAAGATGGGTAAACAAGGATGTATCTTGTCAATATTTCTACTCTATTACTTGTTTCTCCAAATCTAATTCGTTTCTTTGCGAACTAAGAACTGCAGCTAATTTTTGAAAGATATATTTTGCTTTTATTATTTCAGTTGTTAAATATTCTTATGCTGTTGAACTGGTTGGCCTTGTTCTTTGACTTAAAATTCCTCTAAAACATAGTTTGTCGTGCGAGGTCTTATGAAAATAGAAAACATTTGTGAGATGTAAATGAACGTTTAATCAACGGAAATTATTTTATTTATTAAAATTCATAATGATAGAATAGACAGAGCAGAAATGTTTACAACAATTATTACACCTGAACTAATAGGAGGCCAAGACATACGGTCAAGTTAATATAGAAATGAACTCGATACGACAAAAACGGCAGTTCTGCAGTTACTATATTCATCATCACTATGACTACAGCGTCAATGTTTGTGTTGGTGAATGATGAATAATACTCAGAAAACTAATTGCAAGACGGCCGTGTATCGAGTTCATTTCTAATTTAACTCGAGTGTAGGCAATTTTTCCATGTACCACGTGGATAAAGAATGTTCTAAACCCCAATGCATTATAAGTGTGCGATAACTTTGCCCGTTTGTCTTAGCCTTGGACGTCACCTCCATGGACAGTGACATATATGCTCTTGACTAGACATTCTCATTGCCCGCTATCTGCCATTTCATTTCCCTTTCACGTTTCTTTTGCAATATTATGTATCTCACTTTACTTTACATCCAAAAAAGATCGGTATTGTACAAAAGTGATGAGTTGGATTGGTGCATCAAAATATTCACATGCCAAAATCAGGCGTCGTTCTTGACGGGTTGGTTTATTGTCAAGTCTGTTCACTCTCAGGTGCTCGTTGCCCCGTTTCCAACTATTAAGTTTCCGAATGTGCTACATGTAGTTGCTCTCTCTCTACCTTTCTTGGTTTACCTAATTTCCTTTTATCCTTTATTTTCTACCTTTTATGTTAAAACAACTCCCATTAATGTTTTCCATATTTTGAGGAGAGTTAAGACTTTGCCAAACTTCCAATTTACTACTTTAAAATCTTTAGTTTTTCGATTACTTTATGGGTCACTTTTGGCAAGTCTTAATTGTACGATCAGTTGGCAGTTAATCTCTCTCTATCAAATAGCTTATAGTCCATCAACTCAAGAGTTTATAACGCGCTTTTTTACTCCACTTCATTGCAGCCAGACTTTTGAAAGAATGTTTCAATATCTACCAGTTTGTCCTTCCGTTTGAATTTTTTGTGGTCGTGAAGCTTGAGTTTGGTTATATAACTATAACACATTTCTGCATATTTATTATGAAAATTGGATCTAGTTGTGATGGATTTTGTCATATAAAATACTAAGAGTACCATGAACTAGGAATACAAAAATTACATAACCCATCATCATGTAGATTGGATTAACAACTTAGGAGTTACTAACTTAGGATGCAGCAAGATAAGAACGAAAGAAATAGATACTTTTGCTACAAGTGAAGCATCCTCTTTATCCAAATGGTGATCCTTTTCCCTACTTTGACCCTTCTGTAGGAAGTCAACCTACTCAAGTCAAAGAACTTCTAGATTGAATGAAGTGTAGAATTTACTAGATATCTCCTTTAGCTCGAACAAGAGACTGGACAATTCGAAATCAGTAGTAATCAGTATTTAATTGTTAAAATGGAAAGCTCTATTACGCATGTACTTGTCATCCCATATTTTTTGAATGATCAGCACTATTCAGCACAAATATATAAGTATGGATGTCTTTCATTCATCAAGGACAAAATGTGAATATGATGTAATTTTCACTTTTCTCGCATATGCAGTGAGTCTTACCTGTATATCTGGGAGCTAGTCTTAAGAGCTACAAAAATATGCTATAAGTATATGAAAACTGCGCAATAATATTATTTCGCAGTTTCTTTATTATTATTATCATTGTGTAGATTTTAGTAGCTAAACTGATTATGTGATATCTAATATGATTACAAAAGGAAACCGTATATCAGTAGAGTAAGTAAAATGCTAGCATAATATTTTTACTCCCAGTAATATGAGTGTAGAAGCAGTAGAAATATCCTGTTACTCGGATGACTTTTTCGTTATTGTGTCCGAAAATCTGTAGAAGCTATACCTTAGGATGTCTACTGCCTTCGGAAATGTATGCAGATAAATTAGAATTGATTTTAAGGCTGCTTTCTTAGAAAAATACAACATTCTGAATATTCTGTAAATATATATTATGAAGATATATGTAAATATGTACATGCTGTATCAGTCAAGAGCTATAAGAAGAGTATTGGTAATAAATAGTCTATAGACAAATAGACGAAGCAAAAATAGTGCCACCCAAAAAGTAATCTAATTTGAATGACAGATAGTTGTGACCTGTTGTGTCGCTTTTCTGTTATACTCACTCAATATCGAAAATTACGTATAGCTGCTATATATGAAATCCATTTCTTATTATCATGGAGTTCTCTGTAGTTTCAAAAGTGCATGCATGTCAATGAAAACGGTGGAAAATAAAATTTGCGAAGAGTTTTAAGGCTAAAAGGTTACAACATTAAAATTCTAGAAAAACGATGAGCGCTTGCTACTTGAATTTGCGCTATGCTCGGTGTACATGAGCGTTTAGAATTTATTCAGGTTAAACCACTCCCAATGACTTAATAATTAGTAACAAAAAATTGCACTAATTTAATCGAATTTTTAAACAAATAATTTCCAATAGCAATATCGTGCAGTGAATTTGCGAACAAATATTGGTCTTTGATTTTGTAAAGATAGTCGAGAAATATTACGTTTTTCTCATCATCGTAGTCATTTGATGTAGAAATTATTGTCCATTTCCCTTCTCAATAGAAGATACATGGCAAAGGTGTTTAGGTACTACTACTTCGCTTCAGTTTGAAGGAAAAAAGGGGACAACAGAGTATCTCTGCAGTACGCGAAAACTTACCTTCGGTTCAGTATCTGGATCCGAGAGAAGGATCTAGGAATGAGTTAGTATAATATTATGTAGAGTGCTGAAAGCATAATTTACAAAGGTTTGCTTTGAACAGGTCGGAACAACCGAAAAACTTTGGACTTTTCAAAGTTTTTCCTCTAGAGATTTCACACGTTTTTTCTACACGTTTGTATTTTCTTCTGGAGTATATTCATTCATTGAGCGAGTGAGTGAAGAAAGTCGAAAGATTTAAACGGAACCGACTGCTAGTTGCTCGACTTATATTATTTTGTAGCCCTAATACGACTATCTACAAGCGACAGTCATATATATATACATCAATGTCACAATCTGGAATGGGGACGAAACCAAATTATATGTGCGGTGGGCTTAGGTAATCACGAAATGTTTAGTCCTATATGTTACCGGTTTTCGGGTTAATGTGGTTGCCTTCATAGATTTTGTACAATGCCCAGATTTAGTTATATTGATATCCTCAACAATTATTGTAATTATTCTAACACTTTTAGGATGAAACACTAAATTGCAAAGTAATTATTTTATTTTATTCAGTTCTCGTCCGATTTTTGTAAGATTTCATTTCAAACTGCAATCTAATGTGGAAAAGGAACTATTATGATTTCCTATTTTACCAATTGTGTCCCTAATGTTTTCCAGGAGACGTGGCAATATGCTTTTAGGACTACAATTTTTATTCTACAATAATATTGGTATTACTAGTTATAAGTTTACTTTTTTGAGTGGGCTTGTCTTATGGTTGCAGCAGTAGTAATCTAAATTGACAATTTAGTATATAAACTGAAATTTCAAGTGTTTTTGCCTGTAGGGTGGGTGTAATTCAGCTTTTCAACAAGAAGGTAGAAATCGACCAACTTTTATGTGAGTGACTTAATGCCTTCTACGTAATACCCATGAAATAATCCATATTGCCAGCGTTCATGGCGGCAAACAAATAGGAATGATTATGGGATGAAAATATCTTGCTAACTGGGAAGACGAAAGAAAGTTGGAGTAGTTATTATTAGTCTTTGCATGATGTAGGGCTGCATGCATGTGAGTAGAGGCAGGAGTCATCGTGTATTACACAGTAGGGCGAAAGAAAAAAGTTTGTGGTTGCGGGAAAGTTACCTCTCCTCTTAGGAATGCCTATTCCTTTCCTACTGTGATCATTCACAACCTCGTATTATTCATAGCAATAATTTTCTTGTGCCTAAGTCGTTCTGTTATATTTCATTATGAGCACAATGGAAAACGAGATGATTTGTCTCAATTTGAAATTTATCCTTCCACTTCCTAGGATTTTCATAAAGGAATCTGTATGTCTTCAGAAAATACCCAAGCGTTGCCCTTCCCTCAGCGAGACATAGAAAAGCAGGTACTGATATAGAACTCTTCGCCTACCTACCTATGCTACTCTGTACAGCATTTCAAACAGAATGCGTCATTTATTTTTGTGACATTTATTACTACCATAAGGATATCTAATGTTCTTCCGAAATACATTCGACAATTTTATTAACATGGTTACCCCACAACTTATCATAATGTAAGTCTGTCATGGCTATAATTATGTCGCAGTTATATTGTCTAGTTGAATGATAATAAATGCTTCGAATTTGTGATTCTTCGAGTTTTTAGTAATTAAGTCATAAATTGACGTATTTATTTGTTTGGTGTACAAAAAGAATCGCGAGGACAAATGAAATAGCAGTTTGAAATATTCTCTCCTCTCCCAATTATTATACTTGGCATTTAATCGAATTGCCGATTTCCATTTGAATGTTTTCTGAGTAAATGCAATAAAAAAAGGCATAAGTTTCAATGGGGTATAAAAGAAGCCTTGAGAATTAGAAATTTCCGCATTTGTTCATTCCATTAATAAGAGTTATAGTCTACGTAATTGGTGAGAGAGAGGCAGCATAAATATCAATGAATGCCCTTATCTGTGGTCAGTATCTTATGTAATATGAGGACTGGAGGGAACCCAGTACACCATGAGTAAATCAAATTCGCCTATATCGTGACAAATGGATATTTCAGAGTTAATTACTACGAGTGCGTGACGTTAATTAAGGAATAATCATGTGCTAAAATGATTGAGGGTAGCATATAGCATCGCAATTCAATAATATGTGCAATTTACAGAAACAGAAGTCTTCTATTCAGAATCAAGGTTTGGCACGATATTGTCTTAAAACAAAGTCCAACAGAATATTGCAGAATTTACGCCCTACCAAAGGTGTACGTATGTCTTTGGTACTAAGTAAATGCTTCATAAATGAAAGCAATAAAATGGGCATACAACGGTAATGCACATCAATTAAACTTCTTTGCAAATACTATCAACATGGAGCTAACAGCGTTCCTTTATTCGAACCCATCTATACATTATGCACGAAATGGCTTGGCGAAGATACTCTGAGCCGACGGTAACTATTTAAGCAATGGTAATGCCCAGTTGAATTGTTCGAGTTATTAGAGATCCACCCAAGGGAATGCTATAAAAGGGGCCGAATTATTTATGATCATTTTTAAAAGCCCTCTTCTCACCTTACTGCCCTCATAAATGCATTTATTTAAATTGTAATTAGAAAACGACTTAAGTGAGTTGAAGATGAGATTTCAATTACAAGAACCAGCAAACTAATCCTTGCGTAATTTCATCTAGATTCTTTTGTGAATTTTCAGAACCAAAAATAAGTCCGGATACATTCTGCAAAGCTTTTCCATTTCATTTGCTTTTCGACCGGGATTTGATTGTAAGACAGGCTGGAACAGCAATTGCTCGTGTCATTCCGGAAACGACTCAAAACTGTCGTCTGACAAATATTGTCGAAATGGTAAGGGAGTTGCTTAATGTATGTTAGTACTTGGAAATAATTAGCAGTCAATAGATACCAAAACCTACGTTTAAGCTAAAGGAGTGATAAAATAACTTCATAATTAAAATAATGTGATGTAAATAGTTTAAAAACATGTATAGCTCCGTGAAATAGCAAATGCTAGCATATATAGTCACGATTTTGTTATTGGAACCATATTTCTTATGACTTTGTATTTATTACTTGCGTTTCAATTGTATGTTGTTGTTTTGTAGGTGAGACCCCATATGGACTTTCGCTTCGGTAATATTTTATCGCACATTAACACAATTTACGTTCTGCGGACGAAGAAGCCTCTGATCGCTTCAGAATTTATGACCCCGGATATTCTGGCAGCAGACCATTCCCGGATGAGACTCAAAGTTTGCAATTTTCTTTCTTTCCATGTCTCTGTTAAAGTAGCTGTAGGAACCGGAATGCTAGAACACACGTTGCTATCCTATTTCTACAATATACCTGCTACCTAAATGTTTATGTGTGCAATAATAATGCTGTAGACACGTAGTGCCCCAGTAAGTTACATCACACCCGCTAAATCGTAAGGAATTGTCAATGAGAAGTTTATGTCATGCCCTGCCTTGAAACAAGCTCCCAGATCCAAAACCCCGCAGCGTCACTTTCAAATTGGGTTTCAACAAAGTACACCCATTCCACACACTCACTCATTGCACCAAAAAGTCAACAGTTTGTTCTCCTTACTTTAGGAGGAGCTACGTACCAGATTACACCGAACACACATTATCGCAGACAGCGTCAACCAATTGCTTACAAATCATTGCCGGTGCGTGTATTGTAAGTCATCTCTGGATGAGAACTTTGCCAAATTTCTGACACAAATTTGTCTACACAATTTTGTCTGCACAATTTTGTCTACACAATTTTGTCTGCACAATTTTGTCTACACAATTTTGTCTGCACAATTTTGTTTACACAATTTTGTCTACACAACTTTGTATACACAATTTTGTCAACAAAATTATAGGGCGTTAGGTTGGGGTACTTGGGGTATACGTGTTGACAATTAGGTGCAGACAATTGGGGGTGAATCCTCTTAAGGATGAGTGGAAAGGGTGCACTACATTATTTCTCCTTCAAATGGCTCATTTCTCAACTTGCTTGGCTTCAATTTCCAGCTACCTTTGGGTTGCAGCAGTTACATTTATTTATTGCCTTGGCTTTCTCTTTATTATTACGACACGAGGAGGAGCTCAGCGGACTCCGCATTACCAGCTACTGGATCAACATACTTGCCAATACAAAGCTGCTGAAGTAAACACAATGTGCAATATATCTCCACAAAAGATGATATTATTATATCCGAATGATAGTGTTACCCCTATCTGCTCACCTATACCTACTTAGCCACACCAATATTTCATACAGCCACGCCAATATCTGTTCTACATTGAAAATTCTAAGGCATTTGTCTACGGAACAAATAATAATAAGGGGAGCCAAAGCCAAATGCGGGGATCTGCACATAAATAACAAGTGCTCAATGGTTATCTCTTCGTGTGCCGCTGTAAACCACTGTGCGCACTTACGCTACTGCATTGCATGAATATTATGTGAATTTGCACATAAATAACAAGTGCTCAATGCTCATTTTATTGTGTAAACCTTACCTAGGAATCTATTTACTACGGATAGGTATAGCAGATGTTTAGATAAGAGAGAAACGAAAAGTAAAATACTTTAAATAAGGACATCCACAGCTTAGATACACAGCAGCTTTTATTGGAAACGAAGATAAAAAAACCGTATAACAATAATGTACCCAAATTAAGTGTTTTATTAAAGTAGGCTCCTTTATTATCTGTATTTATATACACTGATGTAAAATTTGCAAAAAATGCCCTTCTTTGACATGGTATTATTTCAAATATTTTCATCTCGAGTTGCAGTGAAGCTGTATTACTGTAAAGACTATAGACTAATATCGTTTCCCTATTTTATTTACGTATTTAATTTTTAGGGGGATTTTCTACTAGGCATACCCACTTTCCTTTGGCTAAACTATCTGTGTCTTCCTTCGACCGACTGTGGTAAAATCATTTTAAGGAAACTGAGTTTTTACGGTAGATCGCATCATATCATGACAATCAATGGTAACCAAGTATTTCAACTGAGGCGTTGACACCATCAGATCAAGTAACTGAAAAAAGGTCACGTATTTGTTAATACGTTAGACAGGACAATGTAGTACAATTAAAGTAGTTATGCTGAGGCACAATTTTATTAGACTGTCTGGTATAGTATGTTGGTTGAGATAGTGTTCCCCAAATTGCGGGGATATGGTGTTTGGAAAAGGCGAGAGTGCAGAGAATTTAGGTCTACGGATATGAGCCTAAGCTGGTGTAGTAAAGCAGAGGGAATGAGCTGGCTGCCTATAGAAAGAGATATGTTGGTCTGAAAAGAAGAGTTGGAGAATATTCTAGTGGGCTTTGGGAATACAAGTTTGTTGGAGAAGCGTATGTGGAGTAAGTGTAGTATAGTAGATGTGGTAGTCGGAGAGAAGCAATAAGTTACCCGGATTGATCCCCAACTGGGAAGCTTTAGAAAATGCACCTGGAATTTCCAATGAGTTTGAATGGCTGCAAGTCGCCCAGCTCAGCTCCCAACAGGAAATCCAAAATTTCAAACTTGTGCTTTGTTGGTCACACAGAACGTCTGTCTGTGTAGGTTAGTCGGAGTACTAATTCACTGCAGTGCTAGACTACAGACATTAATAACATGGTATCTCATAATGGTAAACAACTATAGGACAAATCAATGCTTGTGTACGGCTCTAGTATTATGTAATAATGGAGGAATGGCTGGGATAATAGCCATTGTAGCTCTGTACTACAGCACTAGGTGTTGTTTTTCTCCACATTTCCTTTTACTCTGTCTGCTTCTATGAATTTCCTTTCCACTAATCGGCCAAACTGTAGTGAACATAAAGGAATATTATGAGGATAATAGATGTTTTAGAACATTGGTATGTATGGGACATGCTGCATAGTTGTTGGCTTCTGGCACGTTCTTCAACTCCAAGACATTTATTGCTGCCCTTACACATATTATGGCTATACCCACTGCTAATTCATAAATACACAATAAATGCCATTGTGTTTTCTCTCCTGCTTCTCAATCACTATCCCCTCCGTATACATTTATATCTTATTTTTCCATTTAAATTGGGACAAAACATGCATAATTTAACAAAAACATTCTTTTATTATTAACCAAGTTTATGGTAAGCGTTTGTCTATTGATGCTCTGTGGATCTATTGTGATGTGGGTTGTTATTGAATCCCATGCACGCATAGTGTGAAAATAGAGTGAAAGGAGTTCAAAGACAGAAAAATAAAAGGCGATGTAAGGTAAACGAAGTGGATAGGAGAAAGTGGGAAGGTTTGTTTTCATTGTGTGTATGCAAACGTGTGTGCAAGTGTTCTACTACGTATTGTTTCACTTGGAATAATTCGGATGGATGCATAATAAGAAGGGTTTACATTGTAGATGCGCTGGATTGGCTTTCTCCGACTTACGAGTGTCGTTCTTAGTTCACGGGTATTTATACGAGAGTATTTTATGGTTTACATGTGAGCTCTTTTCTAAAAACGAGTCTGTATGATAAATGAGAGAAGGAAGAAGAAGTTTGGCCATTAGACTTTTCTTGAGTTGAGTCGACTTGACTTTCCCTATAATTTATTCCCAAGAGCTCTCCCGTGTGTGCTCCCCACTCCCTGGCACTACGTTGTCTATAACAGTTTTCTCTCCTCCATCCGACGGACAACCCGCCCGACTAACCAACTGCTCCACTGCACTACTCACTCACTCATTCCCTCCTTGCAACACATTCCACTAACTACTTATTCCTCCCAACTGCATTCCTTCCTCAACCACTCGAAAGATTTCTTTATAAATTCTCAATTTATTTTTCGCACGCGGCAAATTCCACTTTATTTCCCGTCATTCACCTCTCTCCATCTGTACTTAAGGTGTGCACATAAATACGCCACACCGTCGACTTACACCTGCTCTCATCCACCCCACAACATTATATTCTATTACCATTTTCCATCTGACTAAACACCAAAACACGAGACCATGCATGCCATACCGAACAGATGAAAGATGATATTATTACTTTGTCGTTCAGTTCAGGTGAGTGCAGAACACCTGCCTTTCCGTCTTCTGCATATAAACTCCAGAATAAGTATTCAGACATTTGTCTTCAGGCAAATTAATCGGAACTTCTTATCTCTGATACCATTAATATTTAAACCATAAACTGTTTGGGTACTTGTAAACCCTAGTAAATTAATACTGTTCCAACTAAATATTTATAAGTTTATTATATTTATAAGGCAACTAAGGAATAAATATTTATAATTTAATCTCATAAGCTCTATCCAAATCTCATCTACCCGGCTACTACCTATGTATATTCTCTGATAGATACTAAATGTCAAAACGTTCCAAAAAACGTGATTGGTAGATATACTTAAAATTCAAAGTATTGCTCCTTACGTACATTGTATACGGATATTGCAGCTAAAGATATGTAAAACAAAAATGGATACTCTGCAGCAAATGGATACAAGCCTCGTGGCATAACACAACTAACCCATTTTATAGACTTGGTGCAATGTAACCATATTTCCAGTAATTCATTAATTATAGTTTGCTTAAACAAACAACGCGACTAAGGTCTCGTTTGTCTTAGAGAAAGCATACTAAAGCATCTTCCTTATGACTATGGGGATCAAGAATATAACTATGAAGTCTGAGGCATTCCTTATATCTGTATCTAAGCTTTATTCATTTGGTTTAACCGCTTGTATAATATATTATGAGACAATGTCCTATTCTCCTACACTCTGTGCCAATGCTAATTTAATGTAATGTAGTTGAATGTTTAAATGATCAACTGTGGTTTCTTTGTAGGGAGAGATGCTGTATATACCAGAGAATGACATGATGCTCTTTTTATGCTCTCCATCAGTAATGAATCTTGACGACCTGACCAAGTAAGTTCACTCACTATCATCTATTTATACACTCATATTCAGACACCTAAATAGAGGGGACACCTAAATTCAAGGAAAAGATGACTTTTTTCAAAACATTTTAAATTTGTTAAAATTCTTGAAAACATCATCATGCTGGAATATCTCCGCTACTACAATGCCTACCGTTCCCAAGACGGGGAGGTACTGAAACACGGGCGGTATTAGGCTAATACCAAATTCTTAGCTATTCGTGCATGTATATTATTTCGGACCAAATACAGGTTAAAATATCATGAATTAGCCAATATATGATTGATATTTCTGGATATGTGCCTGCAGTTATTGGAATAAGTAAAGTCAGTAGCAAATCTCTGTCTTCTATTCATTTTTGTGCACTCCATTTGCACCTCCACTAGAATTGTTTTACTATCCAATAACAATGAATTGAAAAAGTCGTGAGACATCAAACTGTTTAGTGTCAATGGTTTTATTGCTCAAGATAATTCTAACAAGATTTGGCATTACTGCTTTGGATCGGCTGCACGTTTGTGTTTGTCTGAAAGTGCCATCTGCTTAAGCAGAACTCAAGAATGATATTATCATAGAAAGTCTTTCGTGAATCTATTTTTGTGGATGTATCTGCAATCATTACAAGGACCACTGCTACTTAAAAATGTGACTGGGGTTCCAAAGTCTTATTACTTTCTCGGGACTCGGTGTCTTTCAAATTATATTAATCAAAAGGGCTGTTTTCTTTATGCTTAGGTTCTGTTACGAGTAGTCAGTATGTCTCCAAATCATTATTATAACCTTATTATATCAGATGCAGTGCACATTTCCAAGTTGGTAGAGTGTAACTCTATAAAGAGGAGAAGAACAAGATAAAAGCAATAAACTACTGTACTGTTACAGAAGGAGATAGGAGGAAATCTAATAAAGAGTAACGAATCCTCTGAGACACTCCAATCACAATAAATCCATCTACTTTTCTGATAAAAACTAAAAGAGCATTGGTAATAATAGGAATCCCTGAAGATTAGGCAGATATGTACAAGGCACATTGTGCACGATTCCCAAGAATTCAGTTAATCCACATACTGCAAATCACTACTACTTACACTGTACACCATTTGTACAGTGTTTACCCTTTATTTACATTATATCACAATCGTAAGTAATCAGGACGGTAGACAGATCATCAGGTAAGACATCATTACATAATATAATGATGTTTCATCCTCCTGTCTTTCATTATGCACTTTTATTGACTTTACTGACTTGACTTTTATTGCGTTCAGAAAACTGAAGTAGATGGGCAGTATTCTTTTAAGGTGTCAGAAATAACAGATCATACAATACAGACTAGAAAATGCGTATTGTACCTCCCCCTTAGTTTAATAGTAGTCAGTCTATTAATCAGAATACATCAAAAAGTCTGACTTGCCGTACATGCACTACGTATAATCCTCAAACTTTCCTGTAGGATAATAAAATAATACTTTTTCAGTATCTATCATTGCCATATAAGCTCAGAAACTGTCTCTACACCTATATTCCGCATGTTATAGTTAATGTAGTTCTTAGAAAAAGGATTCAGTAAGTTATTCTGTATTCGACAGTAAGTGCACCAATAGTAGTGTATTAGTAATTAACTCGGTTAACTAGGAAAGAGAAGCCCATAAATATAAATTACGTCTTTCTGCAGGAATTCCCCAAAAGTAGGAATTTAATTAATTTTGGAAATTCATTATTTAAAGGAAGTGATAAGCCATCTGCATTAATTTTAAATGCAGACTTAGTCAAGAAGCGAGTACCCAGCCATCTCTTGGATGATCTCATCGCTCCGACCCACATGACTACTGGGTCAGCCTTTCGTACGGGTACCTGAGCAGACTTGTGCTACGCTATTTAAAAAATGTCTTTTTCCGGAGTTTGTCCATTAGCCGGGATGTGGGCCTAACTAACTTTACTGGGCATTAGAGTTCTCGTCTTCACAGAGCCTTTAAATTGCATTAGCTCCTAGGAAATGAAATCATTTGGCTACAGTGCACGCTCATTCAGCATGTCTAACTTTAACTCGGAAATTATTCATAGAAAGTACCCAGTTCATTTCACGGAGGACCTGGGTACATGGAAATAATATCATCAACTCTGATGTGCATAGTCTGAGTAAGTGAGGATGAGATGATGGCCGTGGTCTAGATTGATGTGTGTACAAGGAGAATTGCATGTCATAAGTATTTTAACACAGAGCTGGCTGACTGAATGGCTCACTTGATCGTGAGGGAGAAACTCAATCTTTTCTTTACTGTAGTAGTCGATTCGAGTGGACTATATTTTAATTAAAATGGCAACAATCTACCTTGTGCGTATTGTGCGGACCTGATGGATCTCTTTTATGGCGCTGTATCTATGTAACTGGCTGTGTATGTAATTGTGTTGCACGTCCTGGAATGGAGCAAAGGTGTTTTGTTTTCTCTTCCTAATGCAACCCGGGTTGTAAACACAGTAGTCGGCTGCGGTCTTAGTGTTAGTTGGGATATGATACAAAAACACAAGTCTGGTGGCAACAGATACAGCCTCTGCACACTTATGCATCATAAATAAATGCAATTTTGGAAGACAGATAAGTGGCACTAGTAGTGCTCTGTCCTATTTCTCTATTAACAGAAGGAAAAGTCATGAAAAATTTTATTCGCCATTGCGATTTTATTGTTAGTTGTGTTTTTATTGCAGACGTGGGCTTTATATCAGTGACATTCCTCTACACGACGCCACCCGGGATTTAGTTCTCCTCAGCGAGCAATTCGAGGCTGAGTATAAACTGACGCAAAATTTGGAAATACTCACCGACAAACTGCAACAGACACACCGGTAAGTTTGTCCAGTAGACTTTCTCGTACAGTTCTCGCATGTTTAAGCACTGTAGGAACCCGAGGACCGAGGTATCCCTTTAATCCTACACCCTTCTTCGCATCCTCAGGCCAAATCCTGACTCTGTGCATAATCCTTTTCGAATTTATTTACTTTGGTTGGAGAATTAGAAATAATTTTCTGAATGACAGTGACTGTTTTAACAGTCTCTCCGGGTATACTGGTTGGATATAAAATGTACGTTTGTCATTTGTTGTACCATTACCACCGTTTAATTTGACTTGGGATTATCCATAATTTTTTGTTTCTAAGTCCCACTCCATCCAATCACTCAAATCATCCTTTAGGATGATCCTGTCACCCGTTGTGCAAATTTATTTGCATTGCATTGTGAAGGCAGCGGGTAGCTGATCCACTTACTTGTTCGTTATAACAGTAGAATAGGATTCAAAATCATGCCTCCAGAGTTAAGATAAGGATGTAATACTCTTCATTTATTGGTCCCATTTATTTAAACTGCAGCTGCACTAATAAAAGTATTCGTAATAAGTTTGGAAGAATGTATAAAGTCATCACGGTGCAGTACGAAACAGGCTGATGATGATGTTAATGAAGGAGAGATTAGTTTTGGCGAAAATCCAAATTTGCCAATACATGACGATTCTCTCTAATTCCATTCTCTGCACAAGCGAAGCATACCATAAGAGAATGTATAGCCATTCATAGACTATTGCGTAACTATTAGAAATGTGTAGTCGAGGTGCAGATTATCCAAATTTCATCAAACATTTGTTTGTCTTGTATTTCCGAGAAATTAACAAAGATGATTAGAAATTGTCTAAGCAAATTGTTAAAAAGGAAGCTGAACTTCTTGGAATTTAAGAGCAGCAATTATTAAAGCAGTGTAGCTGTGTAATATAATCATTTAATAGAGACAGAAATCTTTGATTTGACTACCTGATTATGGACGCTTTTCACACCCCTCCTGAGTTTTAGTAGTTCTAAATAATCGCGATGCACTACAGTACGGCTGTTTTCATGTCACTATTGTTCACTATATTTGAATCTATTTTTCCTTTAACATTTTCTCTAAAATCCAGTTCATTGAAATTGTTAGTAACTACGTACAAGTACATACAAATTTAATTTACACCAAATTAAACTCGATTTCGTCAGGATGCCAACCATTTATTTTAAGGTAAAGGAAACTGAAGTACTTCACATCGTACACTGAAGTACTTTCGCATGTCCATTGAAAAGATGCAAATGCAGCATAAATATTCAGGTCATTAAAATATTAAAATGAATGGGAGAGACAATATAAATATCTATGCTATAAAGTGTAAAGCTCATTGCTTTTGAATGAGAAAAGTTGGAGAAGAAGTAGAGCAATCCAATATTAACTGATGGGCTTGTAGTGAAAGGTTCCGTGAACAGGTCACTCCAGAATGTGAATTTCCATTTTTAGATTGCTGGAAAGCTGATTGGATTTGCATTGTTCATTGAATTGCATTTCATATTGGGTAGAGTTCAATCGAGTTAGATACTTCAATTCGGTTCGGAGATGTTCCGTTTGACTCCCTAACTTCCATAAAGGTCTTCGGGAAACAGTTTTTCTCTATTCCCCGGTGCAGTCCAGTGCATGTAATCTGAACAAATGTGATGGAGACCTGAGGAAAGATTCAATCGAATCCAAACGAGAATTTGTGCCAAGCAAAGCAAGAAAGCATTGCGCATTTGTCTACCAGCCGTCTAATAAATAGTAGATTTGGTATATATATTTAGTATTATTGTTGACGTGTCGGTGTATAGCTTATGCATTTGAATATGTGGGGATGTGTATAGAGGAGCTCTTCAGTCTTCCGTAATAGGAATTGTTCATTTCATTCCACTTGAAATGGCTAGAACAGAAAATTGGGAAAAATCTGTTTTATTGCGGAGTAATGAAAGAGTTTAGTTAGCACGGCTGGCGAAGAGGAAGGGAATTAGACGAGCAATGAAAGGATATCGTTCTTTAAACTTTTTACTTTGGCTGGATAAAATGATTTCACTTTGGACTCTGGTCAGGTATAGTACAAGTAACGTCGATCGAGAACCTGGGATTAAGTAGGAAGTGCAGTTGAAGAGTGAAAGAACAAAAAAAGAATGGACGTGTAATCTGTCGGAAGAGTTGCCCATTATCCCTAATTTCCCAGGTTCCCTTTGATCTAGATCCTAGTCCACTTATAGAGAACAATCGCTCGTTTATTTAACGAATCCAAAGGATTTCTCTTTATCTTGCCAACTCCTTTCTCTTGTGTTGATGTGCGTGTTAAAACCGAAATTATTTACGACAATGAAAAGGCTCAATTTGTCAACCTACATTACATGATAATTGCTGTTTGATCACGATTTAAGGAAACATGAGTCGCACAATTAGAAAAACATGAATGAACTCCTGGCATTTATTCTCAACAATTATTTCAGAGAGTTGGAAAATGAAAAGCAGAAGACGGACAACCTCCTCTACTCGGTTTTGCCTCCGACGGTTGCCAACGAGTTGAGACACGAGCGTCCGGTCCCAGCCAAGAGGTTTGCCTGTGTCACTCTGCTCTTCTCAGGAGTCGTCGGATTCACCGAGTATTGCATTCGAAACTCAAACTCACCCATGAAGATTGTTCAGCTCCTCAACGCCATCTACACCACGTTCGATGTTCTCACCGACCCCAAGAAAAACCCGAATGTGTACAAGGTGGGCCTCCTGCTTCCCCTCTCCCCACACTTGACTAATACTTGAGG
This sequence comes from Tomocerus qinae, assembly GCA_020055645.1. Classification (NCBI taxonomy): domain Eukaryota; kingdom Metazoa; phylum Arthropoda; class Collembola; order Entomobryomorpha; family Tomoceridae; genus Tomocerus; species Tomocerus qinae. The sequence continues at coordinate 2,484,540 of CM034548.1, read as the reverse complement.
AAAAGCTCGTCTTTTGCTAAATACCGACGAAAACTTTTGACGAATTTAAAAAATATTTTCATACTGGATCTAATATTCTCAAATAAGATTAAATTAGATCAAGATCCGTTAAGTTAATTAGCAGTTCTGCACAACTACTTATTGGATGATATCATAATATTAGAGTACCTAGCTACCCGGGCCAAAGGAAGTACATATTTAGCTGACTTCGTAGGAGTTGGTTGAGCTCTCAGCTAATATGCTATCCAATAAATTTAGTAGATATGCCACTTGTCCGACATGAAGTGGCTCAAAACTTTCTGCTACTGTTCAATAGACTTTTACTAAGCTTATTTACTTCAGTTTTTCTAATTCAATTATGTCAGACAGTTGATAGAATCTTGTTGCCCTGTCCTTTAATTTTGGCTCTGCTGCAGAGCTCAACAGATAAAGCTGACAACAGAGTTGTTACAGTTTGCTTAGAGAGTATATTTTAACTACTCATTACTCATGTACATCATCCTTTGCAATTTATCTATTCCTGAGTCGGAAATAATGTTAAAGAGTTTTTTTAACAAGTGGAAAGGCAGAACATAATAATAGATACACGTAGCTACACGAAAATAGCGGAAACACTGAAAATGAGATTTCCCTTTCAAGGCCATTTTTACTACAATTTTGCCATCACTTCTTCATACAGTTTATGATGATAAATAATCTTACACGGTCTGATCTGAATTTTATTTGCATTTTTCTTTTCCTGCTTTTCGAGATCCTAGCTCTGTGAAACTTTAAATGCCAGCTTATTCTAATAATTTCGAGTTTGTCTTCAATATTTAGCCTTGCTAAGTGGAATAATGAAAATAAATATCACAATTTCTTATTTCGATGTCGAGTAGCTACCTAGTACGTGTATCAACCTGGTTTAAAAATCAACTCAGCACCACTAGCATTCTACCCACTACCTATGTCAACCGCTTTAAACTCGATCACTAGAAGAAATCATTGTTCAAACCTCAATTTTACATGCAGAATTGTACTTTTAAGGCTAAATAAATGATTTCTTATATTATTTCCGACCAAGTTATTCGAATAGTGTTTCATGTACTAATGTAGCTGACAAAATAGACATTTTTTATAAACACAGAAACACAATTTACACAAGCTAAATTGATGCTCTGCGCTATGAGATTTAGATTTAATCAGTCTATGTATTCCATGCAGAGATACTAAATAAAATAAGCAATAAAATGTGGTGTCTCTTCTTTGGTAGCAAAGTTGTTGATTGTTGGCACTGAATGGAAGGATCTGGAACTGTATAAAAGCGAAAATAATTGAGATTTGAATGATGTTGATTGATGCAATTTCTGGAATATTTATAACAAAGGTTGAAACAGTGGGAGACAAGTACATGGCTGTAAGTGGATTGCCAGAGCCCTGTTTATCTCATGCAAAGTGTATGGCAGGTTTGGCTCTTGATATGATGGACCTGGTGGAACAAATTGAATACGAAGACACTCAAGTGGTAAGCATTTATTTAAGCCGTATTTATTAGTAAAATTCTCAATTTTACCGTTTTTGGCATTAGCCTAGCTTACATTATGAATACGATTTCTACCTACTAATTATAGAATCATACTACAACAGTAGTAGGAATAGTAGACTGTAATTTGTCCAGACTGATTGAAAATTAAATGACTTGCCCATGACCAGCAAGAGTAGTAATTAATTTGTTGTCGCTCACTGTAATCTTCCCTAAACGAATACTTAATTTAATTGAAGGGCCGTGTATAAGAACCTGGTATCTCAAATGGACCTCAAATAACAGTAAAAAATTACAATATTTGCTATAGGCAACACTGTTACCAATGCTACACATTTTAATTTCAAAACTTCATTATAGAGTTACCAGGTTTTTGTACAGAGGGGTTCATTAGTATTTAATTATCATTTGCACTTTACATTCCACGTGTGTGGGAGGAATGTAGGAGCATTGAGAACGTTACTATGTTATTTGCACATCAATATGATTATGGGTGCACATTTGTTTGTACCGTTTAAATGTTGCTTTCTTTTATATGAAAATTCATTATCAATGTTTCAATTGCGTTTAGCAGTATTGTCCGGTCACTTTATATAACAAGCATGCCTTTCCACTGTTTAATCATGCAACTTAACTGTTGTTCTTGGTTTTGTGATATCCATATTTGTATTTTACTGGGTCGTTGTAACCCTTTTCCAAGTTTCATACCTGCGTTGTTTTATTATTTGGGCAATTACCTTGTTCTCATTTTTAGTAATTTCGAGTAATGATCGTAATTTTATTTTTTATTTTCTGTCATTGTGAGATGAAACTTTCGTCTCGCACAATTCATTTCTGGTACATTGTCAAGAATCAAGAAGGTTGTTTCTTTATGTATTTACGCTTTGTTTAAAACATCTTCAGAATCATTATCATAATTTTATAGATATAATGATTAAACTATTTGAAGCACTGATTTACAAAATGAAAGAAAATTGCAAGTGTAAACATTTGGCGATAGTAACAAATAGCCAAAAATATAATAATTTCGCAGTAGAGAAGATAATTCTTATTTCTTCCTCGTAATAAATAGTTTCACTGGGGTGGATGGTTTATATATTGCTCATTAAGAATATATAGTTAGAATTTACGAATGTAATATTACTAGAATCATCTGGGAAGTTGCATCTTTTGGTATTGTAAATTTAAAATGTTGTTTACAGAGAATAACGATTGGGATTCACTCAGGGGAAGTAGTGACAGGTGTCATTGGTCAACGCATGCCTCGTTATTGCCTGTTTGGGAACACAGTGAATTTGACGAGTCGAACGGAGACAACTGGAGAAAAGGGGAGAATCAACGTGTCGGAAGATGCATACAAGTAAAATCTATTTATTTACTTACCTATTAAAGTTAATGAGGACAATCTAAATTGTCATAACGTGATTTGACTAAACTTGGATTTATTTGCATGTCATTTTCTACTTTTGATTCTACACAAAATAACTTTCTTGTAAGCCCATTCAGTGAGGAGTAGAGTTTATAAAATGCTTTAGCCTTCTGTGGCCTGTCTTCTTGGTTAAATGCGAATTGTCTGTAAAATGGGAATTCTCATCGAGACTGTTATTATTAAGGTAGTGTTGTGATGATCTGAAATAGCATTTCCACTTCCACCTATGGTAGTCTGCCCATAGCTATATGATTACCACCCTAATATGAATGATTATGACTTTTAAAATCCTCTGCCTGACTCTACTGATTGCAACGATAGCACTTACTGTGGCTACTAAACATAAGTCTGCAATTGCAGAAGTCACTCGTGCGTTTGTTTGTTTTGTAGGTACATGATGCTCTTGTCTTAAAAATCATTATAGTATTTGTACTCACCTGAACCATGAAACAAAAAGAGTGCTACAAAGAAAGAACTGTATTAAGCCGAGTTAAATCGAGCCGCATTGCAAACAAATAAATAAAGCAGCAGACTTCAGACCATCGGTAAAGTGCACAGTAGCCAACTCAGTGTGCAGAAACATATTAAACTCTTAGCACAACTAAAAGACATGGAAATATAAATGCAGGCAACTTATCATTACTTACTACAATCCTATGTGAAATATTACTACTATCCTATCTCATCAAGATTTGAACATTTTCTGTATATCTAAGTGCACGGAAATACATAAATTATGATACTAGTTTGAGAATCATGGCAAGATATTTCTACAGGAACAATAACAAACAGTCTATGAGTAGAGCAGAATACTCAGAAGTACTTAATATATTTACATTCAGATAATAATAGCAGTTTAAAGACACTGTGATCTATTATTGGTCCATTTGTTCTATTTGAGCTTTCCAAACGGTAATTGTTAATCTTTTTATAGCTATGCAAGAAAAATTCGGGCTTAGTGAATGTTGTGTATCACGTAAACATTATAACATTATCAAGATAGGTTTATCTTAAATAATAACGAACATTTCATCTTCCCTTATTCACTATCCTTTCCCTACTTACATATCTACCACTGTTAGAACAATCTTAGTTAGCAACTTACCTATAGAGGTAATGTCTAGCATGTATTCACAACTACTACTGACTTTGTGCCATATTCTGAGATTATGAGAAAAATATCATCTTGCACTATTAGATTTTGTTTCATTGTGTTACTTATTATTTGTTTGAAAAGTGCAAAACATAGCTCTGTTATGGCTTATTCAAAGTTATTTTTTCCTCTTTTAGTTACAATTTCCTACATGCTCACTTTTAATCCAACAACTATTAAATATCTGTACTTATGCTAAGATTATTAACTACAGACGGATGATACTAAGCATGTAATTTATTACAGTTTACTTTTACTGCGACTGATCACTCAAGGCAAACGGTCTCAGCTTTTGATTTTGCATTATTTTATTTATCAATGAGATTAGCAGCATTATGTAGTAGGATAAGGCCCGATTTAACTTGCAGCATACCAATTTGTGTGTCAATTTTCCCATTCCTGTTTCTAGAATGAAGTACCACAGCTAAGGACAGATTTGTTGCAAAAAATCTTATCTTCAGTTTTATGTTAGCTATAAATCAATTTCCCCGCATATAACCACACATCTTGGTTATTTTAAATTCAAAACTTTTTCTAAGTGCCATTTAAAAAATGAAATGGAGTATACACGTTCCGAGGATTTGTAATTCTTGTTTTGTAATGTAGCTTTGTCATTGGCACTGTAATTCTCATAAGCACTGCCACAAGTGGGTGAAATGGTAGCATTCATTATTTCCTATGCTTAAAAGCAATTTATGCATAAAAAAACTAAAAGTAGTAGTAAATAATAATAATAATAATAAATAGTATCAATTTGGTTAGGCTTACAATTATGGTGAAGGCTACAAGGCTTTGCTTTGCATTTAAAACTGCAAAATTGTAAAATTACGATAAAGATAAATTGAGGGATTGCTCTCTTTGTTCAAAGAACTAGTTCACTCTCAGTTTAGTATTGTATAGCTATATGCATCAATATACGATTTGAGCATCAGGTAGGGAGATGAAGTATTTTCAAATTAAAAATCATCGTACATATTCAGATTGCATTTATTGATATCCGTATTCTATTCTACCTTAGTAGTTGTATATTTGTCTATTTCTATATACATGTAAACCAAGTGGAAATAAGTAGAAAGTACGTATCACATTATCATGCACTACATACGGACGTAGCACCAACACTTCCTACGCATTAAAAGTTGTACAACAAGAAATAAATATTTAATGGTTGTAATATGGAGCTATGAAAATTTGAGCACCTATTTAAAGAGTTTGTATCTATGTGCATATAATTAAAAAATCTTGGGAGCAATGGTGCGAATGTGTATTATAATAAAATACCTTAAAGTAATCAGTCTGTAAATATTCTAAATTTCAGATGGCTCCAGACCGAAGAAAATTTTGATCCGTCATTCCACTTTGAGGACCGCGGACCAGTGACGATGAAAGGAAAGGCAGAACCAATGCATGTATACTTTTTGACCCGGAAGACGGTGAAAAGTTCTTCTGAGATGCTGGGGCGGGAGCCTTTAAGGGGAGCTACAGCCCGAACTCCTCCACTCACACCGGAAACCGTGACAGTAGCAACAAAACACGAAGCCACGGCCGAACGGGCTCTTCAACTCTGTCAACCAAGTCAAATTTCGACATCCGAAGTGGATTTGGACGTGTCTCCGCCTACTCGAGACGATGACAAGAATAGTAAAATATGACATCAGAAGAAAAAGAAACGCAAGTCACGCGACTGCGGTTCCTCCTCTCTCTGCCAGCTCCTCTAATACTTCGGAGAGACAACATTGTCCCAATCGATCCTTCATTTCCCTGTATGCAGATATACATTATTCATTGGCAGATTTCTTATTTGCTTAAATAGAATATTATGAATATTATATGTACCCAAACAGATGTGGATATGGATATAATGGCAGCCACCCAAGAAATACCGACCTACATATAACTATACTAATAGGCTACGTACACTTTAATAATACAACAGACTTTAAGGTGTTTTTAAGGTTTTCGTATTTTTTGTGCGTAAATTTCAAGTCTTAATCTCTCTTAATTCTTTGCTCATTTCTTCCGAGATTGTTATTTATTTACCGGTAATTGGATATTATGAAGGTGCATATTTTACATTTAAATCATTTAAAAATAGAAAATATACGGAAATAGCTGTATTAATTGGAGCCAATTTTTAATCAGTTAAAACTGCATTTCATTGGTTACTCACTATTTTGCATAAGTAAATGCATAAAAATTCCACCATAATCCGCTTTCATTTACTAATGATAAATAAAATACAATCTTGATGTTTTACACGTGGATGTATGAGTTGTTTTATACGTATGCATTAATGCATGCGAAACAACATACTTACGACTCTACGCATATTAAATATGTAGAATATTTATGCATGGATTATCATCATTTAATATTTTTAGTAACTACGGGCAAAAATGAAATAACACCAACAGTATTAAACTTTAATGCCTAGTTTACTAATTACAATTGTTTTATACCGTAAAAATGTTAATGCAATTACTGTAGTTATATAATCACTAACCACCCTGTGAATTAAGTAAGTAAACTATCATGTTTTGAATTAATTATATGTACCACATCATTTCCCTAAATGTGGGTTTGTCGTTTGATATTTATTGATGTCATTTTTTGCCCTGAGTAAATGTGCATAGCTTATTGAATGAACCCGTTACACCAATTGGCATGCGTACTTACGTATCTAAAAAATGACTTGACAAATTTCTCCAGCCTTCCGATACAATCGTTGATTTACTACCAAAGCTAATTATTGTATAAGCGAATTTAATTACTCTTACACGTACTGCTATTGCTTTTATCATTATCCACAGTTATATTAGTCTTTGTTTAAACCTGGTCTCAATGAGATTATCACGATCAGTTTCACTAATTTTCATTTATAAACCCAAATCACTTATTTTATTAACAAAAATACTAATAAGCATTTAGAAATATCAAAGGCTTAGAAAAAAATCCTAGCACAAGAAATGACCAAGGAACCCTTTTACCACAAACTCTGCAAATACCTTACCTTGTTACAAATCCAAAAACCAAATATATGTGTGATAGTGGTAGTATCCTCGTAATATAAATAAAACACAAACATAAATAACTAATAACAAAAATTAAAGTACTGTCTATGAAATATAAATTACATAATAATATAAATTAAACCTTAAGCAGTTGCAGCCAACTGTTTCCAAGTGGAAAAACTAAATTTAGGTGCAAAAATACTGACAATGAATACAAAGCTTGTGAAATGAAATAAAACAAAAAGGTGCTGGTATTATGACTACCAAAACAAAGAAAATCGTTGTTGACTATAGGTACTTGTATATCTTTCTGTATAGCACTGCTGTTTTTAATTATTGCTTTAAGTTGCTGCGAGAAGATGCATTCATTACGGACGAAAACTGTATTGGCTATGAAAATAGCTTATGTGTGTATATCCAACTCATTATATTGCCAATATTAGTGCCACTAGTTCGTGTACTGTGTCATGAATAGAGATTTTCACAATTGTTAAACAATTATTGACAAAGCGATGTGCATAATTGTGATTGTCGATCTGTAATTGTACAATGATTGGGGTAGAATATAAATAAAGCATTAAATGGATGTCAGTACTGAAAATAAGGGATTTCTTTTCTAATCATTAAGTGAAATATGGGTCATTAGTGCTTTTTGCTGCAAATTATTATATCGTTATTTAGAAATAATGTTTTACTAAGGTTTATGATGGTAAGGTTGCAATATCCATGCTGCTTGTAGGAATTGTAAACAGTTATTATGATAGCCAATTACGTGTCGTAACTAATAGGCATATTTTTATGCTGTGCAGACCAATTAACCATTTCAGTAATACTAAACTAGACTTTTTTAAGGGAAAAGTTCAATGATACGTTACCAGCTTGTCATAGATAAACAGCATCAATTTAATACAAAATGGTAGCAGAGTAACTTTCCCTAGTAGGAAGATTGTTTCAAAAGACACAAAAGATAAAAAGTATTTATACAATGAATGAGTTGTAAGGACTGTACTCCAATACTCTTTTTACATTGCCAATGCCTGGAGAATAAAATGTTATTAAGAATTGCATTAGGACGTTATAGAAGAAGTACGTATTTTCATTGCATCATATTTGCAAACTGCAGTGTTAGGTACAAGTAATGGGAAACAATATGTGGAGTATTTAGGCACAATAGATTATTAGATAATGGAGGTGCAGCGAGAGGAAAGCCATTGAAGACGAGAAATATTTTTCAAATGTTGGGGTGTTATGTGAATTGTAAATGGCATAAGATCTAGAGATAAAATGGGTGACCGACGATGTAAACTAAACAATTTAAAAGCAAACTCGAGTACTAAACATTATTGTTAGTATTACATGAATTTACTCATCAATCCGTGGCTACATATAGCAAGTCCAGTATGGGAATGTCATGTTATAATTCTAAATTATGGTTTGAAGTCGTAGTTCAAGCATGCAGCCATAATTATAAAAATTACGTAGATGAACTTTGGTGGCCTGGCCTGACTAACACTGTAAGTTCTGCAAACAAAACAAATGGTGGACTCTGTGCGGCCAAAGATCGTTTGTATCAATTGCAATTCTATTTACACACCAATGTGAATTAATGGTTTAGGTGAGCAGTTTAGGTGAGCAGTTTAGGTGAGCAGCTCGCGGAGCAGCTTTATAACACGGCAGTGTTATTTATTTGATTGAGTTAAATATAAATATTATAGTCTGCACTCATAGTTGAAGCCATGAAGCTTGAGTTCATTTAAAAGTCAGTCAGTCAGTAATGTATTGTTCTTTAATACATTCAACACGAAACTACATACTTTAAACACCGTTGCTAAATGGAGCATCACACAGAGTAGGTACCCCGACAGTCAGTATACATAATAATAATAAACTACCATTTTAACTGACTCACTCAGTTGCTTTATTGCAAAGCGTCTACGTGCAACAATTACAATCTTCTTCGTTATTATTATTATTATGTTATCTCATTATGGAATACTCTGTCAGTTTTGATTCAAACAGACGTCCTTTGCCAGAGAGAACAACCAAATCAAACACTGTTTTTACTACCAAAACTATCACAAACCTTACCAAACATTACATTATGTAGTACCAGCATTCTCTGGCCTTACATCTCCACATAAACGGAGTTAATACTCAGGTCTATCAACCAAACGCAGTGAAAAATTCTTATGGCAGGAGCAGATACAATAATATTATGTACTGCTAATCTATTGCCCTTTTTGTGGGTAGCTACAAACTGCAACATTAAGCAGAACTCCTGGTCGTACTAATAACAATATTATTGTACACCCTACTCCCTGTCATACACATAATATGTGTGCAGCCCACAAATTTATTCTCGACCTATATAATTTAGTGCACACGTCAAATGGCTATGTAATTCACTCGGCGTAATCGTCAAATTTATAACTTGATAATAAATTAACTACTAGTTTTACGAGCGATTATTTTATTTCCTTTCTTAATGAAATCAAGCTCATCTCGCTCCCCCGCAGTCAGCTAAAAGGTATGACGTTTCCACTGTACTAAGTAACTGCAGTCGGAGTATTCCTAAGCAATCACCATCAAATTGGTGAAGCAGAGTGCTGCATTGGGGCTAATAGAAATCTGTGTAGAATCTATTACACAGAGAAATGTAAAAATAATGCTATTATCTCAAAGGCCAGATTTTTCTGTGATGAAACGAATAAAAGAGGTTTATGAGGAATGATATAAAAACTCTGCTTTCCATACTGAAGAATATTTTATTGTTATATCCTCTTCATAATTGGCTTTATTCCATGTGTACATAAATAGAAATGAATTAAAACAAGGTACTATTAATAAATGAGCTAATAAATCGGACAATTAAATAATTTGTGGTACAACCTGCATCTAAGTTTATACTACGTATGTGTCTGACTGAATAACATATTTATTATTATTCCAACTATGCTGCACTGAGCGATCGAGTGTGTATTATCTGAAGTACATTAAGAGGTGATTTATCTAATACACAAAGTATGTGCACAGTATCTCTGATATGTATCTTACACAGAAATGTCTAATAAAACAGCCGAACTGATTAAATGACTGATTCTGCTATAAAATACAAATAGCTATCTGGCATTTTTCAACTTTTCTTAGAGTCAAACTGACATTTACTATTCATATCTGTACAATAAAAGTATTGCCTCACTACTAGTAGACCAATACACAACAATGATTATATGCTACCTGACGTTTAGTTCTCATCTTATTGGAAACCAAACAGAATACTTAATACACTATATATAAACAAAACAGCAGTTATCTGAATGATTTGAGTCAAGTAAAATAACTAGGCAATAACAGATCCTTCCACTCTAAAATAAATGTAAGTACATGAATTAGATACAAGTCTTTCATAGTGAAACGTTGCATGTAGGTAGATAGGTAGGTAGGTAGGTAGTGTTCTTCTATTTACTGTACTACAGTACATAGAACAATAGTACTATAATATTATTAAAGTGTGCTCTCCAATTCCGTCGTCGTAGTAGCGTAGTCTAGTAGTAGGAGTTATTATAATAATAATGTACGGATAGTATGCTCAACATGTACATGCATATTACATTTCATATTACAATAATGCACCAAGAACCTCATTGTACTTGGCTGAGGTGAGCAAAAGAAGACCATCACCATACCTTTGCAATGCAATACCTGTGCCACATAAGGTCTAAGAAAAACGGACATGCAGGTTAGTGTGAACATTGTGTTTGCCGTCTTAAAGAAAAGTCTGAGATGGTGGCCAATTGAAGGAAGGCAACCCTTCGTGCTGTGAGTGAGTAGTACAGCAATCTTGTCTGGGCTGGCGATTTTCTCATATAGCAATGTGAACACAACTGAGACCAAGATTGTTGCACTTGATGCATGTAAACAAAACCAAAGTCTTTGGCAGAGATTTTGCCTCAGTTGTTGTGTAGTCTCAAAGCTGCAAGGTACGGACTCTGTGTGTCTCGTCGTCTCACTTTCTTGAGATTGTACATTTAAGTAAAACCTTGTGTAGTACGTTGACCAAGTAAACCATTGACTAGTGTATATCTGAATGTATCTTCGAAACTTGGAAAAAACCTCCAGTCCTCACTTTTTCATTTTCTTGAAGCTCGGATCTTTTTTATGACTGAAATAGGTCAAATGCCTTTTCGTCGCTGACACCCCCAAGCTAGAGAATTTTTTCAAAATCAACAGTTTTTCACTGCTCATTGTGTGATTTTGTGTTTAAATGTGATTCAGAAACAGAAGACGAGTGAGGACAGGAGAAGAAGGATTGTCAATTAAAAAAGTGTGTGGGAAAGTGTAGGAAGCTGAACTATAGAAACCAGAGAAGACATCCCTGTCAACTAAATGTTTTTCTCCAACTAAAAGATTCTTTGTGTCGAAAAATAAAAGTTTTTCTTTTATTTTCGTGCATTTCGTTGCATTGACTGGTTGTGATTGAGTGAGACTGTCAACTCTGAAATTAACTTGGATTTAACAAGAATGAGCATTTTCTTATGCTTAGGCACATTGTTTAGGGAATTTGAGTAGGATAGCTATACTAGTAGTAGAAATCCTTCTTTCTTCACCAGAGCAGAGCCGATCACGCAGATGGAAACCATTTAGACATCGTATATATACAAGAGTGTGTCTAGTTATTGTTGTGAGACGCAACAAGTAGACTTGCAGATTACTTTGATACTGCATTTCAGTTGTGCATTTAGTAGTAGTGTTCTATGTAAATCGAGAATTGTAAAGGATCGAAAAGCGTTGTAATGTTTTCATGAAACATTTCAATTGAATGAGGAGTAGATAAAACAATTGATTGAAGGAATCCTCTTCTGAGTGACTGAGCTCTTGAAATGAGGAAACAATCGGAAAACGAATGCATGTAATGAAAGGAACCGTTTGCTCATCCCCTGTGCTCCTTCTTTGCAAATGACATTTTCATTGAATCCCTATTGTTTTTCCACTCAATGAGGAAAGCCATTGTTCGTGAGCTCAACTAAACCTAAAGTCAGTTAAGTTACACTAATTGTGGGTTTACTTACATTAGATTACAATAGAGAATCTCTGTTGACTGTAGCCGAACGAGTGTTGAACTTTTCTCGAGAAATCCCGAAGGAAAATGTCCTCTTCAGAAAGAGCGGTTATTTACGTGGAGTCGGGCTCAGAGCTGTCGTCTCTGGCCAGCACTTCTGCCCGTCACTCCCTCACTTCCCTCCGGGGTCCCAAAACCAACTCCGAAAAGGCGTCCGTGGTCTCCGGCAATAATTATGTCATCAAAATACAAATCGGGGAAGAGACCGTGTTCAATCCTGTGAGAATTGACGTGTCGTCTGCCAAAGACTTGCGTCAACTGGCCGGAGTCACTTTGGTTGGGGAGGACTCCCCACTCAACAGCAGTGGACAAAGTTCTCCGCGCTCAGACATGACTCCGCCGCCGAGAATTAATTCGGGTGCCATTCGGTTTGGCAGTGAGACCAGTGAGAGCGACACCGAGTCGGACGTGTCAGCCGAATTCCGCCCAACTCCCTGTCCAGCTGCTCAGTTTGCTATGCGGGAGATTTGCGAAATATCCGAGCCCAGAAGTATCATGAAGCAGGCGGGATCCAAGTCCAAAGCCCCGAAATCCGTCACAGTGACTTCGCCGAAACCGAGTGTGAAAAAGCAGCCGGAGTTTATTAGTTTGGTGGACGCCTTTTCCAACAGCAGCAATAGTCATCTGTCGATCAATCACGGCAGAGCCTCCTTGGCGCTTGAAAATGAGATCAAAGAGAAAAAAGAGACTTTGGTGGCCCCTGTGAGTAGCCCTCCGTTGCCGCCCGTGGCCAACCCCAAAAACACACCTCCGCCGTCTCTAAGTAGCTTACCTGTGGCTGTTCAAGTGGCAAAGGCAGCAGCTAGCAAAACAATAGTTGTAAAGAATATCGAGAAAATTGCTCAAAACAAGAAAATCCTCGTCGACCAAAATGCGTTTCATTTGAATGAGATCAACGATTGCAACGGAAGTGTCGCCAACGAAAAACCCGACTCCCTCAGCAATTTCGCCGGCTACAAGGACATTTTTGCCCGCACCAACAAAGAGGAACAGAGACAAATCATGAGTGACAAAGGAACCATTCGTGGTGTTAAAAACAGAGTCAGGGATGGCATCGCTACCTTCCTGCAGTCCAACGACTCCAAGGTTAGTATTTCTATCCTATAATACTATAGTGGTTGTTATCGGGAATTTCTGTCAATCTTTTTGTCTTCCCCAAAACTAAAAATCCTCTCATCTTCAAGAAGAAGCGTATTCCACCACGCCATAACATGATATAATACTAACTACTATAATATACTAGTAGACTCATCTTCTACTATGCGATACTAAGTACTTGGTTTGTTGATTCTTATTGTTGGTTTACTCTGTGAATTAAATTACTCAGAGAAATTCGGCAGTGAACTGAATTTAAGCCATCTGCTGCTCACTCACAATCAGTTTACTGTTGCACTCTCTGTGTAGCCTTTTGTTGATGCAGCTTCTAATCTAATCCACATCTGCTATGCATACTCCGTCATGTTCTTCTCGATCAAATGCATCTCTATCTCTCTACTATCCACCAACCACTATGAGCTTGGTATCTCCACTTTGGAATGTATTTTATATATTAGTAAACACAAACAGACTAGTCTAGCTGATGTCTTCAAGTTTGCAAAGATTGGCAATATATTTATTCCTTCCTAAATTCTTGAGCACACACTGAGATGGCCATCTCCGAGTTCTTTTACAAAATTTCACCTAGATACCAATGCAAGTACTGTTATTCCCAACAGAATTTTAATATTTTTGAACAATTCTTTCCATTTGCATGATGCTGTAAATTAGACATGGAATATATTCAGGTACTTGTGTTCATTTCAATTCAGCAACGATTCCACCACAATGTCCCAATTGTTTGTCACAATGATGTTTAAAGGACTTGTAATAAGTCGCCTTTCTTACACTGTTTACTACAATTGTTGATTTTTCCGTATAAACCAGAAATAGATTTAAGCATTGTAGCAAAATAAAATTATAATTTCGTACCTATATTGATTTTGATAGTTGACAATGTTTAAGCCCTACTACATTTGTTATTATTATTTTAGTTTCGTTTACTACTTGTATGATTGTATTTCTTGCATTCCACTGATAATGACAATGACTCTAGAACTGCCTGGCCTGAGATGGTATTACACATTGCCATTGTGTTGTCACTTGTCAGCTCAGACATGAAAAGCTGTGCCATGGTATTTGTAGATTGTGGGGCAAGTAGCAAGAACAAATTAAAACTGTACAGGGCAGTAGAACGGAAACAATACACTCCACAAAATATTAACATCAGTAGTTTGCTTACAGCTTTGTTTTTTTCGCTATTTGTTTATTTTTAACGTATGGTACTAGCAATTTACAAATAAATTCGCAATTATTGTAAACAACCACAATTCTCTGTAATTTCTTTCTTAAATTGGACAGACGTTTCTGCGAAAATTAGTAAAGAGAAGCATTGTTCTGAAAGATCTGATTCACATTTGCTCAACTCTATAATAGTAGGTGTACAATATTAGCGACCAATATTAGTGCATCAGGAACACTTTTTTTTAAATTACTACAAGGAAAATGTAGGTGAACTGACTCTACTAAATCCCTCCTGACACCTGAACAGCCACCTGTTGTGGCTGGCGATTCTATTCAACAGTAGTATCTAGCACTAAGTAAATGTTAAAATGAAAAACGATTGGGGAGCCGCAGGTTGCCCATAATATTCAATTGGGTCTTTTACGTCTTTTACTTGCCCTTTTTAGTTGAATAGTAAAATTAGCCCTTTAATTTTAAGTTTGCCAAAATGTTTATTTCAAATTAGTGGAATAAGGAATGATTCCACTTAATATTAAACGAGTTAAAAATAAAGTGATGTGTAAGTGGCAAAATAAGTATTGTACCTTGTACCAATGGAAATCTTTTAGCCAAGGCAATTCAGAATCAGGTGTAAGTAATATTGATGAGAAGGGGGAGCATTTTAGGTGAATTCCGTATCATGTGCTAATTATTTAGGGATAAAAGAGAACGAAAGGTAATTGTCAGCGCAAATGTACTTGTTCCTTGAGAATATGAATAAAAGTTGAAGTCTAATGTCATTGTTGCACTACTGTAACGAAATGCAAATTTGTCTACTGTAACAGTGACATGCATACTGAGCACTACAGCTCTGAAATAAAGATGCTCGTTGTCTGAACAGAAGTGAAAAGTGTAGAGTGATCAGAATGACGAGTAAAGTGCTGAGTGCTGACTTGCACACTTCAGCATGCCATTTATTCTCCAAATGTCTTCAGTGTTAAGGCTGTTCATTTTCCTATTAATCTATGCGTACATTCTGTTAGTTTGCATTCATATGGTAATATCATGTTTTGTGAATTTTGTTTCTGCTGATGATCAAATCTAATAAGAAACTGCAAAATTGTCAGTTGTTCAACAACCATCGGTACAATTTTTTACTTAGGCTATGCATTTTGGAGTGTAAGATGCCCGCCAAATCACATTATTTAGTATGTTTTGGCTGAGACAATTAGAAATGTTAAAATAATTGCATATATGAAAAACTTAGCATGTTAAAATGTATTTATAATAATATTATGCTTGAGGTACATGTACGCCATATGTTGTGAATTTACATGGTTCTTGATCTAACTTGGCTTTCAAATTACATTGTGCACAAGTAATACAATTTGGATTCTCTCGAAGAAAATAATGAAGAATTCCTTATTGTAGATTCTGACAATTCATTTATGTTTATGCACATAGGTATGAATGTTATAGTTAACTACTTGACTATGTACTCATTGTACACGAGTCTGCTTTTCTGCAGTGAAGTCATTCGTGTTTGATTTCCGAGAGAGAGAGAGAAAAGGGAAGAAAGATGATTATAGGATGATTTATTCACATGTGTGGAAGTATTGTGCAGTGTAGTCGGCATGAATTGAATGAATTCCATAGCAAATGAGTAGTTAGCATAGTAGAATAAATGTTTGGATGGATGGATCCAGATTACCGCAGTCAATGGACCATGTCATGAAATTGCAGTCGACAAATTGACGACTTGCATGTATATTTATCAGTTCTAGTATATGGATCATTCATAGTTTGTGGTTAGTTTAGTTTACGACAAAATTGTCTAAAACTGTTCGCTAATAATAACTAGTATAGAATGGCCTCTGACTGCCTGAAATCTTAAAGTTCTACTAAATACTGCAAAACTATGTAAAGTGTAACTATTTTCTGCAGGATCTAACAGATATGCATTTTACTCAAGTATTAATTCTGCTAAACGGAAGATGTTCATCCGACAATCTCGTCTGGTTTGATTTATTGATCTCATCAATTTACATCTTGTCGGTAACTACTTGCTGATACTTACATTACATTTCCTGTTCACAATGTAACGAAACTTTTCTCATCTCTCATCCCTTTGGATGTTGAATAGTATTTGAATAGTTTCAATTCTATAGGTATTAGGTGTAGCATAATTATGTATGTATTACAGTGCATAGACTGCAGACAGATAAATTGTATTAGTACTCTCATTTAAACGAAAACCATTGTAATTGATACAGATATAGAAAAGGAAGAATGCCTCACATCACAATTACACTGTACAGCTCTATTGAAGTCGCAATCAGAATCTTGTTCCTTGGAGATCTAGTTTTCCGTATCAATTCAAGATTGGTTTGCCTGCTTAGCCTCAGTCAGTGGTTGTTCCATTAAGTATTAAGTACGGAACAACGACGTTTTCCTGTACGAATAGCACCAATCTGCAGTTACGTAGAGTAGCCATTTAGATTAATCCTCCATCTGCATTTGATTGGGATTCATTTAATTTGGTTTTAGTGAGTGGGTGGTACGCGTTTCCATTATATAATTTACAATTAAATGTTCAGCAAAGACCTACTAGCCAATTAATAGGTACTAGTTTACTACGTGCACAATCGATTGAGTTAATTGCACAAGCTCTTGTATATTTTAAATGTGTATAAAATTAATTTGTCTCGCCGAAATCTGATCTGCCCTTTCAGAACTCGACAATTTAAAGCACTGACCATATCCGTATGATGGAGGTTTGAACTGCTCTGGTTTACAAAATGCTATTTGAATGCATTGTACAGCATGCAAGCACTAAAGTATAATGCTGTTGCACTTCCAGTCCATCAATTACAGTGACTTAAATGTGGAGTTACAGATATTCAGAGATTTGAAGAGCAGTCCAGATTATTAGTATTAAGTGCCAATTCTATCTTAATATTAATCTACTTACAGTTTATTCTGTCTATACAAACGGAGTGTGTTGTACATTTATTAGTCAATTCTGACTAAATGATTCTCAAGAGAGATAAAAGACATGTAAGTTGGGCTCTTGTAATATTGTGCTGCTTACTAGTCCTTACTTCGTCTCGTATTTAGCAGAGCTGTGATTATTATTTACGCACTGAATCCTCCTGGCAATAAAGTAAAGAATCTTTTGGGTCTTTCCCTATGCAATTCAATTGAATACCATTGAATAATAGGGAGATGGTTAAGTCTGGCCTGGCTCCAATGCAAAAAAGGATTTCTCGTCAACTCAAAGTCAAGATCCATTCCATGCACAGCGATTCCACACTTTACTACTTATTTATTTGTATTGTAAATTCAGTACAGAGTAGACATGCTACTTTAATGCCATAAAATAATGCACTACCTCCTATACTACAGTATAGGAACATTGCACTGAAAATGTAACACAAAAGAACATTTTCTTTTCAGATAGGCATAATTTGGTAGCTGCTGCTTCCACTGCTGTAGCTTCTGTCTTAAATACATGCAAAAATAGTAAATCTCACTTTACATTCAAATCGACTAACTAAATGCCTTTTTAAGTACATACTCGTAGCTCAGTGGTTGGGTCTGTCAAACTTTAGGGCATTGTTAGGTAAGTTGAGGTTTTATTATTGTCTGTCCTGGTCTCAATATTTATTTACCTAGTTCCCTTCCACTCTATTGTCATTTTCCCTGATTCTATAATAAATGGTTTACACCAATTCATGACATTGGTCAAATGCCTACTTCTACATGCCAATAATACTATTAGGTAGTTGTACATACACTTAACTGAGTCAGCACATACTTACTTGCAGTTTTACTCTCATGATGCTTTTCAATAATCATAATCAATAGAAAAATAAGTATACCCCGCGTCGAGTCTAGGTAGCTGAGCACTACATAACAATTTAAATGGTACACATCCATTAAAGAGCAATTAAAATTATTTTTGAAACTAAAAATTATGAGCATTGCAGACTAAGTGCTGTATGTACCAGCAGTAGGATACTTTTGTTGTGTAGATTTAATATTGTACAAGGCTATTGTGTTCGTTGATGTTGGTTGGCTATAATTATATATGTTGTAAGTAGTCAATGCAATATAAATACTTTACACATACCTACGTATCTGGTATAGTAATACTTAATTCTGACTTATAAGCAGCCAAGGTAGTAGGTAGCTGAATTTGGACCAAAAATGCTTAAAAACAATTTCAATAATAAAGCCAAAAATGGGAGATATGATAATCAAGAACACGTTTCGTTCTCTGAACTTACAATTAGATATTCGTTAGCAGGAGTAAGTACACATTATCAGCAGATAAAATTAAGAACTTAGCACGTGCAATAATGGTAACACATAAGCAATGCCACTTTTAATCGTACCAATGGATTTACGCTGTAGACATTTTTATGCTTTTAACAGTTTCAAGCAGATAAACTTACGTGTACGTGTATACGGATTGATACGTTTGTGTTTCATGAGACTGTATTAAGGTGGCTGGCCAGTTTGGTATTTTATATTTCTCATAATATCTCGAGAGAAGTGATTTAGATGCAGGCACCTCATAAGTAAATTACCGTGCACTGCCTACCTATATACTAAATACATTTGGATAATATAGTCGCCTACGAAAAGAAACGATACCTGTCGGCAAAGATATTTTCTTTCCCTTTGATAACTCCTTCCAATCCCTAATTACACTTATGCCAGCCATTCACTTACTTACTTACTTAGCCAGTCATTCTTTTGCCATTTAAGATCAACCTACAAACATGTTTATCTTATCCATTGGATTTCTTGTCCGAAATTGAGCCCAGAAAAAAACTTGTCATGTTTTAAGAAAGTTCTCAAAAGTAGATTGGGGCTCTTGAAACATTTTTCACTCTTTCCTTCTGTCCTTCTCTTCAGACTAAACCTCTTCTGATAATATTATAATCATCATCTTAATAAAGTAGCATGCCCATACTCTGATCTTTGAAGAACTATTTATATAAGTAAATAGTGCAGCTTATGGCAGATTAGTGTTAGACTAAATACACTCGTGTTTGCAGTTAATTATTAATATGAATGACATTTTAAGATTTACTTTAAACTGTCTTACGCCTGCAACAACCACGATAATTATTTGTTTCCCCTAACTCTTGAGTCTTAAATGAAAGCAACCAAATTATGATTTTATCTCAAGTTCTGTGTAATTAAATGTTGATTGAAGTTGATGTGTGTCTATTTATACAAACAGTATCATAATTATACAGCAATTTTTATTTTAGCCACACAAACATTTATTTTTCGTTTGTAACGTTGTAAAAATATCAGTTCAAATTATGTAGCTGATCAGCCAGGTACTGTTCTCTCAGACTGCTGTATATAATTACTACGGACGGATACCTCAGGTAAAGGAAGTACTTATAGCTCCCTACTTCATTTATCTGTAATTGTCAGAAAAAGACGTGATGTTATAAGCACAAATGTGAAAAGTGTTCGTAAGACCATTTCTTAAATAGCAAGTAAATGACGTGACTTGTCTTCCTTATCTTATTGTACTTTGTATTAGACTGGTCTGGAATTGTATGACACATAGCATAATTGTAAATGTGGTGCGATATGGCATGTTCTACATTTTCTGCACTACAGCATTATGGAATATTGCATGTGTGTTTAAGTTTTACAAATACTAAGTAATTTTATAGTCGGTTGGTTATTACTCTTATCACAGCATGAGCGTTACCATGTGTATCTGACAACCATTTGATAACTCAATAGGTTCAGTACTAAGTACTAAACTTCTGCAAATCCTACCTGTTGAGAGCCATTTGTATTTGGATAAAAATGAACTCTGTGTAATATATCAAACTGTGTAAATAATTAAATCATACATTGTAAATGAATTTTCAGTTTAAAATTATCTACGAGAAATTGCAATAAACTCGGGTTTAATTAGCTTCAATTGATTCCAGAACCTAAACACAATGAGCAGTTGTCCAATTAAAGTTACAAATACCAAATTGCTATATACACATGAAATTTATAAAAAAATTCGTTTGCTGGACTTACAAATACTTGTAAAGGTATGGATAGTGAAAATGTGTCGCATTAATGACTGAAGACTGAACATATATACGCAAAAGCGACAACAAAAAATATAATTGTAACAAATTGTTTGAATATTAATGTGTAGGCGGAAGATGCACACAGCCGGAATGCTAAATAGTACAAATAAATTTGTGTTTTACATTTTCAAAATGTACCTACCTCGACAACATCGAGTTGCACACTTATTGTTATTGCAATGTGTGCTCCTCAAATATCTGGTGCAGAAAATCTAACTGAAAACCTAAGTGTATGTAATTAAAAGTTTGTTAAATAATTTAATTGTTTTCTTCTGCTGGGCAGACAAGTGGCACAACTGGCACGCCACACTAACAAGTAATTGATTTACCGACTGCATACAGTACATAATATAATATGCGTATGCAATGCATACCTGTACAGTCTTTCCTTAGGTGGACTTCTACACAATATTTCTTGTTTTGTGTTGCATCATAAAAAATAGTAATCAATTAGTACTCACAGTAGCAGTAGTAAATGCCAAACCTTTCCTTAACATAAGTCTATTTATAGTTTGGGTTAATTTTTGCGAGTTCTTTTTGGAGATTACAGTAGTAAAATCGGAATGGACCGTTCATCCGGATCACTGCATTCGTAAAATATTATTTCCAAAGGTAGAAGTTTTTTAGCTCACAGCAAAAATGACGGAAAAGATTGGGCGTTTGAGCCAATTGTTGTTGACTTGACAATAAACTAAAAATGATGCGATAAGTAGACTTATTAGTTTGTCGGTTTCTTATAGCAAATACTGGCATGGAGAAGACGTAGTTAAGCGCCTAACACAAATCACAGAAAGAACAATTAACGCCATGATCAGATTTCTTACAGTACCCGGTATTCTAATCAACCTGCACCGGAAATGAAAAATCAGGATAAAGACCACCTGCAAACAATTGGGTTACATAAACTGCATTTAACACTTTTGTTTTCATCCATAATTACTTTGAAGCATAAGCTTTCGTATTTTTCGGGTGCTGATTACACCGGATTTTGGGCACTGTGGGAAATGTGATTATGGCGGAAAATGTCCTTTGCGTCATTTGAGTTAGGAGTTAGTCCACTCGCAGTGCACAAGTAGGTATAGATTAGAGATTGTGTAGTTGCTAAGTGCATGCACGAATAAATATCAGTAAGGAACAAGTCAAAGTGATTAGAGACTGACTTCGTGAAGTATAGGCAAGTCTTACAGAGTTGAAGAACATCTTGCACAACTAAAAGGGATTCAGCGTTATTTTGTGAGCTGTGGAGTGGATAAGAATATTTGTGCGATGATCTGTTGCTGAGATTAAACGAGAATTTAGATTTTATGTGAAGGCCACGCTTTGAGCTTAGTAAATGCAAGACTGTCAGGTCAAGTCAAGTATTAAGCTTAGGCATTTGTAGTCGTAGAGATTATCATAAAATAATAGGGAGACAAAGAGTTGACTGGACGTAACTTTTATGCATCACTAATGCTAATCCTGTTTAAGGTATTTGTTGTTCTTTTCTGAATGCTAATAAATATGCGTTATTTTAGGTTAGGTTATGCTCTTGCTAAGTTACTTTTCCTAAGAAAAATTCCATTGGCATTCCGCGAGCGTTTCGTATAATTTCCGAAATCCCATTGTACCATTCTGCTCTAATGATTATTGCATGGTGGCCGTGCGCCAAAAAATATTTTGTACATTCCTGTGCACTTGTGTAAGTATTGTCATGCCAGTGCCTATGTACGTAACTTGAAGTATTACACTCAGGCACCTGCCTGGTAGTCGCAAGCAACACTTAAACCTCAACGATGAATTCTGTTTGCTCAAAAGGGAAAGAGAACCAGCTCAACTTAAAGATTGTTATTTCTTCTCTGGTTTAGTTATATAAACACGAAACTCCCTGCAAACACATCATTGCTAGTATTACAGGTTTACATCAGTTCCATTTAAATATTTAAATGATTGCCACATACTGCTATGCCTTGTGAGGATTTGTGTACACGTTGCATGCAGTAGTAGTGCTGTTTACAAATGTAATTACATGTGTATGATATATAATTACCATAGGTCAAATACATTTCCTTTTAAGTGCGTCAGTTATTATGAGTTGTGTGATATATTAGTATACAATGTAAATCATGACAGATTACTCCATGAGAATAATAAAAACTGAAATAGACTGCCTGTTTACTGATTTTCGCTATGAAGGATAGTCCGAACGTAGTGTCATGCTCATTTTTAGTAGCGTAGAGACAATATATAATCATCAATAAGCAACCAGTTTTCCCAAAGTAAGATTTCAGTATTTGAAAGCAAACTGGCGAAGAAGATACGCGATAACAAGTTTGCAAGAGCTACACCGTCCTCTCTGGAGTGGTCATAAGAAATCAAAGCCTTAGCCACCGACCCATCGTAGTTAGGCAAAGTGAATGCGTAATTTAGCAACTCGTGCCTAACTATAATTTATTATTCATTATGTATGTAGGTATGAATGAGTATACAATGCATCACTGCTAATATACAGCATTCGTAATTTGTAATTGCACCTTGTAATTCAAAGGGAAGCAACCACAACTAAGTAACAGGGAGGGTAAGGACAAGTCAAAAGAGCTAGTTATGCACAAGTTGGGTTTCAGAGGCTGGGTTCATAACTGAGATGAAGATGAGTAGGTCGACGCATAGAATTATTCAAAGAGTGTGAACTCACAAAATTAGACTCGCTCGCCCTTCTGATCAAGTGTCTTGCAGGCTGAGGCAAATGTGATCACCTTTTGCAACATCAAGCTTACCCAAACTCAAAAACATGCAAACCAGATATACAAAGATACACTGTATGCGAAATAGCTACGGTTGGAACTAATCTGGGATGATGGACAAGATTCTGTGATGCAATAATATTTACACTATTATTGTGTGTTGAGGAATGGCAGCTGAGGAAAGGGCAGGTGGGTCAATGGCCATACCATCAAATCGTATCTGTACCGTCTTGGCGAGGAGAGACGTTGTAATATGGTCTAACTATAGTCCATGGCCCATGTAGGAACACTGGTTACCGCGGAGCCAGCGAAGTGAGTGTAATTTACAAAAACATACAGTTTCTGCAAAGAGCAGATCATGAAGCTAGCATTAAATTAGTGGACCTACTGAAGCCAACCGAAACAACAACTGCGTAACTACCAACAACAACTAACCAGTCAGCTATCATCAGTTCTTAAACTTGACGATATGTAGAACCAAATCTGTTTTGGAGAAAACTAAATTCGTTGTCCTTAGAATAATAG
The DNA here is from genome assembly GCA_020055645.1 of Tomocerus qinae. NCBI lineage: Eukaryota > Metazoa > Arthropoda > Collembola > Entomobryomorpha > Tomoceridae > Tomocerus > Tomocerus qinae. Next base: position 2,460,677 of record CM034548.1, on the reverse strand, counting down.
ATGCTTGTATGAAGCATCAACGTTTTCTTTATTTTAGACCTCAATTATCCATCATTGTATAATCTACTAGCTATGTATTTTACTAAATTGTGAGATTTGAATGTGGCTGCAATTAAGCTAATATAATTCCGTAATCAGTATTTAAATATGAAAGATTGTACACCCTCAGTCATCTGAAAGGATTATATTGCACTACTGATGAAAAATAGCGATCTGGATATTAGCTTTCCATGGCTACTATCTTAAGTAGCTTTTCGTGCTTTTAAAGCATTTAAAGTTCAATGTAAAAATTTTATGATGCATAGTGGTATCTATAATTTATCAAATTTGAATATAGAATATTCGTATTATGTAATATTTCACTCGAGTCAATTTCCGTACTCCAGTCGGTCAAAATTTGATTCACTTTCCACATGGAATATATTTCAAATAATATTCGCCTCAAGTTCACAATTCCCCGAAATCTCGATCTAGATCCGCTACATCTGTAGAATTGTACCTAGAGCAAGATTATACTAACTGAATGTTTTAATAATCACTATGCATATCATCATATCATATCATATTGCAACATAGCCTGGGAAAATAAATAACATGGCTTATTGGAATAGCCAAGAATTAAGTATAGTAATAACCATTATAGCAAACATATTCGTATTTTCACGCCTTGATTTCATAGTAACCCCAAATAGTCCAAATCATTGTTTCATGTTGTGAACTAATTAACCATTTTTGTCTAGTGTGACTAACGACATTATCTTGAAATTATTTGAGATTCATAAACAAGGGGAATATGAGAACACATGTGTATTTGTATCTATGTGGAGTAAATGCATAGTACAACATGCATAATAAGTAATTTGTGCCATATAAACTGATTGCCAATATTTTCATTTGTACCTCTCCATTGTCTAAGATTTTATGTGCAAAGGAATTGTAAAATTGAAATACTGACAATACTTTTGTAAGAACGTTGCCTTTTGTTAAATTTTTGGCACTCTGTAGAATTTTCTTAGACGTGATATGCCCCACCAGCACAGAATTGATCTGTTTGCAATTAAAGGTTTATTAACTTTACTATTTCAGAAAAAATTGCTAAAAATGTCTATGAGGAAATCATTTAGAGAAAGAAAACTTGTTTTCGCTCAGCCAACTTAAAAAACTCCATATTTATGAATGTTTCTTTGCATTTCAATATTCATAATATCAATCCTGGAACTCAGTTAACAAAGGTAAAGCTCAAATGTCATAAGATACGTTATGTAACAAAGTAATGCATTCAATATTATCATGCCCACAACGAAAAGTATATTGAAGGGATTTCTAGTCATTATTCAACCAGTGTTGAACATTATTAACTAACAAAGGGCAAAAATGTCACTTAATCTGTAGCAGTGTTAGAACAGTATGAATTGAGAATGATGAAAAATGACTTCTTGTTAAGTACTTTTTATTTGTGAATGGTGAATTAGTGCTACTCAGTCAGTAAATGGGAGCTCCATAAGAAGAAGCCATAATGGCTGTGCATCGGGTCATAAAATGATTTGTTACAATTAGCAACAAAATGAGTGGGTTGCATAATCATCAGAAGATACACATGTAAGTATTTATTTAAGTAGTATTTGAGTGGAGTCCTCGTAGACCTACTCGGGAAGCATGGAAAATTGCTGGCAATGAATTTAAACGTAAGATATTCTAGCTAATGAGCGAGTATTAATGAAATGAGGAAGGTATGCATACAGAAGAATGTACTACGTATTATAGTAAGGTAAGAGTAAGGTATAGTGGTAGGTAGCATACTATTGGAATATGTTGTGAGTGAGTTGAGTCTGAGTTGGAGCGAGTGTGTATTGAGTGTGCATTAATGCATAGTTTCCGTAGCAGAAAACAAAGTAGGCGAAATATTTTACGGTGATTGTGTGTTGTGCCCTTGCTGACCTACAGGTTCGGGTTCATCGTTTCTTCTGCTCTGTCTCTCTCGCATCTTCCACCCACACTCACTCCTCTACTACTCTCATTCATCTCTATTGATTCCCTCCCCCCACTCAGCCCATATTTTTACTTGTCCTCGCATTATCGCATGCAAAACTCACTACTGACTCAGTGCCTCACTCATTGAGTGCAGTCGAGATCATAAAACTATGCAACACTCTGCCTGCTCTCAATTAGTTCTACTATCTCATTATTAAAATGACCATAGTATCGTCTCACCTTGTCAAACTACGCTCACTACGTACTACTACACTGCTACTTGGCTGATACCGTTTGGCCACGTTAAAGGTAGATAGATATAAGTACGCATTAAGCATTCGCTGTAAAGCCAATCCCAACTTCACAGATTCAAAATAATTAAAACTATAAACAAAATGACATTTAAGAACCCTAAAACAATAGTCGGCCTACAGCACGAGCCATTCTTCTCCATGCATATAGCAGTTGCACTTAATTGCTCAGCTTAATTGGAGGCTTGTTCCTACTCATGGAATTCGGCAGACACAAAAGAGGAAGGCTTTAAAGCATTAATATGTTTTGCAACCAACAATTTCACCTGATGAGACAATAATGGAGTATCAATATACTGTTCATAATGTTTCTCTAAAAAAACTATTTAAATGAAGATTTTTTACTTTTACATGGGTTTTAACTTTTTATCTGGTTATTGTTGGTAGGTTATTCTCTTGTGAAGATGTAACTACGAGTTTAATGCACATGGTGCAGATAAATATAATTTCAACTCATTACAGTTTCAATATAATTTCCACTTCGTTTCCAGACAATGTAGATAATGACACCGAAATTTCAAATTTACATCGTTTTTGTGACTTTCTCAGAAACAAGCATTTACTTTGTTAGATTTACGGAGCTGAGGAATTTCATTTGGGAATGTGTACAAACATAATATAGCTTAATTGTGAGAATTCAATTAAGGGTTATTACATTTACGCCTTATCTTTTTTCTGTTGCATTGAAATTGGTTGGGTTTTAAACGCTGTAAGACTAGCATTAATTACAATTTTTCCCAAGTATTAAACCCAGGGGTTGATGAGGTATAGTTAAGTAGGTATAACATTTTTGTAATACGTGTCTGGGTATGGCGAAAATAATCTGGTGCTAACTTTCGATATGCACTGTGATTATCACGGGATAACACTCCATGCAATGGAAGCAAGCTTGTACTTAATTTGGCTTATCGTCTTTTATTAAATTAAATTGTTAATTTAATTTCAAGAATTAATTGAATTACGAACGCAATAATTTTTTTGTCGGTATACTTTTTTTAGTCTTGCTAATTAGCTGGTTTAAAATGAGAGACAATTTAGTCAAGTTGTTTAATATCTGAATTTAAATAATACAGATTTGATACTATTGTTGGCCAACAGGATCAATTTACATGTTTAGCATTATATAGGTACAAAGTATGCATACTAAGTAGTTGTAGCCATTTATCATCGGTGGATAACAAATAAATATGTGCACGCCGTACATAAACTTGTGAGTACCAGTCCCAAGAAGTCGCAGTGGAATCTCAACTATCAATTACAAATTACCTGTGTGAGTAAACACATGTCAATGCGATGAGTTATTATGTTAATCCTGGGACTATTGAGAATTACTTTTCAGTTGTGACTGGGGGGAATGCCAAGTGAAGAGAAGTGGGGCAAAAATATTATTTATTCATTTTCTAACTAAAATTATGAACAAGTCAAGGAGTAGACTGAAACTCTGTGTACGCATTATGTACTTATAAAATAATTATGGATTTCTTTCGTGGTATGAAAACACAATCAGTTGGCAGACGTTTCACAGTCAGAGATTTTGCTATCATATATCTAAACCTTTGGCGTACTTTTAAGCAGACTTGGCTTCGTATTACTGAATAAAATAGCCGATAATGCTTTGTAATAAATTATTTTGGCCCAGAAATCTAACTCAACTCAAGTAAATCCAAGGAAATTGTAATTTGTAGGTACCCTTTAATCAGCAGACATTTATTTCTGTTCAGCATTATCTGTACTTAAACTGCTAATGTTTATCCAAGTATGTAATTGTATGTAATAAATATTCTAGTCCCTAGCATGCATTATCCTAATATCTGTTATTTGAGTTCGAGCATAATGATTTATCGAAATATCATTATATAATAAAAATTAGTGTCCCAATTCAGCGCTGCAGGCTATATGATACAGGGACATGCATTAAATATACTCATTTGTAGAAAATTAGCATTGTAATGAATACATTCATAGTGTTTTATAATATAGACACAAGGAATGAGGTTTTAAATTGCAAAATATTTTACATAATCATGATAACAATTTGTCTAAATTATTTAACTGCGCTTCATACACAGATTTTTGCGATGAACAATAAATGGGAACAATCACAGTTTGCATAGTTTAACTGTAATCACCAATACAAGATTATGTTATAAAAATGTCATTGTATGCATTAATTATTCGAACCACCGTCCCTAACTATAATTAACTGTAATAAGGATACTTTGAAACTGTAAACTAGATATCGGACACCAGAATTCAATATCAAGTGAGCTAATGGTAAATAATAGGATGCTGTTTTCTTTATTCTGTATATGCAATGGGGATGGAAAAATAAATGAGTATTATTAAGCCATACTAGAGCTATGAACAATTGCAATAACAATTGCTACTTATAAGCAGACAAAAATGACATAAAAAATAGATTGACTGTTATTTTGCTGCATTGCATAGTTAATGTCATTTGAACGGAGGGATAAAAATAAAGACTATGTTAAGGTGGGTAAAAATGGAAAATGGGATTCCGTATGACAATGAAGACGAAAAGGAAAGAATCGCCAATACAATAGAAGTGAGCAATAAAGTGCCGTAAATGTTATTTTTAAATGTCTAATTATAATTGTGAGTTAATGTACTATAATAAATGTGGAAGAGAAATTAAATCCGGAGAGAGGAAGTTTTCAAGTCAAGTGACAAACCAACAACGTACTGTTTGGAATGACTATTGGTTTAGCGTTGCTTTGAAGTAAGTGCTTATCTGGTCTAAACACAGGTAGAACTGCTAATTAAATACATAAAAGATAATAAAAAGTCAAACAATAAGCCGATGCGTACCTACGAAGTGCATAAATCCTTTCTCGCCTCGCAGCTAAATAAAAGTGGCTTGTTTGACTTTAGTTTTTACTCTTGATTTCTCTTCTTGCTGGCTGGTTAACACTAAGAACTGCTTAGACTAACTTATAAATAGTAAAACTATATGGAGCTCTAATTAATATTGCCCAAGCAACATCACAATTAAAATGTAAACTATTATAGTTAGTATGTAATGTGCATGATCGAATTGTACAATTGTGACGAGATATGCAGTCAGTTACGATAAATAAGCCACAACTTTCTTGTTTATCTAATTACCAACCTTTGTGTCATCGTTCATGTACCCACTCTTGTATATATATCCAAACACTTTTGTGTTACAGTTGTATGTATAGCCATTGACTGTAAATTGGAGAAGAACCATGAATGCATCTTTCTACTTATATCTACTCTCCAGTAGGGACAGTATAGTAGCATTGCTGTATTTATGTGATCGATTGTGTACTTTAGCGTGGGCATTATAATATTAACACAAGACATAAGAATAAAGAAATTTATCTTTATTCTGGTATTACGTATAATTTATGCTCTAAGCCGAGTGTATGTAGCCAAGTTCTTCGAAACTGTTAATGTAATGAGATAGCTACCTAAGTAGTTGTGTTAGTTAGTAGTAGAGTAGACGGTTATTGTGAAGCGCGTTCACGTCTGTTGCATGTACATGCATATACACACAGCATAGTAGTACTACAATTACCACTAGCTCTGTACTGTACCACGAGTGCTAATTAATTAATATACTACTTATACATTTTCCTGTGAGAGAATTTGCCATTTTATGTTCTATTGGCGAGTCGCTCAAAAATAGACATTAAATGAATATTTTTCCGACGCGACGTTAGCTTATTGTTGGTTCAAGTAAACTCGAGCAGGATTGCTTATTAAACGTACGTTAGCGTCCACTCTCTTCGTACAATGCAGTTTTGTTTTGTCCTATATCCGGTTATTTATTAGTAGCAGAAGTGCTGTTGGCAGAGGCAGAGTACTTTAATGTCAGTAAATAAAAGAAGGCAAAACGAAGTTTCCTCCTGCACATTTCTTGCCAACAGTGCTATGGTAGTTGTAAGTGCTTGGATTTATTAACCGTTTAAAAGTACCATTAAGACATTCCTTCCTTTCAATTGTATTTGAAATTAATATCCTTTATTTCTCATTTGCAAAAATGTTATTTGTACTGCATATCACTTAGACCTGTACCAGTTAAGTTCAAATGCAAATTAGTGTGGAAATAAGACTGGATCACCAATAAATAAACATGTAACAAGCATATTTATAGATTGGACTACTACTTAAGCCTCAATAATCGGAAAAGTTCAACAAGTATCAGTCTGAGCATACAAAGGAGCTAGATGAAATTAGTACATGGCATTGAGTTGTTGGGAGTCTAAATGTGATCTAAATAACGTGCTAATTGGATGTCTCCTTAGTGCATGTTCTGACTATTCAATTGTTCAGTTATTTTCCCAGAGCGAAGAAGTATGTATTTAATTGGAATTGAGAGATGAGTATGGATGAATTCTGATATGATAGTTGGGATTGTGAGAGTCGATAATAAATGCATGCCGTGAGCTGTTGACTGATTGCAGGGGAAATGTCGTTTAGCAAAGGAATGGCGTGTGTTTGTGTACCGGTATTGATATCTGCATACTAGAAAGATACTTTGTTCCTATATTTTCTAGGTCGTAAAAATAGGCTAAACTTGACCATCACCATTCATCATCTCATAAATAAAGTGCAAGGAGGCAAATCTTCAGCTCTCGACTCAAGCCAACCCAACAACGTCAAACAGCAGAGAGTACGTACTCTCCAACATTGTTTCCTATATGGCAGGCATACATGTACATCTATTATGCACGTCCATTTGGAAGATACATTAAGGGAGTTGGGTACTATTTTCTGTTTGCATTGCAGTTCTATTGCACTCACTCACAATCAGTAGCCAGCTCTACTGTACTTGAGACATGAAACTCTATACTTATCACATCATCATATTATATTTCATACTTTTCACAAACGGCCCATGCCAATTGCACTGCTGTGCAAAATCTCGGCCTTGCGGTACCTGCCATTCTTTTGCATAGCATCAATGGCATTCTTACTTTTAGATGTTACTCACTCGTTCTATAGAGTAGTCAGCGTCCAATGCAGCGTGCATTTACTAAATGTTATTACCAACTTCCAAGTTTCTACTATATCATCTTTCTAAATAGATACCTACATGGACATCCAATAACTAGGAATAATGTTTTCATCGGATCCGTAATATAATACTGATATATGTAGAATTAAGCGGAACTTGTAGTATAATCGTAATAGTATATAGTAGAATCCTTAGCATTTCATCCGTTAATTATACACAAGGAAATTTGTGTCTAGTGCGAAAGAAAGATCACTCATTGTTAATTCATTATCGTCAGTACATCTTTAAATATTATAGTAGGTAAATATTTTACTTCTAATATTGTAAAAATAACCTAAATAGGAAATACGCAATGCACAAAAATTAACACTAACATGTAAACAAATTCAAAGGAAGGCCGACAAAGCGAAATGAAATACGTGAGTTACTCAATACAAGTGAGATGTGAGTGCAGACAGACAGAAGAAAGAGCCTACTTTATACTATGCACCTCCAAGTCATTATTCCTGATTTATAAATACAAGGGAGAGGTAATTATAGCAGGCTAATGTAAATTGTTTGCATAAAAGGTACAATCGCAATCCTCTTATTGCAACTTCATTGTTACTCGTGTATAAATAAGCAGGAATGGGACACAAACTGTATAAATTCAAGTTGTAACAGTAGCCGAGCCGAGTCATTTTAATTTGATGTTACAGTTATTTTAATCCCAGTTAATTGTACTGTAAGACAATTGACAAACGTTTGTATGCATTTTAGTCTTTGTTAGTGGCTATGCAATTTTATTATTTCTTAAACTTTTCTGTATGTTTATTAAGTGGCCAAGACAGCACAAAACAAACTGTGAATTGAATTTTTAGGGAATAATTAAAGATTTACAAATAAAGTACGTCCCTGTATAACAATATAATATATAGTTCATTCATATTAAACATAGGGAGGGTCACTTTACAGCTCACCTGAATAGATTGGTACACTTTAAATGGATTTAATTACGATACTGTATTTAGCAATCAACAAATCGGAAGATTTGGATGACGACTGAAGAGACGAAAAGTAAATACATAACTTCAGCAACGTATTTGTAGTAATTTACACCAACACGATTGGGAAAAAGGGTTTTTGAAATGAATAAATATTTTAGGAAGGAAAGTGGGAGATAAGTTAGATGCAAAGAAATCTTCTGAAATGGATGAGTCAACCCGTATTTTCTATTTGTTTGCTCCTCTGTGCATTTGCATGTATTCATGTATTGTGGACACGAATCATTTTCAACTGCCTGAAGTGATCTTTAGAATGTGCATTGTAGTTTGCAATGTTATCGTGTTTGTGCGGTATGGGTCTCTGTTGTATGGTAGTAGCTGATATCGTGGTTTGTCATTTTGGTGGTAATATGTCCCTGTCTTGTCTTCCTATTAGCTCTGTCTCCACTTCACACTCTTCTTTTGTCAAACAGTTAATTTATTTGTTCTACCTACATTTTTCCAACGTTTCTTTGCTTTTCATCTTCCAACATTATGCTACCTGAATGCGCTTAACTTGGAATGCAGTAGTAGGTGTAAGTAAATACTTGTTACATTGTATTCTGTCTGTGCTGTAGCATCCAGACCTGAGTAAGTGTTACTAGACAATAAATAGCACTATGGAAATACAGAAATGTAAATATTGCATTCGAGCCGAAGTGTACAACTCGTTCTGTTTTTACTCACCAGCCAAATGGCAAAAATATCATGTGCATTTCTTGTATGCAAATATATATCTCTTTGTCTACGACAATCCAACTTGGTATCTACTACGTACGTACTTTTTAAAAATGAGACTAGAGTATGTTTTCTCTACGGTAAGTAATGAATACTAATATGTATGTAAACATTAACAGTAATAAAACTCTGTAGGAGAGAAGTCTAATACCTATCTACAGACATTACCACTTATTTATTTGCAATAAGAATGCAAGTACAGTAATACGTAAAGGACACAGAACTTCCTCGCCTCGTTTTTCTTTTTCTATCCGGATGTTGCTCAAGTGAAACTCGTTAATTGACTCATCTCAACTTTATTTCTTTCCAAGAGGAACATCACGTACGCTCAGGTTTATGGTTACCTAGGTTAGCAAATATTATGATTTCCATTTCTTCTGCTGTCCTTAAGCTATACATTTGTATCAGAAAGCAGATTGGATACCAAAAATACATCGGAAGGTAGTAGAAAGAGAATGGACACACCTTTCAGCCCAGTCGGCTGATCGTGAGTTTGCTGCAGAAATAATTGGCAAGCCATATTAATTAACAAAGTAAAAAATGCAGGTTAGTCTATGTAGGTAAAATCGTCCAGTTGAGTAAAATTACCTTTTGTTCACTGTAAAAGTAGAGTGGGGATGTGCCATCCAAGTGCATAGTCTTGTGAAATAACTCTGTATTCGCAGTAGTGAAATACCTCAGTATGCGAACAAATGCGGCATAACAATAAAACCAAGGCACGTCAGAGAAAAGAGATTCAAAGGTCATTCTATTATATTCTTGTGGTAATAAAACTCTTCCGTGGATGAGTTACAAGATTTCATTATTTACTTGTACATTAAGTCAACGTGCGTTCTGTCGTGTTTATGTATCACTTATGATATATGCAAATGTTTATTGGCAACTATAACGAATTCACTGTCTTACATTTTTATTGGCAAACTTTCTCAATTGTGTTGACTCAGAACAGGACAGGATATCAAATATCAACATAATGCGTCACTTTATGATTAACTGACAACAGACCAACCCCGTTGGGAAGTTTCCATTTTATCATTTATACACATAAGCAGCTAATCTAATCCATGTAACACTTAAACTAAGATCAACAACTGATGATGGTACATAATCTTTTTAGGTAACGGTGAACGAGTGCCATCATATGGCTTACAATTACCATGTAATTCAAGTCTTTCTGAATTCCTTAACAGTTATCTCATGTTAGGAAATATGAATTACGAGTGCAAACACTAAAATATTCAATATTTTATGTACCCAAAGGAATAGCTGAGTCGACACAATTTCCACTGTCAATTCAGATAAGGGAAATTATTCCCAGCATAAACTGCATAGATGCAACTAATTTACAGTTTAGCATTATTAGGTTGAGCCCTAAAGTTAGAAATTGACGTGAGGCTATTTACATTCAATTAGCAAATCTGAAGTAACGATTAAATTAAATAACCGGAAAATTGACGGATGTGATAAAGCATTCCTGAATTTTTTGAAAGTGAAAGTAGCTGCTATTGCATGAGGTTGAATTGTTGCAGTTTTATGGAAGGGAAGTACTTACACAATTTTATTAATATGTCCAAATTACCTTTCGTGCGGATTTAATTTTATGAGGCCATGAAAGTGGCATGAATGTTGCTAAAAATGGTTAACGTATCTAAACGTGTGTTGAATTTATTTACATAGGTATTTGAGAAAGTGACATTCATATCTATCTCTAGTTCTAGATTATTCAAAATTTCCTTAAGGAAATATTAGTTAATTAAACTTTTTGTAAAAAATATTTAGAATATCATTAATACTTACCACTTTTATTCTTGCCAAATGAATTATGATGGACTATATAAATATATTGAAAATAAATCACTCAGATGAATATGATGATACTACTATCAGACACTATTATCAGATGTGATGAAACTACTCTCAGAACAAAAACAAATGGGTCAGTAATAATCAGCGACAGAATTCCTTAACCTATCCGTAATGGGCAATGGGCAATCCAGAAACCAATTTAATAACTGTAGATGCCTCAAAACAAGCAGCTATTTTTCAATGATCTATGAGTAAATAACAAAATTCAGCAGATGTTGAATGCGGAAATTTTTCTATACCTATATAGTTTGGTAGATGTTGGTAATGTAGAAGGAGGATGTTTTCTTAGAAGTCTTATATGTAACCGAGCTACAGTTTTTGCATTACTGTTTCATTATTTGCAGCCACACAAATCATAGTAATTTGCCAGTCACACTTTCTAATGGGATATGGTCATTGACAAAAATTTGCACCACTATTCTTCCTCCAACCCCCAGGTGGTAAACCAAAAGGTTTTTCAATAATCTGTAGACTAAATTGATTTTATAATTTCTATGACTGTTGCCCATTTACTATCATATTTTGTAGATATTTATTGTATAATTACAAATGAAAATAATTTTAAATTTGGATTGGTATGATTGTTTTAAAGTTACTTTCAATTGATAACCTAAAAAACTGCACATAATGTGATCTTGAATTAAATTGACAAAGGCAAGTAAATGAATAAAATATATAATAAAGTGTGGTTAGCTTGTGGTTGATCAAATTCGTCTGCATCTTTTCGCATCATTATATATTTCACATGATGGAATTGCACTGCGACAGAAATTCCTTCAGAGTATGCTAATTTAATGAGATGATAACTATTCTGCATACTTGCACTCCACCAAATAGTGCAATTTGGCGTTCAAGAGTTCAATAGATCTTTAGCTACTTACCTTAGTTTAAACTTCACTCGCTGACATTTTATGCATTTCTAGAACTTGAATTTGAAATCTATCAACAAATGAAGCTTGACTTTGAATACTGTGAAAGAGGATGGTAGTAATATCATTAGGAAAGTAGATGCACTAAAGCAATGTAAATTGAGTGGTATCGGTGTATTATTTTCTTCCACCTCATCATGATTATAAATTATTGCAACGAAGGGCAGATGAGATGTGCATTCTGTGAAACGATGCATTAATTTAAACAAGTACGAGAGTGTCCAACAATTCACAGATAGTTATTAAAGCAAAGAAATTGGATGTCTGTCATATCGCACCTACATAAACTACTTAAACCGTCAGTTTCTGTACTATGCACAAAGTGATATAGCAAATATGCCGTCGCTTGGTGTTTTTGCAGAGGAATGTCTGCAAGGCCTGCAGCTTAATATGATGGTGATAAGTCAGTTTGGCGTGCCATGCGTGTGTGGTAAGCTGTCACACTCAGTCAGTGCAGTATTGCAATTTGTGATGCCCATTCACTCGTGATGAAACAGTTGGACGGATGTGCAACGAAGGAACATCATCTCATGATGCGATGCATGAGAATTCATTAGCAACAAAATGTTCCGAAAGCAAAATACATGATGGTCTAATTTGATTTGGTCTGCCATGATCTAGGTCTCTCTATCTCTCTATACCTTCAGACTAATAATAGATGCATTTAACATTCAATGAATAATAATCTAATATTCCTTCTGTTACGACTTGAGCGTTTCATCAGACCGGACGCTTACTGTCGCACCTGTGCACAAACAAAAATACTTGTACGCATCTAATGTGAATGTTTTGTGTCCTGGCTGTTTTATTTATGTTTGCTTATTAACACTCCCCTCGAATTGTATCAATTAATCCATAATTAGGAAGTGATATAATACATGGTCTTTTGTTGTCATGGCTGTGTTAACCTCAAACTATTCATAGACAATTATTTAGAATAAAAGTGATAGGTGGAATTGTAGTAATTGCAAATAAAAAGTAAAAATATCCTGGACCAGGAAGGCTTAGAACTTTTATATTAGAAAAGCTCTTCGACAACGGCGTTTCCTGTGACAATATTTTTTCTTTGCATCGGTAGGGATATATTAGTAAAAGCAATTTGGATCAAGCAATGCTGATGCTGGGACTTTGAATAGTATCGTATTGGCACGACGGGGCTAAGTTGGATGTCTATAGTTTTGTTTGTTATTGTCACCTATAATGTTGGAGAGGATAATCAGAGGCATAATGCAGTAGTTGAATGCAATTAGCTAGCGTTGTTTTGTGATGAGGTATATAGAGCGGTTGACGTAGAGGCTATTGGACATTGATTTTACATTGTTCATGTTTCCTCTCCTCACTCCTGTATTCAGAACAAGTTTGACTTTTGCCTCTTCTTCTTTCGACGTTGACTTGACCCTATTTTCGCCTTTTGACTCACATGCAGGGAAAACATTAAAATGCGTAAGTGTATGTGTAGTAGTACTTTCTATTTTCCGTTGCATTTAATTCAATGCTTCAGTACGTGTACATATATTATACGAATGCCATGCCACTGTAGGTAGGCAGGCTATTATTAGTACATAATATGTATATTTTGTAAATGAATAAGTTGGCAGCCTGATTCTGTCTACAGAGATGCGTATGTATAGATGTGGATGTCGAATGGCTGAAGGTATTAGAAGAGGAGAAGGCTGTACCTACATTTCCATTCATATTGTTCACTAAGCTCTGCACAAAGCCACTCAACCTGACTGCAAATATTTCATATTATTGTAGCCAATTTTAATTTATTTCCACACATTAATCATACTAATCTTGAAAAGAGAAGAGCAGATATACTAAGATATAGTATTATATGCGATAGAGGATTCTGTCTGTCAGAGGGAACGTTTCTTACATTATGGGAGCAGATAATACTAGGTATACGTACACTTATTTAGTTAAACTGTGCAACTAGGTAATCTAATTAGGTAGCTATGCTACAAATAAATAACTTTTTCTGTTTACTTATTTACGCCAGTTGTTAACTATGAGACTAAATAGATATATCCCTCAGTATTGTTTAATGTTTCCTAAAACGATAAGAACGCAATCACGAAGCTTCGAGTTTTGTTTTTGTTTGTTTGTTGTGCATCCCGATTCTCATGTTACTGTTGCTTGCTAGAGCTTATCTTCCTAGTGCCTATACTTCACTCCACTTCGCTACCTGCAGATAAGGAACATGTACCCTATCCATTACTATTGAAAACAAGGATGCACAGACCCAACATGCGGAGCCGCACGTAGTATCATCAATCTGTATCTGATTATTGTTAAATTGTAATGTACAATTAATAAAATTAGATTAAAACGACTGTCAGTCTCTCGATTGGAATTTTTACAGTCGCAGACGGTTGAAGCAAAGAGGGTTTGGTGCACTTCTTCGCCTACTCCTCATACCTAATCCGGTACAAGCTAATAATAATAATTTATCGGCATTAGGAGATTGTTTGTTTGGTATACTTATAAATACCAACGATAAAGCAACTTAACTCAATAAAATAATTATTTTTATTTAATTGGAGACCACTCCTATTTAAGTTTTACGTTGCTATTAAATCCACTTATGGTATCCTTTACTGTGCAATTTTAAATTAAGCCTTAGAACTAAAATAATAATAGGGTTAGGATAAGTAGGTATTCTAAATGTACTCTAAGAAGCCGTCCTCTCTACAAAAATCTCTTCATTTGATCATGTTCCGAAGTTGTTCTTTGCAAAAGGACATTGTATTTGCCAACAGATCACTTGCCTTTTGGTTTTATGACTAAAGATGATTGGGGAAACATTGATCGTTGAAATGTCGCTCATCTTGCATTAAAGGAGACATGCCTCAAGCCAAAAAGATTTTCTCCACAACTCTCATGAATGGATTCACTGCAATTACCTGTTGATACACATTTTGGTGATCTTTGTCTGAGTCTGGTCAGTTCAGGTTGTGATGCCAAGTCTACTGCCCACGCTGCGTATTTACTCCTTTCGTTGGACGTAGACGCATCACCATACAATAAACCATAATCATCAATTCAGTTTTCACTTTTGTCTCATTCTTAATTCACACGTACAGAACGTATAAGCATAGTAAGTATGCAGTTTTCAGTGTAGTTGAGCGCCTTAATTTTAACCTAATCACGGCAAAAGGGGAAGTATGGCAAATTGCAAGTTTGGTCTGAGGAGTAATCGACTTACATAGATTTATCTGTCGTGGCCGTAATATAGTTTTATAGTAGATGTAAAGTGTTGGGCATAATGGAGTCCCGTGTAGCGATTACAGGATACAGAGAACATTTCCTACGCACTCTGTCTCGTCTGTTCTACTCTACATAAAAATATCAAATAACAAAACAACATATTATTATTATCTGATTTGATTAGTCAAGGAATGAGGTGAAATGCATTTTATACTTTAACCTGCACATTCTCTTATCATTACGCTTATTTACATGCATAAGAATTACTGCTAAGTAACCAACATTTCTTCATTCATTCATTCATATCCGCTCCCATACTTTTCATTTCGCTTTTTCACCTAGGCAATAAACAGAAGGGAGACGAGACACAATTTTTGTTTTTCCTATGCGTCAATATTCCATTTTTATTTGTAAGCTGGCAATCGAGTAGGCATTACGGTAGATGCCTGTAGATAAGGATTCACTATAAACGTGAGTGAGTGTGAGAGAAATACTTGGAAGAAGTTGTGATGTTACTAGTTATGTATTGTATGTCTAGCAGGAGTATAATAATATGAGACTTTTAAGTCACTTACCCCAGTTATCCACAGTCCAATGTGTTTGTATGGGAGAGATTGAAAACTCAGGTCAGGTACATTTTCAAGTCTCAGATTATTCCATTATTGTCCATTTAAGTGCGGATTGCAATAACAAGGAATTCGTGGCATTTTATTATGGTGTAATATATAGTAGAAAACGTGTATGGATTACATGCATACCTATATGTATAGGTACTTGTGTTAAATACTATTATGGTCTTCTGTGATGTCTGTACTTACATATGTGCCCATGCATAATTTATAGTATCTCTTTGTTGTTGCAACATAATTTAGTTGCGTAGTGTAATGTATTATTGATATCGTATTGCTTTGGGTTCGTTGGACGAAAAGTTGAGGTTGAGCCATTGACAATGTGACAATGAGTGTCTTGTGAGAAAGTGGAGAGGCGAACAAGAGCCAACTCAACTCTGGACGGTCTCAAGTGACCAATTGATGCGATATCAGGTTTTCCTTTTCCTTCGGTTGTAGTACACACAAAATCATGTTATGACGATACTTATACAATGCGACCACTCTTACAATAACAATCTGACAATTAGTTAAACAGTAACATTATGTACGAAACTTTACATTACATATGGTTAAGAACGTGACCAAGTGCATTTACATTGGCCGTGTACGTAGGTATGACTAACGTTATTACTGCAGCAAACACAATAAATTGCACTCTAGTCCCATAATTTCTAATGTTCAGGCTTATTTATTTATTCACGCAGGTACTCGCATTTGAACTCACCTTTACATAGACATTTACAACAATACTCTTACTTTTCTTTGGTTTTTGGGTTGACTTGACTTGATTTTCTGTTTGTCTGGCTTCATTATGTTACAGTGAAAGAGATTATTATTACTTTATGCCGACACACATAAAATCACTCATTTCCATTCTATTGTTTCTTCTCGGCTTTGTATTATGTTACTTTATTCCTTCTAGTAATAGGATCAGAGAGTCTGAAACTCTCGCAAATTCTTCTCATCGTCTTTAATTACTACGAGCGAGACGGTTCTGAGTGAATCCTTTCTTCATAACTTCAGTGAAATTATGAAAATGTTAAACAACTACATAATAAACACGACACCTACTTATTACAAATTACAATGCAGATGCTATCGACCATCTGAAACATTGTCTCTGTATACAAACACAACATAATAACGCTACTACTACTACTACCTACGTCAATTCTCTGGCTTGTTGACCACAGCATAAACAGAAAAAGCATTCAAGGTATTTAGTAGTTCAATAAAAGGGAATAAAACTACCAAGTAATAATAACCATATTTTTACAATTATTAGTGACTGCTATTCGGCTGAGTTTATATTACGATGGTCGAAGCTCTACCAACACTCCAATTTATTATTGCCGGTTGTTATTTACGTTAGGTATGAATATGGCTAATGATTGTTTGTTTAACTACGTACCTTTCGTAATCTCGCTATTCATAATAAAGGTATGCATTTAGTGGTAGTCATTAAGTACGTGTAGCAAAATCAAAATGCAATTTACCGATATTAGATGCAAATAACTCGTTCTCCTTTGTTCAACACAGTGTAATAATTACATGTAATTTTCACGGGTGGTTAAGATTAAGCTTGTAGGTGTATTAAGTAAATGGCCATTGAGAAAGTCTCGTCAGGTCAAACTAATTTAAGCGTTCACAGATAATTAATTATGGCACTGCAGGAAGACTCTAGCTATAATATTACCTCACGTAGAAAAATCCCATCAAACACTTCTTCATGTTACACAAACAAGTCTTAAAGAGACTTCCAAACAAAGGCACTTGAGAAATATTAATTTTCCGTTTCTATACAGCTCGAGGGTGATGAATTTATCGACAACAAATATGGTATCAGCTTGGGCATGCTGGAAATTTGAGTAGTTCCACTTTTGATCCAGTAAATAGGATTTATCTAGAAATAATTGCATATGCTGTGAGATTTCTCTCATTTCTGTTGGATGATCACATGACCACAGCAAACAAAAAAACCTCAAAAACTGACGAAACGGTAAATAACCAAAAATAATAATGTCCACTAATCTAATCTGATTCTCTAATCTTACTTGGTGTAACACTTGTGTTCCGTAATAGAACTTACGGTTACATGCAAACAGATTAAGTAGACTTGGACTTAGGACGAGACTGTATTATCAAATTAGAATAACTTTCTGGGTTGATGACATAATTCTCGCTAATGCTATCTCGTTCTCTTGAGTATACGATAGTGCAACAATATTACTAAACAGTAAGCAGGTCTTAAACCTCAGGATTTTATCTCATTCCATTTAGTTTGAATGTGCCGTCATAGAATAATAGCCTGTCTTTATGCATACTCCATAAAGATAAGTTATTTATTACTTTTTGTTGCCTCACTTGTCGAAAATTGTAATTAATTTCAAAACCAGTGCATTATGTCACAAAGAGCGTGTGTAGTAGAAAATCACGGGAAGGATGTTAGTGGCATGCAAAAATGTATTGATTGGATTGGCACGGACAGGATGCAATAAAGTGCTTAGCAGACACTCTGACAATGTTTCATTATTACAGCAAAACTATCGAGTTGCGTAAACGCCAAATGTGTTTGTTATAACTGGCACAGGGAGTCTTTATCCAACTACTCGGCAATATTTAGTACAGTACAGTTTTCTCAAAATCCCTTCCATAACCGAGTCAATATAATGTAATGAGACTGCATGCCATGTCACGAAGTCACGGCGAGAAATCTTCATTCGTTCTATTTGTATTGTCACCACAGATTTCCTTTGTATATCTTTCCAGACTGCTCAACTCTAATCATACATTCACGACGTGTCTGTTTTATTTTCTGACAAAGATTCTTATTTATTTAGTCCTACCTCTGGCTAAACTACTTCTTATATCTTACCCCAAGTACGTATCTCGATAAAGGTAAAGCAATTCTAATAAAAATCTCAAGAAATCCATTTTACTTATTTAAACAGACTTCAAGCCAAGTATTTAAACAATCCACATTTAATGCTACAATTAGTTTCGTTTTGCACGCACACTCAGTCATTCAATACACAACATACTGTCACAATTACAGATACAACTTTTGATGTCAATAATCCATTTCTATTTTATGCGCGGTTATCCTTTTATTTATGAAAATTTCTGCATACGACAAAAGATCTGCAGCGAAAAGCTGGGTTTAAGCTGGGTTTAATTTAACAAAATTCCAGATTTTAAGATTCACATGATAATGTTTTAGATACCTAGGTTTCTAGCTTAAAATGCATGATTGGAAAGAAAGAGTCACAAATAATAGGAAAAGCAACGTTTTATGTTTTACATTTTAAAAATAGAATTGTGTGGAAATTCCCGTTACAGACTTTGCAAGTTTTGACTTAAAGCTTTAACTTAAAATGAGTTTTTTGTAATTTGTAATTTTTGTCAAAAATAGGTACAGATCTTTCAATGTTTTGGTTCTGTAAATACTGTAAGTAGTTGATTACGAAATGTTTTGCATATTTACATGTATGTATCATTTATGCGTCAATAATAAATACTTGACTAATGTGTACCTTTATAATGGATATGTGTATTAAAAGAAGGGAAAATGAAGGAAATAGTTTGTCGCCAGTGAATCCTTAGCCTTGGTGAACTTCATTTGTAGGCAAATCCTGCTTGAGAAGCAGCAATAAGTAAACGGTTTGTGTAGCAAGGTTTTAGCATGTTTATGCATTTGTATCTCTGCAGAATTCGTAAGTCGATATACATGCCTGATGGAACAACTTTGCAACATGTTAATGAAATGTGCTGAATCAAAGCCATGGGATGTCGTGCAACAGCTGAAAATCCTCCAAATGTCATAGCCATTATCTACAATGCATTTTAGTGCAGACAGATTTAAATCGCTCAGCAAGAATCCGCAGCTAGCGGACCAAAGAATATCACGGGGAGCAGGAGCAACAGTTGTGTACTTACAATTTACAACAGCTTTGGAAATCACAATTAGATAAACTACTCGCTCACTAAACATCCTCATTCAATTTTGCTGCTTTCCTATTTGAAATCCATCTTTTAGCTATACTATTCGCCTCTCATCCTACATACGTACTCCTCCGTGTACAGGTGCGTTATTGAGAGAAGCTACATAAATAGTAGGATGCTGAGAAACCGCACAAACTCGACCGCAATGACAATGCCAAGCTTTACAAAGTCAAGTCAAACACTAACAATCACATTGCAAATATTCCTTTGATTGTTTTTGGCAAAAACTTTGCCATTTAATAACATAAAATGGATTTTGAAAGTTCGTCTTCTGTCTTTTCCGCAAACACTGGGATATAAATTTTTAAGTAAATTCTTTTGCTTGGAATTAGGAAACTTCGGAAAGGTCTTCAATCTATATTATTAAAGATACACAAATTATGTTAAATGTGTCTTTGAAAATATTTCAATTCTTTGCCTTTGTATGATATGACGTGTTAACAGTACACCAAGCGGAAGCTATCAAGTACAACTAATTAATTGGTTTTCATAATTTCTAAACACTTCAACAAGTAACTTGATTTTACTTCATATTCTTCTGCATCTTTTTAAGTGAACATTTTTTGAGGCAGGGTAATAATAAGCAGAACCTTTAAGAGAAAATATTTAGCTGCGATTAGGGATTGAGTTTTCTTATTTACTAGTAGCCCCCAGTACACGTGACTTAATTTCGAAAGGTAGGCATCCATCATAATCATGCGTATTGGATTGAGGCGATCAGGCACGTATCCAGGAATTTAATCGAAGGGGGAGCGCTAAAATAAATAATAATAAGTCGTATTTAGATAATTTCACGATTTTTAATCTGTTTGGAAAATAGTTGATATTTAATCAGTTTTAGGGCACGCTGCATCCCCCATCACGTCCTTATTTATACGCGCACTTTTTGTCTTATATTTTTATTATATAGAGATGATTGATTCAGGCAACACTGCTTTGATTGGTCCTGATTGTGTGACTCCATTGGCCTTGACTTTCATTTAGTTTAACTTAGACTTGAATGATAAAGAATCACCCCACCACCGCAGTGCAATTAACAATCCAACCCGTTCTCTGCCAATCAAAGATCGTGTGTTGAAGTAAAGCTTGGGATGCTCATCAAAATGAAAAATATTAGCACCTCATCGATGAGGTTATCCACATTTACATTCATAGGATAAAAAGTAATAAATCTGATTAAATCACACCAACCAAAAGTAAATTAAAGAAAAAAGGAGGCTAACGAGGTAAAACAGAGCAAAATCTCTTTTTTCATTATTCTCTGTCGCTTCATCTACCTAATTGAAGACAATTGGGTTTCTTTGGTTCATTTGGTAGATTACAAGTCTGCAATCTACAATGTAATTCCGTGTGTACATTTTGCATGGCAGATTGGCTATGGAAAGGAATTGTTTGATTGGGACAACAAGAATGCACATTGATGGATTGAAGATGAGTATTCCCTGTCTATGCTGCCATGTAGTACATCGTCTTATGTTTTCATACAGACACTCTGAAAAAGGAGATATCCCTATAGTTAGTTATACAAATAAGTTATGCAAATCTTTCTTTCACATACTCCACATGATGCATTTATTTGGATTTAGACTTAATAACAACCTTGTTGCTCCTGTTCTGACCTTGTAAAACTAAAGTGCATCTAATTTCTGTTCAGACGAGCAATTTGGCTCAATGCACTTAGGTTGATATGAGTTCATTAGCGCATATTTTGATGAAGACGAGCTTTCCATTTAACCAACTTATGGTGAAAACTTGTATTCTTTAACACTTAAGTTATAAAGTCCTGAATATTTTTTGCAACTAATCTGGCAAACATGCACACTTTTTTATCGGTCTTGCAGATGTCGAAGTAAAGGGGGCTAGGTGAAAGAACTTTTCCAAATTGTATTATTTAGAAATAAACTGGCAGCTCTCATTGGAAACTTAAAAATATTTTTATCAACAATATTGCAAAATAAAGCGTTTCGTTTTTAATTCAGATAATTTTGCATGGATTGATTTGCATGGAACAATATTATGAAATTAAACGAGTATCTAAATTAAATATATGATATTCCTACTACTATAAAAAGTTGATTTGCCAATCATCGTTATTCCTGTCCTGTCTTAATCACTGTTCATTAAGTTGGTCTTTGTAACTACTTAAATGTCACATCAATCTGACTAAACCTTCGAGAAAAGCAAAAAATAATTAAGCAAACCCTAAATTTTATATAATTGTACATAATAATTTCATGGTAATGATGCAGTAGTATCTTAGTCCAAACCTTAATGCTTCTTTAAAAAGATGCAGGGCTGACCTGCGTGCAAAATTTATTCCAAAAATACCTTAAGTTGTCTTATAGCGTAGAGCAACTTAACGGAGACGTCAGAAACAAGAGTGAATTCCTTTCACTTGCTATTGATATGTATTTGTGTCTCCTTATTTGAGGATGTCTTTACACACCAAATAGAGCCTTACATACGTTGAATGGTCTAGCACTTTCATTTATGCTTTGTTAATAGAGGTCCAAATATTGTAATGAAGCATTGATAATATTATTTATCTGTATAAAAGAAATTGTGAGACTATTGTGCTTTTCAACAATGCTACTGAGGTGAATCTGATCGCTTTGCTCCCATTTCTCTTGTCACTGGCAATAAACAAATAATTTAGAGGAGCTGGATGCGAGACGCTTGAGCTATATCAAGCTACCTCAATCACCGATTGCAAAAACTCAAAGTCCCTCTGTACAGACATCTGCTTCCATCGGTGAACGCATCTTCATTTATGAATTACGTTGTTCTTATTGCGGATTTCATTGACGCCGAGGCGATTTCAGAGATTGTCTTTGTCCCTGTGCTCTAGTCGAGTGGGTGGTCCACATCTTTTGCTGTTTGTGCACCAAACTCATTCAGCTAAATCTGATGTTAACGTGGCACGTTCATCGTCACCAAAATGTCTTTGTTGATATAGATTTAATACTGATATATGATAAGTCCAAGAATGGCTGTGTTGGACATTATAGTCAACATTTAGTACAGTAAGATACAATGTGCTCGTGGAAGTATTTATTTAATAACTAATATTCGGTCCAATTCCAACCAATTCCAAAATGTGGCCATTCAGTACACTGCGAATGATTCTGAGGATATTACGAAGTAGCTCTTAGTTTCATGCCATGCAATTTGATATAACGGTATTATGAAAGAAATAGGAATGACACGACATCGATAATACTGCATTCAAATTGCGCGAATCCTGAATTTTGGATCACCACACAAATCTTCTTTCTCCTCTTGGTATTTCCACTTGTATTCTGAAGTACCTATTACACTAAGTATTACGATGTTTTTGCAGTTTATCAATTTGCTGTCGCAATCCTTAGAAATGACGTACAGGAATCAGGAAGGGGGTTGGTTCTAGTTATTAAAGGAAGCTCAATAGCCAACTTTAAAAACAAGGAACTAAAAATGAAACGGAGACTGGTGATGTCACTGATATTACAGTGATAATTTATTTATGAGATAACAATTAGCACGAATGAATGGACGAAGTATGGTAAATGTCGAACGATACCTCAACCAATGTTTTAGTTACTCTGTGCCTGAACTAAACGTTGCTTCACAATGGAATGGAATGCATAACAATACATTTATCTTTGATCTGAGCAAACTCTTAATTATTGCTACATGATAAGACGATAGTGTATTACTCTATACGAATAAATAGCTAGTACTTCACTGGCTTGATCTCTAGGAAGTTTTGGATTTATATCCTATATCTTATACCTGTTAAATAATTATCAATACAGATAGAAGCCACAGACAATGCCACTTAGCAGTGCCTATTATGCCTTCCCATTTGGCTGCTTAGTCAGAGAACTATAACTGGATAGGTGTCTGTCATACCTGAATAATATTATCGTAACTTTTATGTTAAAAGTAGGCTGGTATTAATTAGTAGCTGAAATGTTTTATGATATGTATGCAAATATCAATTGGACCGATTACGTAATTATGTTGACCTAGTCCTGGCACTTTGTACATCAGAGTTATGCCAAGTTCCGGAACATTTGTAACAGTCTTAGGGATTTAAATCAATCCATTGATACGACATTCGCCAAATATTTTTTGGAGTTTGTTAGGTAGGAAAAAGCACATCTGTATTGTCTTGGCTGTTATCAACATAGTAATTGTGAACTATTTTGAGAGAAAGAGTTTCCTACTTACAATACTCACACAAGAGATGCAATTAAAAGATTTACGGTGGCCGCCTACGTATACCTGCTCTATATTTGTTATGGTAAATCAAAAGTACCTAGTACTGTGTTTGCCAGTTTGTATTAGTGCTAGTGCTACATACTTTTGTTTGAAGTGATTCTGAGTTACGTGGTAGTTAGTGATGTCTACCGAAATTAGTAGCTTAAGCTGAGAACGCTAAATACTTGTTTAAACGTGTACACGTAGCTTTAGTATGAGATTCCGGAAATTATACTTCCCTTGGCTGTCTCGTCCTGCTTCGTTGCGTCTTATTGTGCTCAGCTGAATATAGCTGAGTATCTAACAAGTGTACAGCAGAGTATGTCTATCGGAGCACAAGACAAGTGCAGCTAAGTACAGTAAGGGGTAAAGAATTCACTTATGCTTATGTCTGCCTGCTTAAGTATGTAAGACTTATCTTGTAATGGAGTGATTGATCAATCACAAAAGGATACAGTACTCCATTTACAGGTGCATAGAATGACAGAAAGTGCAAATCCAGTCCTCCCTTGGATTTCCCAGTCCCATTTGGCCATTAGTTAATTCCATGTGAGCCTTTACCGTTGAGATTGTCTCTCTAGTCTATTATCTCTGCTCTTTACCCTTGTCCAACAATTCCTCACTTGATCTTGATTTCATCCAATTTTGCTATTTAACTAACCAGCACTGCAGTAAAGATTGATAGCAAAACTTACTGTCATTAGTTACTAAATACCCATTTATTATTTCGTAGCCAAGGATATTTGGTAAACTCGGAAAAAATGATCAATACAATCAGAGATATAGTTAAAATTATCAAATAATGAAAGTGAGATTGTAAAAGTCAAAAGGTCGAATCGTACAAGTTTCTCCAAGATTATGGTAATACTTTTCAATAACTTTCAAAAGTCAAATATTTCAGAATAAGATCACAGACATCATGAATTGCAGTTTTTAGTGCACAAGGTTTAGTTACTATACTAAAGGCATTTTTCTTAGATGACAAGAATTCTGCGTCAACGGTTAAAAATGTAATAAATCAATGACTTGCTTCGGTGGCGTTAATAAGACGAAATTTAGAGAAGCAATTTAATTGTGCAGATGAAATATCCTTTTGTGTAATTTAACTTGTCCGCTATAACGACTTTTTTCTAGAGAACTCTGTAAGTATAGGAAGAAATTGTATCATAATGTTTCAAAAAGAAAAGCTGGCAGTAAAATAGTTGATGAAGTCAAAGGGTTGTAAATTGTGCAGGTTCGAGTTTCTTCTTGGATGTTTACCTCTTTATGAAGTAATGTAAGAATGAAAAAGTGAGCCACTCAATCCACAAATGAAAAGTGCGTGCAGATTTTGCTTTTCAGTTTCCCCTACATCAGCAGACAGTTAGGCGATAGTGAGGAACTTTTTCACAGAGATGTGCAGAGTTTGCCGAGTTTTTCTTCTGCAGGCTGAACAGATTTTGCCTCTATCATCATCTCGTATATATGTTGAGTGGGGTGTACGTTGTGTGTGCCATAGTTTTCCTCTAAGTAGCGCTGTAGGAATGTGCAGATAAAGATAATGCTGGTTTGGCTTTACTTTCATACGAATACATTATTTTGGCATTATCATTTCTATCTATCATCCCAACTGTTGTTATCAAAGATGGTCTTCATACTACTATTTTTATAGATGCATATAAAATATCAAACATTATCCCTTTTAACACATAAATATATTCCAAGCACTGAATTTGTAGTTATTAGGAACAGAAGCCAATGTTAGACTAATGTTTATGTGATTTATTATAATTACATAGTATTTGGTTTTCGGTTAAAGGAAATAAATACTTATAGCTACCATGTAAAAGCTATATGCTTGAAAGATTCATCATACAATAGTACAGTAACATCGAAGATTACAAAGTAGATTCACTTGGTATTCTAATGTTCTTCTTGGCTGGGGAGATGGTTTGTGTTGGTATTTGACCACGAGAGTGCATTTAACATACAAGAGGACCGTTGGCTTCTTTTCCATTGTTTCCGTTTTCAGTGGTTTCTGTTCTGTTACTTCGGGTTTCTATTCCTTTGGTAGTTGGCAGTCAATTGACAATGAAATCTTATTGGGCTCAACAAAACACTCCATTGAAATATTCACATTATGGGTTAATGGAGACGAGAAAACTTTGAAATAAAAACATCCCAAGTTAACATTTTCCTCTTTTTTCTATTTCTCATAAGCACAAATCGTTTCTCTACAAATATTTGCTTTTCAAAATTTAAATTCACAAATTTGAATTTGTCTGAATTTTCCAAGTCAAGACGTAGACACAACATCAGGATTGCTTAGGTGTATGCAATATTTATGCAAAAGAGAAATTTGGTAGATATTATTAAGTTGTGAAACAACTTTATGATATTAGGGATTCTTAATGTGATAATTTCAAATCGGATACGACAATCCGCTCAAATTAGTTACAAGTGTTATTTGGATCATAATAAAATTTTAGTTTGAAAATGGAATCAGAAGTTGTCTGTAGAACTGGTTCAAAAACCAAAACTATAGGGCTGTTGATCGTAGAAAGTCGTGAGATGGCTGATTTGGGCTGGGAGAGGTTTCCATTCCACAGATCTTGTAGCAGGTCGATGGCACATGGATTGCCTCTATAGGTATGCCCCAAGTTTTCTGGATACAAATCACCATTGTAATTACTACCACAACTAGCACTACTACTGTAGTAAGTACTACCCTACAAGTTTGCAACTTTTTGATTCCACGCTATCATCGCAGTTATGCTACTTGTGTATATTTTCCATGTATCGTTGGATTAAACTACTTGGTTATTAGATATTAGTTACAAATAGATAAAAGTCAAGCAAACAGAATGTTGGGAATATCTATAGGTATGAAGGAAACCATAAATAAATACTGCAGAACTGCAATGGAAATGTGACATTGGGAATGTGCAACCGATTAGGTTAAAGAGAAGATTTGTAAGATTAAGCAAGAATCTTTTGCAACCTTTCTTGAGAATTTGGATAACAATGTAGATGGCTAGAGCTAGAGATGAATAGATTAGTTACGTTGTGCATGTGTGTGTATGTAGTCACTGCTATGGCATTATATTATTTTTCGCCTGTCATTTGGTCATAGCCGCATTTAGATAATGATGATGTCTTCTCGTTTGGTTCTGGTTCTGATAGTGTGTGTTTGTGTGCTTTGTGTACTCGATGTATCTCTATGTGTGAAAGGGGCGCTTAATAACGGCACTTCGGGCTCCTTCCTCCATTGCCACACCTGAGCTGACTGAACTGAATACTCACTCGCACAACAACAGATATTATAGATACATACGTAGGTACTTACTTGAGTCAGTCTCATGTTAAGTAATAGGAAGACTCTTCTAGCTACTAGCACACCAATGCAAGTAGCATATATATATCCATGGCAAAGTCCATCAGAGCAGAAGAGCTGTTGACCACAGATAGGTAGACATCATTCACAAGACACGCGTTTATGACTTGGTTTATTTTTATTTGCTGCTAGAAATAATGGCGACGACGCTCAACAAAGTTGAGCTGAAATTATCTCAAGTAAGTAGGATGTCACTTTAACTGGTACTATCATCATCTCATCATATCAACGACGAGTTGCAATCTCAAATTGAACCCAAATTTCTGTACAAGTGAATCATCTTTTAATTACATTACCTCTATACAGTCCGTTTATATAATGTGCATATAATCCTTACCGCGCCGTCATCTTTGACATATACCTAGATCTACTGTACCATTTAAAAACATTCGCTCACTAGCATAAATATACACTAGTCATAACAGTTTATGTTGTATCATAATACATATACTATAGTGCAGTGGTTACAACATGAAAAGAATATTTCCTTGTCTGCTCATGAATATAATGTTTGCACTAAGTAAGTCAGTTTGTTTACCAAGCTTTGAATTGTGTAGACCCTGTGGACATGCATTCAAGTACATTAATAAAAATTGACAGTATGTTTGTGAATTGCACTACAATTGCAATCTATAGGCTACATGAAGGTTCTTTTGCTAACCATATAAAGTTCTCAAACTGTTAGTTCGCGTTATGCAATTACAAAACTGATAATAATATGCATTTATTTAGCTATGCGTAAATATACGTCTGTGTGAGCAAAGAGAGCAGTGAAGTATAGTAAAGAAAGGAGCTTTTGTGTTAGTACACACAAGATTGCAATCAATATAAATGTGAATAATTTATGGCCTGTGTAGGATTACATTAGAGTGACTGACTATTCTATTTACCACTTTGTATTGCCATTATGTCATGTGTAATGTATAGGAGTTGATGTAGGTTGATTAGAAGTCAGAGGAGTGATAGAGTGAGACGATTTTGCACTGATTGTCCTGTCCGTCTGTATGACAATGTCCTATTGTGTCCTTCAACCCTCACTTACATACTTATTACTGCACTCTATTAAGTCAATACATAAAAATCTTGACTTTAACATCCACCTCTTTGATTCTCACTCTACGCTCACTCCTATTGATAGTTCTACTCCTTCAGACAGACACGACTGCATTGATGAGAAAACTGCATTGCAAGGGTCGTACTCGTAGCATAGCGTAGGTGTCTGTCTCTCTGTAGTGTACGTATAATATGCACAATAATATTAATGCTAATATTATGCTAACTGCTTATTGTTTTTACAACTTGCTCTTGACTCGCTTTGTGCCTGTCCTAAACTGTTTATTGCTTAATTAGAAAAACATAATTATCTTTTGCTTAAATTGTAAACATTATGTACAAAACCGCATATGTGAAGATTACAAAAACAACTGTTGACATTTCTCATACTTACAAAACATCTTATTATATGTATACAATATATTGTAAAATTGTATCACTTGTTGGCAACCATTATATAGATAGTCATTTTTTGTGCACGTAATTTATTTGGACATTTATAACTACGCTTACCTCCCTATGATTAGGTTTGATACATTGTTCCGTAAATTACATTAACAAACTGCTAGTCTTTTTTTGTTTATATGGACGCTAATAGACGAAAGCAGGCAAGAAATTTAAAAACGGTAAGTTAAGGCAGTTAATTTTGTATAACACTAAATTTCATTTCAAAAAATGCATTTGAGAAATTGTTGTATCTTTCACATGGCAGTGTGGGTACAATTTTTGATATAAAATGGCTCAGTGACTGCTGGCTTATGCTAGAATTTACCGTAAGCGAGTAATTGTGTGCACCGGAGTTCTCACTTTCAAAATCCATAAATGTCCTCTTGTCTTGAGAGAAAATTTACTGCAGTTATATATTAGTAGTAAGTATTGTTATTAATTTTTAACTGTTCACTTCTGTTGAGCATAACTCAAGTTAAGTATCAAGGCGCAATTTACGTCATCCTCTTGTATTTTCTGTGTGTTCTTTCTAGACAGCTTAAATAATGTGAAAAAATCGACAAAAAATTTGTAATTGGCTGATGTAAACTTGTAAATACATCCACACGAACAAACTAGTTTTCCTTATTAGTATAAGTATTTGCATTTACAGTAGGTAAGCAAATAGGATTGGTATATCTTATCACTGACTAGTAGAGAGTAGAGTTCCAAATGACCATGCCATCCACGCACAATACACATTTGGCACTTTACGCCTATGTAACTATATTCAGGAACAAATTAATGATTTTAATAATAAAATGTGATTTGGGACAACTAAATGTTTTTAATAATTTTGCAATACCCTCTCAGAATAAATATTAATAACATAATTATAACTATCAAGAATTTAAACTCTGTAGATAACTGAATATTCTCTGATTACTCTTGCAAAAACCCTTATCAATTAGTGTCGCAAGTATCATATTTCTTTCATAAATTGAGATTAAACACAAAATTTGGTTGTACATAAATTCTGTTATAATCTCTGTATTTATTTTCAGCTAAAAAATTTGTCTCTAATTGTAATAATAGTATTTAAGAACATTTTTGTTTGTAGCCTAGTATTTTATTTGCTAGTATATAGGAAAATAGCTGTTGACAGAAAAAGAAAAGTTAATTATACCAGTGACCCCTAATTAAGTATTTCAACATAAAGTTGCATTAAGGTGAGAATAAGAATGCATAAATCCTAAATCATCGACATTGCAGAAAGTAAAAAAAGATAAGAAAAATTGCATGACAATTTAATGTGCAAGGTGCATTTCAGTTATGGCAAGAGTGCAGGGTGCAGATAATGTTATTAGGCTGGGTGGAAGGATGTAGTAGACTATAATTAAGTGTTTGTCTACGCACCTATACAAATACATTTTAAAATTGCTGCCAGACACTTAAATAGTTCAACAATTGTTCTTTTAATTCACAAAAGCATACAGTTCTCAATTTGGTGCAAAGTGCAGAAATGCACTTAAAAATATCTCGCACTTAATTTTATTCGCTCATTTCTGTTTACACTTAACATGAATTCTATTTTCAATGGCAGTTAAGCGGTTTGAAGTGCATTTGTTTGCAAAATTATAGCAGAGTAATTGAGGCATAATGTATATTAGCTACATAAAACAGCATTAAGTATTAGCTCTGGCAATTCTATTTAATTTGTAGTACCTCTGAAAGAGCCACGTTATACCTACGTTTTAGTTTAATTGATTCTTCTAAAAGTCTTTAGTCTTTAGACCTCTATATGGAAATGTAATTTTCAGTATTCACGCTTCATAAATTTACATTTCACTTTACATCTTTAGTGGATATGTTATGAAATTGGTAGTAATGCGCGAATCAGCAAACACCAACTGATTTATAAACCACCGTTAAATAGCCGCACAACATCCACTAATTGAGCTAAATATAGAATGAATTTAGCCTTTGCTACTGCAATGCTGCTGACAATAAGCAATATGTTATGAGAAAACCTACCAATAATCCCTCAAAGGGGAATTATTACTTTCCGTTTACTTACGTTTCCAGAGCCATGATATCAGAATATGGAAAGGTTAAGATGACGTCACACAAATCACTAGTCTGTTACTGAATGAGTGAAGGCTTTTATAAAAACATTCGTCCACTTTAGTTGATTGATTAAAGAAAAGTTTTTGGACGTCATTAATTGCTCTCGCGTATTCTTGTAGGCACTCATTCGTTTCTATTAATTCTAAAACATGAAATATCGTTGTTATTATTGATATGAATATAAAAAGACATCTCCTATTGTACAAGAAGTAGGTATATAGTTAAAAGAATTAGGTCCTGTTTTACCCACATAATATTCAGTTACACAACGTACCTTGCTCACTTGGCGTTTATAAGTAATGCCGATAACACAAAAACACAACAAAGTGCATTTCGTGTTGACATGAGTATGCGCAAAAAATTATAACTGTTAGATCGTTCATTTTTGTATGTAGAGAAATGCATTGGGCAGTGCCTACCTATGTCATGTCTAGTATCAACTACTAATTACTGGCGCACGAATTTCAAGCCCCATCCACCAGCGTAAAGCTCAGAAGCTATTAAGTGATGTTTGGGAATATAGGATGGAGATTCAATAGTAAGTCTAGCTGATACCTTTGTGGAAGCCGCTGTAAATGTAATTATAAAATAATGTTCATAATTACGTAGCATATCACATCAAGTAAACGTCAGTCAGACACAAGTCAGAGAGAAGTCAAGTTCAGCTTGAGTGTAGGCGAAAATGATCTTTCTTATTAACTTTCTTATGAACTACAACTAGATGCAGATAGTATTGCACAAATTACTACCTATTAATAACAACTAGCAAGATGTTTAGACCTTGTTGATAAGACAGGATTTAGTTCAGATAGTAGGGCTTTGATGTTGTGACAGGCCAAGCTATCCCACACAATACTTATTAATCCTTTAGAAACGTAGGTGAGACTAATCGCCATTTATAACGCTAAAAATAAAATCTCGCATTTTCAACAACTCTTTAAAAGTTTTTATTAATTGCAAAGCACAGAGATACGTATGAAAAATACAACTGTAATTATACATTGTTAAAATGTTTCATTTATTATAACATGCTTTTTCTGCGCAATAGGAAGGACTAAGACTGGGGATGTAAGACGTTTGCACTGTATCTATGTATTTGTTTACTTAAAACGGAAGAAAACAATTTAGTGTTCATATTATCCTGCTTATATGTTGACCAGGTTTAGTTTATTATTCACAGCGTCCATCCCGTGATATAAAATTGCCAGCCAAGACAGCCTTAACTCGTTCATTAATAAATATATCATTGACTGTCAGAATCAGTTGTTGAATGTGTCCCATCTTGCCAAACATTGAAACTGATAAGCAGTTTGGTTATCCCAGTGCCTTTGGCGCTTCCAACTTCCGACCATCGTATTAAAAAGGGTTTATGAGTATGTAATTTAATGTGATTTGCATACCTTGAAATTTAGTGATGGTAAAATTTATCCCTTAAAATAAACAAAGTTCTTCATTACAATGGGCACTAGTCATTTAAAGTAATATTATTTGTCATTATTAACCTTTGAAAATCTTTACTATAAGCCATCAGTTTAGGAATTTGTCATTAAAAGAAAATAAGCGTTGAAATAAATAAATAATACATCTTTTCAAATCAGTTTAGTATAATATTTGAAGGTCTGTTTAAAAGAAGCTCGTTGAACATAATCTTTATTGCGCTTCTGCGACAAAAGTGTTTGATGATGAAATACATCAGCCATTGTTTTTGGCCATGTCCTCAGAAATGGTTGCCATTAGATGGTTTTGATTACATAGTAAAAATGTTATAAAATAAAAAGAAATTTTTCCTAATGCAGAAGGCACGTAAGTGCTGGTTCAAGATAATTTATGCATTTTTATAGTAGGGATTTAGCTAATGGTCGTATATTTGTAGTTATTATTAGAGAATGGATAGGAATGGACAATGCATTGTGTCATTTGCTGGTCAGAAACTAAGATAAAATGTTGTTGCAAACATGTAATTGTCAAAAATATTGGCCACATAACAAATATTGTAAATTGTGAGACAGGCCATGCAGCTCAGTTGCCGTTGTGTTTACGAGCAGTGCGGTGACTGAATGGACAATGAGTGCCGAGTCCGCCATGTCGTAGAAATGCCAATAAAATAATAAACAGCTCTCTGAAAGCGACTTGGTTAATATTTCTATGATTATTTAATGTACATCGAATGTGGACGGGCTGAAGTGTGCGGATACCGTTCTGTCCTGTGTCATCCCATTTCCCTGTGAGGTAGTCGGAAGAGAAGGAAGCAAAGACGAAATACTTGGTCTCGTATTCATTTGGTTTGGCTTGGTTTGCTTTAGCTGTAAATGCACTCTACCATAAAACTTCCTTTAGTGTCTCTCAACACTTAAAATAGAATTACCTTTGGCCGTGCCTTACTGCAAATTACATTTCCCCTAGTGCTAATGTTTACATGCACATATTTGCAATCTTTAATGCTTCCTTAATTAAATCCTTACATCGTTTCTGTGGCCACTGATTTATACTACTGCTACTGCACTACTCTACACTATCACTATGGAATGCAAATGCATGAATAATATTAAAAGAGTATATTTCGCGATAAGCAAACGTAGTTTCTGCGATTAATACTTCTAGAACTTACCAACACATTCATTTATTAACTTTCGTTCTTCATTTGATCTAATGCAATTTTTCAATCCAAATGGTTAGAGAGGAACACTCAAAAATAGAGGTATCTACCTATATTCCTATTTCACGCTATGGTAACACAGCATTAGTTATAAGAAGTACATAGTAGTAGTAGTAGTAGTGAACTGAAAGTACAGCATAAAATACCCCAGATATCACTAAACTTATTTCCTGAATTATTGCAGCTCTTGATTAACTCAGTGATAGCAAGAAATAGTACAAAGCAAATGAAGCAATTCCAATTAATTACGTAACTTACAATAATTTCCATTTATTTTTGCAGACTTACAATGACAAGGAACAAGGGCGTGTCGTGGTCTACGTGACAAGCATGGGAGTCGTCCGTGATACATTCCAAAGATGTCAAAAAGTGAAGCAAATTTTGAGGACACTTCTTGTCAAGTTCGACGAAAGGGATTGTTACATGAACAGGTCTATTCAGAACGAAATTCGGCACAGACTTCCCCATTTTAATCACAATATTTCCCTACCTCAAGTTTTCCTGGAAGGACAACATTTAGGGGTGAGTCATTTTCTGTAATCATTCTCCATTTTTTGGGACATTTCAGTGCAATTTTGAAGCAATAGTACACCAAAGACTTACTCGATTGTAAAGCAATTTCTTTCGCCCACAAATAACGTAACATTTATGTGACATGTATACATCTATATCTACAGAAATATAATTTTGTTCAACTTTAGGGTGTGGGGGAAGGAAAATTTGGGTATTGCCAAGTGTCTGCCACTTAATTGCAGCAGAACGTATTTATTACGAGATAGAATTGTTTTTATTCTTGGGAATTATGATGTAGTAGGATAATTGTGTAGATACCAAGTGTTGAACAAGTCTGACATGTCTAATTAATTGTAGCCGTCAGTTTTTTAGGTAGAAATACAGAAACTAGAACCAGCACTAAGACTTACAAGTGGTAGTTGAGTGGAAACATCTATCGTAGCGCGTTAGTGATGATTGATACAAACGAGAGATCCATTTCCAAGATTAGTAATTGTTTATGTGATGAGTTGTACTTGGGCAGTGCAATCTCAGAAAGTGGAATTCTTCAGAGCTGACAAAGTTGTAGGTATAACGATACATGTGCAGAATCACTTCCATCAAAATCTGCACATCTGCTGTCTTGTAACTGTACCGTTCGAAAAGCAATGGTACAAGCTATATACTTTTACACCGTGTATGACATTACTATATTGGCTGGTCCTTGTAAGTATGGCCACTGTGATTAGCTTAGCATTTATCCTCACATAACATGTAGGTAATTATATAAAGTTAAGAGTTACAATGGTCATTATTGGGAATGAAAAGAAGATGCAGAGGGAGGGGTGAACAGACCTCTACTCACTTCTTGTGCTGCTCTTTTCTCTCCTGAGGCTTCTTTAATGAGTGCCGGCCCAACCAAACCACAGGATCTCACTTGACAGAACTAATTCATCACACTCTTTTCTAAAACAAACAGACGTCCGAATAAGAGAGTGAACCGGAATACTCAACGCTTCTTCCCATCTCTGCTATAGTCCCCTCGGTGTTAATTTTGAGAACGGCGCTAGGAGATGGTCACTTGTCAAATTTTATGTTCAAATATCTTGTAGTAAAATATTGTAAATTGTTTCACTTTTATAAACAAATACTTTTCAATTTCCTACATAAAAACATACCGTAAATGAAACTTGCAAGCACGAGCTAATCATGTCGATTCGTTTGTGAAGTCTATCTTCATTTTAAATGGGTGAAGTAAAAGAAAATGTAGCAGCGCACTTGTTGATAATTAGTACTCGTTTATATGTCAGATACTCACTCCAACCAAGCATTAACCTTTCCATTGCAAACAAGTTTATGTCATCAAAAACATGTATATGGGAATATTGTGCAACATTTTAGTGAGTTGCATAGCTGGTTAGCTAACATTAATTTAGTGGTCATCAACACAAGTAATGCCATATTTAATTGAGAATAAATTATGTTTAATTTATTAAGTAGTCCAGTAGCAGTAGGAAAAGGAAGATAATACCGATAGCATCTGTATACACGAAACAATTCACTCATTCATAAAATATATGATTTATTCGATTTGACAGCTGTAGGGGATTTTAAAATGGCAAAAATATTATCTAGACCAACTTTGTTGTTTTACTTAACTTTTTCTAGCGTACGTACGAGCTCATTTTCATTCATTCAATTCTGCTTTCCCTGTAATGTTTTATTTATCAAGATGATGGACAAGAAATGGAGAATTATGGAAATAAGAGGTGAATAAAAAGATAAGTTTAGCCAAGATGGATGTGAATTATTTATCCAATTTATCAGCATCAGCCTCGTTATGTAGTTAGTAAATTGTTTTGGATATGGGTAACTGTTTTCTTTGCAGATAGTAATACTTAAAAACAAGAGCTTCAAACTTTTTCATCACATAGACACCAAATAGTTCTCAAAGCGTTCTATTTCGTAATATTTAGTGAAAAAAGCGGTTTGTCTTACTTTAGGAACACACCTCGGTAATAGTGAATTATTTGGAATAGATTCGCAGAAGGAGAGTACGAGGATATGTAGGCAAGACAGGAATTGTCATTTTTTGCCAGTGCAAAAACCAGTGGCAGGAATGTAGAGAAATACTCGTTTGTTTCTGTGTTTATCTATTGACTCTTTGACGACGAAGTGACTTGCTTTTCTCATCTTTTATTCCACATAAAATCTCCGCCCATTGTCTCAAATTCATTGTCAAGTTAAGTCATGACAGTCTCAGCTCACTTCACTCTCTCACACAAACACCACACCATCTCACTCGACTGCTACAATTTGCACTACTTTTTTCCTCCCCAGCTATTTCAATGCGGTTGCTCACTTTTAGTAAGTATCCGCACGCATGCAAACAATAATGCATTCCATGTCAGTATGCTACTTTGTTTCTTTTTTTATTGCCCTTGTCCGTTTATGTAGACTTCAGCATTTCATTAAACTACTGAGGAACAAAATCAGGGCAACTAGAACAAGCCAAAGGCAACACTGGCATGGCACTACGCCTACCTAAACATTATGCTAATCTCACTAACAGTTTTTTAGACTACACAAAAGCCATTTCAATTGATTTCTGTTTTATTTCCAATTGTTTGTTACACTTTTCTGGGTGCTTGATATATAAATCTTTCATTCAGCGAGCCATACTACCCAAAAATTGTGTTTATCTTCCCGACTACTGGATATTAACAAGTATAAGACAAATTGTGATCCTACGTGGCTTTTTCATCGTACTTATGCATCTTTTTAATACCTACAGACTATGCAATGCTCAGTTTGGTAACAATTATATATACACAAACACTGTGCCATTGAGTACTAGACAAGTAATGACTGAAAATGTAAAAGCAAACTAGAACTTCAATTATCACAAAAGATTCTTGCCAAAGTCAAGGTTTCTGTTCAAATTCCACAGGATTTGTTCTCTCAAAAGAAGACAATGTAGTATGAGTATTTATCTTTAAATTTACTCGTAAGACATTCGATATAGTTTCGACCGCCTTTGCATTTTTGATCCGCTTTTCTTTTCGTTATGCTAATAAAACGTGAAGGATTTTAGGGCGTATGTCAACTTGTTGCGCATTTGTAAACATTTTCTTCGCTTTCATTATTTAACCTTCCATCACCATTGTCACCAATCAATCTCTTCAAGTTATTTTATAGCGTTTATTGCATCATCTTTTATTGTATACATAGAATAAATATATAAATAACTACACTTTACCATAAATTATAACTGTTTGCCGGAAGGAAATTGATTTTTCATTGACTTGGTAAATAAATTGCAACGAGTGTCTTGAGGAGATGTCAGTGTAAAATGCACATACTTGTAATAAATAAAATAGCACTGTCTATTGTGTCTATATCTAATGAGTAAATTAAACTTTCGAAAATGTCTAAACCAAATATTTTTTTACAGGACGCGGACGTAATTGAAAAATTGAATGAAACGGGAGAATTGCGGGACTTGCTTCGACCATACAAGGTATTTGAATATTCAATTAGCTATACAAAAAATAGTTACATCACCCGCTCAAGTTTTACGTGAACTTCCGAGAAGTAGAGCAGTATGTTTGGAGATGTAGCATAATATATAGATAATAGTAACTCTGACTTGGGAAAAATCCAAAAGAAGTATCAAATTGTGATGTTTGATAAACTTGATCAGAAAGTAAAACTAATTATCTCTCTTTTATGCTCAAATAAGTTTAATTTGAAATTAAACCAACGCAAAGGCAAAGCAATGACTTTAGTGCCAATTAGTCTCAATTAGTATTTGTGTCTACAGATACTGGTTCGTATACATCGGCCTTCTTCATGTTCACAAGCAAATATTGCTGACATTGTGGAATTGACTTGTGGTGGTAGCAGCTTAGTTAGTAGTTTGTTGTTTGGATTTGGATCGACGGACTGTGACTTCATATATGTACAATTATATGTAGGCTGGGCCTGAAAGTAGAAAAGCAACTGTGTCAATAGACGAATCCAAGAGCGGCGATAACGCCACAGATACGAATTGTGTACAGAAATCGATATTCTGACCATGATATTTTCTTTGACTCACAACGTCCTAAATCTCACAGCAACCTTCCATTGACTTTGGAATGTCCAATTTTTCTTCATACTAAGGGTTGCCTGTAGCGGAACTTTGTTAACTCGATCAGTTATATTCCGTTGTAAAATATTCAAAATCGTTCAGAAAATCAGGCAACTCAAAACTATTTATCTCAACTCTGGTATTTACTCTATTTAGAATATTCATTTTTTATTCTCATCTTTAATTCGGGGGGAAGGCTGCAGTTTGTACAAAAATCTCTTTACTGTCAATTGATCTCTAAGACCCATGCTCTTTCGCTTTTCCTCGAATGTCACTAGACGGCTCCTTTGAGGTCGATAATCGAAACGTTCGGCGCAGTATCCCTTTCTTGGATAATTAGTCTTAATTTTGGAGCTAGTTGTATTATGCTTAGGATTTAAAACTTATTAATTGTTGATGTGGTACAGGTCAGCCTTCTTTTAGCATTTAATTATTTAATTCACTTATATAGTATAAAAATTAATAGTACGAAAGAAGGGAAATAAATTGACACTATTTTAATCATGATGATACCGTAAGGTGATTTATATGTAATTATAATAGTTATACAATTCGATGCCCCAACTACCTCTTACTCTAAATATTAAAGCATAGGATGACTGTTATTATTAATTTTGTATGTACCAGATCCTCAATCAGCGATTATTTTAATGAGTATAGTAATAATAATAATAAATAGTACAAGACACATAATAAAACATAATATGCATGATACTAAATGCATTGTTAAGTCCTCATGAAATACTAAAAAGATTATAAATTTCTAGACGTAAATTATAACTAGCCTCAAGATTTATGACATCCTGTCAAATAAATCAGTATACACAGTAGCACAAGTAGATATTAGATAGTGAATCATGGTAGCGTGCCTACCCCCTGTAATGACATGTTTACAAACATATTAAGTGCAACCCCAAACCAGCAATATATACAATTTAGTTCATTCAGTATTATTATGGCAATCAATTTATTCCAGTCCAGTAAAGTCTAATTGGACTTTATATCAAGTAACATTTAATGCGTTGTGATTGCCATTTGGTACACATTTCAATTACCCTGAAAACAGTGAGTCTCATTCAATTGACATGTATATAAACTTTCTTGACGAACTAGATCTTGTGTCAAATTGAATTTTCACCTCATCCTACTACACCTACCCATTATGAACATTTAAAATGCTCTTACAATAATTCATTAGTAGTGCACTACATGCAGTAAACTCGTATGTGATTCCCTGCAGTCCGGACATGATTTCACTTCAGCCACGTTCCTCCAGTCCATAAGTTTTTAGTTCGAAGCAAGATTTAAATCAGTTTACGATAGATAGAAGTAAAAAGTTAAACGTTCATTCGTGGAGTATTAGGCCTTCTGATAGTACAGTGATAATGTATGTTGATGCTGGCTAAGTACTTCCTTATAATACCGTCGAAAGCTCAATCGTTGCCTCTGGTTTGGCTAGATTTACTATAAATCATAATAAAATATGCAAAATGTACCCTACGCATTCTCTTAATGCTTACCTCATATAAGTGGTAGTAGCGCAAATCATATTATAGTACACTGACATAAATACACAATTAAGTTAATAGCTGTATTATGTTAACTAAGGTACTATAAGTTAGAAATATAGTATATAGATACTATGTTGTATTCCTTTCTGGTTTCCACTGGTTTTGCATGGACAGATGAGGTCAGGTCAAGATCGGCTGCAGATTTAATTTTTCTTATAGCTACTATATTCTGATGTTCAATTCCAATTGCTAGACCACAAAAATCGTAAGTCATATCAGAATTGAACTAATTGCAACGTTGGGGATGTGAATTAGACGGCGACTAGGCGTTTCTCTTTTTCAAGTTACGCATTCAAAGACAAATTCTGTGCAAAGTATTTGGAAGTCATAAGTAGACACGTGAAGTAAATATCTACATATCACTGGCACTTGCTACATGGAAGCATTTCTACCCAAAAGAATATGGAAAGTCAGGAACAAAGTCGAAATTAGTTTAATTGGATTTCGTCGAATGGACTTTACAGTCAGTTAGGCCAGTTTTCTTTGTGTTGAGGTTTGTTTTCAATCGATTCGATGGCTGCAGTTGTATTCTGTTGTTAGTTGCTATCTACTCTCAACCACTCCATGCTTTAAAACCCTCATTAATTGCCTTTGTCGTTCCTACTTCTACTCTCGTCTATTTTTATTCATTGTAAATCATATTATGGAACGGTAATTGCCATTTATTGCGTGCTTTATTTAGCGATGAGTAATTAGGCGAACTATGATTATTAATGTACTTCAAGAATTTTATTGTGACCTGCATGTCGTCCAATACAAGTAGTCGTGAGACTTGTATTCAATATATAATGTATGAACTTCCCAAGCATTTGTCAACAACGGATTTCAAGAGCAATTCGAAAATGCGTATAGAAAGGCCAAAAAAGATGTTACGTAACATACACAAAAAAATGTGCGCTACTTTAATTTAGTATGAAAAGCCTGTTGATATTATACTGTACATATATTGTATATGTAAGCTTAGCACTATGAGTGACGACTTTAGGAAAATCAAGGATTGTATCAGGTTAGCAGAGTTGCTGTGTTACACTTTTATACCAACAAGAGGAATGAGGATGGTCTTTTCTGTGATGGTCGTATAAATGGTACGCAACTGTGAACTGTAACAACTTCACAGATGCTTACGAAAAGGAAGATAATTAGGATTCGCTGTATCGCAGTTATCGTGATGTGAGCCGACTGCATGTTTTATGTATTTCGCCTACATGTATGACACATCAAGCAGTAATTTTTGAGTTAGAGATTTAAATGACATGAAAGAAGCTGAAATCAAGAAATGCGTATTTATGTTAATGTCTTATCAGGAGCATAGCATAGATAATATACACTAAATCTTATGCACTGTTGTCACTGTGGCGATTACTATAATTGTTCCCCAATTCTGCCAGAAGACTCTCCATTTCAACTGACGCGTTATCCTGGTGAGTGAGGGTTTTTGAAGAAAGTCAAAATTTGAACGGAATGAATACAACAAATGAGAAAAAAGAATGATGAATTGTAGCCGAACGAAATGCTGCCGTCCTACGCCAGCTTCGCATGATAATCCCTCCTGCAAAAATGTGCAAGATGATAAATGAATAAGTATGAGAAGTGAATTTTATACAAATTAAGTGTACGTAGTTTTACTGTATTTACGTATTGTTAGGACTTGATCAATTGTGTTTGCTCACTTGCATTACAAGAGAGTCATCCAATTTCAATTTCAATTGCTTTCTTGCTCTCCATTTCTATTGTTGCTCTCCATGGTCTGAAAAGTATGCGAACACTAATGCCTGCAGCTTAATTGTCAGTTCAAGACCAGTAGGAATATGCTATCATTATTACCTTCCTACCACACACACCTGCAGATGCCCAAGCAGAGCTGAGATGCCCAAGCAGAGCTACACACATAAATTTAAACGCCTTTTGTAAACATGAACCCATCCCTAAATAGCATAAATCGCTCTTCTTTAAAATCACAATCGGAGATATCTTCAGATTCCCATATTATTCTATTTATATACAAACTATAAATATCAGATCTTCAATCACAATGTTTCTACAGGTACCAATAAATCCATAAAAAATATAACGAACTACAATCGTTTTACTTAATCGTAACTTGGCTAACAGACAATTAGATAGCAGATAAAAATATAATTGCTGTAAATAACAAACTCGTTTACTACAAACTCTGTGCGTATATTCCCACTTTTCAACAAAAGAGGCAGAGATATTGTAATTCACCTTTTAAAGGGCAAGGATGATTGCGTTTTGGTGCCTCGTGTTGCAGAAATATCTTTTTTTGATTGACTTATAAATACAACCTCAATTAATTCATCTTTACGTGCTCTAGTATCAAAATGGTGCACATTCAGCTGCAATGTATTCAATAAATAAATGCATGCAATGGATATTTGCATGTATTATAATAATATATGTTCAGTTACTGCAATAATTATTGCCATCATTTGGATCCATCAACTTGCAGTATCATTTTACTCACGCAGGTATATCTGTTACTGTTTGTTACGTGATCAGAATTTCCCTTAATGAAAACAAAAATAAATAACTGACTGATATGATAACTAATGCTAAATATCATATTATTTGCAACTTATAGGACCTCCATTCCAGTTGCGTCGAGTTTGAATTTCTCCCTTATTGCCATTTACCAAGGGTTTATAGATTAAGTACTTACTGTACTACTAGGCCACCATTGTCAGTGCTGAATTTCAAAATGTTTAGGTATTAATATTTGGGTTAATTTCAAAATATGTTAACCCGTAGTGGACTGTCTTATGCAGGCACGTATCCAGAAATTTGGTCAAGGGGGGAGCAGCCAAAAGTAATGTTAAATATAAGTTATATTCGCACGAACCCCGAAAATTTTTGGTAAAAATCCTCTTTTTCTCAGACTTAGGGGGGCGCTGCACTCCCCCCGCCCCCTACTGGATACGTGCTTGGTCGTATGTAATATGGAATGTTATGCATTGCATACGCGCAGGCGCATTTCAACAAAAGCAGCAACGCCCATGGTATAAAACATAGATAGGTAGACATAAGGATCAAATGGTATAGGCCCATTTCGAAGATCACAACATAGATGTAAGTTGTAGGAAAAAATACCATCCACTCCAAAAGATGGGACATCCAACACCATCCCATCCAGCCCTTCACCAACATCCAAAAAATCTAAACCATCCCATCCAGCCCTTAACCGACATCCAAAAAATCTAAACATCCCATCCGACCCATCATAAAATCCGGATGGAGAAGGTATTGGTTCTCATCCAGCACACCGAACATAGCAAGCTTAAAGGGTACTTTCATAATAAATATCTACGTACAAGTTGCTTTATTCAACTATTATCTCAAATTAAGCATTTATTCAATATTGTCAATCTTGGATGTTAAGGTATCAAAATTCCATTGGGAATTGTGATAGATAATAATCGATAAATGTTGCTTTGCACTGCGACGTCGAAATCACTAAATTGCCCACATCTTTAAGATCCAATGAATGTGGATGCTTTGTATGTGTTATACATGTTTGCGTTGGTTTGTATTTTATAATGATGATCACGACACTCTTAGTTATTGACTCTTGTAGACGTGCCATAAATAGTATTGACTAAACAATTTAAAATCAACGACAGTTGACATTTCTAAGACCTACATGCATACCAAACAGGAATACTAAATAGGTAGGTATACTATGATGAGATTCAATTGATAATAAAAATCTCAAGCACTAAGCGCAGAGTTGAAATGGTCGCAGGAAGGAAAGAGTCATTATTCCTCCACAATGTTAATTACTTCAAGTTAATAATGAAAGAGAGTACACTTTCTTATGTTAATGGGGACAAACGTTACCAATACGGCACGACAAGACTGATTGGCTTTTCATTCAATGATTGCTTATGAAATTGATTTTACTTTCATTGGAATGATGTATACAAATGTATTTCAGTTCATGCCCACGTGAATGTGTTTTCATAATGGTATTTGTTTTACTTACAAATAGTAAGCAATATCACAATAAAACTTAAAAGAAAAAATCTTTAATAAAAAGTGTACATAAAGTGCTGACAAATACTTAATGAGCTTGTAAAGTACAAAACTGTGCAAGCGTTTTAAAAGGCCTTTTAAATTATCTTGTGCATTAATTAAGCACTTTGAGTTGCTAGAAGTAGAAATGATTGCTGCTCCTTTGATTATTATCTTCTACAATTATGTCGGCACAGCAATTATAACCACAAAGTTTTGGAGTCGTTAGAGCCAATAAATAGGCAACATAAACTAAAGAGATTGCCACAGAAGAAGTATTTGTTGAAAAGCCATTTAATTTAATAATTTTTTCACCCTAGAATACTTATGTACTACTTCAGCCGTTTAAGTTGTTATACTATCACACAAAGTTCAATCGCAATCATAATTTATTATCTAACAATACGCTGATATTGGCCAATTGAATGGTAGACAAGTAGTCAATTGTTACACAAAAAGCAGGAAAAGGTCAGCACCAACTTCACGCATGCCAAAATCGCCAAATGCAATTTTTGCTCCATTACTATAACTTTTATATGCTTCTCATTCTTATTCTGGAATTCTATTCTGATTTATATGCTGGAAAATATTCAAAATTGTGTTTATGACGAAATATGGTTTAAACTTCACAAATAAAGTTGACAATAAAGTATATGGCAGTATTAGCAAAATCAGCATTGGATGAAATTGGTAATAAATATAATTGAATTGTGTAAACAGAGCCCTTTTTAAAAATTAATCTGAGGGGAGGAATAGTTTTGGGACCAAAATGGAAATGACATCGAATGGCAACATTTTTGACTTGCTTCAACAGATGTACTTATATGGGCGTATTATATTTATTGGCGCAATATGTCCACACACTACACGATAGTTCATGTTATGCAAATGCATTTTGAATTTGAGCAAGGGAGAAGTTCTATATGTGGCATAATGTCATAATCTTTACTTCATTTTATTATGTCATAAACAATTACTATGAATACCAGTTCATGTTTATTACTAACTATACCTGATGACTTTGATTTGGAATATATCTGCACCACTGAGTGAAGGATAATAGTATGCATATTCCTCCTCCTTCTCCTTGCTATGCCCAACATGTAGAAATATATAGTTAGACATTTTTGATGTCTTGTCATGCTACTACCAACAATAAAATAAACCGTAACACAG
Source organism: Tomocerus qinae (assembly GCA_020055645.1). NCBI lineage: Eukaryota > Metazoa > Arthropoda > Collembola > Entomobryomorpha > Tomoceridae > Tomocerus > Tomocerus qinae. Next base: position 2,415,735 of record CM034548.1, on the reverse strand, counting down.
TAAGTTGTAATTTAACGAGCAATAGTTTCTGAAAGGGTGTGGTCTTGCTTGTCTGTGCAATTTCGGTATTACCTACTCTTCTGCCACTTGAAATGCCATTAGATTTCGATCGGCTTATTATGCGATCTGTGCGAGCAGCTACTTGCAAATAATTAATTATTTAGGAAAAGTTGTTTTACAATTTTGCAATGTTATAATGGCATGTAAATTACACCCATGCGGAATCGCATCTTTTGTGTATCTATCTGAATACATAAAGTATCATTGTGTAGAATGTAGCTTGGTAGGTGTTACGCAATAAGACATCATCTCTTTATTGAAATTGCCAATCTGCGATACAAGTATTGTACATATTGCTAATAATTAGGCACGTCGACACACATGCAATGAGTTTGGAAATTGAACAACCTGCAATTACTACAAGGCGCTTACTCACACAGAACCAAAGGGTTTCCTATAGTGTTGACATGTATTGATGTAAAATTGAATGCAGCGTGCGCGTGACTTTGTACCATTAAACAACTACTTACATTTAATAATGCAACTATTTAATATATTTATGCACTTTTTGTCTGTCTTTTTGCGCTAAACGACTTTACAATGCAAGAATGTTTTCGTCTGTCGACTTACAAAACAAGTGACACGGGCTAGACAGCCCCATTGCACAACTTTGATGGAAAGAATAGAAATAACATTCAGGAACATCACATCTCTCTAATCCATATGAATACACGAGTCAATATTAAAGACAAACAATAACATTATAAGTGTGTGCTTATAGGAATGACAATGCAGCTCAGGGGAGTTCAATTATGACAAGACGGCACCAATAACGTATGTACAAACAAGTAGCCAGCTAGTCTCCAAGACAATGAATACTATGCATTCAGTTTTTTGTTTTTATTTTATAATAAGCGTTGTTCTAATACAGCTTGAGATCATTTGGTTAAAGATTATTTTTATTATCATGCCAATGACCCAGCTGTATACAAGTTAATGGGCACCTACCGACTCTAGTCATGATGAAACGATACGCAATAAAGTAAAGGCGATTGGCATGGCACTAGCTTATAATACCAATCAATTTTTTATTGCTGCTGGGACTATCGACTGAGCTGCCCGTTGAACAAACAGTAGTTGAGTTAATATGCAACTACGAAATGTTTATATAGGGCACTTGGCATTTTAAATAAATACATCTAAGACTGCCGATTAGCATTTATTGTTATTTATTTATAAGGTGTGTTTTGCACGCTAGAAACGCAATCCTCCTACATACTGGTCTATTGATTATGTTATGTAAGTGGATACATGATATTTTACTACATGCAGAGTGGCCATACAAAACAACTAATCCGTCCTGCCGTTCAGTTCCTTGTTGACAGATCATTTCATTATGCATCTCATTTCATAGAAAAATAAAGTGTTTAGGAGATATATTCTATGCCGTTGGACAATTGTATATTAGTATGTTATAATGGATATTGGTGCGTGCAAATTAAATTCCTTTCTTTAAAAGTGACGTGTAAAAAGGGATAGACAACTCCTTATAGATAAGTATAGCTAAAGAATGTTCATTTATTTATGCTGACTGTTATGTAGGGGTATGTAGCATTTGTTATTACTTGCATAAAATAAACAATCACCTTTAAACTATTTCAAAACTCATAAAGGCAGTCATAAAAAATGATTGTGTGTAGATAGAGTGGTGGCTATAGGTATTTGTTCTGGAAAAGGGTTTTACGCAGTGGATAATAGAACGTGGGCGATTCCAATGGTAGCAAAGTAATTAAAGTGAATAGTAAAGGGAAGATAGGAGAGGATAATGAAATTGTCACTCACTTCTCAGTCTAATAGTTCTCACTTAATACTGCTAAAGAAGAGCAAGAGTAAGTGCATCGCGAAAAATTGAAATCTCGTCTTGTTCTACATTAATCAGTAGAGTAGGGCACCCCATTGCGTTCATGTAATTACTTGACCTAGAAAAAACTCTCGGGTGCTCTTTGAACATTCACAAATGATCACACTCTTACATATTCAGAATTTCATGTGCATAACAAAAGCGAGCACTCTGACTACTCAGCCTGTGTGAATGCATGATACTCACTCCCGTATTACTGACATTGTCATTATGAGACTCAATTAGCATCCAATTCCACGGAATACACTCCATATCGTCCACAAAATCCCATAGCGGTGCTGGCAATTCTAGAATTGCAGGTAATTGTAGCATTGGAGTTGATGTATCTCTCATATGAAGTAATAGTAATCCCATTTGGATGTCAATTTCCTTCTCAACAAACTCCACTGCAAGAATCATTTCACTTTGGCGATAATTTGGTTACCTGTAAATTATCTGCTTCCCATCACAATGTTCTAACAAGGACCTAATCTCAATCCTTCTCTTACATACTTACTTTTATTTATATTAATGGCCCATTCTTTAGTTACCGTATGCCTGTCAAATCAAGTAAACTCTTTACCTACATCTTCAAAATTAAATTACATATGATATTTACCGTAAAGCCTTTTTCGAGTTTCTAGTCCGAGACAAATTACTTGGAATTTAATGGCCAACTACAAACTTTTTAACAGCCCATCTATCCTTTGCCCTCTTCTCTTCTTATTACTTTTTAAAATATTTTTTACTAAACAAAAACGGGTAACATTTTGTGGCCAATGGCCTTCTTTAATTATCATGCTTTGCTTACCGGTTCTCTGTGATTTGTTGTTTTGCATTCTAGTCTAACGCAGACTTCTGATAGTCTGATAGCCAAATATTTTGTATTTCTGATTCTGATAACTAATTTTCCATTAAATATTATGCACAGTATGAAGCACCTGTTCCTTCCCGTCTACTAAAACATTGTGAAATTGAGGTAATCAGTAGACTTCATTTAGCAAATTATATCTATACAAAATTGTAGTTCTCTTTTGATGTTTCTGCGTGTCTGTCGTGAATAATTTGGGATTCACCATCCCAATGGGTCTACTTTTTGTCAAAGTATACTATAATGAATAAACTATTTAGTGTATGGCTTAATTCTGATTTGTTGGACAACTAAAAATCATTTATAGGAAGACGAGAGTACTAATCTGTTAATTCCAGAGAAACGTAAGTTCTATTCGTTTCATTAAGTTGGCCAAAATTCAATTTATGTATTAACTTACTCATTGCTTGGGCTCTTGTCATCATTACTGTTATTTAAGGTCTATGCATAGGACAAAAATTCGGGGTTTTGAGATTTTTTAAAGTCCACAGCCTCCGTTCTTCACAAATTAGAGCTCTATAGGTTGTAGTTGTAGATATATAGCCGGTATTATATATACGGATTGGATAGATTAAATCTAATGAGATGCTTATACGATAAATAAGATAACAATAAATGCCACGAAAACTTAAATTCTGGTCTGAATTCCACTCAAATCGAGGTATTTTCCTGCTTTCAAACACTAAAGAATTTTCCAAGCATGCCAACTTTGCAAGCACGTATTTAGTAGGGGGCGGGGGGGCGCTGCGCCCCCCCCCCTAAATCTGAGAAAAAGAGTTTTTTTCTCAAAAATGGCCTAAAATTACAAAATTTTTTCGCGCTTCGCGCGAATATGTCTTATTTTTGGCATAAGTTTTGCTTCCGCCCCCCCTTGAACAAATTTCTAGATACGTGCCTGCAACTTTGGACTCTCCTTGTATAGATGGACTGGGTTGTAAAAGATGCTCTGTCCATCCTAACCTTTAATAGATTTCGCTATTTCGTTTAGCCCTCTGTTTGATATGAAATTGCACTTATCTTCCTCTTGTCCAAATGTTTATAATATTTAATGTTCCTGTGTAGTAGTAAATGCAGTTTGATTCGTCACCAAGCACGTATCCAGTAGGGGGCAGGGGGGCGCAACGCCTCCCCCTAAATCAGAGAAAAGGAGAAGATTTTTCCCAAAGCAGGCCAAAAATTGCAAAAAGTTTTTCGCAGCTGACATTATTTTAGGTTGCGTCCCCACATGACAAAATTTCTGGATACGTGCCTTTTCGTCACCATTACTAAATGCAAAACAATTCCCAGTTAGACAGTACAAATTCTGTAATAGAAAATGAAATCTTATCCTTCGTAATTAATACACTCTCACTGATCAATTCTCTGCATAATAATATCTTTCATTTGTGTTGAAAATATTAACACATTAGTAACTGAGAGATTAGTGGTTAAATTCTATCTTTTCATTAGCACTACTGCTACTAAGAAGAAGGTATTTAACTATATACTATTACTTTACTACGTGCATAGCGAGTCATTTTTAGCTAAGACTATATCTCAGACTATCTATTTTATACGGAGAAGACAAGCCAACATAAGCTAAACAGTATGGACAGTTATCCTTATTAACAATCAATGGTTTAGTTGCAGATAAGTGATAGGTATATATTATAATGTAAATACAGAAGAGTCACTCATCTTTGTCAACCAACCTTCTCATGCCGATGCCTTTTGGTTGTCATTTTAGTTAACGTTACAGAAACGTGTGAATATGTTAGTTTGCATAGCTACAACTGAACAATGTAGATATCTGTATATTTGATGGCTCTTTCCTTGTTTCCTAAAGCATTTGCATACAAAAGATTTCCCTTGCTTTATGCTTTCGATGAAAAATGACTGCATTTCATGAGAACTGTTGACTCAACTAATTACTTTTCAATTTTCGTGTCCTACGATGAGCACACACGCAACTCAGTAGTAACTGCTATAAGGAATAATAAGTACTCTATCTATGGATACTATCTCTCATTAAGTACGACGTATAAGTAGTAAGGCTTAAGACACCAATATTTCGGAAATTGCTAGACGTCTGTTGAAAAGACGCATGTCGGTGGCAATATTAGTAAAAAGTGATGCAAATAAACGGAAGGTAGCTGGACTCCCACACACAGAGAAGTTTTGTTTATGAAGAGGACAAAAGGAACCGTCCGTGTTTCTCATTGATGTGCATTAGCAGTGCAGTACATCTGCAAACATGCTTTGTATCCATCAAGCTTGTACAATGTACAGTAAATTATTGTATCTCTTTCATGTTGTTTCCATTCTGCTAATATAATAGAGTGCACCATGGCTAATGCCATTGCCCCTTTCAAATTTTTATCATTTACGATTAACACACTTTCTCATCTTGACTCATTCTATCCATATCTCTTTCTATTTAAACAGCACTACTCTACTAATTGTAAGAAAACCTACGCAGAATGCTTCAGTATAACGACATATATTCCTCTTGAGAGCTGCAAAACAAAAAACTCTGAAAACCCTTTATTATTAATAGTAAAGCACACTGAAACTGAGACTATTTTCGCGGTTTTGGCGCTAACTAATCTGACAAAAAGCACTGCAAAGCAATGTGCTAATTTCGTGCCAAGATTCATAATTTAAATTCTAAGTTCGTAAATCATCACGTACGGAGTTTGAGTGTTTGTCGCCCATTTAATCAGTCCAATGTGACAAAGAATTAACAGGAATGAGTTGCCAAAAGAAATTTTCTTATAGAGATGTTTGCACGTGTGTTCAATTCTTCTCCCATCATATCTGCTAGTCGTTGAAGTAAAGCTGCCCGCGACAATATAGTGGCTACATTTTATTTCAGAGTCTCCGTGATTTTCCTCCTGTTAATCCAAACACCGAAACATGCATTTCTATTTATAAATTTCGTTTCCATGTTTATTTTGTCTAAAAGTTTGGAAACATCAAACCATTTCAGTAGCAATGATTGAACCAGTTCAAGTACACATTCTTAATGCTATATAGTAGTTAAACTCATGTCCAATTCTTTGTATCGAATCGAATAACTTGGAATAACATTGCCATAAAGGTGTTGTTATCCAAAGTCCCTTTAGATGTTATTAGGTGTTTGATTGGCAAGTATTTGTTTGTAAGCAAGAGTTCTAATGAGGAATCTTATCTTGACAGCAATTTGGAATAAATGGTCGTAAAATAAATATGAGAGTACATTCTAATGCATCCCACAACAAAGAGTCTGCAGCACAATAAAATAATTAGAGTCAGATAAAATGGAAATTTGCTGAATGGGACGTGAGATGTAGAACATGTCTATTAAATATTTTCCATTATTCTCATTTTTTCGTTTTCTAACAATAAATAGAGACACTATTATGCATTATGTATGGACGGACGATATCTGTACAAACAATCAAATACCGCCGACCCACTGTGAGAATGCCAAGAATTGAAAGATTCGCCTAGGTACACTAAAAGGGATTCGATATTTGTAAAATATTACTACCTTCAATAATAAATGTAATATCCTCCTCAAAGACATTTGTTTGAACTTCTTTTCATTTCCCTCCCCTCCGGGGACTTTCTTCTTCTGCTTCAAGTCTATTTACATCATCTTTATTGCACAAACAATGTTCTGGAACAGTTCAGCAAGAAAAAAATCTGAATGTTCACTTCTTAAGCCGATATATCTTGTCAACTAATCTCTTTTATGAATTGAGTTATGAAATTCTTGGTATCGGCTGCAGATCTTTCTTTTCTCTCTACTGTTGATGGTTGTAACCTTGGTCTTACTCTTGCTCGTCCGTCACTCAGTTGAAAGAATTGCTGCTGGTTTGTATCTGTTATGGTATCTTTATTGTTCTATTTACTTCCACCATCAACTTCATCGCCTTTCCCATTCATCGCAAGATTAAATGACATTTTTATGTTTCCTCGCAATATCTTTATGATTTGTTTAGTTTGTTTATCTTATATTACCTGAATTTACTACCAACAAAATTGAAAATTTTAACTATAATTTCCGTTCTCCCAACACATAAAAAACAAGTTTTCAATACAACATTTTACGTTTATGCATAAATGTCCTCAGGCTTAGGGCTATTTCATTAATCACACCTTCAAATCACATATAAAAGTAATAATAATATTCACTTCAATGTAATACACTGGCAAACGGATCCTTTTGTTGAGTCTCAGTCTCATGACGAGGGATGGGTTAGACTATCCAATCCATGTGCTTGGTGTTAGTACTTAATAGGTAGTTTGCGTTTTAGTGTCAAGAGAAAAAAACCTTAAAACCGTAAGTTTCAAAATAGTGTCGGACACTAATTCGGACACTAAAATCAAAATTTAGTGTCACATTTAGTGTCTAATTTTTTACCTTAACATTTAAAATTCGCAAAATTATATCACGTGGTCTTAAGCAGATTTGGACCTTAAAATTTAAGGTTAATGTTCAATTTTAAGGTAATTTACCTAGAAACGCAAAGTACCTAATAGTAGCCGCAATACTTCTCAAGAAGATTGACATGCTTGTAATTGTGTAAAATATTATTTACTTTTTTTGGTATTACATGACTATGACGCTACAGTGACAAAATAACGTTTTTATCAATAAATGGTTACTTTTCCTGACATTAAATAAATATTTATTTGGGTCATTATTTTAATACTAATTCAACAATTACATGCATGTTAAGTAGATACATCGTGGTAGGTAAGCACTTACTAGCTCTGGGTTATTTGCATACTTAGTGTCGACAGAATTTTCCAAAGTTGTTCAGTTCAAAGTGCTCTGCTCTGAGTTGTTCCCTGAAGTTGACTAACGATTCTTTTTTGTTGCAGAGTTTGTCGGTGCTGACGACTTGTGAGAGATGTGGTGGGTTCCGCATGCTTCCATGCCCAATTTGCAACGGCTCTAAGAAATCCGTGCACCGGAATCATTTCACAACGGAATTTATCGCCCTGAAGTGCATGCATTGCGATCCCTCGGGCCTCGTCCGTTGCGACATGTGCAATGCTGTTGAATCGTAACAAAATCAAAAGGTTTGGCTTAACTCAAAAAGTCTTGGAAATCGCTTAAGATTCACAACTTACCGAAATCATGAGAAATTGTACAGAAACAATAAGTAAGCTAAGTAGAAACGTCCATAAAACTTTCTTGTAATAATTCTTAAGCAATCTAATTGTGCATGAACTCGAAAAACACTGATTCTCCTGATAATAAGCGAATGATTGTATTTACGGTTATTTAGACATGTTATAAGTTTATTTCCCTACCTAATTGAAATCCTCATAATTGTAATTATTTCACTGTTTATTGATATATTATATCGAATCTCGGATTCAGTACCGTGTATTAAGTAGCTAAATGTATCATGTGTTTGCTCTTGAGCCTTTATTTATGAAAATGGTTATGAAGGCTTCTATTTTAAAAATTTTCCATTTAGGTGAATGAATCAAGGACAAGTGTATGTGTAGGTGGTACTAATCCATCTGTGGTGTGCAGTATGTGACATTATAAAATTTTGTTTTTAATTAAAGTCCCACGCTACTTGCTTACTACAAAAGGGCGATATTTTTAATCACAATGTAACACTACTAAATATCTAGACGTACTTACATTTAGTAACTGATTTTGTTAAAGAAGAATCGTAGATGTACCTTCATATCATAGCATCGTAATTTATATTATTGTATCAATGTTTAATGCCGTTTATCGTGCAGGAAGTAAACGAATCGATAAGAATTGTCATTTTCCCGATTTTGATTACCTTTTTTGATAATGTGAGTAAGCAAAAGGAGAAATTATTTCTTAATGTAGTTCTTTTAATAAATATAGGTAATTTATGTACAGCTTTATTTCTCTTACAAAATTCAAGTACCCGATTCAACCAGTTAAGTGTGTTTATCTCCTAGCTCCAGTATCATCTCAATTAGTTCTTCGAGTTGCTAGATGGTAGTAGTATAATGTATCGATGTCTGCTGGTTGGATAATATAGTATAAAATAAACTATAGAAATATTATGTAAATAATTACTTAATTAATAACCGAAATGATATATGTTAAGATTATAGCAGCGTAAATATTACTCGTTCTAATCGAATATCACTTGTAACAAAACCTAGCCTTAAATAATAGACGTGCGTGAAAAGTTCTTCCTTTTCATAATGTGGAAATTAGTGCTTCGATTTAATTTTATTTCCATGAAAATATTTTGGCACAATGTTACGTTGCTTAGATATTGATTAAAAAGATTTAATTTGGATTAGACTGTCAATTAAATTGTCCGTGGCTTATCACGTACCCCACAAGTGTGTGAATAACCAATGTTAATCGCTGGGCAGTAAAGTGCTTACCAAAGTTACAGTCTTACATCATTGGGCGGTGTTCAGCTAGCCAATGATCATTATTTAGTTAAAATGATAGTGGCATTGTGGCTAGCTGAAACTATTTTCTGCCGGCTTTTAAGTCGTGGCCACTTTAATGCCATTTTAACCAATATCTTACGGGATGGCCAAAATGTAAAAAAGGCGATTGAAATAAAACACTGATATTGATAGGTATGCAGCACTAGGTGGAACGGTAGAAGTTCCAGATGATGTCAAAACAATGATCATGTATCTGATTCAGTTACCAATACCATATACCTACTCAATCGCGGTGCAATAAGACCGAAAATGAATATAATTTCTTTCTATTTGATGTATATCTAAGTACGTAGCTGATATTAGTGCGGAGGGAGTGTTTTTATATGTATGTACATATACAACAAAGGTAAATGGTAACTTAATAGTAGTAATAGTGAGAATTAAGATAGCTATAATATGTATTTACTGTTGGTAGATCCCTAGCTAGTTTTACAGATCAACTCTTTTGTAATTAGCTATCGACAATTATTGTGAAAAATGAGTGGTTTTGTTGCAGATGCAGTTTAAATGAAGCAGTCGAATGTGTAACTGATTAATATTATTTTGTATAATAAAGTACTGATTACATGGTAAAGGACTAAGCCCCATGTACTTGTACAATAGGACAGTGGGCATCTGTCCACGTCCCGCATGAGTGTGTTGGACTAAATGACTTTGAGAGATGCCTTGTGTGAGATTTAGTTGGAACTGGGAAAGTGTAAACAGAAACCCAGCAAAGTAGCCAAGTAATATTCATAGATTTAATCAATTAATAATAATTGTTTTCATGTGCCGCTGTCTGTTAATGTCAATACATGAGACGCTGCTACTGTTACGCTTCAGTGAATGATGGAGTATTGTGTGTAAATTGTAATTAAATGTTTAGGATAAACAGTATGTGAAGGAACAAATACTTACGTCAAGTGTTATTTTTATGCTATGCATGAAAATAGCCGACAACGAATCGGATATGACTACAGTGCTGAGTAATTTAACTTATATTCTTATGCGAATGTCCTCAAGCTCAACCTACAGGTTTAAGAACAAAAAATAAATGGCAGACTTAATTGTCGTTGCCCCACGGCCTATCTTCCAATAAGTATGTGAATAACATAATAATCTGTTCTGTGCTCCTATAGCGTATCTGTAGGTGATTAGATTGCAAACAATTTAACAGTTATGAATTTACACTAATAAGGAAGATCACCTACAATTTTCTCGCAGTCACACATTATGGACAATTGAAGCAACTTTCAATGAATGTCCCCGATTAATAAAACATTCACTAAGCTAAAATACGTTGAAGGTGATTTAAATCTAAATCCCTTTGATTTTTAAGTAGACTGTTTTGGAAATCATTGAAACCATTCCTTGCATTTTTCATACATTCTGTTAAATGCTTGCTGCGTGGAAATATGATGCAATGTTCCAACACCGATCCAAAATATTAATCTAAAAGATTCACTAGACTTGAGTACAATTTAATGTGGCCCAGCAAATCATGGCTATTCTTCAATGTTAGCATTCAATTGCTTTGATTTTCACAATTCTTTGAGGAAATTTGAAATGATTTGATTTTGTCCAATTGTAGCATCCGACTGCGAGTAATTGTCCAACTGTCTAAAGTGCACTCTAAATCAGTGCTGCTGAAAACACATGCAGATAATTATATTATTGGTAAACTACCTACTCTGCAATCAAAGTTAATTAAATTTTGTAGGAATCTGATTCATGTATAAGTTGTATTTTACTGAAATAATTATTTGTAAAAATCAAAAATGAATGTAGTGAACGAATAAAGTCTTTACAGAATAAATAAAAACCACAGCCCGAATTTTTAATGTCCAATTTACTGTCTGTTATTTTCAATTTCACAATTCACAAAATAAGTACGAGTTATATTGTCTGCATGGCATATAAACATTTTCTTTAATTTCGCATTTTACAAAAGTTTGACATTTTTAACTTGATTACAATTTTAGATAATTGTGTATAAGAATAGCATACTTATTTTATTCGTACATAATAAATGTTAATAAAAATGCATCATCATCTGAGCACTAGTTAAATGAGAGTTTACAATAGTATTGGGAGAAAAGATACTATTTGTTTGGTAGATTTTGTACACTCAAGTTAATAGATGTGTAATTACTTGCATATTCCTCGTCGTCTCTTTGAACAATCCCAGCACACGAAATTAATTAGAGTAAAAACTATATTTAGCTATCATATTATGTTAAGACAATTTTTCATCCTAAATTAAAATCTCATCTTAACAGCCAGTAAATAAAAAAGTTATCCATTGGAAGTTATTTTACTCTATTCTGATAAAATGGTTACCTTCAGTTTTCCAAGTGATTAATGTAAGCATGCTATCTGTACTATAGGTATTAAAAGGTCTATAGGTATGGTTCTTAAACTGCAATAGATTCTGCAGAGTAAACAAGACGTGAACTCAACGATAAGTCAATTAAGATAAAAAGTTGACTGTCCATCATGTCACTCCTCATCTTCAACGGATGTATGACAATTTAATTATGTCGCAATTTTTTATCTCTTCATTCATTCATTAGAATTTTACTGTTATAAGGATCTGCTCAGCTCATAATATTTAAACGCGTAGGTAAGTATTCAAGGTATCAACCGCGATATCGGCAGGTAGCAACCAAATGATTCTTATACAAAGCACGGCTATGAATTTGTTAAGAATTTTGCATTACATTGAAACAAACAGAATTTTATGCAATATTTGCACATAGTTACTAGTACAAGAACAACACTATTGAATTTGCAAATAGAAATCCTTTCAATAAAACGAGTCTTGGATAATTGAAAATCAAAGGGCGATGACAACAATTTGCTTAAAGCTTTCTCTTGACACGTAATGTAAATTACGATAGCATTAAATGAAAATACTTTAGTAGATGGTGATACTTAGTTTTAGCAAACATGCAGCACTGTTCTTCCGTCTGGATGATTTAAACTCGAAGAATAAGGATAAGTGTGAGGAAATGACAACGACTCAAAGGAATTAAAGTAACCAGCAGTGTCTTTGGTAAGTGGCTTTTCTTATAACAATATAAATAACTGCTTTCGTCTCAATAGTTATGTTAAATTAATATTTACGAATAAATCACAATGCCGTCAGTGCTAAGGTCACTGAAGAAAATGTCTACTGCGGCTCCTTTTTCAACGACAATTTGTGGATTTCTCTTCCCAATAAAATAATCGCTGTATGTGTGAACGTTTTATTCGTATCCCATTGAGCAATTGCTTCCGAGTACGGGAAAACAATTGGATAGTCTTCTTCCGAATCTTTCATTGTGCTGTCCCTGAGGAGTAACAAAAATAAGAATTATAAGTTACACTTTAAATCCAGTCCATCAAGGCTGATGACATTTCTACACCGACTCTCAGGGCATAGGCATGCAGTGACATGAAAGAGGGTCAATGAAAGACTTACATTATGTTTTCCGTGACTTCGATGGAATTGAGAAGAGGGGCACTCCGAACGCAATGTAATGTGCACAGAAGAAAAGTACAGATAATAAGGCAGAGCAAGAAGATTCGCCACATTTTAAATTTGAGTTGAATGAAAATAAGTCTAGAATAATATTTTGTGATTGTAAATTTCGACAGTAAATAATTCCAGAGAGGATCGTTTTTGTGGAATGAGACGATCGAATCTGAACAATTACTGAAGTCGGACGAGGAGATTATTCAACTTTTATACTTACAATTAAATTATGCTGCTGGGTTATAGCTCTCAAGAAACATGAACACGACATGCATTGCACTACACACATCATGTAAAAATAGAGGCGAGTAAGATGACGAGTCTGTATCCGGAGAGTGGTCCATATTTGTCCTTCTGCTCTCATGTAAGATAATAGTATGGCATTCTGAACACCACTTAGCTTACAAAGGATATGTCTACAATAAAGGCTTGCAATGATGCCGTATACTGTCCATTTTTCTTATCATTTGGTATTTTTAAAATGGCAAGCCTGTTCAATTAATTTTGAAATACAATACGAAGCCTGATTGCATCCAATTAACTTAAAGTGGCTATATCAGATTTTCTATCATCATAAAACATTTCCTTTTCTTTTAAATTTATGCACAATCAAGATCCTAATTTGGGTACTTTAAAACTGTAAGTTACGAAAAAGTTAATTTGATAAATGCTTTTAGGTTCATTTCAAGTAAATCCAACGCTTCAGCTACTCTGTGCTCTTATCCATATAAAAGAATGATTTCCTTTTATGTCGTTCCTTTAGTGTAGACATTGTGGATGTGCGTTTATGCTGGAAGGGAAGTGCGACAAGAACTCTTACTGGGGAATCTGAAAAGTCAAATATCAGTCAACTTTTTCAGGCTGTTTACGCGGAGCAGAGTACATTAGTCTGCCTGCGACCAATCCAATGACGTCTTTCCTGACCACATATCTTATTATCGACCTGTTGTCGTAAACTTATTCCTTATTCAATGCTCAACTCATTATCAGTACTTACTACACAAGTGGAACTATCAATGAAATTCATACACACACACATAACATGAAATTGGATGGGAAATTTTAATGTTTTCTGTAAAATTCTGATTTTTCTTGGAAGATTCCTCCTTCTTTGATTATGACAAGGGTGTGGGAGATTCATTTCCACCAGCAGCGCTATACTCAATAATTCATTATGCAATATTTATTTGCAGTTAACTCATGTAGCCAGTAAATCTCAATTTGTGAATCATTTAACAGCGCCTATTTAAACCATATAAAACAAGTTTGTAGATAATCTGAGGTTTTAAATAAACCTTGCGTACATAAGTCAACATAATAACTACAGGGACTCAAAATTAGTATTTATGCCTGATTTACGTTACTTTACTTTAACTGTTGTGCAATATAATTCTTGTGCAAATCGCATAAATTTTTATATGAATGATAATGCAAATTCTGAACCTATAATCTAGGTTGATGCTAATACACAGAGGTCACTTTACAATATTATACACGATACAATATTATTCACGCAATAGATTTACTAGGTAGATATCTATTTTTGCTTAGAAATGAACAGTTAGGAACAATCATTAGGCTACCTACCTATACAGAACCCGCAGATTAGTTCTTCCAATGAATTTCAAGATGTTAATTCTTTTTTAATGTGGTAAAATGAAACTAATTTTACAGATACAAATCAATGTGCTAATTAAAAATTTTATATCATTGGAAATAATATATTATTTTTGTACCTTATGTTGTTGGTAGCTACAGTTACATAATATATATTTAATAATGCCAAATTTTCAACCAAATTGGAAAGCTTGATAATATTAATTTGTCTGGGAATATTATTCTACAAGCACCGGGCTTCAATTTAAACGCCAATAGGCCACAGATGATTAACTTTCCACTCTATTGGATTTTAATTGCAATAAAATAAAATTTGATCCTAAGCTTACAGCATAAACTTTTGTGATTATTTTTAATTTACTTTGGCGAAGTGTTTGAAAGATAAAACCAAACTTTTTTTGCTTATTTCATTTCAAGACTCAGAATACAGGAATCTACAGAGCTTCCTCCACGAATCTTTGCTATTACATGGACATAATATCAACACTGATAAATCCATTGCTGACGATCAGTGTCTCTGTTCTCCGGATAAACAAAGCAGTTTTCTCAACTGTACTCTGAAAACATCGTAACCCTTTGAATTTTAGCATTGCCAAGTTATGGCTTCAATATCAGAATATACCTAATTGTGAAAGGAAATTTATCAGAGAATAATAAGTTGTTAATGTTATTTGACTGAGCTGATGGTTGTGGGTTTTGATTTAAGTTGACGTTTGTAAGTCAACATGGAAGTATGACGAGATATGGAATGTAAATGTAAGTCGATCACATCCATTGAGAGATGACAACCTGCAACCGAAGACACGACACGATGACAGAAAGTCTAGACGGAGCAAATAAAAATGTAGCAAATTAAGATTAGGACAGAGAGGAGGGCAGGCAGGAGGCCAAGCCACGAGTTCCCTTTATTAATTTCCTAATCTTGTGTTTAATAACTTCGTTATCGCCCTACACTTTACATTTACACTTACCTCTAAACTCGCATTAGGCAACCAAACTTGAATAAACAGATTAGGATTTAGGACTCCCGACCAATTAAAACCTAACCGACTTGTCTTGACCCGACATGCGAGTTGCTTCGGCCGGGCTGCGGCCAATATTATTAATTCTTTCATGTAATCTTTATATTATTACAGATGTCTACAGAGAGTTTCATTAGATGGCAAAATTTTACGAATGACAAGTTTTCCCTTTTGATCGATCAAATAATTGTTCTCGTTCTCAGTAATACTATTATGATGTGATTGGCATTGTCAAGTACGGCCTTTTAAACACCCTAAAATACAATTCATGTTAAAATAGTAAAGTGCAGCAATACAAAACTATTGCGTAGTAAATAAGGTCAGAGTATGCAGACTCAAATGTCAGGTAGGAGCGCTACATTAAATAAATAAGGAACAAGAAGCATACAAA